>OY770013.1:40465188-41665188 GCA_963669245.1 Quercus cerris | reverse complement strand
TTGGCGTCTAGTTTCGGCGGTCCAGTGATCGAAATGGCTTCACTTCTTGGAGCGGTCTTCTTATGCTTCTCTTAGCACTGAAGATCTAAGTCCTTCAAGCCTTTTTTGTTAATTTTCTTTATTTCTTATTTGGTTGGTGAGAAAGTGGTGGAAAAGAGTAGAGATAGAAGGAAAGATGATCGACAACCAAAGATCTATTGATTTTATCTGTGTTTGGTTAATTTTCTTTATTTCTTGTTTTCTCTGTGTTTTTCTCGACAACCAAACAAATCCTGTGTAATACTAAATTCTTGTTTTACTTGATTTTGGGAGAAAATATTTTGATGTGGTGTTCTTTGTTGATGCATGGTGTGGCGTTCTCTAATGATTGGCGGCAGTGAGAGTGAGAGCAACCAGAGAGACAGAGAGAAGGAGAGAGATAAAATCATTAAAATATTAAATGCAAGTGCTACAGTAACCGTGCATATATGCACGGTTACTATAGTAATTGTGCATAAATGCACAATTTTACACCCATTGATGTGGGTGTTTTTTTGACAAAAATGTGTAAAATGAGTAATTTTTTTTATTTTGCAAAACTTTATACAAGCTGATGAGGTTGCTCTTACAATCTTACATAAATCTTCACCCTCAAAATATTCTTTTGGGCCCACTTTACGAAAAAGACATTCTTTTTCAAGTTTGCAACATCATAATAATAATAACAATAATCCTTAATCCATGATAAAAATTTCTACTATTGCGTAATAATGAAAATATATTAAGCCACATTCTCCAAAAAATCTCATAGTTTTATCACAAGTCAACATAATACAAGAAGAAAAAAGTTTATCTCCAAGCTAGTTTGAACAAAAATTCCAGTAACCCATAATGTGGCAATTGATAAAACAATTCACATGTACATTTAGTCACATTAGCTATGTAACAAGTCTTACAATTTGTTTAAATAATATAAGTAGATTTTTTTATCAATTGGAACGTAATGGGAATAAAATTAGATCTCCAATCTCATTATGAAGACCCAATTCCAAATAAGAGATTTAAATAAATGACTTCATAAGGCACTAAACTTAGCTTAAACAAATATGACAAAAATTTAAACTTGTAAAATTTGAGGCAACTACATATTCAAATATAATAAACCAAACCATCAATGCAACATTTAAATATCACGTCTCTCAATAATACATCAAACTAAAATATGAGAAAATAAATATTACAAATACATCCTCAAATAGTCTCACGATTACCAAGTTTACAACCCTAAAAAGCACAACAAAGCAAATTTTTATAACATAGTTCTTTATTACACATAGCTTTTAGTTCAAAGCTCCAATGGTCACTAGCTAGTTGCATTGAAAGAGTTCACTGCACTAATTTGAAAAGGGTGGATAAAGTGGAGTCAATTAACAGCTGAACAAGAGACTACATCACATATTGTTAATTGAAAATATGCATTATAATAGACAACATTTTAAATTTTACAAAACATTTATCAAAATTAGGAAAGTAATTTAGTAGAAATTAAAGTGTAAAATGAAATACATATAAATTATTATATAAACAAATAATCTCAAAATATTTGCCAAATTTCAATAAGCCAAAGTTCAGTTACAAAAGAACATAACTTTATAATTTATTTATTTATTTATTTAGAATACCAACTATTTTTAACACACACACATAGGGAGAAGGGAGAAGGTTTTAAAGAAATTAATAGTAGTGTATATCCAAAAGAGCATACATAACTTTATAATTAGGTAAACTACATAGAAGTTATAACAATAGTAATAATAATGCACTTAGCATTAAAGTTGTTTTTCACATTCAATTTTTCAAATAACTTTTCTAAAAAAAGAAAAAGAAAAAGTCAAATAACAATAAACAATAAATTAGTATATAAAATATTCACCAAACTAAGACATGTGCCGCTTTATTATTGGTAGGTGAATCCCATGGGGGAACAATAACCCCAAAGAGATAAATGATAACAATGATTTTGAAGAGCAAACAATAAAAATGCACCACTGTACAACAAACAATATTTCAACCAAAAACCAACTCTTAGCCTATGTTGGCAAGGATTATAGATGGTCTAGCTGACCATTTAAAAACATTTTGTTTTTCTTTAACAATATCATTAAATATTCTTATAGAACGTATCTTCTTTCCAACATAAAAGATTATGGAGTTAGGTATTATAATATAATATCTAGAGAAAAATTATTTTCTGAAGTCCACTTACTTGAAATGAACATATAAGTTCTGTCTCGAAAGCTCCAAATAGTATCAACTAGAACCTAATGCAAGATTAGATGCATGGCTTAGCGAAAATAAACACATCAATATCTATATATAATTAAGTGAATATGAGGCAGTAAGAACAGAATAAGGACTTAACTGTTGATATGTACTTGGCTCAACCCTTAAAATTTTGTGCTTTGACTTTTTGAACCTATTAAGGCAATCCTCAAAAGTATAACATGACAACACCTAAATTTCATATTATGTTTATCAAAACTCAACCATCTCAATCACCTTGTTGTCCAATGAAGTATGACCCAAAACTAGGTTAATCGATATTCTACTCATTTTTTTTTTATTTAATATTTATAGGTATATATTTAAAAAAAAAAAAATTGGTTTGAATGAGAATAAATTAACTTCCATTTTGCCCCAATCCTAGCCCAAATTTAACTTAGGCTTAATAAGATGACTGTCTTACAATATTACATAAATCTCCACCCTCCAAATATTATTTTGGGCCCTACTTTACAAACAAAAAACATAATTTGCAAAATTAAAAAAATAAAATAAAGACCCACAATTCGTGATAAAACCATGCCAATATAGATCAACCCAAATGGATTGGGCATACACTAGCTAGCATAATCAAATAATATATGTTGACTCGCACATACACGATAAAAGCAAAGCTTTTATTAAGAAGCACGCACACTCCAGAAGATCACAAGAAGTAAACACATTACAAAACAAGAAGCAAAATTAACAATCTCACATCTCAAACAATTTTTTGGAGTGTCAAAATTAGACTTATATATAATTATTGTCAAAATTAGACTTCTCAATAAAATAGAAAATATAAGGAATTTTATTACAAAATTGAGTGTCTAATCAATTATAAATTATTTTCAACTTTCATTTTTTTTTTTTGAGAAATAAACACAGACACAAACAGGGACGGAGCCAGGACTTAGAGTTAGCGGGGGCAATTTTATCTAATGCTAAAATATGATGATAATGCTTCGGGACAAATGATAAATAGGAAGAGAGTGATATTTCTTAATACTATTGTTCTCTTTTTTTTTTCTTCGTATACTATAGTGTCGTAATTTTTAAAAGTAAAATAATATTTAGGTCTTTAAATTTTACAAAAAAAAATTATTTTTTATCTCTAAATTTTAAAAAATTCTTTTTTCATTCTTAACTTTGTAAGAATTTTTTTTTTTAATAGTGTATAATAAAAAATATGGATGAATAAATAATTTTTTTCAATACTTTAAAGATAAAAATATATGTTTTTTAAAGTTTAAGAATGAAAGTGAAACATTTTCAATATATAATTTAGGAATGAAAAATGAACACTTCTACTGTTTAGGAATTAAAAGTGAAATGTTAAAGTTTAAAGGTTAAAAAAAAATAATAATAATAAAATTTAAAGATCAAGATGGGATTTTATATATTTATTTTTTCAAGAAGATGTCATGGGCCCAAAAATGGGCTTTGCTCCTGATCTTATATGAGGATTAAAATAAGCAACCATACTAATTTGAAAAATATGGCTTTTGGAAACAACACTTCATTATAATGCTATTTGGAGATTTTATTTATTATTAATTTTGTTGTTGTCGTATGCCTTTTTTGTTTTGGGTTGCATCTCAACAATAAACAAAGCCAATAATCCAATTATTTGTGGTAAGAATATAAGGGTATGATTGGGCAAGACTAGTAGTTCTTTTTCTTCCAAGTCCAATGTACATGACTTATTTTTTGGAGACACTAAGTTGAAAGTGGTATGTCTAGAAATTTTCATATTGCATGAGATAAGATCTATAAAAAAAAAAAATATATATATATATATATATAGTTGAATTTAGTTATACAATTAGTAACAATGACCAAACTTTAATACAAGTTTTTTATACAATAAGGTAGATGAAATTTATCGATTAAAAATTTAAAATATATTTAGTTTCTCAATATGTAAATATAGAGAGATAGTATTTACTTAGATCCAATATGGGGGATGGCACTCAAAACTGGTAAATATTCATCAATAGCTAAAATATAGCATTCCATATGAGTGTTGTTACTTATCTTTGAAAAGATCATATCTAAGAACAAACAAACCAAAAAAAATAGGAAAATTATAAATTCAGCCCATTATTAGAGAAATTTGTTTAGTTTATGAGCTTTTATAATAGTTTTTTTTTTTTTTTTTCATAGTTTGTAATGCTCTTCAAAGTATAGACTTAGTTATGTGTGACTTTTAATGAAGCTAAGCATTGCTAGAAACAATGGTATCATATAGCAGAAAATATAGTGGAACGAATGAAAGCTCTCAACGAAAGCTATTTATTTGTCTTAATTTGTGAGCGAATTTTGGTTTGGAAGATTCACATATGAATGAATCTGGAAATATTTCATATTAGAATCATATAGCATAATATAATAGTGGGTGAATGCCATGGTTGAGAGAGAAGATACTTTAAAGTTTGATTTGTGAGCCAGAGGATAATAGTGGGTGCATATTATTTGATAATTGTATCTTTGATCTTAAGCTTCACAAATCAAATGTACATAACTTAACCTTGACTCTTGAGGCATTGTCATTGTCCATAGTTCAAGGCAAGCTCTGAGTTTTAAATTTTTTAAGACAACTTTTTCTTCTGAATGTTGTCAATCATGGTCATTTTATGTCATGTTGAACTTGATATCAGAATCATGTATGAAGCATAGATCCTACATGCACCCAGGGAATGTGGCTTATAGTGTAGCTTATTTGCCTTCTCAAAAAAAGTGAATACTAAGGTCTCTATTCAAGTGGAAGCCAAATCTTTTTTGTGGGCAGTGGAATTAGCAGGTCAAAAGTAGCTTTAGAATGTGGTAATTAAGGGTAATCCCAAAAATGAGTTGAGGTAGTGACCAATGGATCCAAATTTGTTGTTGAAGTCAGATTGCTATATGCAAGATTTGATCAGCTGGAGTTCAATTGGGTGTATAGGAATGCTAACAAAGCTACACATGTCTTAGCAAGTTGGTCTTTGTCAAACTCTTTTCCAAGTTATTTTGATGAAGAAATTGGTCCCCTAGGAAATGTTGTCTTGGCATGACTAATTCTATTTTTACATTTATTATTATAAATGTTAATTTCAGTTTGTCTTTTAATTCATAATCAATATGCAAACAATATATATATATATATATATATTATTGTGATTGTTTTTAAATGTACTGTGCATATGCACAGGGTTACACACTAGTATATATAGAGGCTTAGTATACTTAGCTTTTACTTGCTCATATATAATCATTTTAATTTGATGCTTATTATGTACTATGTTCAATCATCAAAAAAAAAAAAAAAATTATGTACTGTGTTCGTTTGTTGTTGTTTTATGTGAATATGTACATATGATTGTGAAAGATGTGAAATAAATTATTTATATCTGTGTACGTATATTATTTAAAGTACTACATCAATGTGGATTCCAATTAGCTCAATTGGTAAAGTCTCTGATAGTTGAATTAGAGATCTAGAGTTCAATCTACGCTTATATCACAAATTGATTGGTTAATTTGGTTTATTTAAATTGGCCACTTTTTATCACAGTCTGTGGGGTGTTGGGTATATATATATATATATATATATATTATATTTTACATTATTGCTAAGGAATGGATGGTTTTTTAGCGGGGGTGGGGGGAAACTTTTTTTAGGTGGGCTTAAAGTGTCATGTAACAGAGGCCTCGTGGAAGTTCTATTTTCTACTTATTGTTAGAGACATATTTTATGTAATTGGCTAATCCTTTAACAAAATGCACTTTACTTGTAATTGGGTAGATCTAGGATGGGTTTAGTACTTCAAGAAACATATTGCTCAAACCAAGTATTAAAGCCATAAAGATTGGACAAAGAAACAAGTGAAGAAAAGCTGTTCATTAAAGTTCGATAGATACCTTGACAGAAACAATATCTATTAAGATTTAAGAACAAAGCTCGATAGAAGCTCGACAGAAGCTGAATCTGACGAGATCTATGAAATCAGAATTTCCAGATCTGAATTTTGGCCCTAGTTGACATGCATGTGTAGGGTTTTTTTTTCTCACAACCCAGGACATATATAAGGCTTATTTTAAAGGCCGTTATACATGGAGAACACATGCAAAAAGTGCCATAATTCATTATTCTCTCTGAAGAAGCTACTACATTTTTACGCCAAGGGTTTTGTGACCAAGGAGCTTCCTGATCTTCATTATTGATAAAATGAAGAGTATTGCAGCCAACAACCTTCTTGAAGTTGCTAGAGTTAGTCACATATTGAGATCTGTGCAAAAGGGTGGCGTTCATATATTGAAGAGTTCAGAGGTTTTGAAGCAGTAGAAGATTTTTGTTGTAAGTTCATTTACGAGGATTGTAGAGTCTAGGGACAAAGGTTTTGTACTAGATCTGAAACTTTTTTTTACTATAGTGAATTGCTTTTCGGGAAGGTTTCCCTCCAAATTTTTTACTATGAAACTAGTTTGTTTCATTGGTTTTCCTAAGTCATCATATCTTGTCTTATTTACCATTTCGATGAGCATGATATTGATGTTTATTTGTTTTAACAAAGTTTATTCATAATAAATCTAATTAACAACTTGGGTTTAAAATTTGTTAATTCTACCATTTAGGGTCTAAATTTCCTAACAAGTGCTTTCAGAGCGGGTACACTCTAATTGGTTTAATTTCCTAAGTGTGATTCTTGACCCCCATTGTCATGGATCATGGACAATCTCTTTTGATTCCTCATTTGTTTGATGGTACTAACTATGTGTACTGGAAAGTTCGTATGAAAACTTTTTTGCAGGCTCTTGATGAAAAAGTATGGCAAGCTATTGAAGTCGCCTGGGTTAAGGCAAAGGAAGAGTCGGTGGATTGGGATGAAGCAAAGTTCAAAGCGGCAAATTTCAATAGTAGGGCTTTGAATGCTCTGTTTAGTAGTGTGACCAATGAGGAATTCAAGAAAATATCATCCACGAATTGCTGAGGAAGCATGGATTATTCTTGAGACCACTTATGAAGGTACTAAGGCAGTTAAGACCGTTAAGCTTCAAAGACTCACTAGCAGTTTTGAAGAAATAAGGATGGAGGAGGATGAGACCCTTGATGAGTTCTATGCTAAACTCAAGGATATTGTGAATTCTACATTCAATCTTAGAGAATCTATTGCGGAACCCAAAATTGTTAGGAAAATCCTTAGGTCCCTACTTGAAAGATTCCATGCCAAGATCATTGCCATTGAAGAAGTGAAGGACATTGATCAAATTCCTTTGACTGAGCTTGTAGGGAACCTTCAAACCTATGAGATGGGATTAGGTAAAATGGGAGAAGGTGGAAAGAGTAGGAACATGGCTCTTAAGGGTATAGAGGAAGAGAGTGATGACTTTGAAGATGAAGATGAAGATGAGGATGAGGATGAGGATGAGGACTTAACCTTCATAGCTAATGAGATTATCAAGCTTCTCCAATATAGGAAAAAGGATAAGAACAAAGCTAAAGAAAATGGGCATTTGCCCTTTTCACCAAAACATTTCAGCAAAATGCCCCATATCTGAAACTATTTAAGGAAATGCCCCTATTTTGAAATTCGATTTTCTAAAAATCAAGTTTCAATTTAAAACTTGATTTTTGGACAATTGAGTTATAGCGAATTGAAAATTAAAAAAAAAAAAAAAATTAGAACTCGAGTTCCAAAAGAAAAATTCTAAGTCCTCGTTCGCTATAACTCGATGTTCCAAAAATTGAGTTAAAAATCGAGTTATACATTTGAAACTCGATTTTTAGAAAATTAAGTTTCAAAATAGGGGCATTTCTCTAATTAGTTTCAGACATGGGGTATTTTGCTAGATATTTTTTTTTAAAAAAGGGCAAAAGTCCATTTTGGCCGAACAAAGCCCCTAGGAAATCTGAATCCTCTAGGAAGTGCAAGAATGAGAAACCCCTCATCCAGTGCCATAAGTGAGGTTTTGGTCATATGAGGATAGAGTGCCCAAACTATCTTATGAAGGAAAAGATCAAGAATTCAAAAGGTAAAGGGTTGGTTACTACATTGAGTGATATTGAAAATGACTCTTCTGATGAGTATGTTGATGAATGTGGTCACTTTACGGTTTTTGCTGCCACAACCAATAAGGTGATTGTGGAGAGTGCTAGTGATAGTGAGGATTCTTCTAATGATGAAGTACCCAAGAAGTTGATCCTTCAGGAAGCATATGATAAGCTATGCATTGAATTTGTAAAATCTGAAAAGACTTCTCATCTTTGTAGAAAAGAGCTTAATGAGGTAAAAACTGAAAAAGTTGAACTGTTAGTCAAACTAGATGAGACTACAAGGTTAGTTGAGACTCTTGTTGTGGAGAACACCTCATTAGAAGAGAAGGTCAAGAATCTTCAGGTTGAGCTTAGTCAAGTTAGAACTCAAATAGAGAGGATGTCTAGTGCAAAGCTTGATGAGGTATTGAGTGATTAAAAGCCTAGTTTTGATAAGACTGGCTTAGAATATGTTGTTTCCTTCGGCCCCTCCTCTTCCACGACTTCTAGATCAAAGACTGTCTTTGTGCCCCAATTTGAGAAAGGTGATAAAGGTATGAAATCCAAAACTGATTTGGCTAATTCTAAATCCTTTGTTAGACCTCACTCTAGGAAGTCTAGTAGGTCAAAAACTACTCATGTTTGTCACCATTGTGGTGTTTTTGGACACATTCTTCCTAATTGCTTCAAGTTGTATCCTCATAAGCAAGTTTCCACATGTTTACAAGTTTCCTCTCAAGGTTCAACACCTTTATTTGGAGAGTTATTAAAAATTTTGAGCTTTTTTACTCAATTTTAAGAGAATTCTAATTCTTCTATGTCCTTTAGTAGACATACTAGGACATGTGTTTTTTCATCTTCACGGCTAAGGACTCGTGCTGTGTGAGTGAGAAAGAAGCCTAAAACTTAATTATCTTTTCTATCTGTTCTCTACTTTAATTCTTTCTATCTGGAGTAGGACTCTCTTTTACTTGATTTCTTGTGTTTTTGGAATCATGCTTTCATGCATTTGCATCTAGTTTTTATGCTTTATAGCTATTTGCTTGTTTTGTTTGTTTGTTTTTCAGTTTTTGTTTTGTTTATTTCAAAATTTTTTAAAAAAAAAAATTGAAAAAAATCAGAAAAATACAAAAACAGTGTGTGTTTTGTATACTTGTATATCTTGGATGGCCTTTGAAACAAAGTTTCTTAACTTTGTATCTCTTGTAGCTTAGATGAGTATTTCAATGTATAACTAAGTAAGTGAGCTTTGTGGCTTATATTTGTGATGAGTACGATTAAGACTATCTCTTATATCTCATGCTCATATCACTCTTTTTGACAGGAAGAACTAGAAAATCCTAAGAGAAAGACATAAATAATCATTTCACCACTAAAGTCCACTAATCATGTATAACATCTGTGTGTTTCGGCATAGCAAAATTGTGATGTTTTGGCTTACACATTTGGGTATTTCTTTTCTCTCATTTATGCCCATGCATGATATGTTCAAAAAGAAAATATGCAAAGAATATAAAAGCAAAAAGAATCAGCTTTTAATATGGTTGCAAGTGTGTTTCTAGGAGAAGTGGGAGTTATAAGATGTACCTCGAAGGTGATAGTCCCTATCAAGCAGTTTGATTGTGTGTGAGTGAAATTGACTTTCTCTAGTTTCAAATCTTATAATATGAGACACTTATGGACTTTTGTTTTGTTTCACACACAACACACAAATTCTTTACTACTCTTGATACATGTGCAGGTACAATGTGATTTGGCCATCACAAGGGATACATGTGTTAATATATGCTCGCTAAACTGTCTTAACTTGTTTTTGAAAAATAAAATTGGTTAGATGTGTTTAGTGTGTGTGTGTGTGTGTGTGTGTGTGTTTGTTTGTTCTAGGAATGTTTTGCATCTAGAGTTTGAGGTGTGTTTGAGAGCTTAATATGTGGCTTGAATGTTTGTTTGAGTAGCTTATTTGTTGCATTCATCTCTATGTGTTTTTCTGTTCTTGAAAAACCACTTTTCTTCAAGCTTGACAGCTCCTCGACACATCCTCGACAAATATCCTTTCTATCGAGCCTTCTTCTTGTGATCTCGATAGATCCTCGATAGCTTCTCAATCCATCGAGAAAATTTTCTGAGCTTTGTCTGCCCAATAGATTCTTGACAGATCCTCGATCCATCGAGATTTCTGGGTTTTCTCTTGATAGCTTTTTGATAGCTTCTCGATCTGTCGAGACCCTTTTGCATGCATTGTTTTTCACATGTTTTTCATCGTTCTGTTATCTTTTCATACATAGCATCTTGTTTCATTACATTCATGCATTTATATGGTTTCCTTGTATCCCTTAATTATATTTGATCATCTTTATGTTTCTTAGGTGAAGTTTTATAGCTTCTTGTACCCTTTGTCAATCAGGACAAAAAAATGGAGAAAATGTGGTTTCTTTTTAAGATTCTATATTTTAGGGGGAGAAATACATGCCTTTGTAAGGGGGAGTTGTGTTTCATCTTGTTAGGGGGAGTGTTTACCTCCTTTGTTGTTATAGGAGCTTCTTTTAGCTTCTTGTGCACTGGTCTTGTGACTATCTTATTATATACTTTGTACTTTATGTTTATATATATGATAATGATGTATGTTTTCTTCACCTACCTCTACATGTGTTGTTTCTTTTCTCTCCTTATACACATGTTTCTTTATGTACAAAATCTTTATTTCTGTTCCACACATGATGCATTGATGAGTTTTATTTAAATGTTTCAGAAAAATAGGTTGTGAAAGTCTATCATGTTGTAAACTCTTTTCTTGCAAAGTTTTTCAAGAGTTTGTAGTAGGGATAGATTTATTTTGTAATACAACAAGTGGTTATGAGTTAAGTAATTTAAGACTTCTCTCATGATTAGTTGTTTTGTTGTGGTTTTGTCATGGATTGCCAAATGGGGAAATTGTTAGAGACATATTTTATGTAATTGGCTAATCTTTTGACAAAATGCACTTTACTTGTAATTTGGTAGATCTAGGATGAGTTTAGTACTTCAAGAAACATGTTGTTTAAGTCAAGTATTAAAGACATGAAGATTGGACCAAGAAACAAGTGAAAAAAAGTTGTTCATTAAAACTTGACAGATACCTCGACAAAAACAGTATCTATTGAGATTTAAGAATGAAGCTCGACAGAAATTGAATCTGTCGAGATTTTTGAAATCAAAATTTCCAAATCTGATTTTTGGCCCTAGCTTACATGTATGTGTAGGGTTTTTTTTTTTTTTTTTTTTTAAATTTTTTTTTTCACAACCCTAGACATATATAAGACTTATTTTAAAGGCCGTTATACATGAAGAACACATGCAGAAAGTGCCCTAATTCATTATTTTCTCTAAAGAAGCTACTGCGTCTTTACGCCAAGGGTTTTGTGACCAAGGAGCTTCCTGATCTTCATTGTTGATGAACTGAAAAACTTTGTAGCTAAGAACCTTCTTCAAGTTGCTGAAGTTAGTCATGTACTAGGATTTATGCATCATTGGTTAGTCATGTACTGGATCCGTGCAAAAGGGTAGCGTTCATATATTGAAGAGTTCAGAGGTTCTAAAGCGGTAAAAGGTTTCTGCTATAAATTCATCTACGGGGATTGTGGAGTCTAGAGATAAAAGTTTTATACTAGATTTGAAACTTTCCTTTACTATAGTGAATTGCTTTTTGGGAAGGTTTCCCCCCATATTTTTTACTGTGAAACAAATTTGTTTCATTGGTTTTCTTGGGTCATCATATCTTGTCTAATTTACTATTCGTTGTGCATGATATTGATGTTTGTTTGTTTTAACAAGGTTTATTCATAATAAATTTAATTAACAACTTGGATTTAAAACTTGTTAATTCTATCAACCGGATCTAAATTTCCCAACACTTATAATTGTGGTAAAAAATTTTTGAAATTATTTGTGGTCTTATAACTACTCCGCCCATAATGTTAGCAAGAGAAAAGGGGCTCAATGATCATAATATACCCAAGAATCAAGAGGCTTTAGTGGTAGGTGTAGTAAGAGTCCACAATACAGACTAATTTTTATAATAATAATAATAATAATAATAATAAATCCCATAAAAAGAAAGAAAAAAGAAAAAGAAAAAAAGACTACTATAATCAACAAAATTTTCAAGAATGCCATTTACAATGACACCCCAGAACAAAGACTACTAGACTATTAGGGTCTGTTTGGTAATATTGTTCTAATAACGTTATTTAAATGTTGTGAAAATACGTGTAAGTGAAAAAGTGTTATACAAATACGTGTTGTATTGTTTAAACAACGAAAACTGTTATTTAAACAATACAACCAAACACCCTCTTAATCTTACACCTGCAAACCAATAGTTGGCAAGAACTTGAGCAAAAAATTTCGAGAATGCCATTACACCTCCAAAAACTTGAGCAAAAAAAAATTCAAGAATGCCATTGAAAATGACACCTGAGATCAAAGTATTAGGGAATAATTGAGCAAAAAATTTCAAGAAATACCATTACATGCCCACACCCCAAAAAATTTCAAGAATGCCATTGACAATGGCACCTGAGATCAAAAGTATCACGGAAAAATTGAATAAAAAATTTCTCGGAATGCCACCACACCCCAAAAAATTTCAAGAATGCCATTGACAATGACACCTATCAAAGTATCAGAGAAAAATTGAGCAAAAAATTTCAAGAACCACCACACCCCAAAAAATTTCAAGAATGCCATTGACAGTGACACCTATCGAAGTATCAGGGAAAAATTGACCTTAAAATTACGTTGACACCTATCAAAGAATCAGACAAAAATTGAGCAAAAAATTTCAAGAACTACCACACCCCAAAAAATTTCAAGAATGCCATTGACAGTGACACCTATCAAAGTATCAGGGAAAAATTGACCAAAAAATTGTAAGAAACTCAACCACCACCACGACCCAAAAAATTTCAAGAATGCCATTGACAATGACGCCTATCAAAGTTTTTTGGGAAAAATTGACCAAAGATTTTAAGAAACACCACCACCACCACCACCCAAAAAATTTCAAGAATGCCATTGACAATGACACCTATCAAAGTATCAGGGAAAAATTGACCAAAAAATTTTAAGAAACACCACCACCACCAACACCCAAAAAATTTCAAGAATGCCATTGGCCAAAAAATTTTAAGAAACACCACCACCACCACCACCACCAAAAAAATTTCAAGAATGCAATTGACCAAAGACCAAAAAATTTTAAGAAACACCACCACCACCATGACCCAAAAAATTTCAAGAATGCCATTGACAATGACACCTATAAAAGTACCAGGGAAAAATTGACCAAAAGATTTTAAGAAACACTGCCACCACCACAACCAAAAAAATTTCAAGAATGCCATTGACAATGACACCTATCAAAGTGTCAGGGAAAAATTGACCAAAAAATTTTAAGTAACACCACCACCACCACCACCACCATGACCCAAAAAATTTCAAGAATGCCATTGGCAATGACACCTATCAAAGTATCAAGGAAAAATTGAGCAAGAAATTTCAAGAAATACCACCACCACCATACCCCCAAAAAATTTCAAGAATGCCACTGACAATGACACCTATCAAGGTATTAGGGAAAAATTGAGCAAAAAATTTCAAGAAATACCACCACCACCACACCCCAAAAACTTGACCAAAAAATTTCAAGAATGCCATTAACAATGACACCTGAGATCAAAGTCTACCCGAGAACCCAATAGTTGGCAAAAAATTTCGAGAATGCCATTATATCCCAACAAAACCCGAGAACCAATAGTCGGCAAATATTTCAAATGGCCTATATATATATAACACCTCATCTTTTCAAGCTACAGAATCTCAATCCTTCCATATTTATCAATGGCACGTTCCATGTCCAAACCATTTTCACACTTTTCTTCTACTCCTTGGGCTTTTGCAAATCCCCCAACTCCTCTCTCGGCTTACACTTTTGCAGACCCTCCTCCTCCGCTGATCGGGTAACACTATCTATACTCTATAGTTATTTGTTATTATTATTATTTTTATACATGTGTTTGTGTGTTTTATTGGCAATTTATAATGATGCACAAAAACCTATAATGACTTTGTAACAGGGAGGAAAAGCTGATTTTGGACATCAAAATCGCTGCGGCAATAGTTGTTTTCATGATCTTCATTGTCATACTCATTCGTAAACTACGCGAGTGTAATTCCGGCAGTGGCAGCAGCGCCAGCGAAGGTGGCGGCGTTATCAACAGTCAAGTCAGCATCCAACTTCCAGCTATGAATACTGACGACGACGGCTCTGTCATAGCCTCAGCTGTCTGATACTTGTTACCAACGTAGTGCTTGAATTTAAGCTTTACATCATTTGGAGCTTCTACGTATAGAGGAAAATTACGTTCATGCAAAAAGTAGATTTCCATGGTTTATTTTGTTGGCTGTTATGGTTGAGAATAGACTAGCTTGACTGTCTGTGTTAGTGGTGTGAGATTTGCTGTTTGTTCTGTATTGTGTTGATGAACAATAATTATTTGTTTGATTGAATAAATTGTCATTCAAGAGAGAGAGCATATATTTCTTTCTACACATGTACGAGAGACTTTTAATTAGGTTTGATTCTTATTAATGTATGTATAATTATATTGTCTATACGTGCGCGTGTAATATTAGTATTTGATTACCTATTTTATGCCTATTGCCTAATCCATTTGAGTTTATTCCAATTGGGAAATTTAGTATATATACCATGGACTGGTTTTTTTTTTTTGCAAAAAAGAGTGTTAAGTTTTTTTGTTTTTTTGTTATGTACAAAAAATAATATTCTTTATAAGACTATACCTAGCACTTTTGTCGTCAAGCCTGAATTGAATTTGGCCTACTATTCAGCTTACAAGTTACAACTGAGAAAAAGATCCCTCTCACAGTATATGCAGATTCACACGTGAGAAAGAGGGGTCTCATGAAGTGGAGGTAATTATTGCTCATTCAATAATTGTGCAAACTGGTCTAAGGAACGGCCTTTTTACCTTAGGTCAATTTAGTCGTCTTTGATTTGTTAATATTACTAAACTATTATTTTTGGACCCTTTTTCTTTTTTTGGTGGAATTATTTTTGTTCTTAAATTTTGCATTAAATTGGTTTTTCTATTATTCAGTCTCTAAAGATCTACCACTACCAAAAAAAAAAAAAAACTGATTTATTTTGATACACTTTTTTTCCGGGTTCACTTGAAACTTGAAAGGGTCAAAATAAACAAAGTAAAAATAGGTTTTCGCCTTAAAAATATAATGAAATTTCCCTTTCACCAAAATAATAATAATAATTTAACTCGTTCATCAGTCAAACTCTCTCTCTCTCTCTGTGAAAACGCAAAGAGCGAGAAAACTCAAATATAGATCTCCGACGACGAGCTGAGGCACGGTGGTCAGCGATCTCATCTCCTCCGCTTCTTCGTCCGATTCCAGGTATATGTTTAATTCTCTGTTTGTTTCCCGAGAAAAAAAAATTGAATTTGTCTATCACGGAAATTACCTAGCCGACCTGTCCAAACAATTGTCGGTATTCTCTCTCATTCTCTTCATTCGTAGAGAGAGATTACGAAATATGGCTCAGAGAGAAAGCAGTAGTTTAATTTGGGGGCTATGGGTTTGAATACTTTTGGAATTGGAATTGCGTAGCTATCCTCTGGAATCTGAAGTATGGGTTGGGTCTATGAGGTTTAGCCTAGATGTGTTGCTTGTGTTCTGGTTACAGGTGTGAACACATTCCAAGAATATAACAAACACCATTAGCCCATAAATGAAAAAGCTTTCTTTCTCTCTTCTCTAACATTTTTAATTTATTATCTGTACAGCTTCCTTTAACTAGAAATAGCCTTTTTGTATGCTTGATTTATCAAATATGGCCCTCAATTGGTATATATATTTTTCATGTATTGAGAAGATGTAAAAACAGAGTAAAAGCTAGGGTCTTTTACTAGTGAAGAGTAAATTGATAAATTCAAATAGCTTTCGAGGTTTTATTTGAAAACTCTGTGTACGTATTTTTAATAGCATATAGCCGATATAGGTAACATATTTTTACAAGCAAATCAGGGAAAACGTGCATTGTTGTAATTTCATGTTGTCAAACAATTTTAGTGTTGCGATATGGTGTAAAAGGCAAAATTTTTGTGGTTCATATCTTGTGGCAGAGGCTGTTAAGGAAGAATGTTGTATTTATTAGCAGGACGGATGAGCACGGGGAGAAAATTGCTACTGCTGCTGCAGCCCGGGGTTCTGATCCAAGTGAACATTGCGATGTCATTTCACAAGCATAGAAGATACTCTGGAAAGATATAATGATAACCCAAGATAGATATGCACTCTAAGTTAACTTTAGCTTGACTTGTTGAATGTTCCGATTGTTGTGCATATTTTCCATTTTTTTATGATCTCCTTTGTTTTGTTGTTTACGTTCTGCCTGCAGTTAGACATATCTTATGATAAGTATGTTCGGACAACTGATCCCAAGCATGAAGCAATTGTGAAGGGATTTTCCTCAAGGGTTCTCGTCGATGGTGATATATTTTGGGCTGTCTATGAAGGATTTTATCGTGTCAATTGTGAGGAGTATAACTTGTTTTTTTTTTTTTTGCATTTGAACTTGTAAATGTGGATGTAGCAACATTATCTAAATTTAATCTCCCTTATCTGCTTATCGATTTTTTGTTCACATACTTTTTGATTGATTATGGGGTTATTGCATTATCTATAGTTGAGAATTTTATAAAAACTGAGTGTATTTTTTTTTTTTTTGTTTTTTTTTGTGGGTGCTAGTATTTGTGTAAAATTTTCTTTTTATATTTACAAGAACTTGTTGTTATTACTCATTAAGTGGAATTCCTTTTTTATTTTATATAGTTTCTTGATGATTTCCATTTTCATATATGCACTATCTTGTTTGAATGAATGTGTTCATGTATTTGTTGTGGTCGTTCTGTTTGAGAGAGGTTTTGTATTTATGTAACAAAATAGTGTAATGTCTTTTGCTCTGTGTCTGCAGGATGAGTATGAATTGCTTGATAAAAACATTTGCCCTATGCACCTGAAGCCATGTGTTCTGTGGATAGAGGATAATTACTATTATTTCTTTTGTGCTATCAAAATATCAAAAAAAGTATTGGAAGAAACTTTGACACAAAATCCAAATTTTTTGCAGCCTCTGTTCCGGTTAAATGAGATGAGATAGTCGGTAATTTTGTAAAAACTTTGTCTAGCGTGTCCTAAATAGTTGTCCCTGAGGTTTTACTGTAAACAGATTTTTCTTGGCAGGTGCTTGCAGCATGATTAGTTTCCTGCTAAGAGCCTGAGCATGCTGATTTTGAATGTTGTAAGCTTAATAATTGGCATATTGTGTATATTCTATTGTAGTAAATCTGTATTAGCTATTGCTATAGTTATAGATACATGATAGAATGCATTTGATAGTACTTACCATTCAAGTATTCTTTTTTAAGAGTAATTATGCCATGATTGCTAATATATTCCTTAAAAAAATTTTGCGCTGAACCAACAATACTTTAAATATGGCTTTCGGGTAAAGCTTTGTTGGTGACATGCCCTGTATTGTTAATGCTTCTGCTATTGTGTGTTGATCATGCTTGGCAGGGGAATCATTTTTTATGACTTTTAATCTAAAACTATCCCTGCATCTCTTTCCCCATAGCAATCTACTAATAAAATGTTCGGAACTCCCTTTCTGTATCTTGCTTTTCTATTAATCACTTCCATGGTCTTTACGCTTCAAGGTGCAAAGCTAGATCAAAGGTGGCCTAAGATTTTTTCCATTTCCCGAGCATCAATGGATTGATGCATCCCAGTTAATATGACAATAAGCAAACTATATGTGTATGGTTTGATGCATTACTAGGGTAAAGTTATTTTCTTTTGTAATTTGGAATTTGCTAAGCTTCTAAGTTCCTAATTTGTATTCCAAGTTTTTTTTTATTTATCTTTCTTTATATATATATATATATATATATTACCACAAAACATGTAGACATCAGTCAACTCCCAACTTATGAAACAGCTGTTTGTAAATATATATGTGTGTAAGATTTATGAAAGCTTCTGCTTAATATATCATTAGCAATCTTTGTCTATTAACTTCTATTGACTTTTTATTTTATTTTTCTGTTGAACAGATATGTATCAGCACTATCAGAGGAAGCAGGGCAAGCTAATCTACAAAGTGCTGTTTCTTCAGGTTGGCCTGCCTCACTACACTTGATTGGAAAGGTATAAGCATCTTCCATGCATTTATGATTTTTTTTTTTCTCAGAAGTATATTACACTTTTTTGAACGTTTCTTCAATTTAATTGGCACGCTATTTGCAATTGACACCGAAATGTGATGTCATTTTCCATGTTATGAATCCCAATTGATCCCTAAACAGGTTCCACCTCTGTATATGGAATGTGGTTTATTTTGTCACATGCTCTCTAAAGATGCTAATTGGAAAGTTTGTGTAATTGACCACTTAATAGCTGTACTAAATCTATTATCTTTATCCTAATTATTAAAACCTAATATAAGCTGTAAGATCCCTGACTCATTCATTAATTTTGCACACAATTATCTCTCTAGGTAGTTTGCTGTATTTTAGCATTTGACTTTGATCCTGCATGCTGTGAAATCTGACTTCATATTGTTGGCACAAATTCTATTAAACATTATTAATGCTATATTTTAGTTTCTTTTGAAAGAGAAGTAACACTGTTTACATATCAAAATTCCTTAATTGGCTTTGCTGCTGACTGCTGTTGTATGAGACCAGCAAATATGGAATGACATAAACTTTGGTGAGAGTGAAGCAGACAAAGATCACACGCTGTTGGAATTGGAGAGGGAATGCTTAGAAGTATACAGGCCAAAGGTTGAGGAGGCTGCCAATGCCAAGGCACGCCTCCATAGTCTGTTGCAGCCAAAGAAGCTGAACTTGCCACTCTCATGGCTGAACACCTCCATCAGGATTTTGGGACTATTGTGGACTTGGTAATATACTAATTTGTGGTCTTTTGATGTATGGGAGGTTGTGGAACACATTGAAAGATATTTGGAACATTTTATATAATGTTGTGTTTTGAGATAGTTTAGACTTTGTAATGTAGTTCTTTAAAGTGTGTGTGGTTGTGGTATGTATTGAAATGATTAGGAACAAGTCATATAATATTGTGTTTTGGAATATAATTTCAAGTAGGTTATGTAATATCGTGTTTCAAGCAAGTTATATATAACCCTTGTTTCAATCAAGGGTCATAAAGGCCGTCGAAAAAATGACACTTTCTTTAAGAATTAAGCCACACTGCTGAAAATTGCAGAGATTTACAACAATAACACATAAAAAAAATAAGAAGCAAAGCAGCCAACATCAAATCTCAAATACATTGTTTTTGGTTTTTAATTATGACTTTGAGTTATTTAACAAAACAACCACAATATATTCTTTAAAAACGCAGGATCTTCCTTGAGGGACAATTCTGATCTTCATTGTTGTACTCATTGTTAGACTAGGCGATTGTAATTTAATTCCAGCTGTGGAATCGGCATTAGTGACAGTGACGGTGGTAACCAACACTGTGTTAAGGCTCCACATCATTTGGAGCTTCAAGAGGAAGATTGAGCTGCTTGTTTTGTGTATTATGTCCGTGTTACGTTTGCTGCTTGTGGTGTTTTGTGTCCCAGAGGGCAGAGTGTGACAGTCTTATTATTAAGGGTGGAGATGGAGAATAGCATGGCCTGAATAAATCTCAAGTCTCCTATATATATATATATATATATACATACATACATATATACGTGTTTAATTAGTTTCCTTTTTATTGAGTTTCAAAAATGACGCCTTTACTAAAACTTCATTGCACAATGTCTTTGTGTCTTTGTATGTGAAGTAACTTGTCCTTTTTAAGGAAAAATTATTATGTATTCTGAAAGTATTCTTCCTCCTCTCATAGAGGGGTGGGTCTTACTGTACACTTACATAATTATATATCTAATTTAATAAATTATTGTAAAAAAAAAAAATCTTATTATTTAAAAGAGAGAAAAAGAGTATACTTGTAACTGGTATTGCTAGGCGTTAATTGCATGTGTCCTCAAGGTTTAAATCTATCTGCATTATTATTATTATTATTTATTTATTTATTTAAAAGAGAGAAAAAGAGTATACTTGTAACTGGTACTGCTAGACGTTAATTACATGTGTCCTCAAGGTTTAAATCTAACTGTATAATAATAATAATAATAATAATAATAATAATAATAATAATAATAATTATTATTATTATTATTATTATTATTATTATTATTATTATTTATTTTGTAGGATCTCATTTATATTGTCTAAATGGCATGTATGTGTATCAAAATTGTCATGATTAAAGTTGGTATTGATGGGACTGACGAACTCAACCTCCCTAGACGATATCACTGAGACCAACGAGGTCATCCTCTGAGACGAGCAAAGCACATGTCCATGTCACTGACGAAAATAGCGAACCATTCAATGCAGCCAATAAAGCCTCGAGCAGTTACAATACTAGCTATACAGACCGTTGAATGCTTCATTAAGGCCCACATTACTGAGCATGAGGCGTTACCAAGAGAGACATTAAAGCCACATTAACGACCACAATGGCTAGAGGCTATGGAAACATATATAAAGCCCTCACAGCACCAATACAAGGTAGATAGACATTAAAAAACATCACTCATTGTTATTCTGCTATTCTATACGGGGATAACAGATCCCCTTGCCTTATCCCTCTTGAAGGGTAAAAAGGATCAAGCGCTTCACCATTGACCAAAATAGAGGTAAATACCATCGAAACACAACTCATAATGACCTCAATGAGATCCATGGGAAGATTAGCTCTGAAAAGCATATCTCTAATGAAACTTCATTCGAGCTTATCATAAGCCTTCTCCAGATCAATTTTCAAAACAATATATCCTACCTTTCCTCTCTTTTTGCTGATGGAATGTATAACTTCAAAGATATAAAGTTTCGGACAATGGAAAAAAGCTCTTCTCTACTCTCTCTTTCACAAGAAGAATAAGAAGAGCTAGCTTTTAGTAACAAAAAAAGTTAAAGACGTAAAACACGCGAGTTTTAGGGAAGATTCAGGCTCCGGCCCATCATCACCAAACCATGGTCAGGGGGCATGGAATGGATCGGCCACATTCAGAGATAAACTTGTAGGCGAAATCCCTGGTGCGTTCACTCAGGCCTTTAGTTTTGGTGAGCTCATGGAAGATGATGCAGAATCGGATGAAGAAGTAGATAACCTACGTTCAGGGCTAGTTGCTGTCAAGTTTTCCAGGGATCTTAAGCAACGTATCAGAACGCCATAGTCAAAAGCTCTTATAGTGAAGGTGTACGAAAGGGTAGTGGGGCTTAATTTCCTCCACAGTAGGCTTCTCTCCTTATGGAAACCCGCTGGGAGGTTGGATTGTGTAGACTTGGAGCATGGGTTTTTTCTCACCCGTTTCTCTCTGAAAGATGAATTTGAAACCATCCTCAAAAAGGGTCCCTGGTTCATTAGAGAACATTTCCTCTCCATTAGGCCATGGGAGCCAAATTTCCACTCGGCAACGGCAAATGTCAATTCAATCGCTGTGTGGATACGGCTAAATGCGTTACCTATAGAATATTATAATCCTGAGGCCTTATTGCATATTGGTAAATCCATCGGTACTGTGTGGTACTGTGTTGAGGGTAGACTCACACATTGCTATCGAAACGAGAGGTAGATTTGCGAGGATCTGTGTCCAAGTTGACGTGGATAAACCACTGGTCACTGTAGTGTTAATTGGGAAATTCGAGCAACCTGTTTGTTATAAAGGTTTACAGAGGTTGTGTTTCTCTTGCAGTAGAATTGGTCACTGAAAAGAAAATTGTCCATATACAATCCATACAGAATCATCGCCGAGGGTGTTAGAGGCGGAGGTGATTGGGATTCCGGATGACCATCCATGCGATGAGCGTGTTCCTAACAACATGAGGTTAGAGGTGGAGCCCAACAAGATCATGCATGAGAATGTGCATGAGGAGGTTCAAGCAAGTACATATGGTCCGTGGACTATGGTAACACATAGAAAGAATGGGACAAAGTTCCAGGGTAGTGGAAGGACCCACTCTGTGTAGGATAACAGCCGTTTAAAACAAGAGTTGAGAAAGAATGCTAACGAGGCCAGAATCAATAATGCGATGGGAAAGTTTAAGTTCAATAAGGGGCCTACTAGGGAGGCTAAAAGGAAAATCACGCCTTAAAAGCCTATTAATGAAGCCCATATGGCAAATGTTGCCTTCAGTGTAGGTAGTATTGATACTCTCCAGGCCCAAGCCTCTACTGAACAAAGCCCATATGAGATTGAAGTGGGTAAAGCTAAAGGGTGGGTTGAGGCCGAATTAATGTCTAGTAAGACTAGCCTTAGAGCTTCAGTCAAAGGCAAGAAAGCTTTGGCATGAGCTAGGGCTTATAAGGAAGTTTTACAAGGAGCAACTAGGAGTGGCCAAGCCTTTTTCACACCAGATCAATCTGTAAACCAGCTTCAGCAGAAAATATCATTTCAAATTAAGAGTGACAGAATGCCAGAGTAGAGAAGTAAGGGTGAACCACAATCAAGAACTCCGACGAAGCTTCATTCCTCAACCATGCCATCGCCAGAGATGGGTTTTATGTTTAGAGGGAATCATGGTGGAGATTCAAGGAATCGCACTATCAGAGATCCGATGGAAGATAATTCCATGGACCAAGATAAGCATGAGGGAGGGCGAGCTGGCCTTCTCGAATCCAGCTTGGTCAGAAGCGACGAACCCATGGTGGGTATGTGTGTTCCAGCCGATAATGGTGGTTCAACCGTAGTGGGTACTTATGGTTCAACTGGAAAAGATGTTTAGTATTTAGATGTTATTGCAGGTATTGGAGATGGGTGTGATTTAACACAACTCGACAATGTATCTAAGGGAGGGATAAACCATGGAGATATTGAATTGGGTCGGATGGATGTTAAGGGAGGAGGTCATATTGATGCCTTCTTTTGACGAGCGTCTTATCTTACTACAAGTTTTCCTCATGAATGTCATCATATGGAATTGTAGGGGAGCTTTGAAGCCCACCTTCCAAAGTCATGTTAGAGAATTGATTCAAATCCATAACCCGGCTATTCTTGTCCTGATGGAAACAAAAGTTGGTGGTGAGAGGGCCAGAGAAATTACTAACCGACTCCCCTTTGATGGTGTAATCCACACGGACACTATTGGGCATATGGGCAGACTCTGGATGCTCTGGAATTCAGATAGGGTGGAGATTAACCCATTGTCCAACACCGAGCAGGAGATCCACGCCGTAGTTAAGGTACTAAATTCTAATTCTAGCTGGTTAATTTCTGCAATTTATGCTAGTCCTAGAAGTGCCGAAAGGCACATTTTATGGAATAATTTAAATAAAGTCGCAGAGCTTCATGATATGTCGTGGGTTCTTGCGGGTGATTTCAATGAAACTCTTACAGCTGAGGATAAGTTTGGGGGTAGAACTGTTGGGGTTAGTAGTTCTTTGCTGTTCAAGGAGTGTTTGGACAATTGCAACATGATTGATATTGAGTTTTCTAGTCCGCAATTCACTTGGACAAATAAAAGGGAACTCCATGCTCTAATTCAAGAAAGATTAGACAAATTTTTAGTTAATCCTAGTTGGTGCTTACTCTACCCGGATGCTAGAGTTATGCATCTTACTAGGTGTCAGTCGGACCACTGCCCTGTCATGCTTGATATGCTCCCAAGAACAAACACTAGGAGAGATAGACCTTTTAAGTTCCAAACCTATTGGTTGGCTGACCCCACTTTCCCAAGCATTGTAACTCAGGCTTGGAGACAGCCTCATAACCTTGGGGAGGCAATTGATCTCTTTCAAAGAATGCCACCAAGTGGAATAGAAATCATTTTGGTAATATCTTTGTTAAAAAGAAAAGTATTATGGCGAGATTGAACAATATCCAACTGGTGATAGTTTCTAAGCCTTCAAATTTCCTCCTAAACCTTGGGAAAGATTTAGTGAAAGAACTTGATACGATTCTAAGTCAGGAAGAGGAACTTTGGGCTCTCAAATCTCGGGTCAACTGGATGATACAAGAGGATAGGAACACCGCTTTCTACTATGTCTCAACCCTGGTGCAAAGGAAAAGAAACCAGATTTTGGCAATTAAAAATGCAGTGGGGGAATGGATATATGAGGACAATGGAGTCAAGGAGCACATTAGGGCTGGTTTTAAGGATATATTCACATCCTCCTTCCTTAGTGCCTTTAGGGTAGCTCCGGCATCTTCCCAATGGCAGGCCAAACTCACGAATGAAGAGAAATCCAGTATCAGTGGGGTTGCAACGAAAGATGAAATTAAAGCTGCCTTGTGGTCTTTAAAAGCTTTTAAAGCTCTGGGACTAGATGGTTTGCATGCGGGGTTCTTTCATAGATTTTGGTTGACAGTGGGAAGTTTAGTAATTGATGAAGTTAAGAAGGTTTTTGTAGAAAGAAGAGTTCCTAATTATTTGAATAGGACTCACATTGCTCTTATTCCAAAGCTTCAAGGCCCGGAGATTTTAGGAAATTATAGACCTATAAGTCTATGCAATACAGTCTATAAGATTATCACTAAGATCATAGTGGCTAGACTAAGACCTTTTTTAGACAAACTCATCTCCCCCTTCCAAACTGCCTTTGTTCCGGGAAGAAGGTATATATATAGTAAAACTTGTATTACTTTTATTATTTTCCTTTTTACACCCTGCATAATAAAGGGTCGATTGAGAAGATTAGGAACAAAGCCTATTTTCGGGCCCACAGTGCTACCTCTATAGTATAATAGGACCCAAGAATGGGATGAAGCCCATTTATGGGCCCATTCCATCTTCTTGAACTTAAAACTAGATAGGCTAATCTCAATATGACGACCCAATCCCAAATGAGAAATTTAGATAAATGACTCATCATAAGGAACTAAACTTAGTTTAAAACCAATATGACAACAAATTTTTAAACTTGTAAATTCTGAGGCACTAACCTCTAAAAATGGAACAAACCAAACCATCAAAGCAACATTTAAATATCAAGTCTCAACAATACATCAAACTAAAATATGCGAAAATAAAGATTCCAAATACATGTTCAAATAATCTCATGAATACCAAGTTTACAACCCTAAAAAAGCACAACATAGCAAATTTTTTATAACATAATTCTCTATTACACAATCTTTAGTTCATATATAGCTCCAACGGTTACCAACTAGTTGCATTAAGAGCATCCACTGCACTAATCTGAAAAGCGTAGAGAAACAGGGTGAGTTAATAGTTGAAAAAGAAACTACATCACATGATATTGTCAAGTGAAAATTCGCATTATAATAGACAACATATTGAATTTTAAAAAACATTTATCAATAGTATGAAAGTAATTTGGTAGAAACAATTAAACCTATTTTGGAAGTTAGCATTAAAGTGTACAATGAAAATATATAAATTCTTATATACACAAATGCTCTATTAAAAGATTTGTTAGGCTTCAATAAGCCATAGTTCAGCTATAAGAATATCACTTTATAATTGGGTAAACTACTTATAAGTTATAACAATAGTAATAATAATACACTTAGCATTAATGTTGTTTTTCACATTTAATTTGTCAATAATAATAAACAATAAATTAGTATATAAAATATTTGTCAAATTAAGACATGACACTTTATAATCGGCAGGTGAATCACATCAGAGAACAATAACCCCAAAGAGGTAAATGATAACAATAGGTCCGAAGAGCAAATATTAAAAATGCACCACACCACAATAAACAATATTTAGGCCAAAAACCAACTCTTAGCCTGTGTTGGCAAAGCTTATAGATAGTCTAGCTGACTATTTAAAAAACATTTTGTTTTTCTTTAACAATATCATAAAATATTCTTATAGAATGTATGTTCTTATGGATATATATTATAAAACATATATCCATTTATAGAAATATTTATTACATAAAAATGTTCATTATTTAGAAAAGCATTTTTCACTACCGTACACTTTTAGCGTGATAGTCATTCAACAAGTATAAAGTTCTTGTGGGTTGGGGGGTAAAAACTAGGGTTCAACTCTCTAGGAGAGAGCTTTACATACATATACACATAGATTACGCTAGAGTGGTATAATCATAAATAATAGGGATAAGTACACTTTGCCTACCTGTGGTTTGCCTCTAATTCTATGTGCTTACCCGTGGTTTAAATTTTGACACTTTGCCCACCTGTGATTCTAACTGTGAGTGCTCCATAACCCATCTCAATGTTTTCCGTTACTCTAACACCAAATAAGTAAAAAACACATCTCAAAATGGATCAAAACTCATTCTCACTCCCAAAACTCACTCACTCCCACTTGGCTTGCTCACCAAACTCACTCACTCCCACTTGCTTGAGACAACTGTGGCAGATCTGAGCTGAGGAAGAAAGACACAGTTGTCTTTCTTCTTAGAGAGAGAAACCCGAGGAAGATGGGTTTCTGAGGCATGAGATCCCCGATTTGGTATTGGGTATGATCCGAAATTCGAACAAATAGTTGAGAGGGATTGATATGATTACCTCGATGGATTGATGAAGGATAACTGAGGTGTTGCCGTCGATGAGAAATGAGTACGAGGAAGTTGGCGAACTCTGCGTTTTGCGTGGGGTGGTTCTATTTGTTTTTTCTTTTAATTGTTAAGCGAAGAAGCCACGTTGTTCTTGGGGTTGGCTTTGGAAGCAAAAGACAATTTCATTTGGAATTGGGAAGAGACATGGAAGCTATCCAACATTATGCCTTTTTTTTTTTTTTTTTTTTTTCTCTCCTACTATGAAGAAATAGTTTGTTTTCTTCTAGTCTAGGTTCTTATGAGGGAGACTTGGATATTAATATTATAACTAAAAAATCGAGTAATGATGTGTTAAAGGAGATTATAGGAAGAAGAACTAGTTGAGTAAATATGAGGTCGTGAAATTTAAATAAGATGAACAAAGGAGCATGCATGATTAGCTTTTCACAAGTAAAAAGGGTTTTGATCTACTTGCAACAGCTGAATAGAGGAGCATGCACGATTAAAACCCAGGTTCAATATGTGGGAGTGAGAGTGAGATTTGATCTGTTTTGGGATGTGTTTTTTACTTATTTAGTGTTAGAGTAACAGAAAAAGTTGAGGTGGGTTACGGAGCACTCACGGTTAGAATCACAAGTGGGTAAAGTGTCAAAATTTAAACCACGGGTGGGCACATAGAATTAGAGGCAAACTACAGGTGGGCAAAGTGTAATTATCCCTAAATAATAATAAAAAG
This sequence comes from Quercus cerris, assembly GCA_963669245.1. Lineage (NCBI taxonomy): Eukaryota > Viridiplantae > Streptophyta > Magnoliopsida > Fagales > Fagaceae > Quercus > Quercus cerris. The sequence continues at coordinate 41,637,481 of OY770013.1, read as the reverse complement.
AGGTTCTTTCCAATTATACATACATATACATATACATACATACATACATACATATATATACAGTGTGTGTGTGTGTGTGTGTGTGTGTAAATAACATAATATCTAGAGAGGAATCATTTTCTGAAATCCACTTATTTGAAATCAACATATAATTTTCGTCTCAAAAGCCCTAAATAGTATCAACTAGAACCTAATGCAGGATTAGATGCATGACTCAGTGAAAATAAACACACCAATATCTAGGTATATCTAAGTGAATATGAGGCAGTAAAAACAAGACAAGGACTTAACTATTGATATGTAGTTGGCTCAACACTTAAAATTTGTGCTTAAACTTTTCAAACCTATTAAGGCAGTCCTCAAAAGTATAGCATGATAACACCTAAATTTCATATTATGTCTATCAAAACTCAACCATCTCAATCACCTTGTCCCTAATGAAGTATGACCCAAAACTAGGTTAACCGATATTGTACTCCTTTTTCTATTATTTAATTTTTATAGATATATTTTTTTAAAAAAAATTTGGTTGAACAAGGATAAATTACCTTCCATTTTGCCCCAATCCTAGCACAAATTTAACTCAGGCTTAATAAGATGGCAAAATCCAACAACTACCTTACAATATATTACATAAATCTTTGCCCTCAAAATATTATTTTGGGCCCCACTTTACCAAAAGAAAAAACATAAAATATTTTGCAAAATAAAAAAAATAAAAAATAAAGACCCACAATTCGTGATAAAACCTTGCCAATATAGATCAACCCAAACGGATTGGGCATACACAAGAGAGCACAATCAAATAAAATATGTTGACTCGCACGTACACGGCAAAAGCAAAACTTTTATTAAGAATTAAGCCACACACTAGGGGATCACAACACAGACCGTACAATATATACCTAGATGAAGCCGAAAAGAAACGCACTGCATAATAAAGGGCTGGCTGAGAACATAGGACAAAGCCCATATTTGGGCCCAAAACACCATCTTGAAAAAGAAAATTTTATATATATATATATATATATAAAATACTATTCTAGTATATAAATTTTACTAAAAATTTGTTTTTCATTTCTAATTCTAAACTTTAACAAGTTCGCTTTTAGTTCTTCAACTATAAAAAATTTTGTTTTTATCTTTAAACTATTGAAAATGTTTCACTTTTTTTCTTTAATTTTAAAAAATATATATTTTCATCCTTAAAGTATTCAAAAAAATTATTTATTCATTCATCTATTTTTACTGTACACTATTGGAAAAAAACTTTTTACAAAGTTTAAGAATGAATTTTTTTTTTTCAAAATTTAGAGATAGAAAATAAATTTTTTTTATAAAATTTAAACACCAAAATATTATTTTACTTAAAAAAAGAAGAAAAAAAAGAAGAAGAAGATTACAATACTATTGCATACGAAGACAAAAAGAGTACAACAGTATTAAGAAATATTACTCTCTTTATGCAAGAACGCCATTTCCTGCAGTCATAGAAGCTCCAACAGAGACTGAGATAGAGTTGTCAACAGGTATCTGACGTTCGAGATCCATTCTGTTGCCGCCAGTATCTCCATCACCATCGATGCCGGTGCCGGTGCCGGTGCTGGTGCCAGTACCGGCTCCGTCAGCCACCATACGCCGGCCTCTGAGAGTTATTATACACTCGCGAAATTTAGCAATGAGTATAAGAATGAGGATCAGAAGGCTAACTATTTCCGCAGCTTCTTTAGCGCCAAAACTGTTACCAAAAAAGAAGAAAAAAGAAAAAAGAAGAAATGTTATCAATACAGGAAAATTAAGGAACAAGAACATTTCTCTCTCGCTCTCTCCACCCCCACACACACAAATAACTTGAGCTAGTGTCACCTGACCTGGCCATATATAGGAACTAGGAAGGGCGTCGGACGGAATGGATATCGAACTTCAGATAAGCAATTGGCGAGCAATCACTAAGAATTTGCTCATTTTAAGACTGGCGTGAACCAGGGAAATTTACGATGGGGGTCCCAGTATGAGAAAACTTTCCACCATTTTGTAAACTAATTGGTGATAAATTTTGAATTTTCATTTTGATATAAAAAATCAAAGAATTAGTTATGATATCATCTTATATTTTGTTATGAACCTTGTTCTAATAATATTTATGATTAAACATTCTCGAGTCATTGTTGCAATAGAAATTAAGGTAAATTACAAAGTTAGTCTTTATCTTTTACATCATATTTTAATTTAGTCCTTAACTTTTCAATTATGTTAATTTGGTGCCTAACCTTTTAGTGCTATGTCAATTAAGTGTTAGATGGAAATTGCTGATGTGTCTAACTGACTAATTAAATTATTATTTCCTTGACAACTCTATCTCAGCCTCTGTTGGAGCTTCTATGACTGCAGGTAATGGCGTTCATGCATAAAGAGAGTAATATTTCTTAACGCTGTTGTACTCTTTTTGTCTTCGTATGCTATAGTATTGTAATCTTCTTAATACTGTGGTATTACCGTTCAGAGTGCTCTCCTCCCGGCGCACAATAGCATGTGTGGATGGGTCATTTTGGCGCACATTAGCACGATTCTTGGGCATTTTGCATTTTGCATGTGTGGATGGGTCATTTTGTAAAAAGGTTTTTTTCCAATAGTGTACAGTAAAAATATATGAATGAATAAATAATTTTTTTAATACTTTAAGAATGAAAATATATATTTTTTAAAATTTAAAAACAAAAGTGAAACATTTTCAATAGATTAAAGATTGAAAACAAACTTTTTTATAGTTTAAGGACTAAAGGTAAACTTGTTAAAGTTTAGAGATGAAAAACAAATTTTTAGTAAAATTTATATACTAGAATAGTATTATATATATATATATATATATAAATATAATTTTCTTTTTTAAGATGGTGTTTTGGGCCCAAATATGGGCTTTGTCCTATGTTCTCAGCCAGCCCTTTATTATGCAGTGTGTTTCCTTCTGGCTTCATCTGGGCGTATATTGTACGGTCTGTGTTGTGATCCCCTATGGCTTGTTTGGAAGTTTAGAGAGGGAGGAGAGTAGAGGGGAGTAAAGGGAAGGGGAGTAGTGGGGAGGAGAGTAGAGGAGAATGATTCACCTCCACCTTATTTGGATGTTTTTAAAATTAGTAAGGGGAAAAGGAGTAATTAGCCATTCTCCTTGTGTAATTTTGTTAATATAATAATGGTAAATTAGGTAATTTACTTGGTCAATAGTTTATATACTCTACTCCCCCTCCAAATCTCTCCAATTTGGGGGAATTAAAATTGGGGGGGCTAGAGGGAGTCCAAACCCCTCCAAATTCCTCCAAACTCCTCCCCCTCATTCTTTAAAAAACTTCCAAACAAGGTAATTGCATTACTCTCCCTCCTTCTACTCTACTCCCCCTCCTTTTTTAAACATTCAAACATGCCACTAGAGTTTGTGGCTCATTTCTTAATAAAAGTTTTGCTTTTGCCGTGTACGAGCGAGTCAACATTTTTTTTTTTTTTTTTGAGAAAGATCAACATATTTTATTTGATTGTGCTATCTTGTGTATGCCCAATCCGTTTGGGCTGATCTATATTGGCAAGGTTTTATCACGAATTGTGGGTCTTTATTTTTTATTTTTTTATTTTGCAAAATATTTTATGTTTTTTATTTTGGTAAAGTGGGGCCCAAAATAATATTTTGTGGGCGAAAATTTATGTAATATATTGTAAGGTAGTTGTTGGATTTTGCCATCTTATTAAGCCTGAGTTAAATTTGTGCTAGGATTGGGGCAAAATGGAAGGTAATTTGTCCTCGTTCAACCCTTTTTTTTTTTTTAAATATCTATAAAAATTAAATAATAGAAAAAGGAGTACAATATCGCTTAATCTAGTTTTGGTGTGTTTATTTTCACCAAGTCATGCATCTAATCCTGCATTAGGTTCTAGTTGATACTATTTGGGGCTTTTGAGACGGAAATTATATGTTGATTTCAAATAAGTGGATTTCAGAAAATGATTCCTCCCTAGATATTATGTTATTTACACACACACACACACATACATACATATATATATATATATATATGTATGTATGTATATATATGTATATGTATATGTATGTATAATTGGAAAGAAACTCTTTTTATTATTATTTATGATTATACCACTCTAACGTAATCTATGTGTATATGTATGTAAAGCTCTCTCCTTTAGAGTTGAACCCCAGTTTTTACCCCCCAACCCACAAGAACTTTATACTTGTTGAGTAACTATCACGTTAAAAGTGTACAGTAGTGAAAAAAGCTTTTCTAAATAATGAACATTTTTATGTAATAAATCTTTCTATAAATAGATATATGTTTTATAATATATATCCATAAGAACATACATTCTATAAGAATATTTTATGATATTGTTAAAGAAAAACAAAATGTTTTTTAAATAGTCAACTAGACTATCTATAAGCTTTGCCAACACAGGCTAAGAGTTGGTTTTTGGCCTAAATATTGTTTATTGTGGTGTGGTGCATTTTTAATATTTGCTCTTTGGACCTATTGTTATCATTTACCTCTTTAGGGTTATTGTTCCCTAATGGGATTCACCTGCCGATTATAAAGTGGCATGTCTTAATTTGACAAATATTTTATATACTAATTTATTTTTTATTATTATTGACAAATTGAATGTGAAAAACAACTTTAATGCTAAGTGTATTATTATTACTATTGTTATAACTTATAAGTAGTTTACCCAATTATAAAGTGATGTTCTTATAGCTAAACTATGGCTTATTGAAGCCTAACAAATCTTTTAATAGAGCATTTGTGTATATAACAATTTATATTTTCATTGTACACTTTAATGCTAACTTCCAAAATAGTTTTAATTGTTTCTACCAAATTACTTTCATACTATTGATAAATGTTTTTTAAAATTCAATATGTTGTCTATTATAATGCGAATTTTCAATTGACAATATCATGTGATATAGTTTCTTTTTCAACTGTTAACTCACCCTGTTTCTCTACTGTTTTCAGATTAGTGCAGTGGATGCTCTTAATGCAACTAGTTGGTAACCGTTGGAGCTATATATGAACTAAAGATTGTGTAGTAGAGAATTATGTTATAAAAAATTTGCTATGTTGTAAACTTGGTAATCATGAGACTATTTGAACATGTATTTGGAGTCTTTATTTTCGCATATTTTAGTTTGATGTATTCTTGAGACTTGATATTGAAATGTTGCTTTGATGGTTTGGTTTGTTCCATTTTTAGAGGTTAGTGCCTCAAAATTTACATGTTTAAAAATTTGTTGTCATATTGGTTTTAAGCTAAGTTTAGTTCCTTATGACGAGTCATTTATCTAAATTTCTCATTTGGGATTGGGTTGTTATATTGAGATTAGCCTATCTACTTTTAAGTTCAAAAAGTGTACTCTTTTTTTAAGTTCAAGAAGATGGAATGGGCCCAAAAATGGGTTCATCCCATTCTTGGGGCCTATTATACTATAGAGGTAGTACTATGGGCCCAAAAATAGGCTTCGTTCCTGATCTTCTCAGTCAGCTCTTTATTACGCAGGGTATAAAAAAGAAAATAATAAAAGTAATACAAGTTTTACTATATATATATATGTATATATATGAGAAATTCGGCTGCAATTGGGTTTAGGCTTAAATGAGGAGATCACTAAGGGACAGTGTGAACTAGGCTAAGTAACTACATTACGGACTTGGTTCAATATTCAAATTGGGCGAAGAAGACAGATTTGATAGTTTTAACAATTCAAGACGTTCCTCCACCATGGGCCATGGCATTATGAGAATATTGCCAATAGTTTAGCAAAGAAACAAAACCTTAAAATCCAAAATAATAACCTTCTCAAAAAATAGGAAGAAAAAAAAAAAACAATTACTAGGTTGGCCCATTGGGGTTGGAGTGGTGGTATATTATTATTAGTTTTCCTTCTCTAATTATTTGTGAGTGCCCGTGTGGGAGGTCAGAGTAGCTTTCCAAATTTCCTCCCAACTCCGATCATGAAACCATATAGAGCAAGAGTTATTATGTATAACCTGGCACTAACACTTACGGTGTATGAAATAATTTAATAAAAATTACATATTTACTTGGCATGAAGAGACGATAATTTGAAATGAATGAAAATAAGTAATCTAGTTCAACATAATAATAATAATAATAATAATTTGATCAAAAGTACAAACTTCATCTCACAGTGCCATTTAGGGGTGTTTGATATTGCTGTTTAAACAACAATTTTTAGTGTTTAAATATTGAAACATGTATTTTTACAACACTTTTTAACCTTCATGTATTTCCATGACACTTAAATAACGATACTAGAAATCTCTTACCAAACGGGCTCTTAAAAATACATTTTATCATCATATATAATTATGTAAGAAATACAATTAGAAAAAAATTATTAATTATATTAGCTTCATGTAATTCATCTAAAAGCAATGGAGTTAAAACAAATTATTGACTACATTAAATATATAACATTTTTATAAATATCTACACGCTTGGAAATGCTCGCAACATAAAATTCTCAATATGCAAAGTTTTTTTTTTTTTTTTTTGATCAAAAGTTTTCTTAATAGAGGCTCACCAAAATAAGAAATGACACACAATTCTTGAATTTGAACCATATAAAAAGATCTTTGCCTAAAAATTAATAAAAGTTTCATATAAAAAATGCAATATATACCCACAACAACAATGCAAAGGAAATTGATCATACAAGAGAATACATATTTTACATAGAGAAGTGTTATGTCCACAATATTTTCAAAACACTTTTACAACAATCATAAGTGGTACCACTAAAATTACCACTAAAATTACTTTTTTGTCCACCAATAACAACCCTAACAACTTGTCACTTAAGATTTGTTGTGATAGTTTTTATTCTGAAATTAACAAAAGTTAGTTTGATAAATAATAGTATTCAAATCTCTTCAAGTATCTAACTATTCTCTTTGACGTGTACAGGCCCCCGTCCCACACACATCGGATTATTACAGGAAAGAATCTCTTGAGTGTGGCCTCAAAATGCTAGCAAAAGATTTCAAACCCAAGATCTTATAAATATAATGAGAACTTAGAAATCATTTAGCCAACCCCTTGGGGTTTATTTGATAATCCTCTAATGAGGCTCATATTCCTCTCTTTTATTAAATAAGTAAATTTAACGAAAATTAACTTTTAGGTCATATGTTTGCTATACCTCTAATTCATTCTCCAATCTCTCTATTAATTCACTTTTAGAAAGTTCTGTAGTAGTTGTACTTTATAAACAAAAAGTTGATGAAGAATATCTTACACGTATAAAAACAAAACAGACAACGGTTTTCATGAATTTGATTAAGAAAAACTATATCTCACCAAAGGTTGGTCTGTCTCTTGAGATTAAATTTTTATTTTTATTTATAATTTTTTTACTAGTTATATCTGTGACCTGTTGAGATAAAGATAATACCTTTATATGTATGTATATATATATATATATATATATATATATCATTATTAAAGTAAACCTTCCCAACTGAACTTATGTTTGGGGTGTTACTCACACTTTTTAAGATTGAGAAACTTCTAGTAAGACCTAAAAAAATAAAAAAAATAATAATAATATTAGGAAAATTTATTTTATTTTTGATTAAGCTATAATGGCTCATTAATTGCATTTGAAGAAAAGATGACCATTTAAAAAATGGAATGCAAAACCACCGCTCACATTTTGTGCAGTGGTCATTCTACAAGTATAAGTACTTGTGAGGTGTGAAAGGTAAGGGCCAGGGTTCAGATCTCTATGAGAGAATTTCACATACATATACACTTTAGATTATATTAGAGTAGAATTTCTATCTTGTATAAAAAAAAAAATTGAGAGTAACAATTGAGAAGGCAAAAATGAGGAATGCGGACATGATATTGCAACTACAGCTTGAATATAATTGCCATCAATTGCAAGTTACTTATTTTTCTATCTAATGCTTAGTTGCTGAAAATTTGTACTTTTGTGTAGATTCATGTTCCAATTATGTTCGATCACTCATCATTTTTTTTTTTTGAGAAACAAAACTGTGATTTTTATTAAGTTGAAGGCAAATCTGCCTGATACACTTCAAAACAAAGGGATAGAACATCCTCCATCCAAATAGAAAAATCCGTGACATGTCGTGCATGCCTAGCAAGGTTACGAGCTACACTATTTCCTTCTCTACCCATATGTTGAAATTTTACATGAGTAAGCCGATTAGCCAATTCATTTGCTTCTTTTATGAGAAAGCCGAGTGGAGCAAAGTTTGGCACCTAATCTGTTAAGCCTCTGATGACAATGCTAGAGTCGCCTTCAAAAATAATCCTATCAAGACCAATTTCTGCAGCAAGTTCAACTGCCTGTGTGGCTGCAAGTGCTTCCATCTCTACCACCGAGCTAGCCAACTGAACATTCTGAGCTAAAGTAGCCATTGCGAGTCCTTGGCTATCACGAATTATCACTCCAAGACCAGCTCTGCCAACGTCATCGAAGATTGCCGTGTCAAAGTTAGCTTTGTACCAGTCTGGAGGAGGTGGAGTCCATCTTGCACGTTGTCTGGCTGTGGGTGCTGCCATAGTATGCCGTGGTTATGCAGCCCTGTATTCTAGTAATGCCTCATATGCTTGCTGCGCTATCTGATTTAGGGGGAAACTGGGTGGAGCTGATCTGACTTTGTTTCTTCGGTACCAAATTGTCCAAATCTGCATAGCAAACAACTCAGCACTACACCTCGACTTAAAAATATGGCTGATCAGATAGGTAAAATCGTGGAAGACGTTTTGGCCTCTAAAGCTCCATTGGGGGTCTTCGTTCCACACCTGTGCAAGGTTCAGGCAAGACCATAAGGCATGGATAACATCCTCATCGTGTTGGGCACAGAGAGAGCACTTTGAATCTTCCACCATGCAACGGCGCTTCAGATTATTCAAAGTTGGAATAGCATTTTTGTAGGCCCTCCAAAGAAAGTTTCTGATCTTACACGGCACTGATAAACTCCATATTTTCTTCCAAAGTGGTTTCATCAACTTAGCTTGGGAAGGGGACTGCGAATTCACAATATTAGCTTCTATTTTGAGGAAATAGTAACCTGACTTGGTAGTATATTGGCCGGACTGAACATAAGGCCAAAAGAGTGAGTCCTCGGAGGTGGTACGGGTCAGAGGGATTTGTGCAATTTGGTCCGACTCCATCTAGCTGAAGAGATTAGGCAGCAATTGAACATTCCATTGTCGAGTTGAGTGATTAATAAGAGAACTCACCTTGGCATTTTGTACTTCAGCTGTGAGGGGATATTGGAGGCTTGGGCTTTGTAAAGAAGGCAGCCATTTATCCCCCCAAAGCTTAATAGATTCTCCATTGCCCACTCTCCACTTTGCTCCTCACCTTATAACCTCCCTACCTTTCAAAATACTTCTCCAAGCATACGACCCTCCATAGCCCTCCTTGGCTTCCATAATAGAACAATTTGGAAAGAACTTTGACTTAAACACTTTGTAAAACAAAGAATTTGTGTTGTGCAACAACCTCCACATTTGTTTGGCTAAAAGAGCATCATTAAATAAAGACAATTCCTTGAATCCCATACCACCTTCGGATTTTGGTTCACACATTTTTTCCTACTTTACCCAATGAATTTTCCTACGATCTCCTCTTTGTCCCCACCAAAAGCCACGAATAAGTTTTTCAATTTCATTACAAAGGCCTAGTGGGAGCTTGAAACAACACACGGTATATGTTGGGATCGCTTGGACCATTGCCTTAATCAAAACTTCTCGCCCCGCTTGTGATGGAAGACTTTCTTCCCATCCTTGAAGCTTCCTCCAAACCCTCTCCTTAATATAATCAAAGCTTGCCCTTTTACTCTTTCCTACAAATGAAGGCAACCCCAAGTACTTATCATACTGCACAATTTCCGACATCCGCAAAGCTTCTTTGATTTCAGCCCTCATGTCTAAAGTGGTAGATTTGCTAAAGAAGATTGATGTTTTGCCTCTATTTATTTGTTGCCTGGACATGCTTTCATAGGAGGCAAGAAGATCAAGCACCTTTTGACATTCATTTATATTAGACCTGCAAAACAATAAGCTATCATCCGCAAACAGCAGATGCGTTAGTTTTGGATTTCTTCTACCCAATGCAAATCCATGTAAGGAGCCCTCACTTGCTGCCTTCACTCATCAATTATATATGTGTGTGTGTGTGTTGTTTTTGTGCATTACCAAAAAAAAAAAAAATCTTAATTTATTTTAGTGTAGTGAATTTTTTTTTTTAAATAAGAGCCTTTTGGACTCGCTTTTAACCAGTAAAACCTACAAGTAATTTCAATTCTTATCATTGAAATTTGTTTAAAAGCATATTCAAGAAGTTTTTCTAACTCTCCTAAAAAAGAAGTTTTTCTAGCAAACAAATAGACCAAAAACATTAAAAACAAATCTATTATCAATGACAAAAAAAAAAAAAAAAAAAAATCACTTTTTCAATATGAATAACTAAGCACACTAACACTTTCTAAAATAGTCAATTACAACACCCAAAAAAAGAAAATCCTAATGAAATAAGTCATCAGTACATGGAAAAGTGAATAAAAAAAAAAAAAATTCCTACCACAATTATATGTCAAAATACTTTCGCAATGACTCAAAAAAGACAATTGCAATGACTAATGCAATAGTTTTTGGAGAAAAAAAAATTACATAATGAAGATATATCTCTTCCTCAGTTATAATTTATAAATAACATAAAGAGCAAATGTTAAGAAGAAGCCTAAAACTAAAGGTGAAGGTGAATTGAAGAAGGGTAAAGCAGGATTGAAGAAAGGAAGTAAATCTGATTTGAAGACAAGTAGTGCACAGATAAAGCATCAGAAGAAGCTTAAGGTGTAGCTGAAGAGGCTACTTGAAGCATTGAGTAGCTAAATGACATGTGCACTGCACGTGAGTGAAATTGGTTAGTTAAGTAGTTAGAGGGAGTGACACTTGGCATAATTTTATTGAAGGAGCTTTATTAGGAAATCTGTTGGGAGTTGGTTAGAGTTTCCCCACGCATTTCTGATTGGTAACTGCTGTATAAATACAAGCTTGGTATGTATATTAGGTAGACTTTGTAATTCATATACTCAGAGCAATAAGAATTTTCTTTCTTCTCTTTGAATTTTCTCTCTATGTTTCTCAAGCTTTCTTGAACTTTCTACAATTTTCTTTCATGATCTGAGATTTCTTGTTTAGCTTGCACACAGATGTTTGGTTGCACTTGTTCACCTTTGTTGATTTAGAAAGAAACATAAGTAAATTCTAGTTAGCTCAACCAATAAATTTTCTATTAGTTGAATAAGAGATTTGAGGTTCAATCCTTGTCTACACCAAAAATATCTAAATTTGATTGCAAGATTTAGATCAGCTAATATTATTCAACACTTGCACCACTTATAAATGTGTATTGAAGGTTATTCAAAATAGGGAAATGTTAACCAATAACAATAACAGGAAAGCCTCAATATCCCTTTTACATTATCACAAAAATAAATTATTTATGTAATATATCAACAGTCTTACATTCAGGGTTTGTGGAGTCAGATTTTATGGACCTAAAAGTCAAATTCAATAACAAACATTTCTTAAGAAGAAGCTTGTCGAACGGACTATGAACAAAGAATTTTCAACTCCAACTTCTCCTTTTTAAATAAATCTACATTAGCACTTTAACATGCTAAAGTTTATCCATGGTTATACTAACTCTGTCTAATCTTTGGTGCTCCTTATTTCAACCTCTCTGCTATACAAAACCAACGGCAACACAGATTTTTTCAACCCATATGATTTTCAAACACAAAATCATAGTAAAGGCTTAGTACTTTTTAACATTAAAAAAAAAAAAAAAAAAAAAAAAAAAAAACTTGTAGATATAAAAACCGATCAAATAAAAAGTGTGAAAGAAAGGACTAAGAACAATAATCAAATAAAGACTGAGGCAGAAAAACCAGTAAAAAGGAAGCAGGGCGAGCTTCTTTTATGCTTTTATTTGAAAACTCTATATGTGAATATATTTTTATTAGCATATGGTAACATATTTCTAGTAGCAAATCAGGGAAAATTGGCATTGTTCAAATTTTATGTTATTGAAAATTTTTATTGCAATATGATGTACAAGGCAAAATTTTTATGGTTCATATCTTGTGGCAGAGGCTGTTAGGGAAGAATGTTGTATTTATTACCAGCATGGATGAGCATGGGGAGAAAATTGTTACTGCTGCTGCAGCCTAGGGTTCTGTCCTGAGTGAACATTGCAATGTCATTTCAAAAGCATATAAGACACTCTGGAAAGATGTAATATTAACCCAAGATAGAAACTCTCAGTTAAGTCTAGCCTGACTTGTTGAATGTTCCAATTGTTGTGCATATTTTCCATTTTTTATGATCTCCTTTGTTTTGTTGTTCACGTTCTGCCTGCAGTTAGACATATCCTTTGATAAGTACATTCGGACAACTGATCCCAAGCATGAAGCATTTGTGGAGGAATTTTACTTAAGGGTTCTTTCCTATGGTGATATATATCTATGAGGGACTTTATTGTGTCAACTGTGAGGAGTATAAGGTAATATTTGCATTTGAACTTGTAAATGTGGATGTAGCAACATTATCTATATTTAATTTCCCTTATCTGTTTATCATTTTTTTTATTCACATACTTTTGGATTAGTGAAGGGGTTATTCCATTATCTATAGTTGAGAATTTAATAAAAAGTGAGTGTCTTTTTTTTTTTTTTTTTTTTTTTTTTTTTTTTTTTTGTGTGGGTGCTAGTATGTGTAGAAAATCTTTGTACATATTCGTAAGAACTTGTTGAGATTACTCGTTATGTGGAATTCTTTTTTTATTTATTTTATATAGGTTCTCACTGATTTCCATTTTCATATATGCATTGTCTTGTTTGAACATATGTGTTTATGTATTTGTTGTGGTTGTTTTGTTTGAGAGAGGTTTTGTATTTATGTACTACAACAATAAATGTCTTTATCTCTGAATCTATGGGATGAGAAAGAATTGCTTGATAACAGTTGTTGCCCTATGCACCTGAAACCGTGTGTTCTGCGGAAAGAGAATAATTACATCTTTGCACAATCAAAGTATCAAGAATTATTGGAAGAAGCTTTGACACAAAATCCAAAGTTTTTTTAGCCTTCTTTCTAGCAGAGGAGTCAATTCCGTACCGTACTGGCCGGTACGGCAGGAATATACTGTACCGACTAGCAATCCAGTACGTATAACCCCCTTGTTTCGTATCGGAAAAAATACCGGCAGTACCGATCATGTACCGGCCGTACCGGCCAATTTCAGGCAATACCGGCCGGTACAGAAAAAAGTTTTTTTTTTTTTTTTTTTTTTAAGTTTTGTAATTTTTGAATTTTTATTAGGGCAGAATGGTAACTTATTTGCATTAACTTATTAGTATTATTTATTTTCTTAGTATGCAATGGTAACTTTTAAGCTTTCTATTTTTTATATTGTGTTTTTTCTTTTTCTTTTAATTGATTCTAAAATCTAAAACCATGAATAATTAGTTCTGAATTGAGGAAATGTTTTATGGTAAACTTTTATATATATACATACACACACACACGCATACATACATACATACATATATATATATATATATATATATTTATTTATAAATATAAAAAATAGCGGTAAACCCGAAACGGTACACCGGTATTGACTGGTATCCGAAATATATCGTACCGCTGGCCAAACCGGTACAGCTTCCGGTACGGTATTGACTCCCTTGCTTTCTAGTTAAATGAGGTGAGATAGTATGTAATTTTGTACTAACTTAGGCTAGTGTGTCCTAAATAGTTGTCCTTAAGCTCTACTGTAAAAGGATTTTTCTTAGGGGTGCTTTCATCATGATTAGTTTCCTGCTAAGAACCTGAGCATGCTGATTGAGAATGTTGTAAGCAAAAATAATTGGCATATTGTTTATATGCTGTTGTAGACTTGTAGTAAGATTCATAGTAAGAAAGCTAAAAAATATAACTTTTAGCAACTCAAAACATTATTTTATCTATTTCAACACCCTATTTTATAATATATCCAACATCAAAAGTTTTATTTTAACATTCGACACATTAAAATAATATAAACAACATATTAAAATAATATATCCAACATCAAAAGTTTTATTTTAACATTCAACATATTAAAATAATATAAACAACATATTAAAATAATATATTCAACATAATAAATAACAATCACAACCATCAACACATTAAAATACTATTTTTTAATACCCCACATTAAATTTTTTTGTTTTTTTGTTTTTTTTTTTTTTTGTTTTAAGTTTTAAGCTATAGTGAGCTGCTATCTCTAGCAGCTGACTGCAGTTGAAACTTAAATTGTTTTAACTTTGCCTTCGTTATTGTAAAGGTTGTTTTGAGGGTATTGATTGCTAAATTGACTTTTTAGTCAATTTAGCAACCTTATTGAGGATGCTCAATCTATATTAGCTACTGCTATAGTTATTGATACACGATAGAATGCATTTTCAGAGTACTTATCATAAGATATTTTTTTTTGAAGAGTGTAAGTATGCCATGATTGCTAATATATTCCTTCAAAAGTTGTTGCGTTGAACCAACAATACTTTAAATACGCCTTTTGGGCAAAGCCTTATTAGTAACATGCCCTGTATTGCTAATGCTTTTGCTGCCGTATGTCAATCATATTGGACAGGGGAATCATTTTTTATGAATTTAATCTAAAATTCTCTTTGCATCTCTTTCCCCTTTGCAATTTATTAAGGAAATGTTAGGAATACCCTTTTTGTATCTTGCTATATGGAATTTTCTATTAATCACTTCCATAATCTTTTTGCTCAAGGTGCAAAGCTAGATCAAAAGTGGCCTAAGAGATTTTTTCCATTTCCTGAGCATTAGTGGATTGGGGCATCCTAGTTCATAAGAGCATTCTCATCAGCTCTCTCATAAAAAATGCTATTTTGACACACCAAAAACCTACTTTATCATTTTAGCACATCATTTTACAATATACCATTTATCAGATGTTTTGTTTTTTCCTTCTATACATTAAAATAATATTTACACTACATTAAAATAATATATTAAACTCCTCTAACAACAACAACAACAACAACTCCTTCACCACTGCCGCATTAACGACCACCAACAACCACGGCCGCAACAACACCAACAGCCAACACCGGCACAAACTCACTCACATCCACCAACGGCACCTTTAAAAAAAAAAAAAACACAACCAGGAAAAAAAAAAAATCCACAACCCAAAAAATAACCACCACAACTACCCAATAATCACCACCACAACCACCAAATTGCCGCCACAACCACAGTGCCACTGCCACAACTAACCCACAACCCACCACATTCACAAACCTCAAAACCCATCCCAAATCAAACAAACCCACAGCTCAGGTGGCGAGATCGGCTTCAGGCGGAAGACGTCAGCAGCGAGATCGGCTTCAGGCAGCTTCAAGGGAGATCAACTTCAGCGGCTTCAGGTGGCTTTAGGTGAGATCGGCTTCAGGCGGCTTGAGGATGAGAGAGGAAGAGAATGAGAGTGAAGAGGGAGCTATGGAGGATGACTGTGGCTTCGGTGAGATTGGCGAGATCAACGGCGAGATTGGCGGCTTTGGCGAGATCAGATGCAGAGGGAAAAGAACGAAGATGAGAGAAAAGATGAGATAAAAGAGAGAGAGAGAGAGCGGACTGAAGAATGAATGAAAGAGAAAACCCGGTGAATAAACAAAGAATAAAAAAATTTGGCATTTGTGTCCGTACTGTCTTATATTTGAGACGGTAGTGTAGCATGTTTCATAATTTTGAAACATATAAAACACCTGATGAAGCTTAAACAGTAGTGTTTGGTGTATCAAATGCCAAATATTTGGCATTTGACATACCTGATGAGAATGCTCTAAGGACAATAAGCACACCATATATGTGTGTTTTGATGTATTACTAGGGTAAAGTTCTTTTCTTTTGTAATTTGGAATTTGCTTCTAAGTTCCTAATGTATTACAAATGTTTATTTATTTATTTATTTATCTACTTATTTTTTTATTACCACAAACATGTAGTAGACATCCGTCAACTTCCAACTTATGGAAAAAGTTGTTCGTATATATATATATATATCTGTGTGTGTGTGTGTTTGTACCTATAAAAAAATGTGTGTTTGTGTAAGATTTATGAAAGCTTCTCCTTTATAAAGAAAGTAAAAAAGAATATGTAAGAGCATTAGCATTGGGGAATGATAATACCAAATCTAAGGAAAATTTGGAATTTTAAGTCCCAAAACCATCTGCATTGGGGAATGCTAAACAGCAGTATTGCAAATTTTTTTGCAATACTGCTACAGTGCAATTCTAAACATAGAATTGCACTATAGCAAGTATTGTAAAAAAATAATAATATTTTATTATGTAGAGAGAGGAGAGAGATGGGAGAGAAAAGATATAATTTTGAGATATATTATTTTATTATGTAGATATATTATTTTAATGAGTAAAAGAGGAAAGTAGAAGTTTGAGATGTGGAAGTATTGTAAAATTGTATGATATAATGATAAAGTGGTTTTTTAGAATTGTAAAATAGAGTAGCATTGGAATTTTCCAATGCTAATGCTCTAATAAGTTGGAATTAGTGAAGTATAACGTGAGGCACAAAAAGTGGAATATAAGATTTCTATTGCTAGTAGTTGAGGAAAAAAGAAGAAGTTTCCATGAGAGAGGCTGATACCATGCCAAGTTTAATTAATAACAAAGAGAAGTTTGAGAGTTGCAAAATGAGTTTAGTCTTGGAATTGCGAAAATGCTACTTAATCTAATACATATGCTCCAGTTATTGTATACTCAAAACAACTAAGTTCTCTTCACATCTACCAAAAAAAGGTATTAAAATCAACAAAACTAAGTTCTCTTCACATCTACCAAAAAAAAAAAAAAAAACAGAGAGGAGTAAGTTGTTTCACCTCACTTGAAAAAGTGAACCTAAGTAAAAATGCATTGCTTTAGTCTAGTGTGCATAAGCCCTAAATTACTTCTCCTTTTAGGCCAAATCCATGCCTAAATTGGCTTTAAAAAATCACAAAATCCAACTTCAAATGTTTTTTTATTCATTTTAAATGATGACATGAAATTATTTAATGTTATTTTAAATTATTTAATATTATTTTAATAGACACGTCAGCTTCAAATATACCAACTGTGTACATCGTGTACTACTAATGCACTTTCTATTAGTGAGATAATGGTAGTGACTTTTTAGTTTTGGAAACAAAAAAGAAAATTCAATCTTATATACATCTTCACAACTTCACCCTAAGTATATTCTTTTGGGCCCACCTTACAAAAAAGACATATTCCTTTGCAACATCAATAATAATAATAATAATAATAAACCCACAACCCATGATAAAAATCTCAACTATGGCTTATTAATATATATATATATATATATATGTATGTATATATTAAGCCACACTCCATAAAATCTAATAAATTTACAAAAAGCTAACATATTACAAAAAGTGAAATATTTTATCCCTAAACCCTAGTTTGGACTAAAATTCCTCTGACTCACAATACGGTGATTGATAAAACTCATCACATTACCTTTTTAACGAGTCTTACAACTTGTTTAAATAATACAAGTATATGTTTTATTAATTGCCACGTAATGAGAATATGTTTTATTAATTGCCACGTAATGAGACTAAAAGTAGATCTACCAAACTCATTATCATGACCCATGTCCAAATGAGAGATTTAAATAAATGAGTTGTGATAAGGCACTAAACTTATCTTAAAAGAAATATGACAACAATTTGAAACTTGAAAGTTTTAAGGCACTGACCTCTAAAATTGGAATAAGCATAACTATATATCCAAATATAATAAACCAAACCATCAACACAAAATTTAAATATCAAATCTCTCAACAATTCATCCAACTAAAATATGAGAAAATAAAGACTCCAAATATATTCTTAAATAGTCTCACTATTACCAAGTTTACAACCCTAAAAAAGTACAACAGAGCAAATTTTCATATCATAGTTCATTGTTACACAGTCTTCAGTTCATAGCTCCAACGGTCACTAGTTAGTTGCATTAAGAGAGTCCATTGAGCTAATCTGAAAATGGTGGAGAAAGGGACTGAGTTATGCGCATTATAGTAGAGAACGTATTAAATTTAATAAAACATTTTTATTAGTAGTATGAAAGTAATTCAGTATAAAGATTAAAACTTGCTTTGGAAGTGAACATTTAACTGTACAATAAAAAACATATACCTTCTTAAATAAACAAATAATGCTCTTTTAAGATATTTGCCCAATTTCAATTAGCCATAGTTCAGTTACAAAAGCATCACTTCATCATTGGGTAAACTACTTATAATAACATAAAATAATACATATAACATTAAAGTTTTTTTTTTTTTTTTTTCACAATTAATTTGTCAATAACAATAAATAATAATTAGTATATGAAATATTAGCCAAACTAAGAGCCTAAGAGAATCTTAACAATCGGCAGGTGAATTCCATGAGAAACAATAACCCAAAGAAGTAAAATATAACAATGGCTCCAAAGAGCAAATAATAACAATGATTTCAAAGAGTAAACATAACAATGTACCAGACCACAATAAACAATATTTCATCCAAAGATTAACTCTTAACTTTGTGTTGGCAAAGATTACAAATAGTGAGATTGATTTTATGAAAACATTTTCTTTTTCTTTAACAATATCATAAAATATTCTTCATGTAGATAGCTATGTATCCCATTAAAAAAAAAGCTATATATGGAAAGACTTATATAAAAGGTTCACAATTTAGCCAAGTTTTTTTTTTCAATTATATATATATATATATATATATATTTATGAACTTTTCAATTATACATATATACTATAATATCTTGAAAAATCGACAAACAATTTTTGTGTCACCCAAAAAGTACCAAGTAGAACCTAATACATGATTAGATGACTCAATATAATAAACAAGTCAATATCTATGTGTATCTAAGTAAATACGAGACAGTAAGAACAAGATAAGTGTTTAGCTATTGATATGTGCTTGGTTCAACACTTACAATTTCATGCTTAACTTTTTAAACCCATTAAAGCAACCCTCCCCTCAAAAGTATGACATGGCACTATGGTAGTACCAAAACTTCATATTATGTCTATCAAAGTCAACCATCTCCATCAGTTTGCTGTCCCAAATGAAGAATGACCCAGTTTTCCCAAAACTAGGTTAATTAACTAATATTCATAATTCCTAAGCGATTTACATCATGACCTTCATCAATTTACAGCATAAACCATCAAATGTCTGTAATGAAACACATCATGGTTCTCAAAAAAAAAAAAAACTCTTGCAAATTTGGATTAATTACCCCAACATCTTTCTAACGATGTTGCCCATACTTGAAAGTTTTCAAACCTAAAACCAAACACTAAGGGACCCAATAAATTTGGCCTAACATAATTAATTTCCTCACCACTTTGGCTTTAAAATTAAAATAACTAGAAATTTCCAAAAATTATGATTTTCTCCAGGTTATAAGTTCTATATGTTAATTCAATTCACCTTAAATTTCATGCCAATCTCAAGTTATGCTAAAATCACATCAATATATCGAAATCTGAAATGAAGAGAACCTGCATATCTCAAATTATATAACTCTTTGGGATGAATGAGAATACATTTTATTCTAACATAACAAGACAACCACAATACAAACCAAAAAATACACACACTAGATGAAGCTATAAGAAAGCACATGGTCCACAGCACAACAAAGGTCTCTGTTGGGAAGATTAGGAACAAAGCCCAGTTTTGAGCCCATAGTACTCACTAGTTACTAACAAGACTAAAATGCACTACTTTAGTCCAGTGTGCACAAGCCCAGAATTACCTTCCCTTTTAGCCCCAATCTTAGCCCAAATTTAATTCAGGCTTTTAATAAGAAGACAAAACCCAGCAGCTACCTTACAATCTTGCATAAATCTTCCACCCTCAAAAATATTCTTTTAGGGTCCATTTTACAAATAGTAATACAAAAAATCTTTTGCAAAATAAAAATTAATAATTAAAAAAAAATTCATGACAGAACTTTGACAATTTAGATTAATTCAAATGGATTGGGCATATACTAGCGTAATAATCCAATAATATATGTTGATGCCCAAATATATTATAAAAAGTAAAATGATACTTTTATTAAGATTTAAGCCACATACGTTATTTTTTTTTTAAATTAAAAAAAGAAAAAAAAAACTTACAAAAAAACAAGAAGTAGAGCGACCAATCTCACATCTCAATTTTCTTTTCTTTTCTTGTTTTGTGAGGCGGGGGATGAATGAGATTGAGTTTTATTTAAGAGAAATACTATCCACAATATTTACATAACAAATCATAAATAGTGAGTTGTTATTAGTTGTTATGGGTGAATAAAAAAGTAATTTAAGTTGTAAATTTAAATTAGAATTAATAACAACTTACCGCTTATGATTTGTTATAAAAATATTATAGATATAATACTCCTCTTTATTCAACATAACTGACCACAAAACAAATCATAAAATACACACCCCAGGTCCCAGATGAAAACTATAAGGAAACACAATGCATAAGAAAGGGCCAGTTGAGAAGATTAGGAAAAAAAAAAAAAAACTCACGCTACACAAAGAAGCGTGGAATTCTAAGTAATATTTGTCATCAACATTCTGAAGTTTGATACCTGTTTGGTTGTCGATAGAGCCATCACCGCCGGTGACGTTGCTGCGAACCAACCAACTTTTGGCCACCTCTTCTGAAATATCTTATACAGTTGCGGAGTTTAGCAATGAGTTTAATAATGAGAATCAGGAGGGTCACGATGTCCGTAACATCTTTAATGCTCAACTGCAAGCTGTTGCAAAAAAGAAATTGTATCAATATTACAAGAAAAGGAACTCACACACACAAACAACTTTAGCTAGCCAGTGTTGCCCAGCCATAGGAAGAGACAAAAGAGGATGATTGCCTAGAATTATCAAAGGATAGGAACTAGGAAAAGCGTGGGACGTTATGCAAAAAAGTGTACACCGTAAAAGGGTAACGGAGGCAGAAGGAATGAAGCTGATGATCCAAGTGACACCTGCAAATGGTAAGTAATATAGATTTTCCATAAGGTCAGGTGTATTACACATATCAATAACAATTCTGCTATATCAGATGTTTTATTTATTTATTAATTTATTTTTATAATCTAATTAATACACATTTTCTAACTTTAATTCCTTGGTAGTAAGTAATACAGAGTTTTCATAAGGTCAATAGCATTCTGCCATATCAGATTTTTTTAATTAAGCTAATCAACACACACTTTCTAACTTTGATTCCCATAGGTCAGTGTATTACACCCACCAATAGCATTATGTGTGTAAGAAATCAAGAAACAGAAAGTTCTAGAAGAGAGCTTGAGAGAATTTTGATTGGAAACTGAATATTTCATTAGCTTGAATGATTTACATCAAGTTCTTATACGTATATATATACAAAACAAAGTAACAGAATTTTTTTTTTTTGAACACAAGTCAAGCTCGAACTTATTATTAAATAAGGTAAAATGCAAAATTAACACTCTAAGTTTCTTCAAATTTTATTTCAGTCCTCTAATTTACTTTTGTTCATTTCAATTCTCTAACTTTCAAGTTTAGTCAATTAAGGCTTTTTTATCAACTTTTGTTATGTTGTGGTTCATTTTCAATTTTATAAATTTTTCTTTAAACTTTTTAAATTAAAAAAATTCAATTAATGATTGAAAAATACTTTGTAGAATTTTTTTTTTTAAATTTTAACAAAAATTAATGAAACTGCCTTAATTGAATAAATTTGAAATTTAGAGAACTGAAATGAATAAAAGGAAACTTAGAAGACTAAAATGAAATCTAAAGAAAGTTAGAGAGTCAGTTTTGCATTTTAGCTTATTAAATAAGATTTTATGTTCAAGTTTGGCTTATCTTCTTATCAAGCAAATTCAAGTTTTTTCACGAGTTACTTGATTAACTTATTCTTTTCATATATATATGGTGAAATCATTTACCTCTTCACAATTATATGAATTTTTACTATGGATATATTGTTTATATCATTAATATGCTACAAATAATAATTTAATATCATATATATGAACCTATTGACAAACTTATACAATATAATTTCAAGTCTATATAAATATATTTTTAAACAAGTATACATATAAAAATATGATATTATATATAGTTAAATTGAGCCCTTATGTTCACGCGCTTGTTTATGATCACATTATTTTGTTTGAGCTTGGCTTGTTTAATAATTGAGCATAAATTTAAGGCTTGAGCTTGGCTTGTTTTCTAAACAAACGAACATAAACAAATTTTTTCTCTAGTCGAGCTCAAACTATTCATAAATAGCTTGGTTTATTTATAATCTTATATTTTTCATGGAGTGGTTCTGAAACAATGAATAGCCTTTATGCTTGCCACGAAACAAATTAATATTATTTAAAAATAAAAAACTGTACACCTTCTTTACCCAAATCATTGTTGAATTTAAACTCTATCTACAATGACTATCAAATGATATCTACAGAAAGGAAGGAGGTGTTTAGTACATGCATTTAAAAAATGAAAACATGTATTTGAAAACGTGTGTGAAAATATGTGTAAGTGAAAAAGTATATAGAAATACGTGTAATGTTATTTAAAAACTAAAAATGTATATTTGAGTGGATGTACCAAACAGGGCCTAATATCCTAGATAGTGTCAAGGAATACCTTGACTTTCTAAGTCACTCAGCTTTTGTGATCATGTTAAGCCAATTTGGTGTAGGATTGGCCTGAATGGGCAAGTAATTTAGAGCTCGTGCACACTGGACTTAAGTGATGCATTTTTTCACCTTGGTTCAATTTTACAAAATGAGATGAAAAAACTTTTTTTTTTTTTTTTGAGGGGTTGAGATGAAGACAACTTTGTTGTGTTGATTTAACGCTTTTCAGACAAAGGAGAAAGCCATTTTCCTCCCTTTGTTTTTTCAACATAGATTATGTGAATTTTGCTAATCGATTACCTCTGTTTCCAGCTGTATAACTAGGATGACTTTAAGCGCATGAACAAATTTTGTGTCATTGATAAATCTTATTGTTCCGTGGGCTGGGTTTTAAAAAGGATGTCTTTTTTGTTTGTGTGGCCGAAAAGAATATTCTGCAGATGGTAAAACTTGCCCCCACACGCAAGTTCTATTTTCGGCTGAGGTTTATTGTTGGCTTTAATTATAGTAAAGCTTATTAATGGGCTATGATTGGGCCTACAAGGGAAGGTAATTGAGGAATTGTGAAAACTGGGCCTAGGAGGTGCATCTTTGCCTTGTTTCAAAATTTTTTTTTTATCTCAATTTTTTTTAGCCGAAAACGCTAGATTGTAAACTATTTATAATGAATCAAAATTTACCATGGTGAAGAGAAAAGAAAGTTTCTCTTCAACCAAACGGAGAGTTTTTTTGGGTCTCCTTAGTTAAGCATTTTGAGAGGTTAAGAAAAAAGTTTTTAAAATCTAAAATTTTATTTTGTAACAACCACTCCTCATAACTTTTTTTACGAACATTCATTTTAAATTCAAAACACCATTTTTTTCATCAGCTCATCCTTTGTCTTCTTAGCATACCAAGCTAATTCATATCTAGGAATGAAAGTTAAAGAAATGCATATGTTGGAATATTCAGAATGATATCTCTAGAGGGCAATTATCCTTGGACAAATTTGATTTGTTAGTATTCAATGTCAACCTTATCCGAGAGAGAGAGAGAGAGAGAGAGAGAGGATTGGCACGATGTGTGTATTTTAATGAAGCTTGCAGCAAATTTGTATTGTGGTTACCTTTCACATTTGCTGCAAAAAGTATTAAAATAAACACAAAAAGTTCTCTTCACCTCGAACCTGAAAGTTCAAAATGTGTATAAAACACCCTTAAACGTTTGGACCCCAATTATAAAATATCAATTCAAACTTATAATTAAACAATTAATGTGCGGAACATGAACATAAGCCAATCACAGAATTGATAACTAATCTATGCCAAATATAAACACATTTACAGCAGTAAATATAAGACAAAGATAAAGGAAGGAAGATGCAAACACACGGACAACACGCGATGTGTTATCGAAGAGGAAACTGAAGCCCTCGGTGTAAAATCTCTTCGCCGCCCTTCAACCGGTAAATAATCCACTAAAGAATATAGTTGGGATATATGAACAGCAGAAGACCCTCCAAGCCTAATCTACCCAAGTACCTAAGCCCTCCAAATTTCTTGCTCCAACAAGGTTACGCCAAACCTATTTCTTCTTTAGCTTCTTGGATTCTGCTACTATATTATAGCATCAACCAATGTATATTGGTTCCTTCCAAATTACTTCCCTTAGCACCAAATGAACATTCTCACAGACGTGGGTGTAGTGAGATAAGGATTTGGTCAATGGCCTTTCAAGGATGTAACAATGGAGAGGAAGAGAGTAGAGGAATTTGTAGAGTCTCTAAAGTAAAGATTAGGGATGAGGCAATCTTGTTTTTCTCTAGGGTTTCTCTCACAAAATTATCTCTGGAAGCTCTCTTAAAATCATGGGTATAAGGGTCTATATATAGTGGGGTGAGAAAGGAATACGAAGAGACAGTTTTTGCCAAACAGGTAAATTAGCGGCTTGGTCTCGCGGCTTGTCCAAGTCGCGATGTAATGGCCTGACCAGCCTGAAACTTTTGTCCTATAGTGCGACAGCTAGGGCAACCCTTCAGCTTCCCTATGTGCATCTCACGTGCCTACATTTGGCAGCTTGTAGCCGCGAGTCACCTGCGAGTCCTAGCCGCGAAGCTCTGCTTCTTTGTACATACTTGAGTTTTTCTTTACATCTTCTCACACACTACCCTTACAATAATCTCACCTAAATACAGGGTTACTAAGTGCTAAATTACAAGCAAATTGGCACGAAATAAAGCCAACAAGAATGTTGATAAATTTCAACCTTACAGAACCAAAAAAAGAAAAAAAGAAAAAAGGAAGAAGTTGTTTCACCTCATTTGAAAATTTGAACCAAGGTAAAAAATGTGCCGCTTTAGTTCAATGCACATAGCCCAAAATTATTTTCCCTTTTAGACCAAGTCCATGCTTAAACTGGTTTAACATGATCACAAAATCCAATAACCATCTTAAGAGTAACCGTATCAGTAAGTGTAAAAGTTTTCTTCTATTTTACACTAAAATCCTATTTTTTCTATTTTACACAATCAATTCGCAAAAACACATGCATAAGATTACCTATTATACACCATCTTTTATTAAAATAATACTTTTTCATATATTTTTTTTACTATTTCCCTTACACATACATGGCCTCACCGCCTTACCAAACACCACTTCTCTGAACACTCTCTCTCATTCTTTTTCTCCTTCTTCTTTCTATTTTCTTTTTTCTTCTTCTATGATTTTTCTTCTTTAGCATCTTCTTTCTTTCTTCTTTTTCTTTTTCTTTTGCTATTCTTTCTTTCTTTCTTTCTTCTTCTTCTTTTTCATTTCTTAAAAAAAAAAAAAAAAAACTCTTTCTCTTTCTCCCCCTCTCTTTCTCTATCAAATTGGTGCTCTCTTCAAATTTAAAAAAAAAATCTCTCTACCAAGCCTCCATGGCTCAATACACTCACACTCTCTCTCTCTCTCTCTTTCTCATGGCGGCGGCAAGCTTGAGTTTTGGGTTGATTTGTATTTTGCCAAATGAGTTTTCTATTGTGTTTTATTTTGAGTTGATTTAGCTTTGAGTTGATTTTAAGTTAGGTTTGTGATGATTTTCATTACTTTTGGGTTGATTATGTTTGGATTAAATTGATGTTGTAATGGGTTGGTTGTGGTTGTGGTGGTGGTGGTGGTGGTGGTTGGTTAGTTGTGATGGTGGATGGATGTTGGTGGTCGACTTCAGCTTCTTCTTCTTCTTCTTGGCATTGAAGAGTGGGCGAGAGAGAGTCTGACAAGGCAAGGGAGAGGAGAGATAAAATAAATAAATAATCATATACAAAGATACAGTAACCATACATATATGCACAGTTACTATAGCAATTTTGCATATAAATAGTGTTTTAGATAGACTGATGTGGATAGGTTTTGAGCAAAAATGTGTAAAATTATGTAAAATTTGCAACCTTTTTCTATTTTGCACAGAATGGTGCGATTGCTCTAACAATCTTATATACATCTTCATGGCTCCACCATCAAAATATTCTTTTGGGCCTACCATACAAAAAAAGACATTCTTTTGCAACATTAAAAAGAATAATAATACACCCCATTCCATGAAAAAAAAATCTACTATACAAAAAGAAAACCAGTTCAAACTAAAATTCCTCTAACTCACAATGTTGTGATTGACAAAACTATTGACGTATATATTTAATCACATTACCCATTTAATGAGCCTAACAACTTATTTACATAATGCAGGTAAATATTTTATCAATTGCCACATAATGGGATTAAAAGTAGAGATGTCAATCTCATTATCATGACCCAATCCCAAATGAGAGATTTAGATAAATAAGTTGTAATAAGACACTAAACTTAGCTTAAACAAATATGACAACAATTTGAAGCTTGTAAGTTTCAAGGAACTAAGCTCTAAAATTGGAATGGAGCATAGCTAAATATCCAAATATTATAATCCAAACCATCAACACAACATTTAAATATCATATCTCTCAACAAATCATCAAACTAAAATATGAGCAAATAAAGACTCCAAGCACATCTTCAAATAGTCTCAAGATTACCAAATTTACAGCCCTAAAAAAGCACAACAGAGCAAATTTATATTACATAGTTCTCTACTACATATAATCTTCAGTTCATAGCTCGAACGGTGACTAACTAGTTGCATTAATAGAGTCCACTGCACTAATCTGAAAATGGTGGAAAAAAAGGGGATTGTGGTGAGCTAATAGTTGAATAAGAGACTACATCATATGATGGTGTCAAGTGAAAATGTGCATTACAATAGATGATGTATTAAATTGTACAAAACATTTATCTATAGTATGAAAGTAAGTAATACCTATTTTGGAAGTGAACAGTTAACAATACAATGAAAAATATATAACTGTTAAATAAACAAATGCTCTCTTATAAGATTTGCCCAATTTCAATAAGTCATAGTTCAATTACAAGAACATCACCTCATCATTGGGTAAACTACTTATCATAACATATAATAATATGTTTAATAGTAAATTTGTTTTTCACATTCAATTTCTCAATAACAATAAACAATAATTAGTATATAAAATATTAGCCAAACTAAAAACAACCTTTACATTCAACAAGTGAATCCCATGGAAAACAATAACCCCAAAGAGGTAAAATATAACAATGGCTCCAAAGAGCAAATAGTAAAAATGATTTCAAAGAGTAAACAATAGCAATGCACCACACCACGATAAACAACATTTCATTCAAAGACCAACTCTTAGCCTTGTGTTGGCAGATATTAGAGATAGTCTAGCTTAGGGGTGTGCCAAAACTGGCCCAACCCAACCCAATCTGTTGGGTTGGATCGGTTTTTAAGGGTTGGTGGGTTGGGTTGGATTATGAAATTATTATTATTATTATTATTATTATTATTATTTTATAGTAGGTTGGGTTGGGTTTGGCTCAAAACATTTACAAACCCACCAAATCCGACTTGACACACCTATATTTAATATATATTTAAAATTAAAAAATATTTTAAAAAATATTATACAATTTCATTATTTACCTTTTTTCCCGTCTTCTTAAATTAAATCCAAACCCTAAGTTATTCTCATATAGTTTGTGTTGGTTTAGTGTTATGCTCATGACTATTTTATTATAAATCTGTGCTTATTTGTGGCGGTTTTGTTCTAATGCACAACTTAATAATAATAATAATAATAATAATAATAATAATAATAATAAAAACTGTCCAACCCATAGGTCCAACCCGATCCACGTGGGTTGGGTTAGATTGGACTCCTGTGATGGGTTGGGCTAAGTTGGATTTTTTTAACCCATCATAATGGGTTGGGTTGAAAAAATCCCTCAACCTAACCCATGCACACCCTCTAGCCGATTATTTGAAAACATTTTCTTTTTCTTTAACATTATCATCAAATATTATTCATATATATATATATATATATATATATGATAAAAAAGATAGCTGTGTCCCATCAAAAAAATAAAAAATTATAGCTATGTATATAAATAACTTTTACATGAAAAGGTTAGCTATTTAGCATATATTCTTAAAATATAGGGTAAACTACCATTAACCACCCTAAGGTTTGGGTTAACGCCAGTTTGGTCTAAAACTATTCAAAACTGACCAACTTAATCCTTAATCACCGCGAGGGAGGAGAAAAATGAGTAACGGTTTAGGGTTCAAGTGGGGCTTAGGGATCAAATTAGTTAGTTTTGAAAAGTTTTGAACCTTACTAACATTTGTCTAAATCTCAAAGTTGTTAACTATATTTTACCCTATAATATAATATCTTGAGTTGAATCAACATTTAAAGTCCACTTGCTTCAAATGGACAAACAACTTTTGTGTCACCCAAACAATATCAAGTAGAACCTAATACATGATTAAATGATTGAGGGAAAATAAACATGTCAATATCTATTTATATCTAAGCAAATACAAGGTATTAAGAATAAGATAAGGATTTAACTATTGATACGTACTTGGTTCGATGCTTAAAATTTTGTGCTAAACTTTTTAAACCCATTTTAAGCATCAACATTGGTGGTGCCAAAAATTTAGCAATTTGGTGTTACAAAAAGCTATTTTATCTATTTACTATCCCACTTTACAAAATACTCAACACCAGTGGTTTTATTTTAGCTTTTAATACAATAAAATAATATAAACAACACAATAAAATAATATATCCACATTGTGAACACAATAAATATTCTAACCTCCAATGTGAACACAATAAAAATATATATATATATATATATATATTTTTTTTTTTTACATTTGAGCTACCGTGCACAGCTATCTTTGCTTGTGCACAGTAGCTCAGCAATAAAAAATTATTGGTTTAGCTCCACCAATGCAACTCCAATTTTGTAGTTTGTGGTGCTAAAAATAGCAATTTATCTTTTTAGTACCACCAATACTAATGCTGAGCATCGGTATTGGTGGTGCCAAAAATTTAGTAATTTGGCACCACAAAAAACTATTTTATCTATTTTACCACTTCACTTTACAAAACACCAAATATTAGTAGTTTTATTTTAGCATTTAACATAATAAAATAATATAAACAACACAATAAAATAATATATTTACTACAATAAACAACAACCACCACCATCAACACAATAAAATAATATATCTTTTCATATATATATATATTTTACCATCTTTGGCTTGCACTGTAGCTCAACAGCCAAAAAAAAATATGGCTTTTGCTCCACTGTTGCAGCACACTTTTGTTATATTTAGTTGCTAAATTTAGCATTTTTCTCAAGCCAAACATTAAGGGACCCAATAAATTTGGCCTAACATAATTAATTTCCTCGCCAAATAACATTATATTTCCAAAAATTATTAATTCCTCCGGGTTATGAATTAACTCAATTCACCCCAAATTTCATGCTAAGCTCAAGTTATGCTATAACCAAGTCAATATATCCAAATCTGAAATGAAGACAACGTGCATATCTCAAATTATATAACTCTTTGAGATGAATGAGAATAAATTTTACTCTAAGTTTCTAACATAACAAGACAACCACAATACAAACCACATAATACACACACTAGATGAAGCCATCAGAAAGCACATAGCACCAGTTTCTTGCTAATTTAACTAATTGGCCCCAGGATTTTGAAGAGAAAAAAAAGAGAATGGTTTAGTTCCTTGTTTGCAGAATTACTCTTCTTTTTAAATCCATATGGCGGCATAAGGGACTCTCAAATTTTAAAATTAGTTCAGAAAAACCCTTTTAAGAAAATGAGAATGATATAAGGAGCCTAAAGAAAAAAAAAATATCCAGCCCTTTCATTGCCCATAACACGTCCAAATTTATACAAACAACAAAAATAATTTCAACAAATCCCAAATCAACAATATTATCCACCAAAAAGAAAAATTCTTTGTAAATCAAGTCTCTTAGAGCATTCTCATCAACACTTCTAAAAAATTTAGCATTTACCATCTCAAAACCCAATTTTATAACATATAACACACCACTTTACAATACAACCTATATCAAAACTTCTATTTTTTTTACCATTTCATTCAAATACTGTTTATTTATTATTTTTCAATAATTTATTATTTTTCCTCTCTCTCCTTTGTCTCTCTCTTTCTCACAGCACCACCAGCGCTACACTACCAATAGTCACCACAAAACCCACCACCCAACCACGCACCAAAAACCCACCACCCATACCACAACCACCATTAAAAAAAAAGGAAAAAAATCATAGCAGAAAGAAACCTCCACATCCACCCACAACCACCACATTAACTCACCACCACCAACCACAAAAAAAAAAAGAAAAAAAAAAGAAAAAGAAAAAAGAAACCTCCACCATCGCTGTCACCAGCAAAACCACCAGCAGACCCATCATGTTGATCCAAAACCCACGGGACATGGACACCACTTCCCTCCCCGTTGTCATCTTCTACCACGAACTGATTTGACGTCCTCCTTCGCACTTGTAAATCAAATCAAGACCCAAAATCCCAAAACCAAATCAAGACCCAAAATCAAATCAAAGATTTGATAGCATGTCGTTTTGTGTCGGTCTCGCACGTGGAGCCCAATCGGACCCAAGAAGAACCACGCAAAAAAAAAAAAAAAAAAAAAAAAGAGAGAGAAAAAGAAGAAACCTCCATCACCGCCACTAGACCACAGCCATCAGACCCACAAACCATGACCACAATCACTGGACCACAGCCATCGACATCCCACAATTGCTGGAGCACAATCATGGGCGGAGCACACTCATTGGTGAACCACATCGGCGAAGCACAGAGAGAGAAGAGAGAAGAAAGAAGTGAGAGAGGAAAGAGAAAGATAGAGCAGAGAGAGAGCCATTGAGTGAATAAAAAAGCGTTTTTCTTTTACATTTCCAGGCTACAATGTGGTCTCAAATATGAGACTGTACTATAGCTGAATCTTAAAAATTTTAAGATTTAGTAGCTTTAATGTAGGGGTGTTTTTATCTCAAAAATGCTAAAAAATAGCATTTGAGAATGTTGATGAGCATGGTTCTCAGAACCGGACTAGATTGGGAGGTTGGACCATGAGAATTGAGAATTGGGATGAAAATCGATTTTTTAAGCCTAAAGAACTGGACTTTTTGTTAATTCTATAAACCCCTAAAACTGGGGTTGGATCGCGCAAACCGGTGAGAACTGTGCGGTCCAACCCCTTAGCAATTTTATTTATTTATTTATTTTTTTATAAAAACAACTTAACACAATTTTATTCTACTTAATTAAATTATACATCTCTTACAAGGAATAAAAAAAAAAAATTATAATTAAAACCCTTCAAAGATATTCAATTTTACTTCAAAATTTAATCATAAATTTTAATGTTTTCATAGTTATTATTCTATTTTGTTAACTTTCTTATTTAATTATTAAATATATGCTTGAAAATCATTATATTTCCCTTACATATATAGATATATTAGTCAATTTTGCTAGTTTTATAAGTTTAATATTTATATTTAGGCTTTAATTAATTATTAAATTAATTATGACGTCATCACGGTTCGACCCTGGTTTGACTTCGGTTCGACTTCAAAAACCTTGAACCTCTCCCTTTTACGGTTCAATAAACGGTCCGAGTCTGAAAACCTTGTTGATGAGAATGTTCTTATAAATTCAAATGTCCTTCGTTTACTAAAAAAACCCAAATCTATTTAGAAAAAAAATAAAAATAAAAATAAAATTATCCCCTACGCTACTGCCGTTGTCTCTAACCTGCAATTGTCTGCTTGCCTCCACAACTAGCCAGTTTGCCACTCCTGATCACCACCTGAGCCGAAGCCTGACTCAACTTTAGGCTTATAAAGTTCCAACCTTACTGTGCGGGGTATCCATTTCTTTGTTTTGTTGGGGATTTATGCGTGTTAGTCTAAAAAGAATATTCTATATCAGTATATGCTTTTTGACTTTTGAATCTTCTACGTCTTTTATTTGTTTTTTTATTTGTTTTTTTTTGTTTTTATAATCCTTTCTATTTGTTTTGCTGTGGTTTGCAGCCTGCATATATTATAATACGGATTATTATATATTTAGTGTTGATAATAATGCTAGAGTCTTTTGACCGCATATATGTTTGTGTTAATATATGTGTTTGGTGGTTTACATTTTCCACTATTGTTATATTATTTTAATTTATATTTAGTTTTGATAGTAATTTCTCAAATTAAGTTATTATTATTGTAAAGTTCAAAAATAGAAGAAGTTATCATTGTTGTTTATGATATACTATATATGATATATTCGTACTTATTTATTAATGTAGCATTCACTTTATATATAATTAGTTGTTAATTTGTACGATGTAAAGGATACTTAAATTTAAAATCACATTTATTTAAAAAAACAAATAGAGAGTCATATATGAATAAACTATTAATTAAAAGTTAATAGAAAAATTATTTTATAATTTAAAATAGTTTCCCATAGGTATTGTATAGATATCAATCAAGTAAGATGCATATTTTAAATAAAAAAAGAGACCGTAATGGTGGGCGGTGGTTGCTTTTGTTTTATTATTTATCCAAACAAAGAAATAGAATTTGATAGGATATGAATAAATAAATTGTAGTAGAATTTGGATTGTAATCAAATTAAGATTTTTATCAACTTAGAAATCATAGGAGAAGAAGACAAGACTAAAAACATTATAAAATGATAATGATATAGCAAGCTCTGAAGAGGTCAATAAAAAGTCAAAAACTTTGGCTATATATATATATATATAGTAATATGGATGAAGATAGGGTATACCTTTTTTTTTTTTTTTTTTTTTTTTTTAATTTTTATTTTAAATATATATATATATATATATATATGAAAGTGGTATCTTAACTTTTGATTAAACTATTTCATTTCTTTCCCTAAAAAAACTATACCATTTCTTACCTACGAAATACTCTAAAATTTTATGGACTGATAGTGTGATAATTACCAAACTAGGACCTCTACAATGTTTTAGTCATCAGTAGTTTTTTTTTTTTTTTTTTTTTTTTGGGTTATGTTTAGTTTGGCCCCCAAAAAAAGAAAAAATTCCTAGCCTAGGTTTTTAATTAGATGAATAAAATCCATCAATTATCTTACAATTTTACATAAAATCTTAACCCTTAGAATATTCTTTTGAGGTCCACTTTACATCATGAAAAACCAAAATCATTTGCAACAATAAATATTAGTAATTTAGAAGAAGGAAAAAACCCACAATCTATGATAGATCCTTGCCAATTTAGATCAATTCAAATGGATTAGGCATATACTAGCATAATAATCCAATAATATATGTTTGTGCATGAAAAAATCTTATATGAGATGGTATTGTGAGACCAATGTCTCACTGACATGTGGGTCTCATGCATGTGGAGCTCATATGTCAATGAGACATTGGTTTCATGAGATACTTTCTCTTTAATGCACATAAATGATAAGTGCGTTACCTTTATTTTTCATAACCCAAAAAAAAAAAAAAAAAAAAAGTGATACTAAAGAATTAAGCCACAAACTTAAGAAGATTACCGAGTTTTACAACTAAAAAAATTACAAAACAAGAAGTGATTTTTTTTTTTTTGGAGAAATTTACAAAACAAGAAGTAGATCCACCAATCTCACATCTCAATTTTCTTTTCTTCTCCTTTTTTTTTTTTTTTGGATAGGGATGAATGAGATTAAATTTTAATCAACATAATGACCACAACACAAACCATAAAATACACACCACTGATGAAACCTATTAAGGAAACACTGTGCAAAAGAAAGGGCCAACTGAGAAGATTAGGAACAAAGCCCATTATTGTACTACATCTACAAGGATGGTATAACGGCCCCAAGAAAAACTTGTCTCTCAGTCAAAAAAACACCTCACCATGCTACCTTATTGAACTGAGCCTTAGAAGAAAAAAAAAAAAAAAAAAAAAAAAGCAGCATGGAATTCTAAGTAATAGTAAGAACTATATGCATGGTGAACGCTACTCCTATTAGATGTAGAAGATTCAACAGATGGTACAATAGAGTTGTCAGATTCATTACTCATTTTGTTGTTGGTAGCGCCGACACGTTGCTGCCAACCACCTCTTCTGAAATATCTTATACACTGGCGGAGTTTAGTTATGAGTTTAAGAATGAGAATCAAGAGGGTCACGATTTCCGTAACGTCTTTAATGCTGAAATGCAAGCTGTTGCAAAAAGAAATTGTATATATCAATATTACAGGAAAAGAATAAGAACTCTTATCTCCACACTCACACACACAAATAACCTTAGATATCTAGTGTTACCCGGCCATAGGAAGAGAAAAAAGACGATTGCCTAGAATTGTCAAGGGTTGAAAGAAACTAAGAAGAATGTTGCATATATTAAGCAGCTGCCAGCACTCAGTTGAGTCAGTTTATATCGTTCTTCTAGTTAGGTGGGGCCTATTGTGAAAATGACAAGTTGCACATGTAAGCTAAAATGGTCGATCCAGGCTCCGAATAAAAAAGACGATTGCCTAGAATTGACAAGGGTTGAAACTAAGAAGAATGTTGCATATATTAAGCAGCTGCCAGCACTCAGTTGAGTCAGTTCATATCGTTCTTCTAGTTAGGTGGAGCCTATTGTGAAAATGACAAGTTGAACATGTCGGCCGCAATGGTCGATCCGGGCTCCGAATAAAAAAAAAAACAAGAAGCAAGAAATGCCAACGTCAACTATCAAATGCATTGTCAGCTGTGCACAAGTCGGACCCAAAGTCGTTCGGAATCCTAATAAAAAAAAAATATAGGGGCGGGCTCCCCACGTTATAATATCTCCAGTTCTCATTATCCTAAGGGTAAAAAAATCACCCGTCAAATACCACTTTTTTCTCTCAATTTTCTGTCTTTCTTTCTTCTTTGCATCTTTCTCCAACATCCCCATCCTAATGGACCTCACCTACCTGAGCATCAGATGCGTCCAGATTGGCAGATCGGAACTTGATGGCAGTGGGTTTGGACTAAAACTGTGTGTTTCATAGCTAAGATTGGTATAGCAGAACAAGAAACCATGGCTGTTTGGATTGACGTGGTGGGTTTCGTGGCTATGCCGCTATGAGCATCGAGGCTTGTTCCGGCGGAGCTTGGGGAGGTGAGACATCGGGTTTGATATGGATTTCTGGCCGTGGGAGTTCCGATGGGTTGTGGGTTTGGCATGAGACTTCTGAATATGCTTTGAAAGCTGTGAAAGAATCAGCCATGGAAGTTTTGAAAGCTTCCTCTCCTTCTTCAAAGCTTTGATAGCAGCCATGATGTTCTTCTCTAACAGAAGAAGAAGAAGACAGATGCAAGCAATTCAAGTTAATTGGGTTGAAGAATATTTGAAGATATTAGCTCAGGCAGAGAGGCAGAGCAACAGAACAGAGCATTGGAAGATTTATGCTTGAGCTTGTTAAACGATTGTGATCATTCATACGACCTGTAGTCTAGACTTAGATCATTTAGAAGCTATATATATGAACACGTGTAATGTAGTGATTGGTTGTAGAGGTTGAATCCGTATAGTGTGGAGTTAGTTATTTTCATTCTATGGTTAGTTTAGGTAGATATACTTATTGTACATTCAGTTTCATAATTAATGCAATTAAGAAGGTTCTCTTCCAATTTCTTCTCTCTAGCTTGTTGTCTTCTTCCCTCTCTCCTAGCTCTCTGTTTTCTTATAAGGTCTGGAGTGGCTGATCATTTTGTGATAGTGGAAACCATCAAAAGATGATTTTGAATGATCATTTTTCGTAACAGGTGATCGAAGCAAACCCAGCAAATTTTTATTGAAAACTGAAAAGGGTTGAAAGAGAGAGAAAATTATGTAGCTTATTTCTAACCTTAGGATTTGTTGCTTGTCACGTGTCCTTCATTGGTGTGAAAACATGAGAGAACTGGAAATATTATAACGGGGGCCCGCCCAAAAAAGATAAGAAGCAAAAGCTGCCTTCATTTTTTGCACCTTGTCATTTTCACAATAGGCCGCACCCTGACCAGAGTCACAATAGTTGAGAGGTCCCTTTTTTTTTTTTTTTTTTCTGGTAAACATGGAGAGGTCTTTTGAGTCTCCCCAATAGCATTTCGCCATATCAGATTTTTTTAAGCTAACCAACGCACCCTTTGTAACACTTTTTCTTTTTGAGATAGCACCCTTTGTAACTTTGAAACCTTGGTAGCGATATAGAGTTTCAATAAGGTCCGTTTACACCCACTAATAGCATTCTGCCATATCAGATTTTCTTAAGCCAATCAATACACACATTCACACACAATTCTATTCTTTATTCAAAAGAAAGAAAAAAATAAAGAAAGAAAGAATATATTCTACAAATAAAATAAAAACAAAAACTTAAAATTGGACTAACGCTATAATCCCCTCTCAAGTTGCTACGGAGGCTCTTAAAATTGGACTAACGCTATAATCCCCTCTCAGTTGTACCACCAGTGGGTGTGGTACAACTGGTAGGTGACTGCTGAGACTTCACCACATCCCAAATTCAAGTTCTCATGAGGACTGTAATTGCAATTTTTGGAAGTCCCAGAAACCAATAGAGCTTGGGGTGTGTGTGGGTTCGGAGTTTCCAAGCTCCAGTTCGAGCTGGTGATACCCATGGGCTTACCCAACTGTACCATGGGGCGTGGGACAATGACTGCTACACGCGAGTCCCATTTTTTTTGGTTTCTCAAAAAAAAAAAAAAACAATTAATAGCACTTTTATATATATATATATATATAAAAGCAAAAGACTTTTCCCGCTATTAAGGCCCACGTAGGAAAAAAACCACTTAAAATTATATCACGTTTACAATCAAAACACCAAAAATCACCGTATTTCGCTAAAACACTGCACATCTAAAAAGTAAAAACTTGATTTTTACATTGTTTGAAGATTCTTTCAAAGCAAACGTGTGTTTAAAAACCTAACTTAAAACCATCCGTGGTACCAGATAAAAAAAAAAAGAAAAAAAAAAGCCATCTGTGGTACCAATACGATCAAAACAGAACAACAACCATAAAACTCTTTCTGATATGTACTAAACTGCCATTTTCAGTTTCCAACTTCTCTTTGGTCTATGCTTGCCGACGACATTTACCTAACCCAATCAATTTCAAAGGTCAGAATAAGTTTTTTTCCTTTCTTCTTCAGTCAAGGTATCTCCTGTATTTTTAATTCCTTTTATTCCTGTTCTTTTCTATAATAAAATTTATAATTTACTTTTGTTTGTTCAGGGAATAGAAACAATTAAATAGGAAAGTTGATTGAAGATATATCAGTTCTTGTTTTTAATAATTCATGGGTATATATATATATATATATTAATATGGGCATGTTGTTCCTTTGGTAAAGGTTACCGTGTAAATTTTTAAGGATTTCTTTGTTTTTCGGCATCGATAGAGATTAATGATATAGATGCTCTTATGCTATGAGCGCATCAACTTTTATATGTTTATCCAAGTCAATGATATGGACATGCAACACCATGATAAAGATAAAATAATCATGGCCTTTTATGAATCAAGTTCTAATTCAATAAAAAACAATATATCATGATGATGTGCTAAAATCGTCAGTGAGTTGTAGGCTCCAAGTCGCTCTAATGGGTACCTATGAATAAGAACAAAGGGACAAACAGAAGGCATCGATGTGGTACTGACCGAAAACCTTCCGAAGGTCAAGTTAGTAAATGAGAAGTCTCTATGAACTCCATAGTGAAAGAGCTAGAAAGTTTCTGCGTACCTGAGAAAAGAGGAGGTCTAGTGCTTATATAGTAGTGAATGGTGAATCGAGATCCCTTTGAAGTAGGGATCTTTCCTTACTGGGAGGGTTTGGTACTTTAGGGTTTCCAAGATTTTAGGGTGCCTTTCCATATGAGAGAAATATAGGCATTATTTTATTTGTCTTCCAAGATGTTTCCATGCATAGGCATCTGTGGAGACCAAGTTAAACCATGCTGGACCTGTCGGCTTCTTCACCTTGTCAGCCACTTGCTTCATCCGGAGGTTCCCCGTTGGCTTCTGGAGGCGCCCGTCGGGTATCCTAGCGAGGTTGTCGCTCGCATTGTTGCTACTTTCGGTCCTCCGTTTATGCCCATGCAACTGATGAGTTCGTAAGCACTGTTAACTTCTTTGTGTGACGTATTAAATCTTTTTGCGTAAGCACCGTCAACTTCCTTGTGTGATGTATTAAATCTTTTTGCGAGAATACCCTTATCAACTGCCCCTTATTCCGTGGTCCCTTCGGCTTTAGCTGACGGGCCACAGATTATATGAGCATTTATGACCATTACTAGGTTCTATTGGAGCCTGTGTCAT
The DNA here is from genome assembly GCA_963669245.1 of Quercus cerris. NCBI lineage: Eukaryota > Viridiplantae > Streptophyta > Magnoliopsida > Fagales > Fagaceae > Quercus > Quercus cerris. The sequence continues at coordinate 41,598,790 of OY770013.1, read as the reverse complement.
TAAATGGCATAGGTAGCTCTTCGTAAATATGCGAGGTGACACATGGCACTTGTTAGTTGGCCTTATTTCTAATCATAATCATCGCTTCGTATATCATGCCTCTTTTCTCTATAAATAGTTCTTCCCTCTCTAGTCATTTTTTTTACTTTACTTTATTCTTCATCCTTTGAGAGCTTTGAGACCAGAGTATACACGCCAACCTGTCTTTCACAAGCACCCGTTGCCTGTGCCTCCGTCAGTCTCGCCAATCCTGTCACTTTTACAGAGCTGTCTATTTATCCTGTAAGTCTTCTTCTCCTCTTTTGATTTCTTTTTATTTATATCTTTTCTAGCTAGTCGTCACCTCTATAGTGACCCATCAAAGAGGTTTTTAGAATACCTTCGTCGCTTGTAGGTGAATAGATGTCAGGTGATAGAGAAGCGACAAGTGAACAGTCGTCAGTTCGTGAGGGTGCGGGCTATGATGAACTCTACTTGTCAGGTCGTGAGCCTAAGGAATATTTATCCTCGTCCCCTGAAAGGGAACCGTCTGCTCACTCCCTTGCCAAGGAGGAAAAGGAGTATGAAGAAGACGAGGAGGTTGTGGGTGATGAGGATGAGGAAGGAGAGGGAAAGGGAGAAAGTGAGGGGAATGATGAGGGTGACGTTGAGGAGGTGGAGCATTAAGAGGTTGGCGACAGTTCTAAGCTTTTCATCCTTCCCCTTATATGGACGGTGAATGACTTCTACCCGACCATGTCCCCAAACATTTTTAACAAACTTTGCGACCGTATCCAAATCCCAGATAGCATTCCCATCCGTCTATCGAGGAAGCATGAGAGGTGTTAGTCAGGGAAAACAGAAGATGTTGGCATGTACGACGCTATGTTTGCTTCCGGTCTGAGGTTGCCACTAACAGAGTTACACCGTCAGCTGGCCAATTATCTTGGGCTATTTGTTAGCCAAATAGCCCCAAATGCGTGGAGGATATTCCTAGGGGTTGAGGTGATATAGGGTCAGCTGAGTGGCGGCAGCCGTTGTCTTACCCTCGATGAGTTTTTCTACTGTTACAAGCCTCAACAGATTACCTTGTCAAAAGGCATTTATCATTTCTTAGTGAGGAAGACGTCATTTAGGTTGGTGTTAGATATACCTGATTTGAATAAAAAACTGGAAGAACAATTTTTTTTTTTTTTTTTTTTTTTTTTGTTCAGGGGACGGATTGGGTGTGTAGACCCAAGGAGTGGGATAACATGCCCGATGGGTTCGATAATACCTTGGGAATTATTAGGGAGTCAGGTGTGTTGTCCATCTTTCTTATTTCTACCTCATTTGCTTCTGCTAATACTTATATATATTTCTTGTTATTTCCAACTTAGGTTTGTCCGGAGAATACCGACGAGCAGGAGAGCTTTATTAGGTGTGTCTTGGAGATTCCCTTCAACTAGAGGAAGTGGAAAGATTTAGTTACACTTGACACTATTCATGCTTTCTATGGTGGTCCAGTACCAATGCTAGAAGCTCGTCCATTGCAAGCTTATACCCACTGTCATAAGTTCCTTTTGCTTGCTTACCCGTCTAGCATATCTATTCTTGTCTTAACTCCTGTCGTTGTCTTTCTTTGTTTTTTGTTTCAAAGATGAATGCAAGAAGGCAGAGGGTGCTGATGAGGAAAGCCACCGTTGCACGTAAGCAGCAGGAGCAGGTGTCGGGGTCGGCTCCTAATGTGGCCCTTAAAGCCACACTTAAGAGAAAAAATAACATCAAGGATGACCCTTTCGCCGAAGAAAGGGATGGGTCCACTTATGGGGGAGCAACAACAGAAGGCTTCATCGCCCCCTCCTTCCCCTCATCATAGAGCCAAGAAGGGTTTGATGATCGGGAAAGCACCTGTCGCTCCCAGCCCCATCCAGAGGTTGGTTACTCACAAGGATACGCTGTTGAGATGGTCACCTCAATCATCAAAGAGACAGACCTAGATCCTTGTGGTGAACACTCTTCGGAGGACTTGGGGGCCTCTGGTCTATATAACTTGTCAAGGGTATGTCCTTATCACTTACATTATACATCAAAAAATTCTCTTGATTTTTGTTGTCATGCTTTGTTTCAAGCATTGGTGCGTATGAAGGTCCTTCAGGATAGGTGTGTGGCCAATAAGAGGGTGATCTAACGGTTCCATAAACGTCAGGAGATCGAGAACAAGGAGTGAGCATAGTACTCAGAGGCCATCCGTACCTTCAATTAGGAGTTGACGGCCAAAACTAATCCACTTGCGGAGGAGACCCGTCGGCTTGAGGAGGCAGAGAAAGCGAAGACCAACTTGGCGATGAAGCTGGTTGCTCTTCGTGAGCAAATGGAGAAAGCCAAAGCTGACACCATGGCGGAGTTCTAGATTTCTCAATCTTTCTTTGATGCCTGTGGCATCGACTGTGGTGACGGGTTCAAGGATTGCTTAAAGCAGGTGAAAGCTGCTTATCCCAATCTCAACTTGTCCTAGATCGTAATAGGTGACACAGTCTCGCCAATGCTTGGAGGAGATAACACTGTCAGCGATGAGACCGTTGACTCCATTCACACGGTTAAGCAAGAGGTGAAGGACACTGACGGCATGGTCATCGGCCAACCTGCCTTGATGGTCCTAATGCTGTTGTAGTCTCGTCCGCTAAGAACCCGACCACTGTTGAAGGTCTACCCACCGTGAACCCAGCCGCTCTTATGCCTCTCGGTCCTGATTTTTTCCTCTTTTGTGTTTATGTTTTTGTAGGATTATTTGTAAGACAGTAATAATGGCCCATTCTTTTAGGGTTTTTATGTAAAAACATTTACTCGTTTGGGCTACATCTATTGTTTTTATCTATTGCCTATACTTGTTCTATTTCGTCTCCGTGTGTATGCCTTTATTGTATTGGTACCATTGACGTTCTATTCTATCTGTCTACCCCATAGGTAGGGCTTAATGTAATTTTGGAACCATGTACCTGTCGGCATCCTTGGTCCTTCATCAACCATGAAGGTAGGACTTAGTAGAATTTCTAAGACCAGGTACCTACCGGTATCCTTGGTCGTCCCCCCCGTAGGTAGGACATAGTAAAAAAAAAATTTAAAACCAAGTACCCATTGGTATCCTTGGTCGTTCGTCCCCTCGTAGGTAGGACTTAGTAAAAAAATTTTAAGACTAGGTACCTATCGGTATTCTTAGTCGTCCGTCCACCCCATAGGTAGGATGTAGTAAAATTTCTAAAACTAGGTACTTGTCAGTATCCTTGGTCGTTCGTCCACCCCATAGGTAGAATTTGGTAAAATTTCTAAGACTAAGTACCTGTCGATAACTTTGGTCGTCCGTCCACCCCGTAGGTAGGACTTAGTATGGTTTAGATGGTCCACTGAAGGGTAGAGAGTAGAGCAATGTTTCTGATAATGCATCCAAGTCTTATTAATAATAGAAAGAGCTAAAAAGAAACTCAACATCCTTAGAGTCTTAACATCTTTTGACATTCCACTTTCGATATAAAAATGGAAAAACAAAAAGAAAGTGATAAAATAAGCTACATTTGACAACTGCTGGTAGTACTTCTTCAAGTGCTCGGTGTCCCACGGATGATGGAGTCTCTACCCATCAAGGGTTTCCAAGTAGTAAGTCCCCTTCCTGTGGCAGTTGGTGAACTTGTAGGGTCCCTTCTAATTAGGGCCCAGCTTGCCTGGTGAGGGATCTCTGGTGGCCGTTGTCACCTTCCTTAGAACCAAGTCCCCGACTTGAAAATTTCGAGACTTGACCTTGGTGTTGTAGTGCTTTGCCATAAGGTGCTAATAACGAGTCATCCTCTGTTCTGCCATTGCTCTGACTTCGTCAAGAAGATCTAACTGTAGGCGCATCCCTTCTCCGTTCCTTCCTTTGTCATGGTGGAATAATCGATAGCTGGTCAGTCCCACTTTTGCTAGGACGACGGCTTCATGTCTGTGTAGGACACAGAAAGGTGTCTCCCTTATAGATGTGTGAACCGTTGTCCTATACGCCCATAGGACCCCGGGTAACTTATTTGGCTATATGCCCTTTGCCTCCTCTAACCGAGTCTTGATCATCTTGAGCAGGGATTGATTTATGACTTCAACCTGTCTGTTGGCTTGGGGGTGAGCGAGAGAGGAGTAGTGGTTCTTGATCCCCAACTATTGGCAAAAATATCTAAATGCATCATTGTCGAATTGCTTTCCATTGTTAGAGACGAGGACCCTGGGGATTCTGAAGTGGCAAATGATACTTTTCTAGACGACGCTGCGGACATTTTTCTCTGTGATCGTGGTCAATGGTTCTGCCTCAACCCATTTGGTAAAGTAGTCAATCCCTACAATGAGGAACTTGAGTTGCCACATGGCAATGGGGAAAGGCCCAACTATGTCTAATCCCTATTGGGAGAAAGGCCAGGGGGCGTTCATTGGTGTAAGTTCCTTAGGTGGTTGTCGTATGATGTTGCTGAAGTATTGGCACTTGTCACATGCCTTTACATAGGATGATGCGTGTTTCTGCATGGTGGACCAGTAGTATCCAGCCCGTATCAGCTTATGAACCAATAAGCGTGCCCTCGAATGGTTCTCACATATTCCTTTGTGTACTTCTCTCATGACATAGTTTGCTTCGTTAGGGATCAAGCACCTCAGATACAGACAGGAAAACCCCTTTGTAAAGGACGTCTTTCATCATGACGAAACATGAAGATTGTACTTTCAGTCTACGGGAAGCATTGCGATCTTCTAGCAATGTCCCATTCCTGAGGTAGAATATGATTAGCGTCGTCCAGTCGATTCCTAGGGGGATAACCTGTACTTCCACTTTGTCCATGGCAAGAGAATATTGGATGATGGATAGTACCTGACTGGTGACGTCCATATACTCAACGGATGCAGCTTTGGTTAAACGGTCTGCTTGCATATTCTCTTCCCTTAGGATTTGTACGAACTTAGTAGAGAATTCCTCCCTCATCTTGCTTTTAACCATGCTCAAGTATTCTTTCACCTGTTCTCATTTTGCTTCGTAGTCGCCATTGATGTGTCCAACCACAACTTGTGAATCACAGTGTATGATAGCTGACTCAACTCCCGCTGCTTTAGCTAAGTTGAGGCCCAAGAGGACTGCTTTGTATTCTACCTAATTGTTGGTCATTAAGAACTAGGGACGAACCGTACATTCTATTGTATCTCATTCCAGCGACCGTAGCAGGACCCCAGCTCCTCCGGCTCATTAGTTAGACGAACTTCTGTCCATATCATCCATGCCATCGATTTCTCCTCTTCGTCTTTTTCTATTGTGAATTCGACAATGAAACCAGCCAAAGCATGCACTTTGATTGCGGTCCTCGGTCAGTATTGGATTTCGAACTAGCCATGCTCAATCGCCCATAGATCCAGTCGTCATGCTGCCTTTGGGTTATTCATCGTCTTTCGCAACGGCTTATCTGTTTGGACTACTATGGTGTGTGCTTGGAAGTACGACTTGAGTTTTTAGGTAGCTGTGATCAGTGCGAAGGCCAGCTTCTCCATTGAGGGATATCTCCCCTCAGCTCCCCAAAGTTCCCGGCTAGTATAGTACATGGGTAACTACACTCAATCTTCCTCCTGTATAAAAGTAGAACTGACGATTTTTGGGGATACAACTAAGTAGAGAGAGAGAGCTCTTCACCAGGCTTGGATGAATTGAGCAATGGTGGGGACGCGAGGTATGCCTTCAGTTCTTCAAATGCCCCTTAACACTCGTCGGTCCACTCAAAAACCTTCCTTAGCATCTTGAAGAAGGGTAGACACATATCCGTTGCCCTAGAGATGAAACGGTTAAGGGTTGCAACCCTGCCATTCAAGCTTTGCACCTCTTTGATGTTCTTCAGAGAAGCCATCTCCATTATAGCCCGAATCTTGTCGGGATTAGCTTCCACCCCAAGCTGTGACACCATGAAGCCTAGGAACTTCCCTGACGCCATACCGAACACACACTTACTGGGGTTAAGCTTCATATCATAGAGGCGAAGGGTATCAAATGTTTCCCAAAGGTTGTCTAAATGGTTGACTTCCCGTGTGCACTTTACAAGCATGTCGTCTATGTATACTTCTACATTTCACCCAATCTACCATGTGAGCATCTTGTTCACAAGCCTTTGGTACGTCGCCCCTGCGTTCTTTAATCCAAAAGGCATGACTTTGTAGCAGAAGAGTCCTTGGCTTGTGACAAATGAGGTTTTCTCTTGGTCTACTTCATCCAACCTGATCTGATTATGTCCGGAGAAGGCATCCATGAAACTTAGCAACTGGTGGCTAGCCATAAAGTCCACGAGGAGGTGGATGTGTAGGAGTGGATAGCTGTCCTTCGAGCATGTTTTGTTTAGGTCGATGAAGTCCACGTACATTCTCCACTTGTTGTTTGCTTTTTTGACTATGACCACATTGGCCAACCATTCAGGTTAGTAGACTTCACTAATGAAATCTGCCTCTAACAGTTCACATATTTCTTCGGCTATGGCTTTGTCCATTTCTTGGGCGAATACCCTTTTCTTCTACTGAACTGAGGGAAAGGACTGGCATACGTTGAGCTTGTGTACCATGGTATTGAGGCTAATCCCTGGCATGTCCTCGTGACTCCAAGCGAAGATGTCTCGATTGTTCTTTAGGAAGAAGGCAAGCTCTTTACGAACCGAAGGGTCGGCTTATGTGTCTATATGTGTGGTTCAGCCTAGGATGTTATTGTCCAAGGAGACTTCCTCTAGGCCTTTTGTGGGCTTTACTGTTATCCTCCTCTCTTTGATATTCATTGCCTATAGATGATCATCCATTTCCAGCATGGAGACCTAACATTCACTGGCGGCCATTTAGTCCCCTCGTGCCTCTCCTATCCCGTACTTCGTTGGGAACTTTACCAGCAGGTGGTATGTGGACATAGCCGCCCTCCATGCATTAAGCGTGGGTCGACCAATGATGGAATTGTAGGCAGAGAAGTAATCAACCACATGGAACTGACCTCCCTAGTGAGTTGCTGAGGGTATGTCCCAATGGTTACCGACAAGGTGATGATCCCTACGGAGAAGACCTTGGTGCCACCAAAACCTACTAACAGTGCGTCTAATGGTAGAAGGCATTCTCTGTCAATACTCATCTGCTAGAACATTGGGTAGTAGAGGATATCTACCGAGCTCCCGTTATCTACTAGAACTTGTCGGGTATTGAAATCTGCAATTGATAGGCTGATAACCAAGGCGTCGTCATGGGGGTGGTGTAGTCGCCTAGCGTCATCTTCTATGAAGCTGATGACAGGGTTGTCAACCCTCACTTCCTTAGGAGGGAGTATGGAGATTTGGATGCTTTGCACCATACGTAAATATGTCTTCCTTGCTTTTTAGATAACCCTGCCATAGTGTTTCCTCCTACGATTATCCTTATCTTTCCGAGCAGGGCTTTGGGCCTTTCTTTAGCCCGTCGGTTGGGCTTGGGGTCCCTTGGCAGGTTTTCACCACCCCTGATGAATTGCTGGAACTTCCCCTACTTGATGAGGTTTTCAATATGCTGCTTGAGGTTATAACACTTGGAGGTGTCATGCCCATGGTCCCGGTGGAAGCAACAATACTTGTTCCGGGGCTTTTTGCTTGGATCTCCTTTTAGCTTATCTAGCCATGTCAGTGCCACGTCGTCCTTTATCTGCATGAGGACTTATTCCAGCAGGGTATTCAAAGGGGTGAAGTTTACTGTCCTCCCTGATGGGGGTTTTGATCTCCTGTCTTCCCTTCGCTCATTCGTCTAGGCTACTTTCTTGCTTTTGTCTGGATGAAGGTCATCTCGCCTCTGTCTCTTCCTTGGCCCATCCCTCCAGGCTATCATCGTGTCTTCGGTGTTCATGTATTTCGTGGCTTTGTACTACGTTTCAGCCATCGTTTTTGGGTCATTTGTGTAAAGGGAGAAGAGAAATTCCCCCTGCCATAACCCACAGGTGAAGGCAGTGACAAGGACTTTGTTGTCGACTTCGTCAATTAAGAGGGCCTCCTTGTTGAAACCGGTTACGTATAACCTTAGGCTTTCATCTTCTTGCTGTGTAATGCTTAATATGGCCGCTAAGGACTTTTTGTGTCTTTGTCCCCTATGAAGTGCGTGACAAAGTGTCCATTCAACTCTTTGAAGGTTGAGATAGTGTTCGAGATAAGTTTGCTGAACCATACCCTTACTGGCCCCTTTAGTGTGGTAGGGAAGGCCCTGCACATAATCTCGTCTAGAACTCCTTGCAAGTGTATGAGGGTTTTGAACGACTCTAGATAGTCGAGCAGGTCCCTTAATCCATCATATGCCTCTACTTATGGTATCCGAAACTTCACTAGGAGAAGGAAGGACGTCACCTCAACGGTGAAGGGGGGCATTCATCATCATATCCATTTTCTCCTTCATCATCTGCATGTCTTGGGCCATGCGCATCATACTGACTTCTGTCTTAGAGGGATGGTTAGTATCCTCCAAAAGGGTGTAATCACATCAATAATCATGAAAATCAGCTTGCCAAGGAAGGGTGTAAGCTTAGTTGGACATGTGTCCCCTTCTAATCTGATTTGACAAGTTGAAAGTGATGATAGTGGGTCTCAACTATCAGCTTAGTTGTGCTAAAACTTGAATTGTGGCTGGTCTAACCATTTTAGTTACTCAAGTGGGCTTTGGTTGCTGAGATTAGCACATGGGCTGGGCTGTCTTGGGTGGGCCTTGTTGTTAGGCTTCTTCGGGCTTGTTCATCCCTTCAAAATGAATAGTTTTGTCATGGGTAATATACATGGGCTTTTGTAGTTAAAGTTTCTTATAGAAGAAATAAGCATAGTTCCCATAAATTTTGTAGAAGACATAGTTTTGAAATATGGGTAATATGCCATAGGTAATTTATGTTTCCCATGAGTTAGGGAATTTAGTATATCAAAATATGTTTTTGCTAAAGAATAGTTTTAGGCTTTGAGCATAATATAATTTTTTTGCCAAATAATATTTGGGCCTTAGTAGAATAATTGTTTGCCCAATAGTTTTTGGTTTTTTTTATAGAAGGTGCCAAAATAGTATTGGGCTTTTTGTAAAAGTTGCCAAAATAATATTGGGCTTTTTGTAAAATGTTGCCAAAATAGTATTTAAGCTTGTAGGGACTCAACTTGGATTGGACCCCAGAGTATGAATGGGTTTTCAGCCCAACAAGACCAGACAATAAATTTTTAGAGCATGGGTACAAGAACTGGTACTGTTTTACAGGAAAGGTTATATTCGTTGAGTAACAAGGGATATGTTAGGTTGATTGTATGAGAAAAACTCTCCTCAGCTAGGTTTCAGTAAGCCTCTCTTCTCCATGGAATCTTCCTCCCTTTTTCTTTTGTTCTCCCCCTTTTAATATCATCCGTTTCTATGTTATATACTCCATTCTATCCTCCATTTCCATCGTACACGTGTAGTTCTCATTTTGGAAGCTCCTTTCTGTCCCATCCAGCACCTACCGGAACCTTTGCTCAGTGGCATGATGGTTTGCCTTGTCCGACGGAAGAGGGACAACCAGGTGGGGTTCCTAGGATGTACGCCCCTTATAAGTCAGATTAAATTTTTAATTGAAGCTATTTTTATTTCTGACAAAAATTTCCTTTCATGTTTTAATGATTTTGCAGACAAGCGCGCCACTAGACGTAATTTCAGGCTGATCAATAGGGAGAGCTTAGACAGAATCCTACGATCCGAGGTGTATGTGAATCCCTCCGACGACCAATTAAGAGCAGCACATTTAATACTCAAGTACGACCCCATTTCAAAAGCCTTTCAGGTTCCCAAGTACGTGATAAAGGCAAGAGATCCTTGGCTCCACCGTATCAGTGTAGCCTTTGAGGGATTCATTGTTCCTGAGGGCACCCCCATTCCTGAAGGTGTACCCTTCACTGAACCATCGCCTAAGGCCATTCCCTCTATAGGAGCTTCATCATCACGCTTTGTTCCCCAAAAAGTGAGAGAGGGAGAAGAAGAAAGAGAAAAAGAGGCAGAAGAAGAAGAAAAAGAAGAAGAAGAAGAAGAAGAAACTTCGGGAGGACTTGTAGAGTTGTCTGATTCCGTCGACGAATTTGAAGTTTTTAACCAACCTCAATCTCCCAAGGTGACCTCCGAGAAAATGGGTATCCAAAGGAGAAGCCAGAGGAGCTTGAAAGACGTAATTGAAGGCCAGCCTGGCAGGGTGGTGGAAAAGCAAGTTCAGCCCAACCCCCCACCTTTCCCTCCTTTGCATCCTCAGTCACCCCGACCGACTGTGACCGAGCCCAGCGATCCAAAGAGGAGGAGAGAACTAAAGGGTAAAGAAGTGATGGACGCAGGGAGGACTCACACTACCCGTGAGGGTGAGGACCAAAGAGCTGCTAAGCAGCAGAAAACAAGCCATGGGTCACAACGAGGGGTGGATAAGACAACCACTCAGTCCTCGGAACCTGGGGCCTGGCTCCCAGCCCCTATGCTCGATGAGAAACCTTTGAGGGAGGATGCTTCAATCAGGGACTTTAGTGATAGACTTGGGTGCCGAGTCGCCTCAGCACTAGAGGAAACACTTCTTTTTTCCAAGGACATGGCTGAGCTGAGAGCGATCAAGAGAAACGAGGTCTTTCAAAATACCAAAAGATATTTGGGCATGGTATGACGCTTTTACCGTTATATTTTTATTGTTGTTTTTTTTTATTATACACATTTTTCTATTATGTATTTTTAATTCCTTTTTTTCTAGGCCGCTTAAGCCACCTTCAGGCTGGAGGAGATAGCTGAATCCTGCCACCAGCAAATAGACGAGGAGAGGAAGAAAAGGATAGCAGCTGTGCGCACACTGAATGCTTCTGAGCAAAACATTGTGCAGCTGAAGAAGAGGTTAACAGCCGAAGAAAGTGCTTGGAAGAGTGCTGACTCAGCTCTGGAGGGGTTCCAAAGACAGGCCGAGGACCAAAGGCAGCTTCTGCGTGACGCCAATGCCCAACTAGCAACCTCTAAGGAACAGGTGCTAGCTCTGCAGAAACAACTGGAGGAAGTCCAGAAGCTCAAAGATCAGGCTGAGAAAGCCAAAGCCGAGGCTGAAAAAGAAAGAGACGTCGCTGAGCAGCATGGTTACAATGTGGGCGTCGCTGAGACAGAGGACACTTTCCGAGCTGAGGTGCCTGTTGTGTGCCGGGAGTACTGTGCCTTGACCTGGCAAAAGGCTCTCAACCGAGCTAGAGTTGAATCCTCATCAGAGTTAAGGAAACCTGAAAATGTTTATCTCCCCCCGGCTATTCGGGCCTCCACTCCCTCTACTCCACAAGGGGAGGCATCCTCTACTGCTGCTGAGCCACCTAAGGAAGTTCAGACTCAAGCTCCTCCCTCACTCAATCAGCAAGAGCAGCCACAAATGCCTGAAAAAGCAAAGGATCTATCCTCGGCTAAAGAAGTAGCAGGGCCCAAAAACGGAGCGGCCTCTGAAACTTTTGAACAGGCCTTAGCCTCAACCACCCTGCTTGCTGGAGAAGCTCCTATGGCACAGGAAAAGGACGTTCCTCCTGAGGCAGCTGGCAAGGCCCCTCCACCCAAGCTCCAAATAAAGTTAACCAAATAGTTACTTGTAGTCAAATTCCTTTCAGTGTCCTTTTCATCTCATTTTTCCTTTTTTTTTTTTTTTTTTTAAAAAAAAAAAAAATCCTTTTAAGGATGTTCCTGGTTGCAATGTGTAATTCTTTTTGAAAACTTATAAGAGATATTGGGGTTTCGTTTATCACTTATATAATTTCATGTATGATTGCTCTTCATTACTTACGTTTATTTATCTACTTTTCTTATGATCTCGGACTGTAAAAGGATGAAAGTTGACATTATAGGGAAGAATCATAACTTTATACACAATCATTGAGAACTCAAAACAGGCTATAATAGTGACCTCCACGGCCTTATAAAGGCTCCCTGTAGCATTCATTAAAAAAGTATACGTATCTAGGATAGCACTTTTACATTTTATCCAGAGAGGTATTGACCCCCTTGAAACGCTTTAAGTGATGCTCATAGCATTTACTTCGATATGTATCTCTAGTCACAAACCCCTTTTAGAAGACATAGATTCCAACTAAGTTTGATGTCTAAATAGTTTGTTATACCTTAACCCAAAAGTAATACTGAGGACCTAACATAGCTTAGTTTCGGTTTAACACTTCTATTTATAGTGTACTAATTTCCATTAAGTTGTGGTCCGAGGACCTGACATGACTTAGCTTCTGTTTAATACTTCCATTCATAGTGTACTAATTTCCACTAAGTTGTGGTCCGAGGACCTGACATGACTTAGCTTCTGTTTAATACTTCCATGCATAGTGTACTAATTTCCACTAAGTTGTGGTCCGAGGATCTGATATGACTTAGCTTCCGTTTAATACTTCCATTCATAGTGTACTAATTTCCACTAAGTTGTGGTCCGAGGACCTGACATGACTTAGCTTCCGTTTAATACTTCCATTCATAGTGTACTAATTTCCACTAAGTTGTGGTCCGAGGACCTGACATGACTTAGCTTCTGTTTAATACTTCCACTCATAGTGCACTAATTTCCACTAAGTTGTGGTCCGAGGACCTGAAATGACTTAGCTTTCGTTTAATACTTCCATTCATTTTAGAAGCACATATTGCAGGAGCAAGATAAATTATAAAGGAAAGTAAAGCATAACTTGTTAATAATAATACCTTTTCAGGTTGCTTACATTCCAGAGATGGAGTATAGTTTTTTCATCTAAATCTTCTAAATAGTAAGCCCCTATCCCTGCTACAGATGTAATACGATATGGCCCTTCCCAATTGGGCCCCAACTTTCCCCAGGCTAGGTTCTTGGTATTTCCCAAGACCTTCCTCAACACCAAGTCTCCCGGAGCTAATGGCCTTAGTCTGACGTTTGCATCATAGCCCTGCTTCAGCTTGTGCTGTTAGTACGCTAATTGAACCATAGCTTTCTCTCGTCGCTCATCTATTAAGTCTAGACTTTTCCTTAACAGCTCATCATTTCCATCTGGGGTGAAATTACTAGTTTTCAGTGTTGGAAAGCCTGTTTCAATAGGGATCACGGCCTCAGCTCCATACGTCATTGAGAATGGGGTCTCCCCTGTTGATCGTCGGGGCGTTGTTCTATACGCCCAGAGAATATGCGGAAGTTCTTCCACCCATCTTCCCTTTGCATCATCCAGCCTTTTCTTAAGTCCACCCACTATGACTTTGTTGACAGCCTCGGCCTGTCCATTTCCCTGTGGATAGGCTAGGGTGGAATACCTATTTTTTATCCCCAAGTCGGAACAATACATTCTAAAAGCCTTGCTGTCGAATTGTAGACCGTTGTCCGAGATGAGAGTTTGAGGAACCCCAAATCGAGTAATGATATTCCTTAATAGGAATCTTTTGACGTCAACATCCCTGATGTTAGCCAAAGGCTTAGTTTCAACCCACTTCGTGAAATAATCCGTGCCAACTAGTAGGTACTTCTTATTTCCTACTGCTCTAGGAAAAGGGCCAACGATATCCAAGCCCCACTGAGCGAAAGGCCAAGGACTAGAAAGAGGATTGAGAACTCCTCCAGGCTGATGAATATTTGGCGCGAACCTTTGGCATTGATCACATTTCCTTACATACTCCTGCGCTTCCTTTTGCATGCCTGGCCACCAGTACCCTTGGGTAATCGTCCTGTGAGACAAAGACCTTCCTCCAGTGTGACTACCACAAATTCCTTCATGTAGCTCTTCTAGAAGATCTTCTGACGCTTCAGGGCGTACACAGAGCAGATAAGGCCCAGAGTAAGAGCGTTTGTACAACTTCTTATCCTCAGATAGCCAAAAACGGGGAGCTTTCCTTCGAGCACTAAGACATAGACATTACCCTGGAAAGGCAAGATCTAGTTCTCCCCGAGGCAACAAATATAACGTTTATCGTGCCCAAAGGAGGTCCCCTCGAAGCATCCCCCTGAAACGCCGAGCCTACGTGGCCTCCTCGGCCGCCGGAGTGATGCAAAAGTTGGGTTAACTTCCCCTCTTGCACCAACTGCTCTAAATGGTCCCACAGATTTTTACAATCTTCGGTGATATGTCCATGGTCTTGATAGTACTGGCAATAAAGGTTTCGATTACGCTTCGCAGGATCCCCCCGCCATCTTATTGGGTCACCTAAAGAACGGCTCGTCCTTTATCTTCTCCAGAACTCGCTGCATTGGTTCTATAAACACGGCGCTAACCACCTGGGAGTTGGTAGGCCCTGACTGCCCCCCAAAGTCCCTCCGAGACCAGTTGTTATTATACCGATCTGGCCTGAAATCCCTCCTCTCCTGAGTTATTGCCTTAGACTTTCCTCTGCCCTACATCTGATCCTCCTCTACTCTTCTATATTTGTCTATCCAATCCATAAGCTGACGCACACTAGTAACAGGCTTGCCAGTCAGAGACTTCCTCAGACCATGCTCGGTTGGAAGACCTTCCTTAAAAGTGTTCATAGCCACGTCATCGTGAGCTCCATCTACCTCGTTGAACATTTCCCAATATCTGTCCGAGTAGGCTTTTAGGGTTTCCCCCTCCCGCATAGACATGGATAGTAGCGACCCCAAGGGTTGAACAACCCTCCTACATGTAATAAAACGGGCACCAAAGGCCTGGGTGAGCTTCTCAAAAGAGTCAATAGTATTAGTTCTTAGGCCATTAAACCATCTCATTGCCACTGGGCCCAGGCTAGACGGGAAAACCTTGCACATTAAGGCCTCATCCCTGGCATGAATAGCCATTCTCTGGCTGTAGTGGCTAACATGTTCTACTGGGTCTATTCGACCATTATAAATGGTGAACACAGGCTGGTGGAATCGCTGAGGAAGACTAGCGTCCTCAATATGTCGCGTGAAGGGCGACTTAGAGACTTGATTCAAAACTTTGTTTAAGGCATCATTCCCCTGACCCTGGCGAGTCGGACTCTTATTCCTTCGCCCATGGTGGTACTCCTCCTCACACGAAAAAGATTCGCTAGGTGGAGTTCTCGACCTTTGCCTATAACTGGTATCATCCGACTCCTCAGAGGAGTGCCCAGAGTTATGAGCCTTACGCCTTCGTCGCTCATGTCGCAATTCCCTCTTCAACTTGTTAATCTCACGCTGCAAATTTCCTCCGCTCTTTACAGGGGAAACATGGCCTTTCCCCCGAGAGCGGCTTCCATCTGTATGGGTTGTTCGTGTACTTCCCTCATGATCCCCCCTGTGTTCGTGGTCTACCAATGGATTACTGTGCTGAGAGCCCCTAGACTCTGCTTGGTGCTGATTAGCATCCACCTGTTGCGGGCCCATCAATGGTTGCTGCGGTGCTCCTTCTTCCATTGCGAGTATCACACTTGCCTTTCCTTCTCAACAGATCAAGTTCTTCCCACAGACGGCGCCAATTGTAGGGACTCAACTTGGATTGGACCCCAGAGTATGAATGGGTTTTCAGCCCAACAAGCCCAAACAATAAATTTTTAGAGCATGGGTACAAGAACTGGTACTGTTTTACAGGAAAGGTTATATTCGTTGAGTAACAAGGGATATGTTAGGTTGATTGTATGAGAAAAATTCTCCTCAGCTAGGTTTCAGTAAGCCTCTCTTCTCCATGGAATCTTCCTCCCTTTTTCTTTTTTTCTCCCCCTTTTAATATCATCCGTTTCTATGTTATATACTCCGTTCTATCATCCATTTCCATTGTACACGTGTAGTTCTCATCTTGGGAGCTCATTTCTGTCCCATCCAGCACTTACCAGAACCTTTGCTCAGTGGCCGTAAAGCTGCTTAGTTACTGTTCAGGTATCACCTCCACATTAATGCGACCAGAGGGTTAGCTGGAAAGCATTTAATGTGGAGGTGATGACCTTGGAAGATATTTGCTACCTTCCCTGACTCCTCCTTAGGTTTATACCCAATTTCCAGTTCAGATACAACTTTGCAGAGTCTCCTGAATAAAATGAAAGTTACATTCACCTCGGACTTTGATGTCCTCGGACGTGCGTTATGTCACTGTATACAATATCCACCCCTTTCTCCTATATTATCCCTTTAATAATAATAATTTTTTTACACTATCCTCGGATAACTAAGCGTCCTCGGATTGGGCCGTTGGGCCCTGAGCCCACTTCTGAGGATTCCTATATCTTTTTAACTAATAGGCCCCACAAAGCTTTTTGTAAATAGTTGTCAAAATAATATTGGGCTTTTGTAAAAGTTGCCAAAATAGTATTTGGGCTTTTTGTAAATAGTTGCCCAAAATAATATTGGGCTTTTGTAAATAGTTGCCAAAATTGTATTTGAGCTTTTTGTAAATAATTTGAGATTTTATAAAAATATTGCCATGTAGGAACGGGTTTTGTAAGAGTGCCATGTAGTAATGGACTTTAGGGTGCCATGTAGCAACGGGCTTTAGAGTGTCGTGCCGTGTAGCAACAGGTTTTAGGGTGTTGTGTAACAACAAACTTAGTAAAGGTGTCATGTAGCAACAGACTTTAGGGTGTCATGTAACAATGGGCTTTAGGGTGTCATGTAACAATGGGCTTTAGGGTACCATGTAGCAATGGACTTAGTAAAGGTGACATGTACGGACTTTTAAGAATGTCATGTAGCAACATGCTTTATAAGAGAGTTTTGTTGGGCTTTTTGGGTTTTTCCCTCAAGGTAAATGAGTTTGGGCTTTTATAGAGATGACATAATTTTGTGGCTCAATTTTGGTAATGATATGATAAGTATTTGTGTGGGCCTAAGTTGGGTAATATGGAAAATATTTGTGAAGGCCCAAAATAATTTATGAGGCTTGTATGAGAAATATTTGTGAGAGCCCAAGTTGGGTAATAATATGGGGAATATTTGTGAGAGCCCAAGTTGGGTAATATATGGGAAATATTTGGGTAATATGTTGGAAATATTTGTGGGGGTCCAAAATAGTTTATGGGCTTGTATGGGTATTTTAGTGGGTGGGCCAATGAAATTAGGACTTGAAAAATTGTACCTCAACACATCCAACATTTCATTTCTTATTTTTCACATAACAGTAAACAATATTAATTTGTTTATTCATCTCTCTCTCTCTCTCTCTCCAGCCTGCAACTCTTCCTTTGCTACCTAACAAAATAACCCACAACTCATACCAAAAACAATTAAACCACCACTACAAACCTAGCAAACCACCAAGCCTCACCACCATAGACCCAACAAACCACCAAGACCCATCACCATTCACCTAGTAAACCACCGAAAACCCATAGACCCAACAAACCCACCAAATCACCACCATTGCACACCCGACCATCACAAAAAACTACCAAACCCACAAAATCAACCAAAACCCAAAATCACATAGACCCAATTCTAATGACCCAATTACAAATTAATATGCAAATCCAAACCACAATCAACCACTGCCACTATTGTCGATCTACAACGTGGGGACTCGCTACCTCTGCATACTCAAACCAAGCTTATCCACCGTCGATCTAGACATGTGGTGAGGTCCTAGAGAGAGAGAGAGAGAGAGAGAGAGAGAGAGAGAGAGAGAGAGAGAGAGAGAGAGAGAGAGAGAGAGAGAGAGAGAGAATGAGTGGAGAGAGAGACAATAAATTATATTAAATAATTCACTAAAACTTGCTATAGTGAATTTTTACGAGTAAGAATTCACTTTAGAAAAGTTGTAAAAAAATTAGTGTATAATGTAAATTACACCCTATAAGTTTTACTAAAATTCATTCCAGTCTTCTAATTTTATATTTGTTCAATTGAGTCTTCTAAGTTTTAAATTTATTCAACTCGGACTTTTAGTCCAATTCCTTAAAAGTTGTTGTTAAGTATGAAATTAACTAATGAAAAAAAATTTTGAATAAAAATTCTCAAATAAAATATTTATAAAATATTTGTATTGATTTTATATACTTTTTTCATGTGAGAAAAATATTTTTTTAATGGAAAATTTTTAACAAAATTTGATGGAAGGATTGAATTGGATAAATTTAAAATTTAGAGAACTCAATTGAACGAAAGTAAAATTAAAAGATTAAAATGAATTTCAATCAAACTTAGAAGTTTTGAATATATGGGTGTTGAAGCTTTTGGTGGTTGAGTACTATAAAATAACAATTTGGGGGGTTTAATTTGCACCCCTATATGCTAGTGTTCTACCAATCACAATACAAACCATATAATACACACACCATATGAAGCCAATCAAGAAACACACTGATTCTTTAAGGCCTCGTTTGGGAGGAGGAGATAGAATGGAATGAAATAATAATTTTAGAATATTCTTCCATTCCCTTGTTTGAGAGTTTTAATAGAGAGAATGGAAAACTCATTCCCTTGTTTGGGAGTTTAAGTGGGAGGGAATGGAATGGGTAGGAGGGAACACTCATTCCTCTCTATTCCCTTAAAATCTCAAATTTTCATTCCCCCCCGAAATTGGGAGGAATGGGAAGGAATGAAATTAGATTTAATGATTTTTTTTATTAAAACTCCCAAAATATCCCTATATATTCAACCATTTATTTTAAAATAGGGGTCAAGGTTACTTAATTCCATTCCATTCCATTATTTTCCATTCCTTTCCCTTACTTAAATACATTCTGTTCCATTTCATTCATTTTCATTCTCTTATGATCATTCCATTTCATTCCCTTATGAACTCCCAAACGGAGCCTAACTGGACATGTCCTCTTAACTCTTCACTTCTTCTAGCAAAAACAAAAACAAAAACAAAAAACTCTTTCACTTCCCCTTTCAATTAAATGCACACTACTATACCTCTTTCTTTTGAAAATTATATATTAATGGATCAACGATTCCTCTACGAGGTCATGGACAAAAGCTCCTTCAGTGTCTGTAAATAAATAATTATTGCCAACTCTCTCTCTCTTTTTCTTTCTTTCATTTTTTTTTTTCAAAATTTTATTTGGGATTTTGAGTTTGCGGTTTGTAATGTTTGAGGGGAGACAAACTTGAAGAAATTGGAAGCTTTAACTTTACTTGTTTTGGTCGGAGACTAAAGTCACTAAACCCAAGGAGAAAAAGCCACCGGCCCCTAATTTATCAAACCCTTCTTCAGTATCTAAGAGGTACAAAATACAAATACTCCACTTCAGTATCTAAGAGGTACAACATACTAATACTCTATTTGTTCATTCTTTACTGTTGTTTGGTAATGGGTTTTTGATAATCAAACTAGACAGTGGTTTGTTTCTTTTCATTCGAACTGTTTACTGGTTGAAATTTTTATTGAGCCACACTGTTTTTGTAATTTATGATTTGGCTTTTGGTGAGCGATTTAAATATGTTACATGAGGATGTGATTAAGAAAATTAGTTGAATTGGATACTATTTAGACCCTAAGGCAAAGAGAGGTTGAGTAAATAATTTGGTTTTGTTTGGCAGATAGAAAGATCAATGAGGAAGAAGCTTAATCAATAGATCATTCCTCCATGCCACATGTAGTCGGAGCACAAACTCATGTATCTATATGGATTTGGTCACATTCAAAATGCCAATGGAGGCAAAACTTTTGTGGGATTCGAAGTGCAAAGAGCTCAAGAGTAATTATATATTTTATTTTGAATCCATAGTGTTTGATAAAATGCTTGACAAAAAATTTATAATTTTTACTTGGTTGTATGATGTAGCAGCCTATATAATTGACACAAGTGAAACAAATTGACTTACCTACGGGTAAGAAAGTTGTTATTATTTTTAAGTGAATATTTTTCTTTTAACTATTGAGGGGTTAATTATTATTTGGTACCAACGCTTTAAAATAATCACCACAATCTACACATATTCTATGTCCAACTAAATGATAGAAACTCAATTGTTAAAAATAAGAACAAAGAAAGAAACAATGAGAACTGCAAAGGTACAAATTAAGAACTAAGTGGGCATAAAAAATTATGTGGTGTCTCCATTATTTGAAGGTTAGCCTAGAATCTATATAAACTCAAAAGGGTATTAAAAAAATTCTTAAATATATTATACTGACACACCTTTGTTAAAAATTTGTTAAATATGTTGAATCATGTCTAGCTCAACCATCATTGAAACTACTTGCTTTATTTATTTATTGGTCAAGTATCATTTATGGTTGTCTGCAAGAGCCTCGACAATATCAAAGTGTATTTGTTGCTTTGCCTAGACATGAATCACCATGCAACCTTAGCACTGCTATAGTTAAAATATTGTTAAATATGCTTCATAAGATCAATGCCTTAGTTAGGCATTTTGTATGACAAGGGATAGGTTCAAGGAGTTTGATATGCATAATGTATTCTTGCAATTAATTGGTTTACGATCAACTGATGGTAGGCAACAAAATATGCATAAATGCTTTGAAGTTTCTACTATAATTGTAAGTGATTTTAGCAATGAAAATATCCACCATTTATGTTATAATATATGTACAAAAATTTCAAAAATCATTTTATATAAAAACTTATAGCATTATCCGTGCAACGCGCATGCAACCTTCTAGTTCAAACAAAAGTAGATTTCTTTTAAAAAAGTACTGGGGGTAAGCCAAACTGCATTTTACTATATCATAAATTTTATTTTTTGGGTCAAGATGAAGACAACTTTGTTATGTTAATTTTTTAACACTTTTTAGACAAGGCCAGGGAATTTTTTTTCCAAATAACCTTAAATATCAAACAATTTCGTTAGTTGTCACGTTTCAAAACAATGTGGGAAACTAGCATCTCGAATGTCTAAAACTCAAGCTCAAAGATAAAACCCGAGTTTCTAAGTCTCGATTTGTTAGTGGTGGCATCTGATGTGAAAAAATATCCACGTGGAGCTCGAGTTTTTAAGACTCAAGTTTCACCATTTTATTTTTTCCTTCTTCTTCTACACATTCTTCTTCCTTGCATTTTATTTTTTCCTTCTTCTTCTTCGTTCTTTGACACTACAAATTTGAAGACCAGATTGTCCAATCGCCCACCCAGCGTTTAGTCGTCCAATCGACTAGATCAGCTCACCTAGTGTTCAATTGTCCAATCAACCAGATCGTCTCTTCGTTCTTCCTCTGTTCTTCGGAGCTCCAAATCGTGCCTCTTCAGATCTGTTCTTCCTCTGTTCTTCTTCAGATCTAATCTTTTTCAAGTACAAAAATTGGGTCTTAGAGACTCAATTTTGCTTTTTAAAACTTGAGTCTATAAGATTCAAGATCTATGTGGCATCATACTTCCAGTTCACCAAGTGGGAATTGAGTCTTTAAACCCTAAGTTTTAGACTAAAATCAAGTCTATAAAACTTGAGATGCTAGTTTGCAAAATTCTTTTAAACGCATGTTAACTTATGATATTCTTTCTCCTCACTATGCTAGTCTGCAAATTACCTCCAAAGCCCTCGGGAGGGGGGGGGGGGGGGGGGCTTATTAGCATGGGCGGCTCCATGACCAGCCCAGGGGGTTCAAATGAACCCCCTGACTTGGTCCCAAAAGAAACATTACATATTATTATTATTTTTTTTTATCTCTATAATAAAAATTTTGAACACCTTTACCTTAAATTTTTTGTTAAGCCCAATTGAAATAAGCTTGAATATGATCCTTAATTTTTATGTTTTTTTAGTTTTTCTCTATGTCCAGTCAAGTAGTTTGATAAGTGCTTTACACATTTTCAAGTCCAAGAAATATTTTTCTACACTTCAAAAGAAAAACTTTATTACAAGAGTATTATTTTTCTTAGTTTCACGCTTACTCTCTATTAGAAGTATGTGTGGTTAAATGATTAAATTTACCGTATCCCAATAGTTTAAACTTTTAGGACAATTGGTAATTGAATACTCTCAACCATACTCCTAAGTGTGTTATTATTCTTATTTATTCTATATTTTTTTATTCAATTGATATAACTTATAAATATAATAATTTATTATTAATTTGTTAAAAATGTATGATCAGTTATTTAATTCTCTTTGTTTGTGTCCAATGATTGATGTCTTAACGAACTTTAAACTGTTAGTAACTTTTTAGACTATTGTATAACATAGTTGTATTGTATATAACGTGGAAGTTGCATATATAGGAAAAAAAAAAAAAAAAAAAAAACTATTTATCTGATTTTTTATTCGTCTATCCCTCACCAACAAATTCCCTGTTCTGCCATTATTGACCCCCTTAGAAAAAAATCTTAGAGCCGCCACTACTTATTAGGAATGCTAACGGAGAGTAGATTGGTGGATACACTTGAGCATTGAGATTACTACGAGTGTTACAGAGGAACTGTGGGCTTGGCATCAACCTTTGCCTCTTACTAAACTTGCCAACTGTGGAGATTGAGTTGGATGCAAAGCTGGTATGAATTTGAGGATGCTGAAGGTACTAGCTCTATCCACATATCTAAAATAGATAGGAAAGATATGCTCATTTGGCCTTTATATAGTAGGGGAGTCTATAAAGTCGAAGGCAGATATCAGCTTTTAGCAGAAGGCAATCAACATAATACTCACACAAGTACTAATAGTGAAAGGATTTGGTAGAATTTATGGAGGTTGAAAATTCCATTTAGACTTATTAGTCTTCTACAGAAAATTCTGAATAATGCTCTTCCAATTAAATTGTCTCGAGAGAAGGAATATTGTCACAAATAAGGTGTGTGTCTTGTGATACTTAGAAGAAGAGGATTTAGATCATCTCTTCCTTCCCTACTCCTTTGCCATTATTTTAATATCAGACCTGTTACAATCAAACTCAATCATTCACTGGTTAAAGCTATGGCTGCAAGACATTGAAAACTGCAGGGTCCTAAGGGACCTAAACACTCATTGAGAGTACCATTGTTGCAACTCTATGGGCCACCTAGAATAGCAGGAACAATCTATTTTCAATGGTAAAATTCCTAACCCCCAAGACTTACTACTAATGTGTACCAATTTGATTGACAGTTACTACAGAGCTTTCAACAATGAAGAAATTAATCAACAGACAATGGAAAAATCCTCCAAAGAAAAACCCCAAGCAAGGTGCTTCCACATGGCAGTTCTCAAGCAAGGAGTAGGGCTTCACAAGCGAAAAGTGAAAAAGGTGGCATAGCTTACTTGGCAAAAGATAGGGAGGGGAAGGAAGTATTTAAAGGATGCAATTCAATTACAGAAAGCCAGAAACTAAGGGGATGTTAAAAATCAATACTGCCTCTCTCTAGAACTTCTCACACATCTCTCTCTCTCTTTCTAGAAATTTCTCTCTAATTCTGGACATTTCTCTCTTGATCTCTTTCCAAAATTATCTCCAAGATAGTTTTCATATTTTCTCTAGAAGCTTTCTTGCACTAGTGAATTTTAGCCACAAATTTATAAAGTGTCTAGAAGGTTGGAGAAAGGCATTAATTTAATG
The DNA here is from genome assembly GCA_963669245.1 of Quercus cerris. Classification (NCBI taxonomy): domain Eukaryota; kingdom Viridiplantae; phylum Streptophyta; class Magnoliopsida; order Fagales; family Fagaceae; genus Quercus; species Quercus cerris. The sequence goes on along the minus strand of OY770013.1, from coordinate 41,575,454 downwards.
CCAATAAAAAGGAAGAAGCTAGAAGCTTCAAGTTGGTAGTTTCCTAACCAACATACATCTAGTATAAATAGATGTAATGAGGTGAGTGAGGGAATTGTGAAGTGAAGTGTGTCATAAAGCACCAAGTGATAGATGTGTGAAGTTGTATGAGGTGGTGAAGTGTGTGTCATAGGTAGCAAGTGTGTAGAGTGAAATAGAGTCAAGAGCTAGTGTGTGTAGGTATCTAGAAGTGAGGTGTGTGCAAGTGTATTTGGTGAGAAAGTGTTGTGTTTGCAGTGCACTAGTGTCAATGTATGGGAGTCAAGCATCAGTGCTTGTAAAGTATTGTAATTCAAAGAGTCAAGTTTTAAATAAAAGCTCTTTATTCAGTCTTTTGTTCAACAATTTGGTATTAGAGCTTCCACTAACTCAACAGGGGATGCAAACAACATTGCTGGCAGTAATAGAAGCTGTATTTTAAGCTAAAATGAGAGGCTACACTGATATGATCTTGTTGACAAAATCCAAACAGTAGCTGGAAATTTTGGAGGGAATAAATCCTACAAGCTGGAAGAACTCGATCATTATGAGGACTTACAAAAGTCCAGGACTGATGGAATAGCCATTTATATTTTTGTTATTACTTATTTGTTGACCTTATTTTGGGACATCAAAGAGCCGAGTAGACTTGTTTTGTGTTGCAACTAATATCTATTGTGGAAACAAAAAAGAAACCTCTAATCAGCTTAATTAAGGAAAAAAAAAGTTTTTAATTAGCTTTTGAAGTCAGTGGTCATTACTATAACAATGATATAAATTCAATCACATGCATCACACTGGAATATTTTACCAGCAGTATGATATTGTTTGTCTTTAGACCTCTTAAAATACAATTGGATTAACCTAGTAAATTAGCCAAGTGATTACTTAGTCCAAATTTTAGATCTAGGTTATCACAATCAAAGAATCATATTATGCATAGCAGTGGAAATAAAAATAGCACAAAGATATGATGACCTAAGAAACCACACCGGTAAAAACCTGAGGAGGATTTAACCTAGCTATCCTCAAGGTAAACTTGAATCCACTATAGAAAAAATTGAAGTTTTACAATAGAATTTAGACCACTAACATTCTATTGCTATCCACTAGTAGAAATTTACTGACACGACCACGTGCAAGCTTCGAAACCACGAACCCCTTCTTTCTTGGATTCTCCAACAAGTACAAGCACTCCCGCTTGTGTATCTTTAAGCTCTTGTGGCAGCAACTGAATGATCATCAAGTTCTTAAACGAATCTCCTTCTTGATAATCTTAAGCTTGTGTAAAGTAAAGCTCCTCACAGATCTCACAAGAGATTTACACAAACTGCAATATGAGCAACATCTAAAACATGGCTAGGGTTTGCCTTATATACCTAGGGCAAAGCATAAAATCTTAAACATTTTTAATGAGCTAGGGTTGAGTTGGAATTCTGCAGAAAAACGCATTCTGCCTGATTTTCGATTGATCAAGCCAGGTTGAAATGCATAGTAACTTCTGCATCAGCTCGATTCCAACTTTACATAAAAGACACAACTTTGAGTAAGCCTAAACAAGACTAAACAACTTGTTTTGTTTATGGTTTGCCAACATTACACATTAGAGTTCTTCATACATAAATTCATAAATCTTTAAAACCTAACAGATATATTAATTTAGAAAGGGCATTTAGACTTTAAATTGTAAAAAAGAATATAAAGGGACAATCTTTGGTTCTTCTTAATGCATAATTAAAGTACAAAGCATAATATAGCTTTCCTAATAATATCTTTTGGCTCAGCCTGCTTGGCTTCTAGTAAGACCGGCTGCCACTTTTTCAAGATTCCTATGTACTCAATAATGTGCCTTTACGCACACTACAATGAACTTAAATAAATAATAATTATGACTAAAAAAAAAAAAAAAAAAGGCTCCTTCGTTGTGCTTTACTTTATATCTTTGTTTGATTTAGAACTCTAGTCTTTGGTTGCCTCATCTCAACGTAGAACTCAATCCAAAGACGTTAACTCCAGCCGGAGTTGTACAAAAATTATTTGAAAATTTTGAGGTTCTTGTAGTTGATGGTTCTCAATGAGTAAGAGCAGCATGAGCCTTGATTGCTAGTGTACACAAGTCATGGAGAGAGAGTGTTTGATGGGATCTAGAGAGTGGCATGAGGAAATAGATTTGGCCCAGCTTTAGCTCTTCGTTTTGGGGGATGAAGGGGATGTGGGAGTTGATGTACATGGATTCTGAGCTGCAGAGGAAGCAGCCAAGGTTCTGGGAGAGGATTTGTTCGGCTTTGATTGGGTGCTTCAACTCTTGGAGTGTTCCATCCAAGTGAATTATCTTGGCTGTGGATGGCCATTTAAGGGCTATCCCACCTTGGCTTATGTATTGAGAAGATGCACAGATGCCCATAACTTATATCCTGTGTGTGTGGAGAGAGAGAGAGAGAGAGAGAGTGTTGCTTTGAGTTTGAATGGAGGATGAGCTTGCGAATCTGTGGTTTATATAGGCAAAGAAAGCAATGTGAAAGATAATATATGACTTATGAGTCATGATTGACTGACTAAAAGATTTTTTGTTTTTTGATGGGGACAAAGAATATTATTTATATTGTTTAATCACCTAAATAGGAGTATTACGTGAAGATTATTATAACTTAATACATTTTGGTGTTGTTAACAAAAATATTCAAAATTTAAATTCTCTTATTCACATTCATTCATTCATTGATGTATATTAAGAAAAACAATAGTACTACCAAATTTTAAAACTTTTCGTAAAAAATAAAGCAAAATTTAATCTGTGAGAGCTCAGAATTATGCCTTAGTTGATGAAAATATGATTAGATTTAAATAAATTAGAACATTTGTCATCATTAGGCTGTACAATTCTAAGATTTTTTTTTTTTTTTGAGAAGCTGTACAATTCTAAGATAAGTTTACTAACAACTAGCTGAATGCCCATTCAATGCACATTTTTAGTCAATTTATAGAATATAATTTTATTAAAAAAAATTATTAATAGAATGATTGTGTAATAATTTATGTATCATCAATTGTCATATTAACGACAGTTTATGTAATTCTTATTAATGACAGCCATGAGAGAACAATACAACCACTAATTGGAAAAAGAAGCACAACTTTGGATAAGATTGTAGTTATGCATAACTTTGGATAAAAGCAAAATCAAATTCTTCTGCTTATTAGAGTTATAGAAACATTTTAGGAAAATTAATTATTTTAGTTTTCTTTCACACTTCTTTTTCCTATTGAATTCAGATTTGGATTTAAAATACTTGATTAAATTGGAAAAACTTATCAATTCAAATGTTAGTTGGTCATGAATCATGACCACATGATAATATTATAGATGTATTTCCTACATATAAGTTAGATAACTTAATCTCATAAGAGAGATAAATTTAGGAGTAAAGGTTGCTTCTGAATTGGCACTAGTTTAGGGTCCATTTAATGAGTTATCTTAGAGCATCCATTAATCAATCACTTTAGAAAACTTTATATGAAAAAAATGAAAAAATTGTAAAAATATAATCAATAATTTTTTATTTTTCTATTATAAAATTTCTTAAAATAATTTATTAATACATACTGTAGGAGCGTTGCCCTTGGTTCTCTGGTTTAAGACACTAAACAAAACACGTGTTACAATTAATTTGTAATATGGGTTAATGTTGATCCACAATGGGAAGTTTGGACAAGAACACATAAAAACACCAAAATCTCTTCTATTAATTTCAATATCATATGTTACATGCCCCTTTTTGAGTCTTCTTTCCTTCCTTTTATATGAGTCATCTTCTTCTTCTTCATCTTTTGTCCCAGTCCACCTAGATTGCCACCTAGATTGCCTGTAGTCTTATCGGACTCTTCTTTTTTTGGCTTTTCATCATGAGCAGAGACTTCTGAGGTATTCTTCAATGTTTAGATGTCCACCTGGACAACTCCTGGTCTTATCTGACTCTTCTTTTGCAGGCTTTTCATCATGAACAAAGACTTTTAGGGCATCTTCTACTCTTCAGTTTTGTCCTACTACATTGAATGCGATGATGTTAGGCAGGTGACCTATCTCAATGCAAAGGCGGTTATGGAATCACTAGGAACCTTTAGAAAACTATCTTAGAGAAGTTTGGCCTTTCAACAGCTTATCTCGGTAGCTCGAATATACCTCAGAGGTGACCTCAGCATGCTGTCTGGGTTGATGTTGGGCTTAACCGAGGATCCAAGGTTTTGCGTTGATTAAGAAGTGGGCTGGCCATCATGGGATTTATCCCCATTGGGCTGATACTCTAATTGGGCCCAATGTTTATATTTATTATAATTAGGCCTAGAACTCATTTAGCATTTGCCCCACTAAACATAGCCTTGGAGCATTCATTAGTAAAATTAGGGCTATCCACGGGCCGAGTCGGGTTAGTTTTTGACCTAACCCGAACTCAACCCGTCGGCGTCGGGTGGAGGGGCAGAGTTACCCGAAACCGACAGCTAGAAAAATCAGTCGGCTTGGTTTTCTGTGATGGTTAGCGTCGATCGGGATGGGTCGGTTGCCAAAAAAAAAAAAAAAAAGCTTTGCCGAAGTATGGAATTTTCTTCGAAAACTGGAAAGTCTCTTTGGAAACTGGAAAATTCTCGCCGGAAACAGGATATTTTTTCCCTGAAATATGCATTTTTTAGCTAGAAATTGCTGGGATTTGGCCAAATCTGGCTAAATCCCACCAAATATAGCCGGATCTAGTCGAGATCTCACCAGATCTGGTCGAGATCTTGCCGAATCTGGCTTGTTTTTGCAAGATTTGCCGGATTTTTTTGTAGCTCTGGTTGGGTTCGAGTTGCTCGGGTTTTGGAGATGCAAACCCGCCACTTGACCCACCGATGTCGGTTTTTGAGAACGGAAACCCGCTGCCGACCGACTGGACCCTCGGTTCGGGCCAAAATTGGGTCGGCGTCGGGCGGTTTGGCCGGATTGTCAGGCTTCGGTCGGGTCTGGACAGCCCTACGTAAAATCTTTAGATATAGGTTTATAGACTAATGTTGGTCACACATGTACTGATATATAAACAAAACCCCAAAGTTTGGGATGATTGAAACAGATATTGAAAGTTAAACTCTAATATGTTGATAAATATAGATTTCGGGTAACTACTATAAAAGAAAAAGTATGATTTTGTGTACTTGTAGTTATTGTGCATGTATAAAGCAATTTTTTTCTTGTATACTAAAACGACAGAAAGTTTTGTTCCAAGTAGAACTAAAGACAAGTACAATGTTTTACTCAAAAAAAAAAAAAAAATGATGATGATGATAAGTACAATTCTATGGCACCAGTTGTTGGAGTCGTACAGTTTGGCAACATGATCACCTGACGTGGACCCTCCTTGCCATAAACATCATTAATGCCATTTGATAAGAGAAGCAAATGGTGCATAATGCATATGCCATTAACTTTTGTTTTTCCAAATCATGTGAATTGTGCTGCTAGTTTTCATTTGTTATAAGAAAATGTGATAATAATAGGAACTTGAGTCTAATTCTAAAAAATAAAATTAAAAAAAGAGAAGAAAATAAAAGTTGATAAAAACCATTAAACATGTGTTTCTATCCCAAAAAATAAATAATAATAAGTAGCGGTAAAAGAAAATTTGATAAGAACAATAAGTGGCGAAACCAGGAATTTAGGTTGGGGGCAAGATTAAAAGATAAGATTGAAAGTAAAAAATTAATCAATATTAATAACAAAATAAATAAACAATTATACGCTAATGTAATTGTCACATAGAATCTAACATAAAATGTAAACTTTAATTTATTTTTTCACACCTAACTTAAAAATAGTTTGTTTATATTATATATATACTCTTTTTTTTTTCAAGATTCTATTAGGCTTTTGACTCCTATTCCTCAAAATAGTGGGTTTTTTTTTTTTTTTTTTAATCATTACTAGGTGGGACAGATTATTTTTATATAAGAGTTGTAGTAGTTGTGTAACTATATAAGTCTATTAGTATTAGAGGTAAAAAAAGCTGTCATGATAATTGAAAAAAAAGTCAGACAAGCTAATACACAATTAATAGAAAAATTCTTTGTCCTTTGTGTTGCGTTGGGGGGGGGGGGGGGGGGGGGGTGTTGTGGGGCGCAAATAAGACATTTTAGTTCAATATACTAGTATTATTAGAGAAAATTTTGAGAATTCAGGGGAACACTTGCCCTCCCCTCAACGCCCCTCCCTCTGCCCCTGAGGACAATTAAGTTGATATTTTTGTCCAAAAAATTGATAAAATAGTATTCATGACAATTAAATATTGTATATGCACTTGGTAGTTGGCACAATAAGGTGAAAATTAAATAGGAGATCCACTTTATAACCACATTTTTTAGGATCTAACTTTTATTGCATATTATATACAATTTTTAAAATCCTAACAATTTATTATTTTCTTTTAGAAAAAATTTTATTAGGAAATAACTAATTTATATTTTATATCATGAGTGTAGCCACACTCACAAGTCACAAACAATCATTGATTAACATTATTTTAATATTTAATTAATTGGGCTTTTGATAATGTCATAAAATTTAACTCAATTGAGATTCTCAAAACCATAGTTATAAAAACCATACCAAACCATCGATTAAACCATGAACTAAAGGATTATCTGGATTGGTTTGGTGTAAAATACCGAGTATGCAAAAACCCGTCATCAAACCAAGTGAATAGATGGATTGCATGGGTTAATCTTTTTAATCTGCAAATAAATCCAAAAAAATACATATTTGTTTGCATAGAACAAAAGCAACCAATATCACAATGATAACACATGATTGATTTTAATCATCAATTGTATTTGGAGATTTAAATAATTTTGTAATGCTCTAGGGTTTAATGATTAAGTTAAAAATTTATTTTGAATTTTTATAAGAGATGTTGTTTCAAGACTTTTGGACTATTTAACTTGCTTATTGGATGATTTATGTGAATGATTTGTTTATTTTTTTTCCTATACTCTCAACTTTATATCATATGATGCAATTTTTTATTGTTACAATTTGTTAATTTACCTAAATGGAGTGGTTTTATTTTAATTTAGTTTCTTTTTATAATTATAAAATATATCATTTAATTAATTAATAAACCTATAATTCAACCAATGAACCACCGGTTGAACCAATGAACCAGTAAACCAATTCTTCAGCCGAGGTTTTTGTAACTATGCTCAAAACATTATGATTACGTTCCTTTAAAAACTTTCGAAGTCTTAACCCCAAATATTAGTAAGTAAAGTTTATTTATCTTTATTTTAATAATAGTTATTTTCAACTTAGTTGTCGGCATAGTTAGTAAAATACAGTACATGTATATTACGAAAAATATACGGACGGGTAGAAGTCGGTATCTTTCATTAAAAGTACGTTTCAAAAAGTTGGCAAAAAATACATAAACGGAAAAATAATTGTAGGTGTGTAGTACTGGTACTAAATGTTTATTTAAAAAAAAAAAAACATTTAGCATAGAAATAAAACATTTAAAAAAATATGAAAACATTTAGCATATAAATACTATATATATGTGTGTGTGTACACACACACTCACTTAGAACATTCGCATTAGGTTGTGCAAAAATTTCTATTTATTTTAGCAAAAAAACTTACTTTTTTCTATTTTACATACTCACTTTTCAAAACACCTCACATCATATTATCTATTTTACATTACATCTCATTAAAATATCAAATTTTCTTAACTTTTTAATTGTTTTTCTTTATTTATACACAACTGTGGGGCCCGTGGGCCTGATAGCCATAGCCCATCGCGTAGTAGGCCCAAGGCCAGCGCCGAGGAAGACTGACCAGCCAAGGCTAAGTTAGGGAAAGCCTCTTTTTTGACCCACGTCGAGGACCTCTTCATCCTCAGCATACTAAGGATAATTTTTGGGAAGGGACAAGCCCAGAGCAAGCTGTCACATTCACACTCTCTTTTTTGACCCACGTCGAGGACCTCTTCGTCCTCAGCATACTAAGGATAATTTTTGGGAAGGGACAAGCCCAGAGCAAGCTGTCACATTCACACTTAATGCATTCACCTAACCCCTCTGGCCGCATTAATGGGGATATAACCCCTTAGCAGGGCAACGTTGATCAGAGTGAACCACTTGAGTACCGATAAGGCCTCTGATGGGACGGACGGCCAGAAGAGAGGCGAATGGATGATCAACAGATGGAAGAAGGAGATAGGAAGATGAAGACTATATAAGAAAAGCAAGTAAAGTAAAGAAAAGGGGGGGGGGAAAGAGGGAGAAGGAAAGGGGCTCCTCGGCCACGGGCCGAGGAGCATCCCCCCAGTTGTGAATGAACTCTAAGTATTTTCTAATAAAAGAGAGTTCATGCTTGGTGAACGACGGCCAGCACCTAAACCTTCAATCCACTCTCTACAAATTTATTGTTTGGGCTTGTTGGGCTGAAAACTCATTCATACTCAGGGTCAAATCCAAATTGAGTCCCCACAATTGCTGCCATCTGTGGGAAGGATTAGGGTGCTGGCTGGCGCACCAGGCGATTGTTCTAAGTGATCGTTTTACAGTAGGTTGGCGAAGTAAAAAAAAAAAATATATATATAGAAGATTTGACAGCGAAAAGAGAGATCTTGATATTATTTCATAAATAGAAACAGTACAAATTACAATCAGAGGCTCAGGCAGGCGTGTTTCACAAACAAATTTACAAGCTAATCCTACCAGCTAGTTCTACAATCAGAGGCCCAGGTGGACCCGCCCTAAAAAACTAGCCAGGGGGAAGTGTCAAGCCGTGCTTTTATTGGCATAAAGAGAATGGGAGAGCTTGACACTAAAAGCAGGGAAGGGGGAGGGCCAGCTTGTTTCAAGGCCACCAACAACTCCCTTTCCGGAGCGGCGGAGCTGGAACAAAGAGAGGAGCAGATGTAGGGGCTTCGGGACACCTTCCCCCATGATGTTCCCTTGATTCTCTCCAATCCTCACGAGTGTTGGCCGTTGGAGATGGCAACACTCGAGCACCACCCATGATGTGAATTCGCACGTCTTCTTCGTCGGGGGTGCGCTCCGAAGAAAGACGTTAGGTACTTCAACAACATCCCTCCGAGCCACCTTGTAGGGCGCCATCGGGGTTACGCCTAGATTCTGCCGCACCGGAAGCCCAGTGGGGGCTGCGGCCATAACGGCTCTTGGCACGGATGTCCTCACACCTGCCCAAAGCCGCCTCATATTTGCCAATTCCAGTCACAATTTCGGCGGAGTTGTTAAAAGGGCTTAGGGAGCTGGAAGGATGTGTTTTTTTTTCTGTTTGTGTTGAGAGGTTCATGGATTGTGGAGAAACCATCTCCCCACCTTATATAGGGGATGGGGGTTGGTGAGAATTAACTCATGCAGAATTCGAAAAGAGAATTATCAGCTGGGCTAATAATGAAGGCGCGTTTCGCGCACCGAAGCGTCAAGCGTAGAACACGAACAGACAAAGGGCGCTTCATAAATGAAAAAGATGGGGCCTCGAGCTGGAGGCGAGATCAACGCCATGTGTAAAGATCATAATCCGACCCAAGGAGGAATCATCTCCAGTAAAGCGGTCCGAGGACAAACCCCTACTTACAGAAAAATAGAAGTGGTAGACAGAACCAAAGTATTGCATGGTCCTCGGACCCAAGCCTATGGTAAAACTATTCACACCATTATACCTGGGTACTAGACCGAACCAAGGTATTACATGGTCCTCAGACTCAAACCTATGGGGAAACTAGATACTTACAGAAAAATAGAAGTGGTAGACAGAACCAAGGTATTGCATGGTCCTCGGACCCAAGCCTATGGTAAAACTATTCACACGATTATACCTGGGTACTAGACAGAACCAAGGTATTGCATGGTCCTCGGACTCAAACCTATGAGGAAACTAGATACTTATAGAAAAATAGAAGTGGTAGACAAAACCAAGGTATTGCATGGTCCTCGAACCCAAGCCTATGGTAAAACTATTCACACTATTATACCTGGGTACTAGATAAAACCAAGGTATTGCATGGTCCTCGGACTCAAACTTATGGGGAAACTAGATACTTACAAAAAAATAGAAGTGGTAGACAGAACCAAGGTATTGCATGGTCCTCGAACCCAAGCCTATGGTAAAACTATTCACATCATTATACCTGGGTACTAGACAGAACCAAGGTATTGCATGGTCCTCGGACTCAAACCTATGGGGAAATTAGATACTTACAGAAAAATAGAAGTGGTAGACAGAACCAAGGTATTGCATGGTCCTCGGACCCAAGCCTATGGTAAAACTATTCACACCATTATACCTGGGTACTAGACAGAACTAAGGTATTGCATGGTCCTCGGACTCAAACCTATGGGGAAACTAGATACTTACAGAAAAATAGAAGTGGTAGACAGAACCAAGGTATTGCATGGTCCTCGGACCCAAGTCTATGGTAAAACTATTCATACCATTATACCTGGATACTAGACAGAACCAAGGTATTGCATGGTCCTCGGACCCAAGCCTATGGAAAACTAGATACTTACAGAAAAATAGAAGTACTAGACGGAACCAGGGTATTGCATGGTCCTCGGACTCGAACCCATGGAGAAAATAACTATCTGGAGAAAAACCAAAGCGTTACCTAGAGTCAAGCTATGATACGGTCTTTATATTTATATTTGAAGGATAACAGACGATTTCATGAGACTAACTCCATAATAGAATACAAATATCGAGCAGAATATTATAGTAAAGCAAATAAAAGAAAATATCTGTAGTTGGAAGCAAAGTACTAAGCATTCAGCTCGAATAGAAAGTATACAATTTCCTTACAACGCCACTGATGCAAGAAACAAAATGAAACGAAAGAGAAAATAAACAAAATTATCCTATGTCGTATACCAGTCCCCCCAACTCAGTAGGCAAATTAATTCGATAAGCAAATCAAAAGGCTTTAGCCAAGGCCTAAGGGCTTTGAATCGAAGGGTCCGCAGGAGGCTTCGCCACATCTTGTGGTATTTCTTGACCCTCTGTTCTAACTCCCCCCAACGTCCTCTGGGGTTCAACCTCCTCAGATGGTTGGTCAGTTAAAGATATATCCTCGGCGGTCTTATCGTGACTCTCAACCGCTGGTAATGAGGACCCTTCCTCGGGAGCAGCAGAGTTAGTCTCGCGAATTGCAATAGGGTAATATACCCTATCCTCCCTCCTAAGGTCAGATGAGGCATCAATCCCTGCTTGGTTGAGGGCTTCATGCCAAGTCTGAGAACAATAATGCCTGCACACCGCAGGAACTTGAGCCCGAAGGGTGGCTTCAGTCTTAGCCACCCCATCTGCAAAAGCCTCCTCCTCTGCCTGTTCTACAGAGCGCTCAGCGTCTATTTTTGCAAATACCGCCTCGTCTTTGGCTCTCACGGCCTCGTCCCTGGCATACTCGGCAACACCTTTCTCATGGATTGCCACGGTCAACTTTTCCTTCATATAGGCAATGTCCCCTTTGGCAGTCTGTAGTTGACCCTCAACATCTTGCAAGCGATTAGTTTGATCCTCAGCTTGCTTCCTGGCCACGGCTAGGTCGGAGGTAGCAGCGTCCCTGGCCTTCGTCATGTCCTCCAGATCCTCGGTCGCCTTTTTTAGGTTGGCCTCAGATCTCTTGAGGATATTAGCAGCTTCCAAGAACTTGTCACGCTCTTGCGCTAAGGCATTGCTCTGGCCATCGACCTCCTCGTCTAACCTAAAAAGAGCCTGGATAGCCTGCCAATAAAAACAAGTAACTCCGTAAAGAGAAAGGAAGGTACTAAGCGACAAAATTCGAATAAAGTAAATGGGTGCCAAAGGACCCACCATGCCTAGGTATTTCTTAAGGTCAAGGACAACCTCTGACCCACTCATATTTCTTAGCTCGGCCATGTCAGTAGGAAAAAGAAGAGATTTCTCCAGGGCATCGGCTACGAGAGCCCCCTCGGCTCTTTGAGATTCCCGCATCGAGGCGTTATCCATCTGGGGCTGATCATGGAGCATGGCAGCGGGCAGCCAGGCTTGAGCCTCGGACTGCTGGATGGTCTTCTTACCTTTCCGTTGACCACCGAGCTTCAGTTGCTTTGGAGGCCTGCGAAATCTACCCTCCTCGGGCGAGGAATGAGATTTGCTCCCATCCATAGGCTCCTTACCCTTGGAAGGTCTCTTCCTTTTAGGGTCATGAGACTCGGTCTGAAGGTCTGATACTGTGGGGACAGAGGATGACCTGGTTTGCACAGTTAAAATCTGGGGCGGAGGTGCTGGGGGCTAGGGCTGCGACTCTTCCGGTGCACCCTTCTTGGAACCGCCTTCGAGCAGGTCAACAAGATTGGTTTGGGGCTGTCTTTTTAAACCCATCTCAGCCTGAGTACCAACTCTTAGGGACCGGAGATCGGTTTCGGACAAATGAGGGTCTCCTAGATCACCAGAGGGATCCTCGGACTGATCAGCTAGGTTGAACACACTATATTCGTCCTCAGAAGAACTCAGTTCAACCACCTCCCTTGCCTTCTTAGATAGTCCTTCCTCGGCCACCGTTACTTGTTAGGATGAGGGGGACCTGCTAGTGGAATGCCTTCAGGTATATATGACCCCTCGAAAAATGCAAAACCATCCTCCACCACGGTAATCTGCGTAAGCCGAGGGTCACGAGCTCTAATTACGTGCTTCGGGACTGGGAATGATTTCTGAGTTGGGTTGCATCCGAGGATTTGATGAGCAGCTCTGACCTGGTTATCAGTTTCGTTCAGGAAAAGGTCCGACCTAAGAACGGTTTCCAAATCCGTTTTGTTAACCAGGTGGAAATGACGTGCAAAGGCGTGCGGATCTGCAAAAAGAAAAGTGAAACTCCTGTGGTTAATAAACCAAAGTGGATATATAGTTATAAAGATAAAAATACTGAAACCTAGATTATCTCCTACTTCGGATACCCTACCTGGCTCCCCCTCTACTATTGGGCAATGAAAACCGTTGTGCCACTCCCCCGATACTATGAGGAAATCTTGAGTCAACCCCTTATTGGAATCAGGAAGACACTGGATGAGACGAATCCTATCATCCCTTGTCTTCATATAGTACGTCTTACCCCTCAGGTGATGAAGGTTATAGTACCAGTTCACATCGTGGTGAGTCAGTCTCAGCCCCATTTTCTCATTCAAGATATCTACACATCCTAATATCCTAAATACATTCACGGCACACTAGGTAGGAGCCAGGCGAAAATGCCTAAGGTAATTGAGGGTCACCGGCCTCATAGGGATTCTCATCCCTCCCTCTACGAAAGCGACTATCGGGATCACGACTTCACCCTCTCTCCTCTTAATGTACCACTCCTCTTCTTCACGGTACTTCAAACTCACATTATTGGGTATCCCATAGTCGACAATGAATTTGTTCATCATCTCGTCGGACTCAACCAACTTCTTAAACTTACCCATTCCCCAAGGACGACTAAAAGTTCCAGAAGAAGAAAAGGAGGAGTAGAATCAAGGAAATTTGGGGTCACTGGAAGAAGAAGACTTACAGAAATATGACGATTCTCTTCAGGTAGTGTGCAAGTTGAACTAGACTCAAGTCATACGCATTAATGATTGTAAGCGCGAAAATGAGGAAACCAGGCGGTTCAAACAGGTACTTATACTCCCCCTTAGGTTCCCCAAATGTAACTGCCTGCCCATAAAAGCAGGAGATCCCCACCGAACGATTACCATCACACCGTTGAAAATGGGAAACGTGGTGCCGCCAAAATTTAATGTGGGCACGCAATTAAGTCTTGAAACGCAAAAAACGCACATCGAGCAGTCGAAAAGTCGCCAGCATTAGCACAAACCGAAGTGGGGCGATTCGCCTAAGAGGGCCCGTAGGTATCAAAACCTTTCTCCCCGTCCGAGGGAACGTGCAGCAGGGTTTTGAGGGGCTATTGTGGGGCCCGTGGGCTTGACAGGCACAGCCCATCGCGTAGTAGGCCTAAAGCCAGCGCCGAGGAAGACTGACCAGCCAAGGCTAAGTTGGGGAAAGCCTCTTTTTTGACCCACGCCGAGGACCTCTTCGTCCTCGGCATACTAAGGATAATTTTTGGGAATGGACAAGCCCAGAGCAAGCTGTCACATTCACACTTAATACATTCACCTAACCCCTCTGGCTGCATTAATGGGGATATAACCCCTTAGCAGGGCAACGTTGATCAGAGTGAACCACTTGAGTACCGATAAGGCCTCTGATGGGACGGACGGCCAGAAGAGAGGCGAATGGATGATCAACAGATGGAAGAAGGAGATAGGAAGATGAAGACTATATAAGAAAAGCAAGTAAAGTAAAGAAAAGGGAGGGGGGAAAGAGGGAGAAGGAAAGGGGCTCCTCGGCCCGTGGCCGAGGAGCATCCCCCCAGTTGTGAATAAACTCTAAGTATTTTCTAATAAAAGAGAGTTCATGCTTGGTGAACGACGGCCAACACCTAAACCTTCAATCCACTTTCTACAAATTTATTGTTTGGGCTTGTTGGGCTGAAAACCCATTCATACTCAGGGTCAAATCCAAATTGAGTCCCCACAACAACAATTATCAATTTATCATTTACTCTCTTTTTTTCATTCTAGAGATATGTAAAGAAATAATAAAAAATTAAATTCAAAATGAGTAGTATCAATGTAAATTTACACAATTACCATAGTAATTATGTATTTTTACACAACTTGCATAATTTGATATGGGTGAATTTTGAACTTGGTTGGCACAAATGTGATACATATATTTATATATTTATTTATTTATTTATTATACAAGTACTAATCCAAGTGCTCTTAACATTATTATTGAGGATGAAACATGGTAATAAGTTGGGGCAGCTTTTGTGTTTAATTTTTTGTGAGTTTTATTACTTAAAAAATAAAGAAAAAAGACAACATTTTCAAAATAATTTTATAATAAAAACTAGATATTAAGCTTTTAACGACAGGTAAAAAAGTGATATCAGTAATGAATTTAAATAAAAATTAATAATAATTTACCACCTAAGTTTTGTTATAAAATTGTTATAAAAATATTATCTGTCGCAGCATTATTTTAAAACAAATAAAAAGTTTTTTTTTTTTTTTTGGGGTTAAAACAAATAAAAATTTAAAGTTGGTACTTTGTGTTTGACTTTGAGAGCAATAGGGTTCATTTGGATTATTTTAATCTTTTAAATGTGCGGTGTCTCACTTGTTTTTCTTTAAGCAAAGTGTATTGTCGTGTAGTCAGTGTTGTCTGTTTTTAACGCTTTTCAATTTAACATGTCATATAATTTTAAGGCGTAAATGCACTTTTAGTCCCTACATTTTGACGTTTTTCCATTTTAGTCCCTACATTTTATTTTTTCCACTTTTAGTCCCTAAAACCAATTTACGCGTTTCATTTTAATCCTTTCCGTCAGTCAACCGACGGA
Organism: Quercus cerris; assembly: GCA_963669245.1. Lineage (NCBI taxonomy): Eukaryota > Viridiplantae > Streptophyta > Magnoliopsida > Fagales > Fagaceae > Quercus > Quercus cerris. The sequence goes on along the minus strand of OY770013.1, from coordinate 41,559,978 downwards.
AATAGCTGAGGTGGCAGCCGGAGCAATTAAAATATTATAAAAATGCCATGTCACCCATGACACATCAGCATATAAATTTAAAAAATTAATTTATTAATTTTAACTAAATAATAAAAATAAAAACAGAATTAAAAACTAAAATTCATAGAATTAAAACCGAATTTAAAAAATCATATCAAACTCAAACTCTATTCTCTCATCTCAACCAACTCAAACAAAAATTTATCATTAGATCATTTTGACTTTAAGTGTATTTACTATTCTTTAAGTGAGCTCACTCTAAAATCATGCTCTGATTTTAGAGAGAGCTCTGCCCAAAAAAAAAGAGTTTAGAGAGAGGGAGAGAATGAGATGAGATGAGGTTTGGAGCAAATCTAGAGGAAGGGGGTTGGTGGTTTGGAGCAGATCTGAGGAAGGTGGTCGGCGGTTTGGAGCAGATCTGAGGAAGGGGGCTGGCGGTTTGGAGCAAATCTAGAGGAAAGGGGCCGGCGGTTTGGAGCAGATCTAGAGGAAGGTCTCGGTCTCGACCCTGGTCTCGGCTCCAGCCTCCGTCCTGGTCTCGATCTCGGCCTCCGTTTTGGTCTCGGCCTCCGTCTCGGCCATAATAGAGCTCGCCGGTCTCGGCCTTCGTCCCGGTCTTGGCCACAATGGAGCTCGCCGATCTCGGCCACCGTCTTGGCTTGGGTTTGTTGACTGATCGGTAGGGTGGTGGTGGCTTGATTGTGTTGGTCATTGATGGTCGGATCTGGGTTTGGTTGTGTTGGTTTGGGTTTGATTGTGTTGATCTGGGTTTGTTGTGATTGGTTTCTCGATATGGGTTTAATCTGGGTTGGTTTTTTAACTGGGTTTATGGGTTTGATTTGTTCAGAACTCAGTGTTGATTGTGTTAGAATTTGGGGAAGAACATGAAGAATTCGAAGAACTTGATTTGTGGTAGATCTGATGGTGCTGGGTTTGACGATTCTAAGGTGTTAAGTTTGGGTTTTTTCTTCTTGTTTTCATTTATGTCCTAGTGATCTGGGTTTGAGTTCTTGGGTTGCTGGGTTTGTGTTCTTGTGATGGGTTTGAGTTCTTGGGTTGTTGGGTTTGTGTTCTTGTGATGGGTTTGAGTTCTTGGTTGCTGGGTTTGATTTGGGAAGAATATGAAGAACAATCTGATGAACATGAAGAACAATTTGGTTGCTGGGTTTAATTCTGTTTTTATTTTTATTATTTAGTTAAAATTAATAAATTAATTTTTTAAAATTTGTATGCTGATGTGTCATGGGTGACGTGGCATTTTTATAATATTTTAATTGCTCCGGCTGCCACCTCAGCTATTTCCGTCGGTTGACTGACGGAAAGGACTAAAATGGAACGCGTAAATTGGTTTTAGGGACTAAAAGTGGAAAAAATAAAATGTAGGGACTAAAATGGAAAAACATCAAAATGTAGGGACTAAAAGTGCATTTACGCCTAATTTTAATCCTAAATTAACGCGTATGATTCCGTAGCATTGATAACAAAATGGAAGACGCGTGATTTACTAATGTTTACGAATGTACATGATACGCGTAACATTCGCGTAAATAATTTATATGCCGTTTCATAAGGAACTGAATATTCAAATTCAAGTAATTTATTAGTGGATTTTGGCTAATTTTCTATTTAATGAAATCTATCAGTCTTGTTGCCAAAAAAAAAAAAAAAAAAATTCAAGTAATAAGCAATTAAGCATCTATGTTTTTTCCATTTAAAAAAAAAAAAAAAAAAAAAAACTTCTAAGGAGTAAGAGGTGTTTGTTATTGTTGTTTAAACAACATTACACGTATTTTTACACACTTTTTCACTAACACGTATTTTCATAAAATAACAACAACATTACTAAAAATCTCTTACCAAACGGGTCCTAAATTTCGCTTTCATGACTGTCTCTATAGGTAAAAAATAAGTTGTTACTGCAAAGTCTTTAGCTGATCTCATGTAAGTAAAAATTTGATTAGGTAATTTCAAACTTAATTAGTAACTCAATCAAAGTCCATATGTACTCAAAGCACTAACAAAAGCAAAGGAAAAAAAAGACAATTAAAGATAAAGCAATTGGAGAATATTTTGGATAAAAAAGCACAAAAGAAAAGTATTGGGTCGAAATTTCTATTCAATTTCATGGCCGGTAGGTCTGTCGTTGTTCCCATTATCTTTGACACGTTTAGTCGCAAACAATACCAACCAAAAAAAAAAAAAAAAAAAAACTGCGTGGATGGTTCAGTTCTAGGAAACCACAAAAAGAAAGTAAATATAAGAATAATTATATGGACACGTTTAGTCGCAAACAATAGTAACCTATGTGCTTGTATTACACTATTACTTTCCTGTGTGCTTGGATTAGCTTCTTTTCACACGCCCGTGTCTTCTCGGAACCATCCCCAGATGCCATTCTAATGCATGACGATACGAATCTCAATTATATATCCAACCAGCTTTTCTTAAAGCACCACCCTCTTTTGCTTAGAATTTTCGATCTTTAACATGAAGTGGGCCAGTTTTTTTAGTTGTCTTATATAAAACTCTTTTGCTTAGCGTTGAGAATTAGCGTGGCTCAAAATTCCAATTCCATTTGTTCTCCAATTTTTACAATAAGAGAACTAGTCTTAAATGACTTCATCTATAATATAGTGAATTATTTGTTACAATAGAATCTAATCTAGATAGTATATATAGAGGAATACATTAGGTATAGTACATTGATCCTAAAACTAGGGTGGCATGGTAGTACAAAACAACAGTAGCTTATGATTTTTTTTTTTTTGGATTATGTTAACGAGTGCTCTTAGGTATTGGTTAACAATCCAGTTAAAGAAAGTTTTCATGGAAAAAACAAAAAAAAAAAACAATTAATATTTTGACAGTTTTTTTCATTTCTCATAAAAATGATGTCAAAATTTTCTTAAAATGAATTGTTAACCAATGTCCTAAGGGCACTCATTACCATTTCCATTTTTTAGAAAATTTCTAATATCTAATATATTATAACATCACCTCAAACTCAAGGTGGAGTAATGAAAAATTCATTTTGAAAGAAAAGTTTTCAATGCAATGGAAGTCATCAATGCCCATCAAATGAATTAGAAACCACTAAGAAACACATAAAAAAGTATCATCATTGAAGAGAAAGAAGTCTATGAAGCGTGTAATGCATAAGAAAGACTATATTTTGTTGGCCGGGAACATGCATGAATGAGCTCAAAGAACATTTCAATTGTAGCTTGGTAAGGAAAATTCCAAGAATTCAATTGAATACAAAGACTTATAGCACAATGGCAAAAAGAGCTCTGCCATGAGAGTGCATGTAGAGGCCACTCCAACATTTGTATTGTGTGGGAGTAATGACCTATGGAAGTTAAATAGTATGTTAGCCATGTCACAAGGATGAGACTGACAAATGAATACTCTAAGCGTTTATGAGAACTGTGAAGGGGTCTTCAAAACAAAAGGTGGTGCATGCAGCCATAAACAAGCACGTGATTAGGACTAAGACAATGCGTGAGGGCAATGTAACACCAAAACTTGTATTATCGGTTGTGGGCTTTAATTTGGAGTCAGTGATCATAGTGAGCACACAACTTAGAGTTTAGTGATTCTTGAGTAAAACTTGATGTTGCAAGGCGTGTGAGCACACAAACTCAAGGAAAGAAGGAACCATTAATGTTCTAATACCATAATAAATTATATATATATATATATATATATAAAAGAGAAAATAGAATGAAATAGAGAGTAAAAAAAAGAAGAAGATAGAATGATATAGAGAGAGAATCCTAGAAAGAAAGAAAGTAAGAGAATTAATGTTGTTACGAGACAACTTATGTCAACGGTAGAAAATCTTAAATGACTAGAGTGATTTTTTATTAAAAAAAATGAAAGAGTAACTAATTGATTTGACTGTTTTTTTAACTTCCCATAAAAAGTTTCAAAAAATAAATAGTTAATGTAAATACATATATTAACCGGACTCATATCTTAATATATAATATCATATATATTCTAACCCTGTATATTCTAAACCTTAATATATTATACTGTATATATTCTAAACCTGTATGTTTCTCAGGTTGATTGCATTATTGCAATATGGCCAGGTTCTACCTTGGCATAATTAGTGACAAGATTTGACTCTTGAAAGTGGCTTTTCGTCATGTAAACATATGTGAAGCACTTTACACGTCCTCCCTCGTGTTTCATTAACGTTAAACCTGATAAGACACCCTTATTTTTTATGGGATCAAGAGAAAAAAAAAAAAATAGTAAGTGCATGTGTGTCTCATAAAAGCAAATAAAAGTAACAGCAACACGTTATATTAAATGTTTCTCTATCAAGTTTAGCAAAAAAAAAAAAAAAAATGTTTCTCTATCAAATACCCTAAAACACCTATTAACAAGAACCATTATACGAGTCGGATATGAAAAAATCTATGTAAAATACAGCGTACCAAGTAGAACTATTGTATCTTACCCACATGTGCTTAATATAAGAAAGTCTAGAGGTAGAAAAAATTTGACACGTGGCTATTGTAACATGTTATTAATAGTAGATTAAAAAAAGTATGACAATGATGGATTTAAAAAAAAAAAAACCAATAAAAATGCATCAATTTAATTGTCATGAAAAATATTATCAAAATTTTTTTGTATACATTTCAACTTTTATGACGATTTAGGTTTGTTTAGTAATTTTCCTCTTTCTAAGTTAAAGCACTTTCTTTTTTTGTAAGTCTCCATAGACCGTTAATGATATTACACATTTACACGTTTGGTGCAGCACACAGTTGACTTGATGGTGACTCGGTCTTGTCTCTCTTCGAGTCTTGATCGTCATCACCTCCTTATATATTTCCTTTGCGGCGCCTAATAAATGAAGTTTCCAGGTTCCACATGAAAACTTCCCAAAAATGTAGCCGGAAATCTTCGACTAATGTCCTGATGTGATATGCTTCTTTCATACATGATCAGGATTTACTACTATTATCAGGAAAATGAAAGAATAATCTTTAACTATACTATTTAATTTTAGGGAGCTACGTACGAAGAATTATTAAGGACCATGGCGCATTGGTGCTTATTCCCAGTTTAACAAATTAAGCTCAAGTTGTTCTCGTGTATATTCATAAGCTCCTAACTAGCTGAGTCCATTTTATATTTTTCATCATTCTCAACAGAAAAACATTTTTTCTTAATTTGTCCAAGTTATGAACAAGCATACTCAAGAAAATAAACTGCTGCAGGAAAATATGATGTGCTGTAATATGAATTAGAACTAAATGGAATGAGAGTTGCTTAGAACAAATTGATAGGTGATTAGGCACCTTTGCAAGAACGCTAAGTTCTCAAGTAAAAGCCCTCCAAACCTATTTTCATTCACATACAAAAATTGATTTACAGATGGGCTATAATATGAACTAGAATTAAATGGAATGAGAGCTGTTTAGAACAAATTGATAGGTGATTAGGCACCTCTACAAGAACACTAAGTTCTCAAGTAAAAGCCCTCAGAACTTATCACAAATCAAGGGATTGAAAAACTATATTTCTCATTAATTGAATCAAGATTACAGAGGCTACCTATATATATAACAGTTTGTACAGGTGTGAACACAAAGAAAACTAACTAACAAACTTTCACACGTGCAGCTATAGGACTAACTAACTTCATCACGTGTTAACACTTGAGTAAACATCTAAAATACTAAACTGCAGGTCGTATCAATATTAAGCTTCACTTGTGTTGATCTGTCGTTTCATGCTCTGTTATTGAGTCACCAGCTTTGTTAACAACACTGCTCTTGGTAGCTTCAGGTTCAACTCTATCTAAACTCTGATACGCCCCCTCAAGAGCAGCAGGTGTATGGATATTAATCATCCCCATCCTTTTAATGAGAACAGCAAATTGATTGTAATTCAAAGCTTTAGTGAGTAGATCAGCCAATTGGCAATTGGATCGAACATGATTCAGCTTGATCACTTTCTCCAGCACCTTATCTCTAACCACATGACAATCTATTTCTATATGTTTTGTCCTCTCATGGAAGACTGAATTAGATCCGATGTGCAAAGCAGCTTGACTGTCACAGAACAACAAGGCCTCCTTGTCATGAGTCACTCCAATGTCCTTGAGGAAATACAAAATCCATACAATCTCACATGTTGCCACTGCCATGGATCTGTACTCAGCTTCAGCTGAGGATCTTGATACTGTAGATTGCTTCTTAGACTTCCATGACACCAAAGAATCACCAATGAAGATGCTATAGCCAGTCACTGATCTCCTAGTATCAGGACATGCAGCCCAGTCTGCATCTGCAAATCCTTTTAAATGCAAATCTGTGTGAGAGGAATACATGAGTCCTTTACCTGGTTCACCTTTCAAATATTGCAATACTCTGTGTGCTGCATTCAGGTGTGGTCTCCTTGGCTTGGACATAAATTGACTGAGTTTATGGACAGCAAATGTGATGTCAGGTCTTGTGATTGTCAAATACAAAAGTTTGCCCACAAGCCTTCTGTAATGACTGGGATCCTTAAGCTCTTCTCCTTCGAACTTGCTTAGCTTTAAACTGTGCTCCATAGGAGTTTTAGCTGACTTATAGCCAAGCAATCCTGCATAATTGAGTAGCTCAAGAGTATACTTCCTCTGGCAGAGAAAAATTCCCTTATCTGATCTTGCAACCTCTAAGCCAAGAAAATACTTCAAAGCACCCAAGTCTTTAAGTTTGAACTTCTCATCCAGCATGACCTTGAATCTGTCCACTTCAGCCTTGTCATTGCAAGCTATCAAAACATCATCTACATAGACCAAAAGAATCATGAAAATGTCACCATGTCTTCTGGTAAACAAGGAATAATCAGCCTTGGATTGGATGAAACCAAGCTGAATCAAAGTACTTGAGAATTTGGCAAACCATTGCCTAGAAGCTTGCTTGAGTCCATAAATGGACTTATTGTGCTTACAAACAACCTCCCCCTGGCTGTGAAACCCTTGTGGAAGAGCCATATACACTTCTTCATCCAAATCTCCATGAAGAAAAGCATTATTGACATCTAATTGGCTTAAAGACCAACCCTGAATGGCAGTAACAGCAAGAAGGACTTTCACAGATACCATTTTTGCCACTAGAGAGAAGGTTTCAAAGTAGTCAATGCCTTCCTTTTGAGTGAATCCCTTAGCCACTAACCGTGCCTTATATCTTTCAATGGAACCATCAGCCCTATACTTGATTTTGTAAACCCACTTACAGCCAATTGATGTCTTGTTAGCAGGTAAGGGTGTCAAAGTCCAAGTATTGTTAGCCTCAAGAGCTGCTATTTCAGCAGCCATGACAGCTTGCCATTGGGGATCAGACACAGCTTGGTGGTAATATTGAGGTTCAACAAGAGATGAAATAGAGCAGCAAAAGGTCTCTTATAGGATGGAGAAAGATGTTGGTAAGAGACATGAGAGGAAATGGGATGAGATGTACCTGATGAAGAGGAAGACACAGGCTGGACAGAAGCAACTTGATTGCAGTGGAATTCCTATAAGTAAGAAGGCCTTTTAATAGGTCTAGTGGACCTCCTAAGAGGAAGAGAGTCTGCAATGGGATCAAGGGGTGCTTCTGGAACCTCATCAAGAAAGTCCTCATCAATAGTATAATGAACTTGGATAATAGATTGAGGAGTAAGAACAGGAGTGTTGGGTGGAAAGGGAAGTGGATCATCATGTAAGGAAGAAACAGGAGAAACACATGGTAAAGGTAAAGAATTGAGAGGAACAGAAGTATTGGAAGATGATGATAAGGGAAAACAAACTCATGGAAAACAACATCTCTGGAAATAAAGGTAGTATGAGTATCAAGGTCATAGAGTTTATAACCTTTGACATTACAAGGATAGCCAAGAAAAACACATCTCCTTGCTCGTGGGGTGAATTTGGTTCTGGTTTGAGCAATTTTGGAGGCAAAACATAAGCACCCAAAAACTTTGAGATGATTATATTCAAGGATTTTGTGAAACAGTAGCTCAAAAGGAAGATTGTCATTCAACAAGGGAGATAGGAGTCTATTGATGAGATAGGCAGCAATTAATACACAGTCACCCCAAAACTTCAAAGGTATTTGAGATTGAATTTGTAATGCCCTTGCAATGGAGAGTAAGTGTTGGTGTTTTCTCTCCACAACAGAATTTTTTTGTGGAGTGTAAACACAACTATGTTGATGGATAATGCCATGTGAACTAAGAAAATCAGGCATGGCAAATTCTTTGGCATTATCAGTCCTAATGGATTTGATGTTTTGACCAAACTGTGTGGCAACCATAGTGTAAAAAGACTGAAATAAAGGCCTAACATCAGTTTTGGATTTCATTAAGAAAAGCCAAGTGGCTCGGGTTGCATCATCCACAATGGTTAAGAAGTATTTATAACCATCTAATGTAGTAATAGAATAGGGACCCCAAACATCCATATGGACTAAATCAAAAGCACAAGCACAGATTTTATTATGAAAAGGAAAAGGTAATCTTTTAAGCTTGGCCATAGGACAAACTTGACAAGTCTTATTACAACAAGATTGTAAAGAAGGAATAGTGTGACCTAAAGTTTTAAACTTCATATCTGAAGGATGTCCTAATCTAGCATGCCAGAGAGAAGATGATGCAGAAGCAGAACTTGAAGAGCTTGTTGCAGAAAAAGGAAGAAAGGAAGCATTGAACTTGTGATTGCTTAAGTAATCAGCAAGTGAAGAATGAGGAATGTGCTGGAGACTATCACACTGCAACAAGTACAACCCATCAATAGCCTTGCCCACCCCAATCGTTTTCCAAGTTAAAAGGTCCTGAAGAAAACAATAATTGGAAAGGAAAACAAGGCAATAAGGTTGAGATAATGTCAGTGTACTAACAGACAGAAGGTTAAAGCTGAAAGAAGGAACACAAAGGACATTTGTGAGGGTGAGTGAAGAGGAAAGAACAATAGTCCCAATATGAGTGACTTGAGCTGATTCCCCATTAGGCAAGTGAACCAAAGACTGTATTGTAGCAGTAATTGAAGTTAACAAAACAACAGAACAAACAAAATGATCAGTTGCACCAGTATCCAATACCCAAGTCCATTTATCATACGTTCTTCTATTCACAATTTGTGCAGAGAAAACACTATAAGATAAATCAATACCTGACATTGGAACACTGGCAGTGACAGATGTGGAGGATGATGCTGCATTGGCCATTGAAGCTTCTTTCACTGGAGCAGAAGTTCCAAACAAAGCAAAGAGCTGTTGATACTGCTTAGAAGTGAAAGGAGTATGGTGATGCATTGGTGAGGCAATTGAAGGAGCAATGGAGAACATTTCTGAAGTCACTTGATGAGCCATAGATGGCTTGTTCTTGAATTTAAAACCCGGTGGAAAACCATGCTTTTTATAGCATTTATCCACTGTGTGGCCTATCTTTCCACAATGTGTGCAAGTTGGTCTCTCCTTCCTTTGCCAACAGCACCACCAAGAAAAAACCCAAGATGCTCATTGGACAATTTGGCAGCTAAGGCAGTGGAGTCAACTTTAGTAAAAGAGGCATTTGGCACTGGTCTTTGTGTCTCTTCTTGAATTAGCAAGGAATAAACCTTACTAATAGATGGAATGGGATCCATGAGCAAAACTTGAGATCGAACTTGGGAGAAAGAATCATTCAATCCCATTAGAAATTTCAAGACAGACTCTCTTGTTTGCAAATCAGTAAGCCTCTTGTTAATATTGCAAATGCATTTACCACAGGTGCAAGAGGGAAATGGACTAAGGTTTTGTAACTGATCCCAAAACACCTTCAACTGTGTAAAGAAATCAGTGATAGACATCTCACCTTGATGAAGCTCTGCTATATCCTTTTGGAGATTGAAAACTCTAGGTCCATTTGTCTGGGCAAAGCGATTCTTCAAATCATTCCAGATTTCTAGGGCTTTATCTTCATAAATGATGCTTGCTTGGAGTTTTGGTGAAACTGAATTGGTTAGCCAGGTGCCAACCATCTTGTCACATCTTATCCAGGCTTGCACATTCGAAGAAGTTACTACCAGTGGTGATGAGAGAGTCAAGGTTCCATCGATGAAACCTAGTTTATTTTTGGTGAGTAAGGCCTTTCTCACTGCACGAGCCAAAGCTGCATAATTTTCTCCACCTATCAATAGCTATGTAACAAGAACCAAGCTTGGATTTTCTGCATGATGCAAGAACAGAGGATCATCCATTGGAGATTCTTGTGAAGAAGAAGATGGATTTACAGGTGTGGAAGCATCTGTAGAACCATTTACATTCGCAGCAGAAGCCATGAATAATGAATGAAGAAAGAATGTTCAAGAATCAAAGAATTTCTCAAGAACAGAGTAAGATTTTCTCGAGAAAATTGAGAAATAGAAAGCAAAAAAAAAATTGAAGGAAATGCAAAACCCTACAGGAATTTGGGAATTTGCTCTGATACCATATCACAAATCAAGGGATTGAAAAACTATATTTCTCATTAATTGAATCAAGATTACAGAGGCTACCTATATATATAACAGTTTGTACAGGTGTGAACACAAAGAAAACTAACTAACAAACTTTCACACGTGCAACTATAGGACTAACTAACTTCATCACGTGTGAACACTTGAGTAAACATCTAAAATACTAAACTGCAGGTCGTATCAATATTAAGCTTCACTTGTGTTGATCTGTCGTTTCATGCTCTGTTATTGAGTCACCAGCTTTGTTAACAACACTGCTCTTGGTAGCTTCAGGTTGAACTCTATCTAAACTCTGATAGAACTTATTTTCATTTACATACAAAAACTAATTTACAAAGAGCTTGCATTCTACTACTTATACTAGTTGTTTAGTATTGGCAGCCTCTAAATGGTTGTCAAGTGTCTAAATCCTATCAATTGATACTTAAGAAATCATTTAACTAACTAACTAATTAGTTACAAAGAGAATTAAGATATAGCTACTTGAAATGTCCTGCATCATAAAACATGAAGTTTTCTAATACCACAAACATATAGCTCCACTTGAAACTGTCTTTCACCTGGTATAATATAACATCTATTATTTTCCCTGGTAAGATAGTATAATATATTTTGTTCTTGCTTTGATGTGAGGCTTTTTGTAGTAGAGGCGAGGATTTTGGCCACAAAGCGTCTCAAAGAAGAGAAGGTATTGCGTAAGCCATTTCATGCGACACATGAAAATTTCACCTCAAAGTGACATTATAAAATATAGGACTAATGAAGTAAACCCAAACCGGAAAAAAGGCAATAATACTTTTAAACTCGTATTAATTTTGCCCAGTTTTTTTTTTACTTTCACTTTTATATATAAAATATGGATATTTCTAAGTCAGTTGTGTTAATATTGATGTAAAATAGTGGATGTAAATGAGTGTAAAATGATATTATTCCTTAGAATAAAAAATCACCAATCCGATTTGATATAATCCGAAATGATTAATTTGAAACAAAGTGTGGTCAATAAAGCACCCAATATAATAAAGTCGGGTGTTCGGTTTTTATCAACAAACCGGTTAAATCCGTCTCACTCATTTTTTTTTTTTTTAAAGAAAGCTTCTTTTATGTGTCCCTTCCTATTATTTGTAGTTCAAATTTCATTTTATTTTATAACTTCTCTCTCTCATTTTGTCTTTCTCTTTCTGAGACTGAGAATCGTCTTAATAAGTCTCACTCAGGAGGATCTTATTGGTGTAGAGGGGATGTAGATATAAAAATGTGTATAATAGGTTATATGTAATAAGAGCTTAACTTCAGTCAGGAGCTGGCGTAAAAGACCTGTTTTACGCCACCAATGAATAAAAGCCACGTCATAACTTTAATGAAAAATCAATACACTCTAGTACACACAATCATAACTCAATTAAACCTACAATCCTCAAACACGAATACACGATAGTCTCTCAGACTTGAAGAACTAAACGCCTAAACCCCAAATCCATCTCCTCCTCTCCTCACCGGAGCTCCACCCCGCCTCATACGCCGCCGCACACGCCGTTTCTGGAGCTAGCGCCGCCGCACCCAACCTCAAGGTCTGTTTTATGATTTGTTATTTCCCCAAATTTTGGATTTCGAAATTTTGATGGGTTTGGGTTGTTACTTATTTTTTGCATATCAATCTGTTCATATTGGTATGGGTTTTGTTGATTTGTTATGGATTTTGCTGTTTTTTGGTATTTTCATGGTTTTTGATTGGATTATTAAGTGGTAGGTTCAAACCCTAAAAAAAAATCTGATTGTGGTTTTTTTTTTTTTTTTTTCCGCAAGCCTGGGTTCTTATGAATTTTTTTTGGCCTCGAATCATGATTCTTGTGCTTCCTTTTTATTGCTCTGCCCGTTGTTTTTTATTTTATTTTAATAGGTAATAGTAACTTTATTGTGAAAATAGTACAACATATATGAGACAGAGAATGTGAATCTGTTAAGAGTTGTTAGAGTTCTGTTAGATTATTTACAGTAATAACACCATGTAATTCTCACACCATTACTGAAAATCTCCATTGATTATTTACACATTTTCATAGTTAGTACTTTGGCTGCCAACTTTCGAGCACACATGCACAGGTCTTCCCAATAAGGGCAAGAAATTGTGTTTGCTCCACTAAAATTTTCAACTCTTAGTGCCTGCATTCAAAATTTTAATTTCCTACTAATCATGATTAAGCAAAGACATTTCTTCTATAAATTCTTGTCCTTGAGTTCAATATTCATCATTTGCATCTAATAGAAACAGAGAAAGAAGATATATTGCTCCAAGATGTTCAACATTGTCTGGTTCATTTGAGTTGTAATTGCATTGTTAAATTATATGTTAATCTTGGTTTGGTTGCTTAAAGTGCTCCTAAAATTCACTTATTGGTTTTTAAGTGCAGGTTAATCATGTAGTCAGTACTTGTGGTTCTGGTTGCTGTGGATTACTCTTGCTTTGTATCCAAGGTGATGCCAAAAGGTTTCTCTTAGAAGAGGTGACCAATGGTGAAACTGATGTAAAGCCAAATAATCAACCTAAGAAGTCAAGCTCAAAGGGAAATCCAATATTAGGTTCAGTGCCAACAATTGATGCCAATAATAAGAACAAGGAAAGCAACACTTCTGACGAAGATAACACAACAGTGAGGACGATGAGAATAAGAGTTATAAAAGTTATGGTAATCCTTCAGGATCATCGACTGAGAGACACCATCTTTATATAACCACATGCCTGCCTACAAGACCAGATTGTGAGAAGGTGTGAATTAATATGTATACTGGTATAAAATAGAGATAGTGTGGCAAAATATGTCACAATAGGTTTGTATCACATCTTTGATGTTTTCTTCTGTGCTGTTTAGCATATAAGTAAGGCATGCCATATGCGATTTTTTAACCTCTATCGATATTTTGTCATGGTTTTATAGCCTCCTGGCCCAGTACCTATGTGTAAATCACTGTAATGAAATAAAATCATTGCCAGTATAGTTTTCATGTTTTAGAAGCTGGTGTCTTCTCAATCATTATTAACATGCCACCAAGTATGGCAGGAACTTAAAACTATAGAGTCATTTTATAGTTGGTTTCTTCTCTATCAACATGTCATCAAGTTGGGCAGGAATTTAGATTTCAACAAAATCTTCTTTTTTCAATCTTAAAGTTTATCATCTCCATTTGAAATCATTGGTTCTGTTCTGTTCATTGGTAGTTTGCATCAAATTTTCCATTACTGGCCTCTATTTTTTCTGCTTCCTCACCAAATTGGCACCCCCAACTTTCTTAAGGAGACCTTACCAATAATCCTTGCATGAACATCTTCCATTTTTGAAATAATGATAGTACACACGGTCCCTCACAGTTCCCTCTCGGTTTTTAACTTTAGAAATGAGCTTTATGATTGAATGGCATTCCTCACACATCCTCAATTAATCACGACATGGATGGTTGTTTCCGATGTTGTGTTAAGTAGTCCAAATGCAATTGCAAGCTTCTCACTATGGTGTTGAGTGAAGTTTCCTTCTAATCAATGTCAATCAGCACTTAGGATAAACATACTATTTTCACATTATGTTTGTGATAGTTTTCTGTCAGAGTTTATGTTCAGACAATTCAGAGGCAAAAAATGTTTAAGAAAAGATTGTTGTTTAATCACCTTACACCAATTAAAATTGGAGAAAAAAAAATCAACGACCTGCATTTAGATACTTTATGACAATTTTGCTAGACAGAAAAGTGCAGTTCATCAAGTTTGGGAAGGTAGAGAAGGAAGATGTCAAAAGCGTTGAATTAGAGATAGGCCATAGCTCCCCAAAAGCTGTAAAGAGGATCAACAAGCCTGGAGGGCTCAATTAAGTCCATGATTTTTCCAATACTACCACTGCGTCTTTGCCAGCATGATTTCAGCTTAAGAAAGTGAACATGAATTTAGGTACAACAAAAGCACCGTTTACTGATACAAAATTAATACAATTGGAGGGTCTGTAATGTACTTCTACTCTTTTAGCTGCTGCCAAAACTAAAAAAGATAATGCTAGCTCATATGGCCAATGGGAAACATGTACACATATACAAAAGCTCTAAAAGAAAACAGTACTCTATGCAAAAGACTGGCCAAAGAAGGATACATGTACAACAGTACAAGTATCCATCTTCTGATTATATAGGCACCTTCCCCCATCACAAAAGCAACTCCACTAATTGAAGCTCTAGAGCAAATTGGATCCTTCAGCTGGTATGTTGAGAGACCCAAAGCAGTCAATTTGAAGCATAGGGTCATTCATCATTGTAATGGCCAAGTTGATAGTTGATTCATCAGGCACAAGGAAGTTCTCTAACTCTGCTTCCAAAGTCACATGGTAGTCACCTTCTAGGCAAGTTTCATGAGTCTTTGTATTTTGCAGGTTCTGGCAATCCTTTAAGGCAGCCATTTCTTTCATTTTTTTTCCCTTTCTTTGAAGGCAGCCATTTCTTTCACTCTTTCCCTTTCTTTCTTACTTTCCTCATTATATGGCTGCAAGAATATGGAAAAGATAGTGAGCGTAGGGGACATACACAGATACAATACTAACACTCGTAAGTCATATAAATTAACAAAACATATAACATTCTTCCTTCCTGAAGATGTGAATATGTGATATGCAGTCCGTAACCCCTGCTGAGCACCTGGACGTTTCTTTGTCTCCTTGTTTTTGGATGGCGTCTGTGGGGACAGTTTTGGATCTGCAGTTCTAGGACCTCACTAAAATTTGCAAACCCAATTAAACTATCCATATCATTTCATATAAGAATTCTACAGTGTCCAATGAACATGGGATAGTTACAAATTTCTTCTCTGCACTCTTTGGAAAACAATCAGCTCCTATGAGCCAAGTCCAACCTTAGAATAGTCCATATTTTAACACAGTTTCAATTACATTACTTTCAACTAGTCGAGTTTTAGGTAGGACCATTTAAGAACAATAATGAGAAAACATTGGGGAAATAACCCACGTTCCATTTACCAAGTTGAAGTTTGTATTCATGGGATAAATTTAGGTTTTACCTATTGACTAAGTAAGGAGGAAAAAATTTCAGGGTCAGCCTAGAACTTTATTACAATGCATCTGTTCTTTATATCTTAAGTAAGCAAATAATTTTCCACAATCGACCAATTAAAGGGGTAAACCATGACTAAAGAATGTGAAGGTTTTTTTTTTTTTTTTTTAGCTGATCACTTCATGAATAATTTTCTCCAATTTTTGAGCCTTAAATGATTACCAGGCTTGCGAAAAAAAAAAAAAAAACCCACAATCAGATTTTTTTTTTAGGGTTTGAACCTACCACTTAATAATCCAATCAAAAACCATGAAAATACCAAAAAACAGAAAAATCCATAACAAATCAACAAAACCCATACCAATATGAACAGATTGATGTACAAAAAATAATTAACAACCCAAACCCATCAAAATTTCGAAATCCAAAATTTGGGGAAATAACAAATCATAAAACAGACCTTGAGGTTGGGTGCGGCGGCGCTAGCTCCAGAAACGGCGTGTGAAGCGGCGTATGAGGCGGGGTGGAGCTCCGGTGAGGAGAGGAGGAGATGGATTTGGGGTTTAGGCGTTTAGTTCTTCAGGTCTGAGAGACTATCGTGTATTCGTGTTTGAGGATTGTAGGTTTAATTGAGTTATGATTGTGTGTACTAGAGTGTATTGATTTTTCATTAAATTTATGACGTGGCTTTTATCAAAACTCAACCATCTCAATCACCTTGTTGTCCGTAATGAAGTATGACCCAAAACTAGGTTAATCGATATTCTACTCATTTTTTTTATTTATTTAATATTTATAGGTATATATATATATTTTTTAAAAAAATTGGTTTGAATG
This sequence comes from Quercus cerris, assembly GCA_963669245.1. Lineage (NCBI taxonomy): Eukaryota > Viridiplantae > Streptophyta > Magnoliopsida > Fagales > Fagaceae > Quercus > Quercus cerris. Next base: position 41,543,591 of record OY770013.1, on the reverse strand, counting down.
AGAATAAATTAACTTCCATTTTGCCCCAATCCTAGCCCAAATTTAACTTAGGCTTAATAAGATGACTACCTTACAATATTGCATAAATCTGCACCCTCCAAATATTATTTTGGGCCCTACTTTACAAACAAAAAACATAATTTGCAAAATTAAAAAAATAAAATAAAGACCCACAATTCGTGATAAAACCATGCCAATATAGATCAACCCAAATGGATTGGGCATACACTAGCTAGCATAATCAAATAATATATGTTGACTCGCACATACACGATAAAAGCAAAGCTTTTATTAAGAAGCACGCACACTCCAGAAGATCACAAGAAGTAAACACATTACAAAACAAGAAGCAAAATTAACAATCTCACATCTCAAACAATATTTTGGAGTGTCAAAATTAGACTTATATATAATTATTGTCAAAATTAGACTTCTCAATAAAATTGAAAATATAAGGAATTTTATTACAAAATTGAGTGTCTAATCAAATATAAATTATTTTCAACTTTCATTTTTTTTTTTTTTTTGAGAAATAAACACACACACAAACAGGGACGGAGCCAGGACTTAGAGTTAGCGGGGGCAATTTTATCATTAACTGCATGCGGTGGTTTTGGCTTTCAACTCTACTGCTTAGCCAGCAAATATTTTCTTTTATTATTATTATTTTTATGTGCGTGTAGAGCGTGTTTTTTTGTTGGTAAAGACAAAATTATTTTATTTAAAGTTTTTTAAAGGTTTAAGTTGTTTGTTTTTGGTAAAATTAGTTGATTAGTCTCAATTTAAAAAAAAAAAAAAAAACTTTGCGATCACCTATCGGTAATTTTTGTTGTTGGGCCAATATTTTGGGCTTGTATATATTTTTTTTAAAGATTTTAGATCTATAATTTTTTTTTATGGACTTTAAAAGGAAGAAAATACTAGATCTACCAATTTTTTTTTACAAATTGTTGTTGTGATTAGTGGTTATTAGTAAGAAAAAAATGATGTAAGTGATAGACCCAGATACAAACCAGTAAGAATTTACTACCTCAATAGTCAGTAAAATGTTATAAAAAGTTTGTAATTGTAGTATTTCTTTTATAATGATCAATAAAAGGGACAAAATATAATTTTTTTTATTGAACAAATTTGCTAAAATTAGTACATAAATATATAGTTATATAATTATATTATTTTAAAAAAAAATTAGGGGGGGCTATTGCCCCCCAGTCTATGAATGGCTCTATTTATGCACACAAGGAAGAAGAAAATGAGTTCTATTTGAAATCTTACTGTATTTGTTATTTTGGAACCGTGAGTATTTTTCTAGATGAGATCACGAGCGTTGGGTTCCTAGAGAGGTAGGAAGGAACCCAAAAGAAAGAAAGAAAGGAGGAAAGTCAAAAGTTAGACCGAACTCTTTTTCCACTCATCTGTCAAACTTCACGCCAAGAAGTTGAACCTGCGGGTATAAAAAATCTGTGTATAGTAAACCCTATCTTTCTGGTCTTTGATCTTGTTTCTTCTCCTCTTCCTTCTTTCCATCTTCTGCTACATATTTTGTTCACCAAATCACATCTTATTTTGTTGATTTAGCACCCACATCAACGTGACAAGTATAGCTCAGGTGAAATTTATAGGCAAAATTTGGCAAACAGTATATTTTTCCAAAAAAATTAGACGCGTGGCATGAGTTTAAAGTTATTTAGTAAGTTAAACTACTTTTGAAAATCGAGTATGGTAAAATCGAATTTGGGCTGGAAAATGAAAAGTATAGTAGCGTTTTCTTAGTGATGTTCCACTATAGATACCCTATAGTGGCGTTTTCTATAAACGCTGCTATAGGCACAAAAACCACCACTATAGCATTCGTCTTCCAGCTCCAAGTTGATTTTGTCAAAGTCGATTTTTAAAAACAGTCTAACGTACTAATTAACTTTGATTGCATACCACGCGCCTAATTTTTTCTATTTGGCAAATTTTGCCAAAATTTATATTATCTGCATGATTTAGCACAACAAAAACAAGCTAGGCATCATCAAGCTGAAAGTGCTGGATCGGCAACATGTGAAGAGGCCCTTTCCCATGAGTAGAAGCCTTGTATATATATCTCTGGCTAATTCTTCTCTCCACCACCTGAAAGGATCGTCTTTAATTTTCCTGTATTGATAACATTTCTTCTTCTTCTTCTTCTTCTTTTTTTTTAACAGTTTTGGTGTTAAAGAAGTTGCGGAAATAGTTAGGCTTCTAATCCTCATTCTTACACTCAGTACTAAACTCCACGAGTGTATAATGACTCTCAGAGGCCGGAAAATGGTGACTAACGGAGCCGGTACTGGCACCAGCATCAGCATCAGCACCGGCACCGGCACTGGCACTGGTGGTGATGAAGATCCTGGCGGCAACAGAATGGATCTCGAACTTCAGATACCTGTTGACAACTCTATCTCAGCCTCTGTTGGAGCTTCTATGTCTGCAGGAAATGGTGTTCATGCATAAAGAGAGTAATATTTCTTTTTTATTTTTTTTGAATAAAGAGAGTGATATTTCTTAATACTATTGTTCTCTTTTTTTTTCTTCGTATACTATAGTGTCGTAATTTTTAAAAGTAAAATAATATTTAGGTCTTTAAATTTTACAAAAAAAATATATTTTTTATCTCTAAATTTTAAAAAATTCTTTTTTCATTCTTAACTTTGTAAGAATTTTTTTTAATAGTGTATAATAAAAAATATGGATGAATAAATAACTTTTTTCAATACTTTAAAGATAAAAATATATGTTTTTTAAAGTTTAAGAATGAAAGTGAAACATTTTCAATATATAATTTAGGAATGAAAAATGAACACTTCTACTGTTTAGGAATTAAAAGTGAACTGTTAAAGTTTAAAGGTTAAAAAAAAATAATAATAATAAAATTTAAAGATCAAGATGGGATTTTATATATTTATTTTTTCAAGAAGATGTCATGGGCCCAAAAATGGGCTTTGCTCCTGATCTTCTCAGCTGGTCCTTTATTAAGCAGTGTGTTTCCTTGGTCTTCATTTGCGGTGTGTATTGTATGGTTTGTATTGTGGTCGTTAAGGTAAATAAAATTTAATCTCATTCATCCCCCACCCCAAAGAAAATTGTTTGAGATGTGAGATTGTTAAGCTTGCTTCTTGTTTTGTAATGTGTTTACTTCTTGTGATCTTCTGGAGTGTGTGTACGCTTCTTAATAAAAGCTTTGCTTTTATCGTGTATGTGCGAGTCAACATACATTATTTGATTATGCTAGCTAGTGTATGCCCGATCCGCTTGGGTTGATCTATATTGGCATGGTTTTATCACGAATTGCGGGTCTTTATTTTATTTTTTTAATTTTGCAAAATATTTTATGTTTTTTGTTTGGAAAGTAGGGCCCAAAATAATATTTGGAGGGTGAAAATTTATGTAATATTGTAAGGCAGTCATCTTATTAAGCCTGAGTTAAATTTGGGCTAGGATTGGGGCAAAAGGGAAGGTAATTTATTCTCATTCAGACCATTTTTTTTTTAAATATATATATATATATATATATCTATAAATATTAAATAAATAAAAATGAGTAGAGTATCGATTAACCTAGTTTTGGGTCATACTTCATTATGGACAACGAGGTGATTGAGATGGTTGAGTTTTGATAGACATAATATGAAATTTAGGTGTTGTCATGTTATACTTTTGAGGATTGCCTTAATAGGTTCAAAAAGTTAAAGCACAAAATTTTAAGTGTTGAGCCAAGTACATATCAACATTTATGCCCTTATTTTGTTCTTACCGTCTCATATTCACTTATATATATATATATATATATAGATATTGATGTGTTTATTTTCACTGAGCCATGCATCTAATCTTGCATTAGGTTCTAGTTGATAATATTTGGAGCTTTCAAGACAGAACTTATATGTTGATTTCAAGTAAGTGGACTTTAGAAAATGATTTTTCTCTAGATATTATATTATACATGTATAATTGCAAAGAATTTTTTTTTTTTTTAATATACTACTCTAGCTAATCTAAGTGTATATGTGTGTAAAGCTCTCTCTTAGAGACTTGAACCTCGGTCTTTATCCCCCAACCCACAAAAATTTTATACTTGTGAAATGACCATCACACTTAGAATGCACAGTAGTGAAAGAAGCTTTTTGAAATAGTGAACCTTTTTATGTAAAAATTCTTTCTAAAAATAGATATATGTTTTATAATATATATCTCTAAGAACATATGTTCTATAAGAATATTTTATGATATTGTTAAAGAATTTTTTTTTTTTTAAATAGTCAACTAGACTATCTATAATTTTTACCAACACAGGCTAAGAGTTGGTTTTCGGCTGAAATATTATTTATTATGGTGTGGTGCATTTTTATTATTTGCTCTTCGGACCTATTGTTATCATTTACCTCTTTGGGGTTATTGTTCCCTAATGGGATTTACTTGCTGAATATAAAGCGGCACATGTCTTAGTTTGGCGAATATTTTATATATTAATTTATTGTTTATTATTTTCGACAAATTGAATGTGAAAAACAACTTTAATGCTAAGTTGTACGGGCATGGTATTTAGGCCTAGCTCATTGTGCGAGAGTGACATAGAGACCTAACCCATCAATTTTAATAAACCGAGAACCCCAAGCCCGATAATGGGTTGTACACCACATCGGTCCAGAAGCTAGCTATATATCGGGGATGGAAATTGCTCGGCACGGTAGTGCCTTGGGGGAAATCGCCTACTGAGAACCAATCAGCAGCGAGTATAAGTTTCAAGATAGTCACATCTGTCTTGAAAAATGGGTCTCATTTGTTCAGGAATTTATTCTAGAGGGGTGCCACCCACTTGAAAAGCCTCCCCACCGCCATGACTGTCCCATTAAGGGAAGTCTTTAAATAGGGACCGAAGGAGTGAGAAAGGAGGTTGGAAAAATAGAGGGTGAGAGAAATACATGAGAGAGAATTTGGAGGAACAACAAAAGAGGAGAAGCTCATCAATAACTAGGGGACTCCTTAGGGGATACACAAAAGGGGGTAAGAGGATACGAGCTAGACCAAAAACTCCGTCATTTGGGCTGCTAGATTGGCAACAAGGGGTCTTCCCATTGTAGGAATTCCATTACCCACATTATAAATAAATTGAGGGCCTGTTCTTAGGGCTTACGAGTCAACTTAGGGAATCAGGCTCGCACATAAGTGTATTATTATTACTACTTTTATAACTTATAAGTAGTTTACCCAATTATAAAGTGACATTCTTATAACTGAACTATGGCTTATTGAAGCCTAACAAATCTTTTAAGAGAGCATTTGTTTATATAACAATTTATATGTTTTCATTGTACACTTCAATTTTAACTTCCAAAATAGGTTTTATTGTTTCTACCAAATTACTTCCAAAATAGTATGTTGTCTATTATAATGCGCATTTTCATTTGACAATATCATGTAATGTAGTTTCTTTTTCAGCTATTGACTCACCCCACATTTCTCTACTCTTTTCAGATTGGTGTAGTGCATGCACTTAATGCAACTAGTTGGTAACTGTTGGACCTATAAACCGAAGACTTTGTAATAGAGAACTATGTTATAAAAAATTTGCTATGTTGTGCTTTTTTTGGGTTGTAAACTTGGTAATCATGAGACTATTTGAACATATATTTGGAGACTTTATTTTCACATATTTTAGTTTGGTGTATTGCTGAGACTTGATATTTAAATGTTGCTTTGATGGTTTGGTTTGTTCCATTTTTAGAGGTTAGTGCCTCAAAATTTACGAGTTTAAAAATTTGTTGTCATATTGGTTTTAACTTTTAAGCTAAGTTTAATTCCTTATGACGAGTCATTTATCTAAATTTCTCGTTTGGGATTGGGTCGTCATATTGAGATTGGCCTATCTACTTTTAAGTTCAAGAAGTGTACTCCTTTTTTAAGTTCAAGAAGATGGAATGGGCCCAAAAATGGGCTTCATCCCATTCTTGGGGCCTATTATACTATACAGGTAGTACTATGGGCCCAAAAATAGGCTTTGTTCCTGATCTTCTCAATCGGCCCTTTATTATGCAAGGTGTGAAAAAGAAAATAATGTTAGGACATATGTGAGACTTGTTAGAGACATATGTTATGTAAATTGGCTAATCCTTTGACAAAACACACTTGTAATCAGGTAGATCTAGGATTGGTTTAGTACTTCAAGGAACAAGAGTTCAAGTTTAGTATTGAAGTTGTGCAAATCTGTCCAAGAAACAAGTGAAGAAGTGTTGTTCATTAAATCTTGACAAATAGCTTGACAGAAACAGATCTATCGTTTAATGATGGATCTCAACAGTAGCTCGGCAGAAGTTGTGTCTATCGAGAATTATGAAATTCAGATTTCTAGATCTGATTTCACATATATCTATGTGTATTTGTGTAGGGTTTCTTTTCTCACAACCCTAGACATATATCAGGATTATTTTAAGGGTCGTCACGGGGTGGTTGCACTTATTGTTACATGCATATTGTGACCGGAGACAATTTTCTCTAGTTCATCATATTCTTTGTAGAAGCTACTACGTCTTTGCGCCAAGGGTTTTGTGACCAAGGTGCTTCCTGATCTTCATTGTTAGATAAACTGAATAGCTTTGCAGCCAACATCTTTCTCAAGTTGGTGTGTCAGTCACGTACTAGGATCTATGCATCATTGGTTAGTCACGTAGTGGGATTCGTGCATTGAAAGGAGAGATTGTTACTACATCACAAGTCCAATTGGGTATTGGGGTAAGGGTTCAACTGTAGGTTGGTATTAGGTACTTGGATTCCTTTTACTTGTAACTTCTTGTTTTGATAATAATGGATTTTCGGGAGTGGTGACCTTAAATTCACCCAGTGGAGTTTTGCCTCGGTGGTTTTCCTCATTCGTAAACAAATCACCTGTATCAAATTTATTTTCCGCTGATTTAACTTAGTTGGTGATTTGTTTGTGTTACCACGCTTATTGCATGTTGTTGAAACTCATTTTGGAAGCCTAGTAGCAAGAAGAAGCCCAACAATATGGGCAGAGAAGAGTTAGTGGATTGATAGAAAAACTATTAAGTCTGAATGACAGGAATAATGGATCATAGGCTCATAAAGTAAATAAATAAGCCTTAAGAAAAGCGAATGGGCCTAAAGGAGCTCGGAGAGAGGAGCAGTAAACACATGGGTATTATGTGATGTAGAAAAGTGAGAATGGGCCACAGTAAGCCCGAAGTAATAAAGTAAGAAAGTAAGGGGTTGATAGAAAGCCTGTGAGCCCCAAGGATGAAGGATAAGGTAATTGGGCTAGGAAAGCCCAAAAGAGTTAGTAAAAGCCTATGAGACGCAGAATTAGAAAAATGGCCGAGGATGCCTAAGGAAAAGCAAATGGGCCAAGGATGCCTAAGAAGAAATAAATGGGACAAAGGAGCCCACAAGCAATGTAATGGGCCAAGAAAGACCAAAGTAGCATGAGTGTAAATCCAACGACCATACTGGGTCATTGTAGCCAATTAAGAAAGGAACACGCAGTAGGCCTAAAAGAGGCCCAGGAAGCTTGGGTCAAGTGACACCACAGCAGGAGTAGTAGAGTAGCATGGCAGGAATGGTGGCAAGACTACGGAAAGAGCAAAAGAGTAGGCTGAAGGAAGAAAATCTCACAATTAAGCAAGGCCTAGCCCCTAAAAGGGGCTGCCATAAAGATGGGAAATTAGAAAATAGTTCACGCCATAAGAGGTCAAGGATGAGCGGTAGAATGCACAAATGAGTCTGCAAACCATGGTAAACACATGAGTAGCAGACAAGCTTTGGACATACACATAAGTGGAGCACACATAAAACCCAAACACCACCCGCCTGTACCCAACCAATACGGGAGTGGTGGGTCATAGGTTAGAGGTAAGAGAGGGTATGGTCTAGCAGTGGGGAGAAGAGAAAGCCTATTCTGGGGTTCCTACTCAGATTCTTTTGGGGGTAATGTCCTGCTGGAATGATTTGCCACCAAAAAGAAGTAAAGATGAGTTGGAACCACTAAGTGCGTGCCATGAGGGATAGAGAGAGAACAAGTAAGTGGTGGTGGTTGGACAGCTGACAAACCAGTGGTGGTCGACAAGGACACCCAAACTAAACAAAAGTAGTTAAAGGCTAAAATGGTAAAAGCTAGTCACTACAGGTAGTATATAAAGGACCCTTGACGTGCACAATATCATCATCATCACGGCAATAGTAACCACTAGGAGAGAATCACAACATTACTACATAGGTAAGCACTGAGAAAAGAAAAGAAGAGAGAAAAAGAATAAAAAATAACAAAAATAGAGAAGAAAGAGAGAATCAGGAAGAAAAAACAAAGAATGTAAAATGACAGGCATGCACCAATAGGCTAATCTCTTCTCTCCCACTAAAAGCCTATCCTCTGTCAAAGGTAAAGGATTTGTTTGTGCATAAGCCATTCAGACCTGTTCCCTTAAAGTGAATAATGTTAGGATATATGTATTTTCACTTATTAAGAACATATGTCATTTGTTTATGTAAATTGGCTAATTCTTTGACAAAACGTACTTTACTTGTAATTGGGTAGTTTTAGGTGTTTTTAATACTTCAAGAAACAAGGTTTCAAGATCAAGTGTTGAAGTTATCAAGTCTGTTCAAGAAAAACAAGCTGAAGTACAATTTCATTAAAGCTCAACACCTGCTTGATAGCTCCTTGACACCTGCTATCTGTCGAGATTTATAAAATCAGATTTTCTGATCTGATTTCTTGGGATCCGTGAATGTATCCTTGGGCTTTTTTTTTCTCCTAACCCTAGACATATAAATAGATTATTTTAAGAGCCGTCAAATTGTATACAAGTTGCACAAGCATTAAGCAAACTCTGTTTAAGCAATTTGTGATTAAAGACAAAGTTCTTGACCTAGTTCATCTTCTCTAAAGAAGTTGCTGTGTATTTGCACCAAAGGGTTTTGTAACCAAGCATCTTCCTGATCTTCATCGTGTAGGATGAACTAAAGAACTTTGCAACCAACCTCTCCTTCAAGTTGGTGTTGAAGTCGCGTATTGGGATCCGTGCATTGGTTAGTCACGTACTTGGGAGCCGTGCATCAAAGGTGGGAGCTGTCACTACAGATCAAGTCCAATTGGGTATTAGGGTAAGGGTTCAACTATAGGTTGGTAAGGTACTTGGGATTCCTTTACTTGTAACCGCTTGATTTGATAATAGTGGAGTTTCGGGAGTGGTAACCTGAAAATCACCCGGTGGGGTTTTTGCCACAAGGTTTTTCTCCATTCGTAAACAAATCACTGTGTCATTTAATTTTCGCTGCATATTTAGTTATTTGGTGATTTGTTTGTGCTACTACGTGTTTGCATGATAAATTGATTAATTAATAACTTGGCTGATTAATTAATTAATTTCTATCACAATGAGTCAATTCAGTTTGTGGCCGATCAAGTGGTATCAGAGCAGGCACACTTTGATTAGGTTTTAATTTTTGCTGTGTTTGATCCATTGACTCCTGTTTGTCATGGATAGAGGACAGACATTAATTATTGATAGGATTAACTATACGTACTGGAAAGTACGCATGAGAGCTTTTTTGCAGTTCTTAGATGAAAAGGTGTGACAAGCTGACTTCAACAGCAGGGCATTGAATGTGTTGTTCAGTGCAGTCACTAATAAGGAGTTCAAGAAGATATCCTCAACTGAAACTGCTAAGGAAGCATGGATCATCCTCCAAACAACCTATGAGGGCACAAAGGCTATCAAGGATTCAAAGCTTCAAAGGCTCACAACAAGGTTTGAAGAAATAAAAATGAAGGAGGATGAGTCGTTCGATGAGTTCTATGCCAAGCTCAAGGACATAATGAGCTTAGTCTTCAATCTGGGAGAAACCATCCCTGAACCTAAGATTGTAAGAAAGGTGCTCAGATCTCTACCCGAGAGATTCCATGCGAAGATTACTTTAACTGAGTTGGTTGGAAACTTGCAGACCTATGAGATAGGATTATTTAGGATTGCCAAGTCGGGTAAAGGCAAGAGCATAGCCTTGAAGGCAAAGAGCAATGACACAGATGAGTCTTCAGATGATGAAGATTCCAAGATGAAGTCCTACATTATAAGACAGTTTAAGAAGTTTATGAAGAATCCCAATGGAAGGAGCTTCGACAAGGACCGTAGACCATCCAATTCTTCTCAGTTTAAGAGCCAAGACAAAGGGAAGAAGGATGCTAAGAATGGCGGTCAGTACACTGTTCCTGCAGGACCAAAATGTTTTGGATGTCATGGATTTGGTCACATGAAGCATGAATGCCCTACATATCTCAAGAGCATTGGGAAGAGTAAGGCACTTGCTGCAACCTTGAGTGAAACTGAGCCTGAAGATGATTCCGACAATGAGGATGACGGAATCTTAAATGTCTTCACTACCATAGTCAATCCTACTGAAGGGATTGTTGAAGAAGTGGATGAAGAAGAAGAACTGGTGGAGTCCAAATTTGAAAAGATGGATGATCAAGATGATATCCATTCAGCCTATGAGAATCTATACAAGCTCTCTAAGAAGTATGAGAAATTGTATAGGTTGGCCACCAAGAAGCTTAGTGATGTGGAACTTGATCGTGAAGAGTTGTCTACAAAGTTTGATGAAGCGAATCAAACTATTGGAGCGCTGAGGTTTAAGAACAATTTCTTGGCTGAGAAGACCAATAAGCTTGAAGCGGAGCTGTTTCAAGTCAAAGCTCAACTGGAGAGGACTTTAAGTGCAAAGCTTAATAAGATGCTTAGTATTTAGAAATCTGCCTCAGATCAAACAGGTTTAGGGTATGGTCTTTCTTCCTCTAACATTACTTTTACTAGTACTACTGTTGTTGTTTCTCCTGCTAATAACACTGATGATAAAACTGAATTAGCTAGTGAGAACTTATACAAGGGTAAATATATTTTAGGAGCACCCCCTAAGCAGGATAAGAAAGATGTTAAAAACCCTAGGGCAAAGAAGGCTAACTCTCAAAAGCCTAAACAAAAGAAGCAGCATCTCTGTCATCATTGTGGAGCTGCTGGTCATACTCGGCCAAATTGCTATAAGTGGCTAGCCACTCAACAGAGTAATGGCATGATCGCGTCTGAAAGCCAGAATCAGCTTCAATCCTCTCTTACTCCTCTTGGTGATCTTCTTAAAGCCCTCATGTTCCTTTCAAACTTGAACGGTTTCAATTCTTCCCCCTCACCGCCGATTCAAGGGTTTAATCAAAGGAAATGTTCTTTTAAGGTGTTGAAGAAAAAGGACTCTAAGTGATTTCATCACTTTCTTCTCTCTTCTTGTTTTTATTTGTTGCATTGCTTGTGTGTTTTACATTTATTTTCAGTCGGTCTAGTTTTATATTTTTCTTTGTTTAGCATGTTTTTGTGTGTTTATTTTCAGTTTTGTTTATTTAGTTTTTGATATAAAAAAAAAAAAAAAAAAATGAAAAATCAGAAAAATACAAAAACAGTGTGTGTTTTGTGTACTTTGGTACTTGTGTACCTTGGATGGCCATTCAAACAAAGTTTCTAAACTTTGTATCTTGTGTAGCTTAGATGAGTATCTCTATACACAACTAAACAAGTGAGCATTGTGGCTCTTGTTTGTGATGAGTAAGATTAAGTTATTTCTTAAACTTAACACTTGTATTACTCTTTTTGACGGGTAGGACTAGAAAATCCTAAGAGAAAGGCATAAATAACCATCTCACCACTGTTACCCGCCAATCATAATATGACACCTGTATGCTTCGGCATACAAAAGTGCAGTATCAAAGACATTTGTATACTTCGGCATAGCAAAAGTGCGATGTCAAATGCTTAACATCTTGGGTATTTCTTTTCTCTCTTTTTATGTCCATGCATGATATGCTAAAAATAAAAGAAAATATGCAAAGAAAAATTAAAAGCAAAAAGATAAAAAATGTTTTAAATATGATTGCAAGCATGTTTTCTAGGAGATGTGGGAGTTATAGGATGTACCTCGAAGGTGATAGTCCCCATCAAACAGTTATGATTGTGTGTGAGTTAAAGTTATTTTCTCATATCTCAGATTGTCATAACATGTATACACATATGCAATTTTGCAATATTTTTCACACACAACACGCAATATTCTTTGCTACTTTTGATACATGTGCAGGTACAATGTGATTTGGCCATTACAACTGTTTACATGTGCTAATGTATGCTCACTAAACTGTTTTGACTTGTTTTTGAAATATAAAATTGGTTAGACTTGTTAAGTGTGTGTGTGTGTGTGTGTGTGTTTTTGAGGATCCATGTGCTTAAAATTTTTGTTGAGGGACGATTTTGAGAGCTTACTATGTTGTTTGGATCTTTGGTTGAGATGCTTGATGGATTGCATTCATGTCTGTGTTTTTCTCTTCTCGAAAAACTGGTTTTAAAAGCTGGCTCGACACCTCCTCGATACCTTGTCATCTATCGAGCTTTTCAAGCCTTTTTCTTATCGCAATCTCGACACATCCTCGACACCTTGTGGATCAATCGAGAAAGTTTCTATCTTCTCGATACTTTGTCGATCGATCGAACTTATGTTCTTGGAAGTGACTTTTGAATCTCGATACCTCTTGACACCTTCATCTATCGACGTTCATTTTCTCGACACCTACCTCGACAGCTCTCTCAACACCTCTCGATACCTCATTTGTCAAGAATTACTGAAGGTTCTATATAAGCTCCTGTCGCGATCCGGTTCTCATTTCCTCGATCTCTCTCGATCTATCCAGGGCTGTTCATCTCCCTAAACCCTTTTTCTCACTCAAAATCCTCAACCCACGTGATTTTCGGCCCTTCCTTGCTTTAAATCACTTAGTAAGATCTCTTTTTCCTTCATCATTCATGCATTTCATGGTTTGAATCTTAGGGTTTGGGGTTTTTGAAATTTTTTGGGGTTTTTCAAAATTGATGAGTTTTTCTTGAAATTTTGGGATGGGTTTTCATTTAAATGTATTCAAAATTTCATGCATTGCATCACATTTGCATTAGAATGGTATTTCCATTCATTTAGATGTGTAAACTATGCCTGTGTGCTAGTAGGTTTGGATTGGGCTGAGCCCATGATACTTTTTACTTTGCATGTCACATGTTCATGCATTCCCCATGCATCATACTCTCAATTCAATATATTTGATATATTTGAACTGTGTTGGGACTTTTTTGATTGTCTCCTTCTCTCTCTCTTTTTCTGTTTACGTTAGTAGTGTCTATGGCACCTAAGCGTAAATCCACTCTTGCTCGGAACCCTTTTCTTTCTGGAGCTTCCTTCTCTTCTGATTCTATTCCTCTTAATCTTCGGTTCCGTGATGATAATGCCCACAAGGCATTCTCGGAGAACTTCTCTAGACGAGGTGTTCATTCGGAACGCCAAGTCATTTTGGCGGACTTTGCCGACACTGACGTTCCCTCTGTTATTCACAGTAGGGGATGGGAGTCACTGTGTGACGTCCCGATCACATGTCCTCTCGTACTTATTCAGGAGTTTTATTCCAACATGCACGAGATCGATTGTTCAGTACCTCTCTTTTTCACTCACATTCGAGGTACGCGCATCCCTATCACACCGCAGCTAGTTGCAGATGTGTTTTGGGTTCCTAGAATAGAGTTTCCTGACTATCCTTCTTGTGAGCGTCTGAGGACTATGTCCAAAGATGAGCTTATTTTTGCTTTCTGTGAGCACCCCACTGATTGGGGTGAGCATCAGTATACATCATGTCGACCTTTTGCTAAAGATCCTAGATTCTTAAACATGGTGATAACCTTTGTACTCTATCATCTCTCTCACTACAACTCCATCATAGAGCCTCGTGCTCGATTTTTGTTATCTTTGCTTGAGCATCTTACTATAGATTTTCCTTCACATTTCATTCTTTCTATCATAGATGTCTATTTAGATTTGGCATCCTAAGATAAGCTCATCTTTCCTTCTGCTATCATAAGGATCTTACGCCATTTTTTATCCCTTTTCCTGTGTCCGACCACTTCACATACATTTGTGCCATAGACGCCGTTACCATAAAACGTAGTGCAGCGCTGTTTAGGTCGAGATAGCTGGATTCCACTCCTTCCTCCCATTTTGCTCTATCCAGATCTGCTCCATCTACATCTGCTCCTTCTTCCTCTATGGGCGATGTATCTCTCGGAGACATCATGGCGCAGCTGCAGCGCATGGATGCTCACCTTGATATGCTCTCTACCGAGTTGTATCAGGTAAATGTTCGTGTTGGTCGTATTGCACGACAACAGGTGACCATGGGTGGTTTTGCTCCTGAGGCTACTCCTTCACCACCTCCTCCAGCGGCTTCTGAATCTGAGGATGATGATGATGATGGTGATGACGATGACGCTTTGGATGATGATGGAAATGCTAGCACTACTGATGAGATGTCTGCTTGACACTCTTACCCTTTGTCACTCGTGACAAAAAGGGGGAGTAGTTTTGGATATGAGAGTAGTCATCCTAGGGGGAGAGTTAGTATAGGACATTTTTGTTAGGGGGAGTGTTGATTCTTGAGGAATGTAGTGAGGTTTTGATGTATCTTGTCTTTTCTTTCTTTTTAGATACATTGTTCTTGTATATGAGGTTTTGTGGCCAATTTTTACATACATTGTACTTATTTTCTCTATATGTGGATGTATGTTTCTTTCACCTGTCTCTACATGTGTTATTTCTTTTATATCTTTATACACATGTTTCTTATACTTGTATGCAATCTATTATTTCTGTTTTACACAAAGACGCCTTGATGAGTTTTGTTTAAAGTGTTTCAAAAATACAGGTTGTCAAAGTCTACTTGCCATAAACTCTTTTCTTGCAAAGTTTTTCAAGGGCTTGTGATATGATAGATTTTATTGTATTCAACAAGTGAGTATGAGTTAAGTGATTTATGACTTCTCTCATATGTTCATTTGTTTGTTGTGGTTTTGTTACGGATTGCCAAAGAGGGAGATTGTTAGGACATATGTGTTTTCACTTGTTAAGAACATATGTCATTTGTTTATGTAAATTGGCTAATCCTTTGACAAAACACACTCTACTTGTAATTGGGTAGTTCTAGGTGTTTTTAATACTTCAAGAAATAAGGTTTCAAGATCAAGTGTTGAAGTCATCAAGTCTATCCAAGAAAAACAAGCTGAAGTGCAATTTTATTAAAGTTCGACACCTGCTCGATAGCTCCTCAACACCTGCTATCTGTCGAGATTTATAAAATCAGATTTTCTGATCTGATTTCTTGGGATCTATGAATGTGTCTTTGGGCTTTCTTTTCTCCTAACCCTAGACATATAAAATGATTATTTTAAGAGCCGTCAAATTGTACACAAGTTGCACAAGCATTGAGCAAACTCTGTTTAAGCAATTTGTGATAAAAAACGAAGTTCTTGAACTAGCTCATCTTCTCTGAAGAAGTTGCTGTGTATTTGCACCAAAGGGCTTTGTGACCAAGTATCTTCCTGATCTTCATCGTGTAGGATGAACTGAAGAACTTTGCAGCCAACCTCTCCTTCAAGTTGGTGTTGAAGTCACGTACTGGGATCCGTGCATTGGTTAGTCACGTACTTGGGAGCCGTGCATCAAAGGTGAGAACTGTCACTACAGATCAAGTCCAATTGAGTATTGGGGTAAATGTTCAACTGTAGGTTGGTAAGGTACTTGGGATTCCTTTACTTTTAACCACTTGATTTGATAATAGTAGAGTTTGGGAGTGGTGACCTGAAAATCACCCGGTGGGGTTTTTGCCGCGAGGTTTTTCCCCATTCTTAAACAAATTACCGTGTCATTTAATTTTTGCTACATATTTAGTTATTTGGTGATTTGTTTGTGCTACCATGTGTTTGCATGATAAATTGATTGATTGATTAATAACTTGGATAATTAATTAATTTCTATCACAAAGGGTCAATTCAGTTTGTGGCCAATCAGATAATTTCTAGAACAGACGAGGTTATCCGTGTTGAGGGAGTGGTTCCCTCCTTGGCCTTAGTCCTGTAGCACAATTGAACACGACCGACTAATCTTTTCATTTTTTGAGTTTACTGTTTATCATGATTATTTCCTTTTTCGCCTTTGTAATCTCACTAATAACGTGTCTCTTATACAATTCTTTTTCCTACTTTGTTTAAGGATTCCTCATTTATTTTGTTTAATGGGAAGCATATTGCCTTTATTATCATATTGTATGTGTCTGCCATAACCCTCTTGTAACAGCTTCGCCTGCCATGGATATGTGATCAAAGTTTCTACAAACGGGACATAGCTTGTGCACAGGCTAGACCAATGTGAATTGCAATTAGACCAGTCCCAACTCTCTTATCCAGAATACTTGGGCCTCAGTACAGCAGGAGGCAGTCTAGCCCAAAATCACAAAAAAGACCCACCATATATGTAATTGAATCTAATTAATTCGCTTGGTTAATTAATTGATTAATATTACCAAAGGGGTCAATACAATTTTTGGCCTATCAAATAATAAAAGTAATACAAGTTTTACTATATATATATATATATAAATATATATGAGAAATTAAACCATGATTGGGTTTGGGCTTAAATGGAGAGATCATTGAGGGACAGTGTGAACTGGGCTAAGTAGCTGCATAACGGCCTTGGCTCAATTTACAAATTGGGTGAAGAAGATAGATTCGATAGTTTTAACAATTCAAGACGTTCCTCCACCATGGGCCATGGCATTATGTGAATATTGCCAATAGATTTCGCAAAGAAATGAAACCTTAAAATCCAAAATAATAGCCTTCTCGAAAAAGAGGGAAAAAAAAAAACACAATTACTAGGTTGGCCCATTGGGGTTCGAGTGGTGGTATATTATTATTATTATTCTCTAATTATTTGAAAGTGCCTGTGTGGGAGGTCAGAGAAGCTTTCCAAGTTTTCTCCCAACTCCGATCATACAACCATACAAAGCAAGAGTTATTATGTATAACCAAGCACTAACCCTTACGATGTATGAAATAATTTAATAAAAATTACATTTTTACTTTGCATGAAGAGACGGTAGTTTAAAATGAATGAAAATAAGTAATCTAGTTCAACATAATAATAATAATAATAATAATAATAATAAGTTTGGTCAAAAGTACAAAATTCATCTTATAGTGCTATTTAGCGGGTGTTTGGTACTGTTATTTAAACAACAATTTTAAGTGTTTAAACATTGAAACACTTATTTCTACAATATTTTTTATGCCACACTTATTTCCACAACACTTAAACAACTATACTAGAAATCTCTTACCAAATGGCTTCTTAAAAATACATTTTATCATCATATATAATTATGTAAGAAATACAATTAGAAAAAAATTATTAATTAGCCTCATGTAATTCATCTAAAAGCAATGGAGTTAAAACAAATTATTGACTACATTAAATATATAACATTTTTATAAACATCTACAAGCTTGGAAATGCTCGCAATGTAAAATTCTCAATATGCAAAATTTTCTTAATAGAGGATCACCAAAATAAGAAATGACACACAATTCTTGAAATTGAACTATATAAAAAGATCTTTGCCTAAAAAATAATTAAAATTTCATATAAAAAAATGCAATATATACCCATATCAATAAGTGCAAAGGAAATTGATCAGACAAGAGAATACATATTTTACATAGAGAAGTGTTACGTCCACAATATTTTCAAAAAACTTTTACAACAAATTATAAGTGGTACGTTGTTATTAGTTCTAATTTGAACTTACCACTAAAATTATTTTTTTGTTCTAATTCACCAATAACAACCCTAATACTGTCACTTAAGATTTGTTGTGAAAGTGTTTATTCTGAAATCAACAAAAGTTAGTTTGATAAACAATAGTATTCAAATCTCTTCGAGTATCTGACTATTTTCTTTGGCATGTGCAGGCTCCCATCCCATACACATCGGATTATTACTGGAAAGAATCTCTTGAGAGTGGCCTCAAAATGCTAGCAAAAGATTTCAAACCTAAAATTTCATGGATATAATAAGACCCTGGAAATCATTTAGCCAATCCCTTGGGGGTTTATTTGATAATCTTCTAATGAGGCTCATATTCCTCTCTTTTATTAAATATAGTAAATTTAACGAAAATTAACTTTTAGGTCATATGTTTGCTTGAACTTTAATTCATTCTCCAATCTCTCTATTAATTCACTTTTAGAAAGTTCTGTAGTAGTTGTACTTTATAAACAAAAAGTCGATGAAGAATATCTTACACGTATAAAAACAAAAACAAACAACCGTTTTCATGAATTTAATTAAGAAAAACTATCTCACCAAAGGTTGGTCTGTCTCTTGAGATTAAATTTTTTTATTTATTATTTTTTTTAACAAGTTATACCTGTGACCTGTTGAGATAAAGACAATACCTTTTATATATATATATATATATATATATATATATTATTAAAGTTAACTGTCCCCAATTACCGAACTTATGTTTGGGGTATTACTCACACTTTTTAAGATTGAGAAACTTCTAGCAAGACCTAAAAATAATAATAATAATAATAATAGAAATATTAGGAAAATTTATTTTATTTTTGCTTAGCTATAATGCCTCATTAATTGCATTTGAAGAAGAGATGACCATTTAAAAATGGAGGGTAAAACCACCACTTTCTCTTTGTGCCGTGATCACCCCACAAGTATAAGTGCTTGTGGGGTGTGAGAGGCCAGGGCTAGGGTTTAGGTTTCCAGGAGGGAGCTTCATATACATATACACTTAGATTAGGTTAGAGTAAAATTTTTATCTTGTATAGAAAATAAAAAAAATGGAGATTAACGATTGAGATGGCAAAAATGAGGAATGAGACATGATATTACAACTACAGCTTGAATATAATTGCCATCAATCGCAAATTATTTATTTTCCTATCTAATGCATAGTTGATGAAAATTTGTACTTTTGTGTGGATTCATGTTCCAAATTTCCAATTATGTTCAATCACTCATCAATTATATGTGTGTGTGTTGTTTTTGTGCATTACCAAAAAAAATCTTAATTTTTTTTAGTGTAGTGAATTTTTTTTAAAAAGAGCTTTTTGGACTCGCATTTGACTAGTAAAACCTACAAGTAATTTCAATTCTTACCATTGAAATTTGTTTAAAATCATATTCAAGAAGTTTTTCTAACTCCCCTAAGAAAGGAGTTTTTCTAACAAACAAATAGACCAAAAACATTAAAAACAAACCTATTATCAATAAGAAATACAAAATTCACTTTTTCAATTTGAATAACTAAGCACACTAACACTTTCTAAAATAGTCAATTACAACACCCAAAAAGAAAGAAAGAAAAAATCCTAATGAAATAAGTCATTACTACATGGAAAAGTAAATTAAAAAATAAAAATAAAAATTCTTACCACGATCATATGTCAAACTACTTTCGCAATGACTCAAAAAAGACACTTGCAACGACTAATGCAATAGTTTTTGGAGAAAAAAAAAATTACATAACGAAGATATATCTCTTATTCAATTATAATTTATAAATAACATAAAAAGCAAATGATAACCAATGGCAAAACCGACAGCCTAATCCCATTCACAGCCTGCAAAAATGTGCAATAAAATAAAGCAACTAAAAACATCCAGATATAAAAGAATGCAGAAGCCATATATTTTCTTCTTCGTATGTTTCTTGGTAAATCCTTCGTATGTGCTGTCAACCGCTATAACTAATCTCAAATTCACATGACAGATGAAAGAGTTGGCATACTTCGTCTCATTATACAAAAATGCATGATTTGAGAAAATTAATTTGTACACAGATGTTTGGTTGCACTTGTTTAGCTTTGTTGATTTAGAAAGAAACACAAGTGGATTTCAATTAACTTAACTGATAAAGTTTTTGATAGTTGAATAAGAGATTTGTAGTTCAATTCCTGTTTACACCTAAAATATCTAAATTTGATTGCAAGATTTAGAATGGCTAATGTTATTCAAACACTTGCACCACTTATAAATGTGTATTGAAGGTTATTCAAAATAGGGAAATGTTAACCAATGCGAAATGTCAAAACTTTAGCAATAGTTCTTGTAGGGGACAAAAACTAGCCCAAGGTGAGATCCATGGGATACAGTTTAAATGACCGACACAATCTATTTATAAATGAGTAATAGGGAATAAACACTCCACAATAGGAAACTCAAACAATTGATTTCAACCACACCATATATTTCAGATGAAACTCATGTATTACAACTAGAAATCTTCTTTTTCCTATCGTGTTATACTCTCTCTATTAGACAAATTACTTTTCTTCCTTCTCTCACCTTTTTTTCACAATTTTTTCCACCTAAAAGATTCCCCTTCATATTTGCCTATCTTTCCCTCTATATAGGTACATTCCTTGTTCTAATCTCTACAGTTATTCTATTGTCGGCCGAATTTTTAGGGATATTTTCCTCTCCTTTATCAGTTTCTTCCCTTCCCTTTTCCTAGAATTTTGAGTTTTGAGGGTGTTTGTATTGTTGAGGTTGTCTCACATGTATTCAATGAGGCAGAGGTTAGGTGGAAATCTCCTCATTAATGTGGAGGCAAAGATCTTGAAACTTCTTGTGTGTTCTGGAAGTTTTCTGAGGTTTCAGGCACTTTTTGGAATCTATACATGGATCATCTGTGCACCTTGCTTTGGGTAAGGTTAGGCTTTTTAGCTTCTTACCTTCTTCACAGGAACTATTTACCCGTGTTGCTCTCCTATTCTTGAGTGCTCGGGATGGCCCTATTACCTTTCTTCCATAGCCCATAGCCCCCCCGGACCTTCTTACAAGGATACATGCTTGGCCTAATTCATTTTCCGTGGCCCAATTGTTTCTTGGGCTTGGAGCCTGGAAGAGTCCCCTCACAGTTCTTTTACACAGATATTTATGTCTATACCTTATTAACCAATAACAGTAACAGAAAAGCCTCAATACCACTTTTACATTATCACAAAAATAAATTATTTATGTAATATATCAACAGTCTACGTTCAGGGCTTGTGGAGTCAGATTTAATGGAGGTAAAAGCCAAATTCAATAACAAACATTTCTTTAGAAGAAGCTTTTCAAACAGACTATGAACAAAGAATTTTCAACTCCAGCTTCTCCTTTTTAAATAAATCTGCATCAGCACTTTAACATGCTAAAGTTTACCCATTGTTATACTAATTCTGTCTAATCTTTGGCGCTCCTTATTTCCACCTCTCTGCTATAAAAAACCAACGGCAACACAGATTTTTTCAACAACCCGTATGATTTTCAAACACAAAATCATAGTAAAGGCTTAGTACTTTCTAACATTTAAAAAAAAGAAAAGAAAAAAAGAAAAGAAAAAACCCTTGTAGATATAAAAACCGATCAAATAAAAAGTGTGAAAGAAAGGACTAAGAACGATAATCAAATAAAGACTGAGGTAGAAAAAATCACTAAAATGGAAGCAGGACGAGCTTCTTTTATGGTTTTATTTGAAAACTCTATATGTGAATATATTTTTATTAGCATATAGGTAATATATTTCTACTAGCAAATCAGGGAAAATTGGCATTGTTCAAATTTTTTGTTATTGAAAAATTTTAGCATTGCAATATGATGTACATGGCAAAATTTTTATGGTTCATATCTTGTGGCAGAGGCTGTTAGGGAAGAATGTTGTATTTATTAGCAGCAGGGTTAGCCCAATATATTGTGAACATTTTATAGTGCTTTAAGCATATTTTTCCTTTTCATTTCTATTAAGACTCTCAATGTACGAGACCAATAGAACTCTAACCTAATTGAAACTCTTAACATGTTTCAAAAAAAAAAATGTTGCAAATGTGTTAAATCATCGATTATAGATTAATCTCCTTTAAATAGTTTAAGACTTTAATTTTTGTAAATTGATATTCTACAAAGCCGCACACCAAATAATATCTATCTCACTCTCTTAAAAAGATATAAAATTAAAAATTAGATTTTAACTTTACTTAACTATGTATCATTGTATATCCAAAATAAAGTATTATTTTAATCGTAATATATTTTTATTTTTTTATTAATATTTATGGTTCAACTATGATATTCAATTCTCTATATGAAATTAACATTAGTTTAGTTGGTGTTATTCATCAAATTAACCTAGATTTGATTAGTATTAAATAATTTTGTTTAATTAATATTTACATATTAAAAGTCCCACATAAATTTTTCGCCTTAGGCCCCAAATAATGTTGGCCCACCCCTGATTACCAGCATGGATGAGCATGGGGAGAATATTGTTACTGTTGCTGTAGCCCAGGGTTTTGTCCTGAGTGAACATTGCGATGTCATTTCAAAAGCATATAAGACACTCTGGAAAGATGTAATATTAACCCAAGATAGAAACTTTCAGTTAAGTCTAGCTTGACTTGTTGAATGTTCCAATTGTTGTGCATATTTTCCATTTTTTTATGATCTCCTTTGTTTTGTTGTTTACCTTCTGCCTGTAGTTAGACATATCTTTTGATAAGTTCATTCGGACAACTGATTGTTAGAAGTGTTTGAGTATGTTACTTAGTTGCTGAGGTGTGCGTGTGGAGCTGATTAGCTGTGCGTGTGGTGCTGCATGTGGGGTGCTAGTGAGGTGCGTGTATGAGTTGCTAATGAAGGGTGTGTTAGTTGTTAATGAGGCGTGTAGGTGTAGCTGATGAGGTGATAAGTGTAATTGCTTAGTTGGCATTATATACTTGTATTCACACTAATGTTGTATAAAATGAGAGTTGGTTAATATGGTTAGTTAGAATATTGACAGTTGGCTTGGGTAGTTAGGTAGTTAGAGAGTGAGGCCTTGAGAGGTATTAGAGTAGTGTGGGAGGGATGAGCATGTATCAAATGAACATTTATTAATTCCAATTCTCTTAATTCTTTTCTCCTTTCCTCTTCATCTCTTTGTTCATGCCTCTTTCTCTACTCTTGGAAGACTAGTTGTCCTTGAATTCAACTACTAAACACCCCTGTTCCTAACATTTGGTATCAGAGCAAGGCCTTCCTTGGCCATGGCTGAAACACGTTCAACTACTATTGCGACTCAGGAGGCTCTTGCTTCACTAAGGTCTGCGAGTGATCATCATGGTAAAGAAATTCAAGAAATGCTTACTATCGAAGAAGTGCATACACGGACTTTGAACGAGATGAATCAACAATTAGCAATTCTTGTGTAGAGGCGTAATGGTTCTGATCAAGGTGGATTGCCTCAATCTCCAACAAATGGTGAATCCAGATATGTCAATTCATCAACAATGGCTCTGTCTCGGCCTGTGAGGTTGGAATTTCCAAGGTTCTCTAGAGAAGACCCTGCAAGTTGGGTTTACAAGGCCAACCAATACTTCAAGTATTACAATACACCAACTGCAGAGAAATTGATGCTAGCCTCGTTTCATATGGAGGGTGAGGCTCTAATTTGGTTTCAAGATAGTGAAGAAGTAGGTCTTTTTGTTGATTGGGAATCATTGATTCAAGCATTGCACATCAGATTTGGTGCCACGGCTTATGATGATCCTATGGAAATGCTTACTAGGCTGAGAAATATACCTTCTTAAAAAAACAAATAATGCTCTCTTAAAATATTTGCCCAATTTAAATAAGCCATAGTTCAGTTACAAAAACATCACTTCATTGTTGGGTAAACTACATATAATAACATATAATAATACATAAAAAATTAAAGGTTTTTTTTTTTTCATAATTAATTTTTCAATAACAATAAACAATAATTAGTAAATGAAATATTAGCCAAACAAAGAGTCTAAGAGAATCTTAACAATCGGCGGTGAATCCCATGAGAAACAATAACCTAAAGAAGTAAAATATAACAATGGTTCCAAAGAGCAAATAATAACAATGGTTTCAAAGAGTAAACATAACAATGTACCACACCACAATAAACAATATTTCATCCAAAGATTAACTCTTAACTTTGTGTTGGCAAAGATTACAAATAGTGAAATTGATTTTATGAAAACATTTTTTTCTTTAACAATATCATAAAATATTCTTCATATAGATAGCTATGTATCCCATAAAAAAAAAAAAAAAAAAAAAAAAAAACACTATGTATGGAAAATTTGACAAACAATTTATATATATATATATATATATATATATAAATTTGACAAACAATTTTAGGTTCACAATTTAGCCAATTTTTTTTTCAATTACATTTATATATATATATATATATATATTTATGAACTTTTCAATTATACATATATAATATAATATCTTGAAAATTTGACAAACAATTTTTGTGTAACCTAAAAAGTACCAAGTAGAACTTAATACATGATTAGATGACTCAGTAAAATAAATAAGTCAATATCTATGTATATATAAGTAAATATGAGACAGTAAGAACAAGATAAGTGTTTAGCTATCGATATATGGTTGGTTCAACACTTAAAATTTTGTACTTAATTTTTTAAACCCATTAAAGCAACCCTCCCCTCAAAAGTATGACATGGCGCTATGGTAGTACCAAATTTCATATTATGTCTATCAAAGTCAACCATCTCCTTCAGTTTGTTGTCCCAAAAGGAGTATGACCCAGTTTTCCCAAAACTAGGTTAATTAACCGATATTCATAATTCCTAAGTGATTTACATCATGACCTTCATCAATTTATAACCTAAACCATCAAATGTCTGTAATGAAACACATCATGGGTCTTAAAAAAAAAAAGTTCTTGCAGATTTGGATTTATTACCCCAAAATCTTTCTAATGATGTTGCCCATACTTGAAAGTTTTTAAACCTAAAACCAAACACTAAGGGACCCAATAAATTTGGCCTAACATAATTAATTTCCTCACCACTTTGGCTTTAAAAATAAAATAACTAACCACCGCGCACTCTTGGTGCGGTGGTCACTCCACAAGTATAAATACTTTAGGGGTGTGGGGAGCAAGGGCCGGGGTTCAAGTCTCTAGGAGGGAGTTTCACACATATATACACTTAGATTAGGTTAGAGTAGAAATTCTATCTTATAAAAAAAAATAATAAAAAAAAAACTAAAAATTTCCAAAAATTATGATTTTCTCCAAGTTATAAGTTCTATATGTTAATTCAATTCAGCCCAAATTTCATGCCATTCTCAAGTTATGCTAAAATCACGTCAATATATCCAAATCTGAAATGAAGAGAACCTGCATATCTCAAATTATATAACTCTTTGGGATGAATGAGAATAAATTTTATTCTAACATAACAAGACAACCACAATACAAACCACAAAATACACAAACTAGATGAAGCCATCAGAAAGCACAAGGTACACAGCACAACAAAGTTCTCTATTGAGAAGATTACGAACAAAGCCCAGTTTTGAGCCCATAGCACTCACTAGTCACTACCAAGACTAAAATGCACTGCTTTAGTCCAGTGTGCCCAAGCCCAAAATTACCTTCCCTTTTAGCCCCAATCTTAGCCCAAATTTAATTTAGGCTTTTAATAAGATGACAAAACCCAGCAGCTACCTTACAATCTTGCATAAATCTTCCACCCTCAAAAATATTCTTTTAGGGTCCATTTTACAAATAGAAAAACAAAAAATCTTTTGCAAAATAAAAATTAATAATTAAAAAAAAAAATTCCGTGACAGAACTTTGCCAATTTAGATTAATTCAAATTTATTGGGCATATACTAGCGTAATAATCCAATAATAAATGTTGACGCCCAAATATATTATAAAAAGTAAAACAATATTTTTATTAAGATTTAAGCTAGACACTCCAAACGTTTTTTTTTTTTTTTAAATAAATAAAAAATAAAAAATAAAAAACTTACAAAAAAACAAGAAGTAGAGCCACCAATCTCACATCTCAATTTTCTTGTTTTACTTAAGAGAATTGTTATATCCCTTACATTTACACAACAAATCATAAGTAGTAAGTTGTTATTGGTTATTATGGGTAAGTAAAAAAGTAATTTAAGTTGTAAATTAAAATTAGAACTAATAACAATTTACCACTTGTGATTTGTTATGAAAATGTTATGGATATAACCTTCCAATTTATTCAACATAACTACCACAAAACTAATCATAAAATACACACCCCAGGTCCCAGATGAAAACTGTAAGGAAACACAATGCGTAAGAAAGGGCCAGTTGAGAAGATTAGGAACAAAGTCCATTTTTGGGTCGATAGTACTACAAGGAAGGATACTATACTGGCCCCAATAATAAGATTAAGCCCGATGCTCTTAACGGCAGGAAAACTTGGCCCTCACATATAGGAAAAAAAAAAAAATCCTCATGCTACACAAAGAAGCATGAAATTCAAAGTAATATTTGTCATCAACATTCTGAAGTTTGATTCCCATTTGGTTGTCGGTAGGGCCATCACCGCCGGTGACTTGGCTTAAGAACCAACGTTTGGCCACCGCTTCTGAAATATCTTATACAGTTGCGGAGTTTAGCAATGAGTTTAATAATAAGAATCAGGAGGGTCGCAATGTCCGTAACATCTTTAACGCTCAACTGCAAGCTGTTGCAAAAAAGAAATTGTATCAATATTACAGGAAAAGGAACTCACACACACAAATAACTTTAGCTAGCCAGTGTTGCCCAGCCATATGAAGAGACAAAAAAGGATGATTGCCTAGAATTATCAAAGGATAGGAACTAGGAAAAGCGTGGGACGTTATGCAAGAAAGTGTACACCGTAAAAGGGTAACGGAGGCAGAAGGAATGAAGCTAATGATCCAAGTGATACCTGCAAATGGTAAGTAATATAGATTTTCCATAAGCCATAAGGTCAGGTGTATTACGCACATCAATAACAATTCTGCTATATCAGATGTTTTATTTATTTATTTATTTTTATAATCTAATTAATACGTATTTTCTAACTTTAATTCCCTCGTAGTAAGTAATACAGAGCTTTCATAAGGTCAGTAGCATTCTGCCATATCTGATTTTTTAAGCTAATCAACACACTTTCTAACTTTGATTTCCATAGGTCGGTGAATTACACCCACCAATAGCATTCTGTGTGTAAGAAATCAAGAAACAGACAGTTCCAGAAGAGAGCTAGAGAGAATTTTGATTGAAAACTGAATATTTCATTAGCTTGAATGATTTACATCAAGTTCTGAAACATACATACAAAACAGAGTAACATTACTCTTTTTTCGAACACAGTTCAAGCTCGAGTTTATTATTAAACAAGATTTTATGTTAAAGTTTGACTTATTTTCTTATCAAGTAAGCTCGAGTTTTTTCATAAATTACTTGATTAACTTATTTGTGGAAGTAAAAGTAAAAAATGATCTTGTAGATGAAAGCAAAGAGGTACTCTTTTTATTATTATTTATTTAATTTTAATTTATATATTTATTATTACTTTCTATTTACTATTTATTAATTATATAATTTTTTATATAAGAAATTCATTGCTATATAATTTATAGTTTATATAATATATAATATTCTTGAGGCATTAGGTGGTTATATATCTAAATTTATATTCATTGGAATAATGGAGTTGAGATATCACTTTCTGAACCTTAACCCAAATGAAATCATTGATTTTTATTTTCTATATATATATATATATATAATTTTTATGTCTGATTCCAACATTGAATAAATTGGCATATAAGAAAATTTGGCCATCTGTAGTTGGGATTACATTAGTAGAAATTTAAGCTAAAACATCTCCCAATTAGGTCTCAACTATTGGTAAAAAAAATCATACTTCCTTCACCTAAACGCGAACTTAATTTAGTGGCTCTTTTCAAAAGTCGTGAATGCAAATAAAAAACATCTCATAGATAAGCTTCATGACCTGGCAGTCTTCCTTTTCATATATAGTGTGAAATCATATATCTCTTCACAATGTTATGAATTTTTACTATGAATATATTGTTTATATCATTAATATGCTACAAATAATAATTTAATATCATATAAACCTATTGACAAATTTATACAATCTAATTTCAAGTCTATATAAATATATTTTTAGACAATTATACATATAAAAATATGATATTATATATAGTTAAATTGAGTGCTCGTGTTCACGAGTTTGTTTACGAACACATTATTTTGTTTAAGCTTGGTTTGTTTAATAATTGAGCCTAAACTTAAGGATTGACCTTGGCTTGTTTGCTAAACAAACAAACATAAACAAATTTTTTCTCTAGTCGAGCTTGAACTTTTCATAAACAGTTTGGTTTATTTACAGTCTCATGTCTTTCATAGAGTGGCTTTGAAACAATGAATAGCCTTTACACTTACCACGAAACAAATTAATATTATTTAAAAATAAAAAACTACACACCTTTACCCAAATTGTTGTTGAATTTAAACTCTATCTACAATGACTATCAAATGATATCTACAGAAAGTAATTTCCCGGATAGTGTCAAGGAAAACCTTGACTTGCTAAGTCACCTGGCTTTTGTGATCTTGTTAAGCCAATTTGGTGTAGGATTGGGCCTGAATGGGCAAATAATTTAGGGCTTGTGCACACTGGACTTAAGTGGCGCATTTTTTCACCTTGGTTCAGTTATTTTACAAAATGAGATGAAACAACTTTGTTGTGTTGATTTAACACTTTTCAATCAAAGGAGAAAGCCATTTTTGTCCCTTTGTTTTTTCAACATAGATTATGTGAATTTTGCTAATCGATTACCTCTGTTTCATGCTCTATGACTAGGATATGACTTTGACTAAAAGCGCATGAAAAATTTTTGTGTCATTGATAAATCTTATTGTTTTGTGGGCTGGGTTTTAAAAATGAGGTTTTTTTGTTTGTGTGGCTTAAAAGAATATTCTGCAGACCGTAAAACTTGCCCCCACATGCAAGTTCTATTTTCGGCTGAGGCTTTATTGTTGGCTTTAATTATAGTAAAGCTTAAATTTGATTTGGGCTATGATTGGGCCTACGAGGGAAGGAAATTCAGGAATTGTGACAACTGGGCCTAGGAGGTGCATCTTTGCCTTGTTTCAAAAAAAAATTTTAGCCGAAAACGATAGATTGTAAACCATTTATAAAGAATCAGAATTTACTATGGTGAAGGGAAAAGAAGGTTTCTCTTCAACGAAGCGGAGGATTTTTTTGGGTCTGCTTAGTTAAGCATTTTGAGAGTTTAAAAAAACATTTTTAAAACCTAAAACTCTATTTTGTAACAATCACTCCTCATAACATTTTTTTTTTTTATAAATGTTCATTTTAAACTCAAAACACCGTTTTTTAATCAGCTCACCCTCTGTCTCCTTAGCATACCAAACTAATTCTTGAGTCACCATATTACAATATCTAGAAAAAGGAAGTTAAAGAAATGCATCTGTTGGAATATTCAGAATGATATCTCCAAAGGGCAATTATCCTTGGACAAATTTGATTTGTTAGTATTCAATGTCAACCTTATACTCTAGAGAGAGAGAGAGAGAGAGTCATTTGCACGGTGTGTGTATTTTAATGAAACTTGCAGCTAGTTTGTATTGTGGTTGTTATCTTTCACATTTGCTGCAAAAATGATTAGAATCAACACAAAAAGTTCTCTTCACTGTGAGAGAGAGAGAGAGAGAGAGAGAGAGGTTGTTTCACCTCATTTGAAAAATCAAACCAAGGTAAAAAATGCAACGCTTTAGTTCAGTGCACATAGCCCTAAATTACTTCCCCTTTTAGGCCAGGTCCATGCCTAAACTGGTTTAACAAGATCACAAAATTCAGTAACCATCTTAATAATCTTATTTACGTCTTCACGGCTCCACCCTCAAAATATTTTTTTGGGCCTACCATACAAAAAAGACATTCTTTTGCAACATCCAAAAAAATAATAATAACCCCCATTCCATGAATATATATATATATATATATCTACTATACAAAAAGAAAACCATTTTAGACTAAAATTACTCTAACTCACAATGTTGTGATTGATAAAACTATTGATGTATATATTTAATCACATTACCCATTTAATGAGCCTAACAACTTATTTAAATAATACAGGTAAATATTTTATCAATTCCTACATAATGGGACTAAAAGTAGATATGTCAATCTCATTATCATGACCCAATCCCAAATGAGAGATTTAGATATATAAGTTGTAATATCCAAATATTATAAGCCAAACCATCAATACAACATTTAAATATCATATCTCTCAACAAATCATCAAACTAAAGTATGAGTAAATAAAGACTCCAAATACATCCTCAAATAGTCTCACGGTTACCAAATTTACAACCCTAAAAAAGCACAAGAGCAAATTTTTATTACATAGTTTTTTACTGCATATAATCTTTAGTTCATAGCTCGAACGGTCACCAACTAGTTGCATTAATAGAGTCCACTGCACTAATCTGAAAATGGTGGAAAAAAAAAAGGGAATGTGGTGAGCTAATAGT
The DNA here is from genome assembly GCA_963669245.1 of Quercus cerris. Classification (NCBI taxonomy): domain Eukaryota; kingdom Viridiplantae; phylum Streptophyta; class Magnoliopsida; order Fagales; family Fagaceae; genus Quercus; species Quercus cerris. Next base: position 41,513,194 of record OY770013.1, on the reverse strand, counting down.
TGAATAAGAGACTACATCATATGCTAGTGTCAAGTGAAAATGCACATTACAATAAACGATGTATTAAATTTTACAAAACATTTATCAATAGTATGAAAGTAAGAAAAACCTATTTTGTAAGTGAACAGTTAACAATACAATGAAAAATATATAACTATTAAATAAACAAATGCTTTCTTATAAGATTTGCCCAATTTCAATAAGTCGTAGTTCAGTTACAAGAACATCACCTTATCATTGAGTAAACTACTTATTATAACATATAATAATACGTTTAATGGTAAAGTTGGTTTTCACATTCAATTTCTCAATAACAATAAACAATAATCGGTATATAAAATATTAGCCAAACTAAAAACAACCTTTACAATCGGCATGTGAATCCCATGGAAAACAATAACCCCAAAGAGGTAAAATATAACAATGGCTCCAAAAAGCAAATAGTATAAATGATTTCAAAGAGTGAACAATAGCAATGCACCACACCACAATAAACAACATTTCATTCAAAGACCAACTCTTAGCCTTGTGTTGGCAAATATTAGAGATAGTCTAATCTAGGGGTGTGCCATTAACCTACCAAAACTGACCCAACCCAACCCAATCAGCCGAGTTGTGTAAGTTTTTAAGAGTTGGTGGGTTGGTTAGTTGGTTGGTTTTTTTTTTTTTTTTTTTTTTTTTTTTTTTTTTAATTATTTTTTTTTTAACAATATGTTGGGTTGGGTTTGGTTCAAAAGATTTACAAATCCACCAAAACTAACTCAACGCACCTATATTTAATATAAATAAAAAATAAAAAAATATTATACAATTTCATTATTTACTTTTTTGCCCCTCTTAAAATAAATGCAAACCCTAAGCTATTCTCATATAGTTTGTGTTAGTTTGATGTTATATATGCTCATGACTATTTTGTTATAAATTTGCTCTTATTTGTGGTGGTTTTATTTTAATGCACAATTTAATAATAATAATAATTAAAAAAAAAAAAAACTGTCCAACCCATGGGTCCAACCTGATCCACATGAATTGGGTACTACAACAAAAGTGAGCTATGGTGACGAAACGTTTCGTCACCATATCTCCTTATTTCATCATTGAAGACATATGGTGACGAAAACACATTTGTCACCAATGATTTTTTATTTGTAATTTTTTTTATTTGTAATTTTTTTTATTTGACCATATAAGGTGACGAGCCGATTGTATTTATTTAATTATTTTGTTTCAATTTCAATAGATTAAGTGGCAAAATATTTCGTCACCAAATGTATTTTTTTTTTTTCCAATTTCAATATATTAGGTGATGAAATTTTGCATCACCAATTTCTACTTATAGTCCAATATTGGTGACCAAAATTTTTGTCACCAATTTAGTTTTATTTATTAATGTTCCTTACAATTACTTGCCATTACATTAACCTATTCAATTCCAACCACATCTATAAACAAATCATCCATTTATTTCCAACCACATCCATTAAAAAAATCTTCCATCATGATGGGTTGGGCTAATTTGGATTATTTTAACCCATCATGATGGGTTGGGTTGAAAAAATCTCTCAACCCAACCCATGCAAACCCTCTAGTTGATTATTTAAAAACATTTTCTTTTTCTTTAACATTATCATCAAATATTATTCTCACACACACACACACACACACACACACATATATATATGATAAAACAGATAGCTGTGTCCCATCAAAAAAATAAAAAATTATAGCTATGTATAGAAATAACTTTTACATAAAAATGTTAGCTATTTGGCAAAGATTCTTAAAATATGGGGTAAAATACAGTTAACCACCCCAGGGTTTGGGTTAATACTAGTTAGGTTCAAAACTGACCAACTTAATCCTTAATCACCGCAAGAGAGGAGAAAAATAAGTAACAGTTTAGGGTTCAAGTTGGGCTTCAAGATCAAATTAGTTAGTTTTGAAAAGTTCTGAACATTGCTGACGTTAGTCTAAATCTCAAGGATGTTAACTATATTTTACCCTATAGTATAATATCTTGAGTTGAATCACTATTTAAAGTCTACTTTCTTCAAATGGACAAAACTTCTATGTCACCTAAATAGTATCAAGTAAAACCTAATACATGATTAGATGATTGAGGGAAAATAAACATGTCAATATCTATTTATATCTAAGCAAATACGAGGTAGTAAGAACAAGATAAGGATTTAACTTTTGATATGTACTTGGTTCAATGCTTAAAATTTTGTGCTAAACTTTTGAAACCTATTTTAAGCATCAGCATTAGTGGTGCCAAAAATTTAGCAATTTGGCACCACAAAAAGCTACTTATTTTACCACATCACTTTACAAAACACTCAACATCAGTAGTTTTATTTTAGTTTTCAACACAATAACAATATATATATATATATATATATTTTTTTTTTTTAACATTTGAGCTACTATGCACAAGCAAAGATAGTTGTGCACTGTAGTGCAGTAGCAAAAAATTATTGCTTTGGCTCCACCAATGCAACCTCAATTTTGTAGTTTGTGGTGTTAAAAATAGCAATTTAGCTTTTTAGTACCACCAATACTAATGCAGAGTATTAGCATTGGTTGTGCTATAAATTTAGCAATTTGGCACCACAAAAAATGATTTTATCTATTTTTCCACTTCACTTTACAAAACACTTAACATTGATGGTTTTATTTTAGTATTCAACACAATAAAATAATATAAATAACACAATAAAATAATATATCTACTACAATAAACAACAACTACTACCACTAATACAATAAAATAATATATCTTTTAATAATATATATATATATATATATTTTTTTTTTTTTTACCATCTTAGCTACAATGCATAGCCATCTTTGGCTTGAATTGTAGCTCAACAGCCAAAAAATATGGCTTTTGCTCCATTGATGGAGCACACTTTTGTTATATTTAATTAGTTGCTAAATTTAGCATTTTACCTCAAGCCAAACACTAAGGGACCCAATAAATTTGGCCTAACATAATTAATTTCCTTGCCAAATAATTAGATATTTCCAAAAATTATGATTTCCTCTGGGTTATGAATTAACTCAATTCTCACCAAATTTCATGCCATTCTCAAGTTTTGCTATAACCAAGTCAGTATATCCAAATCTAAAATGAAGATGACATGCATCTCAAATTATATAATTCTTTGAGATGAATGAGAATAAATTTTATTCTAACATAACAAGACAACCACAATACAAAGCACATAATACACACACTAGATGAAGCCATCAGAAAGCACACAGCACTAGTTTCTCGCTAATTTTACTTATTGGCCGGCCCCTAGGATTTTGAAGGAAAAAAAAGAAAAAGAATGGTTTTGTTCCTCGTAAGCAGACTACTCTTTTTTTTTTTTTTTTTTTTTTACTGTGAAGATAGAAGTTAGCAGACTTACTCTTAAAATAAGAATGATACATCATACAAGGAACCCAAAGAAAGTTCCAACTGAGCCGAAGCCTGACTCCCGATCATCACCTGCGCCGAAGCCTGACTCAACTTTAGGCTTCTAAAGTTCCAACCTTACTGTGCCGGGTATCTCTTTCTTTGTTATGTTGGGGATTTATGCTTGTTAGTCTAAAAAGAATATTCAATATCAGTCTATGCTTTTTGACTTTTGAATCTTCTACGTCTTTTGACCGCATATATGTTTTGTGTTAATTTATATATAGTTTTGATAGTAATTTCTCAAACCAAGTTATTATTATTGTTAAGTTCAAAAATAGAAGAAGTTATCATTGTTGTTTATGATATACTATATTTGATATATACGGTACTTATTTATTGTAACACATTCACTTTAAATATAACTAGTCGCTAACCTGTGCGACCTATGGAATAGATAAATTTAAAATCACATATATTTTTAAAAAATAAATAGAGAGTTCTATATATAATTTAAATTATATTAAAAAAGAGTCCTATATAGGTATTGTATTGTATAGGTATTTTATAATTTAAATTAGTTTCTCATAGGTATTGTATAGGTATAAACCAAGTAGGATACATATTTTAAATAAAAAAGAGACCATAATGGTGGGTAGTAGCAGTTTTTGTTTTATTATTTATCCATAAAAAGAAACAGAATTTGATAGGATATGAGAAAATAAATTGTAGTAGAATTTGGATTGTATAATCAAATTAAGATTTTTATCAATATAGAAATTATAGGAGAAGAAGATAAGACTAAAAAAAATTATAAAATAACAATGATATGACAAGCTCTGAAGAGGTCAACAATAAGTCAAATGTTTCAGCTTTATATATATATATATATATATATATTTATATATATTAGTAATATGGAAGAAGATAGGGTATAACCTTTTTAAAATTTTTATTTTAAATATATACGAAAGTGGTGTCTTAACTTTTGATTAAACTATTTCATTTCTTTCCCTAAAAAAAACTATATCATTTCTTACTTATGAAACACTCTAAAATTTTAAGGACTGATAGGGTGATAATTACAAAACTAGGACCTCTACATTTTTTTAGTCATTAGTTTTTTTTTTTTTTTTTTTTTTTTTTTGTTATGTTTAGTTTGGCCCCTTTTTTTTTTTTAAAAAAAAAAAAAATCCTAGCTTAGGTTTTTAATAAGATGAATAAAATCCATCAACTATCTTACAATTTTACATAAATCTTAACCCTTAAAATATTCTTTTGAGGTCCACTTTACATAATGAAAAACCAAAATCATTTGCAAAAATAAATATTAGTAATTTAGAAGAAGAAAAAAACCCCACAAATATTAGTAATTTAGAAGAAGAAAAAAACTCCCACAATCTGTGATAGATCTTTGTCAATTTAGATCAATTTCAATGGATTAGGCATATACTAGCATAATAATCCAATAATATATGTTGACGCTCGAAAAAATCTTATATGAGATAGTCTCATGAGACCAATGTCACTAACATGTGGGTCTCACGTATGTGGAGCTCACATGTCAGTGAGACATTGGTCTCATGAAATACTTTCTCTTTGACGCACATAAATGATAAGAGCGTTACTTTTATTTTTCATAACAAAAATAAAAAGTGATACTAAAGAATTAAGCCACAAACTCAAGAAGGTTACCTAGTTTTACAACTAAAAAAAATTACAAAACAAGAAGTGATTTTTTTTTTTTTTTTTTTTTTTTTTTTTGGGCGGGGGCGGGGTGGGGGTGGGGGGAGGGGGGAATTTACAAAACAAAAAGTATATCCACCATCTCACATCTCAAAAAATTTTTTTTTCTTTTTTAAGGGATGAATGAGATTTAATTTTAATCAACATAACAACCACAACACAAACCATAAAAGACACCCCAGATGAAACCTATTAAGGAGACAGTGCATAAGAAGGGCCAACTGAGAAGATCAAGAACAAAGCCCACTATTGTACTGCATCTACAAGGATAGTATAACGGCCCCAAGAAAAACTTGTCTCTCTGTCAAAAAAACACATCACCATGCTACCTTATTGAACTAAGCCTTAGAAGATAAAAAACCAAAAAAAAGCAGCATGGAATTCTAAGTAATAGTAAGAAAGAGTACTATATGCATGATGAAGGCTGTTTCTAGTAGATGTAGAAGCTTCAACAGATGCTACAATAGAGTTGTCAGATTCATTACTCATTTTGTTGTTGGTAGCGCCGTCACCGCCGTCGATGTTGCTGCCAACCACCTCTTCTGAAATATCTTATACACTTGCGGAGTCTAGCAATGAGTTTAAGAATGAGAATCAGGGGCATCACGATTTCCGTAACGTCTTTAACGCTCAAATGCAAGCTGTTGCAAAAAGAAATTGTATGAATATTACAGGAAAAGAATAAGAACTCTTATCTCCACACTCACACATACAAATAACCTTAGATATCTAGTGTTACCCGGCCATAGGAAGAGATAAAAAAGACGATTGCCTAGAATTGACAAGGGTTGAATCTAAGAAGAATGTTGCATATATTAAGCAGCTGCCAGCACTCAGTTGAGTCAGTTTATCTCTTCTAGTCAGGTGGGGCCTATTGTGAAAATGGCAAGTTGCACATGTCGGCTAAAATGGTCGATTCGGGCTCCGAATATAAAAATAAGACGCAAAAACTGCCAACGTCTAATATCAAAAGCATTGTCAGCTGTGCTCAAGTCGGAGCCAAAGTCGTTCGGAATCCTTATAAAAAAAATATATGAGTGGGCTCCCCCGTTTTAATATCTCCAGTTCTCTCATGTTTTAACACCAATGAAAGACACGTTGCAAGCAACAAATCCTAAGGGTAGAAAAATCACACGTCAAATATCACTTTTTTCTCTCAATTTTCTTTCTTTCTTCTTTGCATCTTTCTCCAACATCCCCACCCTAACGGACCTCACCTACATGAGCATCAGATGCGACCAGATTGGCAGATCGGAACTTGATGGCAATGGGTTTGGACTAAAACAGTGTGTTTCACAGCTAAGATTGGTATAGCAGAACAAGAAACCATGTCTGTTTGGATTGACGTGGTGGCTTTCGTGGCTATGCCGCTATGAGCATCGAGGCTCGTTCCATTGGAGCTTGGGGAGGTGAGACATCGGGTTTGATATGGATTTCTGGCCGTGGGAGTTCCAATGGGTTGTGGGTTTAGCATGAGACTTCTGAATATGCTTTGAAAGCTGTGAAAGAATCAGCCATGGAAGTTTTGAAAGCTTCCTCTCCTTCTTCAAAGCTTTGATAGCAGCCATGATGTTCTTCTCTAACAGAAGAAGAAGAAGAAGACAGATGCAAGCAATTCAAGTTAATTGGGTTGAAGAATATTTGAAGATATTAGCTCAGGCAGAGAGGCAGAGCAACATAACAGAGCATTGGAAGATTTATGCTTGAGCTTGTTGAACGACTGTGATGTTTCATACGACCTGTAGTCTAGACTTAGGTCATTTAGAAGCTATGTATATGAACACGTGTAATGTAGTGATTGGTTTAAGTGGTTGAATCCGTATAGTGTGAAGTTAGTTTTTTTTTTTTTTGATACGAGTGTGAAGTTAGTTATTTTCATTCTTTGGTTAGTTCAGGTATATATACTTATTGTACATTTAGTTTCATAATTAATGCAATTAAGAAGGTTCTCTTCCAATTTCTTCTCTCTAGCTTGTTGTCTTCTTCCCTCTCTCCTAGCTCTCTGTTTTCTTATAAGGTCTGGAGTGGCTGATCATTTTGTGATAGTGGAAACCATCAAAAGATGATTTTGAATGATCATTTTTCGTAACAGGTGATCGAAGCAATCCCACAAAATTTTTATTGAAAACTGAAAGGGGTTGAAAGAGAGAAAATTATTTGGCTTATTTCTAACCTTAGGATTTGTTGCTTGTCACGTGTCCTTCATTGGTGCAAAAATATGAGAGAACTGGAGAAATTATAACGGGAGGGGAGCTCGCCCCAAAAAAAAAAAAAAAAGAAGCAAAAGCTTCCTTCATTTTTTTGCACCTTGTCATTTTCACAATAGGCCCTACCCTGACCTGAGTCAAAATAGTTGAGAAGTCTTTTTTTTTGGGTAAGCATGGAGAGGTCTTTTGAGTCTCACAAATAGCATTTTGCCATATCAGATTTTTTTAAGCTAACCAATGCACCCTTTGTAACACTTTTTCTTTTTGAGATAGCACCCTTTGTAACTTTGAAACCTTGGTAGTGATATAGAGTTTCAATAAGGTCCGGTGTAAAACAATATGTTTACACCCACTAATAGCATTCTGCCATATCAGATTTTCTTAAGCCAGTCAATGCACAATTTCACACACAATTCTATTCTTTATTCAAAAGAAAGAAAGAAAGAAAGAAAGATAGATAGATAGATAGATTCTACAAATAAAATAAAAATAAAAACTTAAAATTGGACTAACGCTATAATCCCCTCTCATGTTGTTACGGAGGCTCTTAAACAATTAATAGCCCTTATATATATATATATATATATATATATATATGCACCCTTTGTAACACTTTTTCTTTTTGAGATAGCACCCTTTGTAACTTTGAAACCTTGGTAGTGATATAGAGTTTCAATAAGGTCCGGTGTAAAACAATAAGTTTACACCTACTAATAGCATTCTGCCATATCAGATTTTCTTAAGCCAATCAATACACAATTTCACACACAATTCTATTCTTTATTCAAAAGAAAGAAAGAAAGAAAGAAAGATAGATAGATAGATTCTACAAATAAAATAAAAATAAAAACTTAAAATTGGACTAACGCTGTAATCCCCTCTCAAGTTGTTACGGAGGCTCTTAAACAATTAATAGCACTTTTATATATATATATATATATATAATTTAATACTATATATAAAAGCAGAAGACTTTTCCTGCAATTAAGGCCCACGTAGAAAAAAAAACCACTTATAATTACGTCATGTTTACAATCAAAACATCAAAAGTCACACCGTATTTCGCTAAAACACTGCACATCTAAAAAGTAAAAACTCGATTTTTACATTGTTTGAAGATTCTTTCAAATCAAACGTGTGTTTAAAAACCTAACTTAAAATCATACGTGGTACCAGATCAAAAAAAAAAAAAAACATCCGTGGTACCAATACGATCAAAACAGAACAATAACCATAAAACTCTTTCTGATATGTACTAAACTGCCATTTTTAGTTTCCAACTTTCTTTGGTCTATGCTTGCCGACGACATATACCTAACCCAATCAATTTCAAAGGTCAGAATAAGTTTTTTTTCTTTCTACTTCAAGTCAAGGTATCTCCTGTATTTTTAAATCCTTTTATTCCTGTTCTTTTCTATAATAAAATTTATAATTTACTTTTGTTTGTTCTGGGAATAGAAACAATAAAATAGGAAAGTTGATTGAAGATATATCACTTCTTGTTTTTAATAATTCATGGGTGTATATATATATATATATATATATATATAAATATGGGCATGTTGTTCCTTTGGTAAAGGTTGCCGTGTAAATTTTTAAGGATTTCTCTGTTTTTCGGCATTGATAGAGATTACTGATGTAGATGCTCTTATGCTATGAGCGTAACAACTTTTATATGTTTATCTAAGTCAATGATATGGACATGCAACACCGTGATAAAGATAAAATAATCATGGCCTTTTATGAATCAAGTTCTAATTCAATAAAAAACAATATATTATGATGATGTGCTAAAATCATCAGTGAGTTGTAGGCTCCAAGTCGCTCTAATGGGTACTTGTGAATAAGAACAAAGGGACCAAACAGAAGACACTGGTGTGGTACTGACCGAAAACCCTTTAAAGGTTAAGTTAGTAAAGGAGAAGTCTCTATGAATTCTATAATGAAAGAGCTAGAGAGTTTCTACGAGGAGGTCTAGTGCTTATATAGTAGTGAATGGTGAATTGAGATCCCTTTGAAGTAGGGATCTTTCCTTACTGGGAGGGTTTGGAACTTTAGGGTTTCCAAGATTTTAGGGTGCCTTTCCATATGAGAGAAATATAAGCATTATTTTGCATCTCTTCTAAGATGTTTCCATGCATAGGCATTTGTGGAGACCAAGTTAAACCATGTTGGACCCGTCGGCTTCTTCACCACGTCGGCCACTTGCTTCGTCCAAAGGTTCCCCGTCGGCTTCTGGAGGCGCTCGTCGGGTATCCTAGCGAGGTTATCGCTTGCATTGTTGCTGCTTTCGGTCCTTCGTTTATGCCCATGCAACTGACGGGTCTGTAAGCACCATCGACTTCCTTGTGTGATGTATTAAATATTTTTGCGAGAATACCCTTATAAACTGCCCCTTACTCCGTGGTTCCTTTGGCTTTAGCTGACGGGCCACGGAGTATATGAGCATTTATGACCATTACTAGGTTCTATTGGAGCCCGTGTCATTATATGGCGTAGGTAGCTCTTGGTAAATATGCGAGGTGACACATGGTGCTTGTTGGTTGGCCTTGTTTCTAATCATAAGCATTGCTTCGTATATCACGCCTCTTCTCTCTATAAATAGTTGTTCCCTCTCTAGTCATTTTTTTTACTTTACTTTATTCTTCATCCTTTGAAAGCTTTGAGACTAGAGTATACACGCCAACCTGTCTTTCATAAGTACCCGTTGCCTGTGCCTCTGTCAGTCTCGCCAATCCCGTCACTTTTACAGAGTTGTCTATTTATCCTGTAAGTTTTCTTCTCCTCTTTTTATTTATTTTTTTAATTATTTATTTATTTATATCTTTTCTAGCTAGTCATCACCTTTATAGAGACCCATCAAATAGGTTCTTAGAATACATCCGTCACTTGTAGGTGAATAGATGTCAGGTGATAGAGAAGTGACAAGTGAATAGTCGTCAGTCCGTGAGGGTGTAGGTTATGATGAACTCTACTCGTCAAGTCATGAGCCTGAGGAATATTTATCCTTGTCCCTAGAAAGGGAACCATCTGCTCACTCCCTTACCAAGGAGGAAGAGGAGTATGAAGAAGATGAGGAGGCTGTGGGTGACGAGGATGAGGAAGGAGAGGGAAAGGGAGAGGGAGATAGTGAGGGGAATGAGGAGGGCGACGTCGAAGAGGTGGAGCATTAAGAGGTTAGTGACGGTTCTAGGCTTTTCATCCTTCCCCTTATATAAACGGTGAATGACTTCTACCTGACCATGTCCCCAAACATTTTTAACAAACTTTACGACCATTTCCAAATCCCAGATAGCATTCCCATCTACCTATTAAGGAAGCATGAGAGGTGTTAGTCTGGGAAAACAGCAGGCGTTGGCATGTACAACACCATGTTTGCTTCCGGTCTGAGGTTGCCACTAACGGAGTTATACCGTTAATGGGCCAATTATCTTGGTCTATTCGTCAGCCAAATAGTCCCAAATGCGTGGAGGATATTCTTAGGGGCCGTGGTGAGATGGGGTCAGCTGAGTGGCAGCAACTGTCGTCTTACCCTCAATGAGTTTTTCTATAGTTGCAAGCCTCAATAGATTATCTCGTCAAAAGGCATTTATCATTTCTTAGCAAGGAAGATGTTACTTAGGTTGGTGTTAAATATACCTGATTCGAATAAAAACTAGAAGAACAGATTTATTTTTTTATTTTATTTTTTTTGGTTCAGGGGACGGATTGGGTGTGTAGACCTAAGGAGTGGGATAGCATGCCCGACGTGTTCGATAATACCTTGGGAATTATTAGGGAGTCAGGTGTGTTGTCAATCTTTCTTATTTCTACCTCATCTGCTTTTGCTAGTACTTATATATATTTCTTGTTATTTCCAACTCAAGTCTGTTCGGAGATTACCGACAAGTAGGAGAGCTTTATTAGGTGCGTCTTGGAGATTCCCTTCAACCAGAGGAAGTGGAAAGATTTAGTTACACTTGACACTATTCATGCTTTCTGTGTTGGTCCAGTGCCAATGCCAGAAGCTTGTCGGTTGCAAGCTTATACCCACCGTCGTAAGTTCCTTTTGCTTGCTTACCCGTCTAGCATATCTATTCTTGTCTTAACTCTTGTCGTTGTCTTTCTTTGTTTTTTTTTTTTTTTTTTTTTTTTGTTTCAGAGATGAACACAAGAAGGCAGAGGGTACTGGAGAGGAAAGCCACTGTTGCACGTAAGCAGCAGGAGCAGGCATCGAGGTCGGCTCCTAATGTGGCCCTTAAAGCCACACTTAAGAGAAAAAATAATGCCAAGGATGACCCTATTGCCGAAGAAAGGGACGGGTCCACTTATGGGGGAGCAACAACAGAAGGCTCCATCACCCCCTCCTCCCCCTTCATCATGGAGCGAAGAAGGGTTTGATGATGGGGAAAGCACCCGTCACTCCCAACCCCGTCCAGAGGTTGGTCACTCACAAGGATTACGTTGTTGACATGGTCACCTCAATCATCAAAGAGACGAACCTAGATCCTTATGGTGAACACTTTTCGGAGGACTTGGGGGCCTCTGGTCTATATGACTTGTCAAGGGTATGTCCTCATCACTTACATTATACATCAAAAAATTCTCTTGATTTTTATTGTCATGCTTTGTTTTAGGCATTGGTGTGTATGAAGGTCCTTCAGGACAGGTGTGTGGCCAACAAGAGGGTGATCTAACGATTCCATAAACGTCAGCAGATCAAGAACAAGGAGTGAGCACAGTACTCAGAGGTCGTCCGTACCCTCAATCAGGAGTTAACGGCCAAAACTAAGGCACTTGCAGAGGAGACCCATTAGCTTGAGGAGGCGGAGAAAACGAAGAACAACTTGGCGACAGAGCTGGCTGCTCTTTATGAGCAGATGGAGAAAGCCAGAGCCGACACCATGGCAAAGTTATAGATTTCTCAACCTTTCTTTGACGCATGTGGCATCGATTATGGTGACAGGTTCAAGGATTGCTTAAAGCAGGTGAGAGCTACTCATCCCAATCTCAACTTGTCCCAGATCGTAATAGGCGACACAGTCTCACCAACGCCTAGAGGAGATGACACCATCAACAATGAGACCGTTGACTCCATTCACACAATTAAGCAAGAGACCCGTCGGCTTGAGGAGGCGGAGAAAGCGAAGACCAACTTGGCGACAAAGCTAGCTGCTCTTTGTGAGTAAATGGAGAAAGCCAGATCCAACACCATGGCAGAGTTCTAGATTTCTCAACCTTTCTTTGATGCCTGTGGCATTGACTATGGTGACGGGTTCGAGGATTACTTAAAGCAGGTGAGAGCTGCTCATCCCAATCTCGACTTGTCCCATATCGTAATAGGCGACATAGTCTCACCAACGCTTGGAGGAGATGACACCATCAGCAATGAGACCGTTGACTTCATTCACACAGTTAAGCAGGAGACCCGTTAGCTTGAGGAGGCGGAGAAAGCGAAGACCAACTTGGCGATAGAGCTGGCTGCTCTTTATGAGTAAATGGAGAAAGCTAGAGCCGACGCCATGGCAAAGTTCTAGATTTCTCAACCTTTCTTTGATGCCTGTGGCATCGACTATGGTGACGGGTTCAAGGATTACTTAAAGCAAGTGAGAGCTACTCATCCCAATCTCGACTTGTCCTATATCGTAATAGGCGACATAGTCTCGCCAATGCCTGGAGGAGATGACACCATCAGCAATGAGAGCGTTGACTCCATTCACACAGTTAAGTAGGAGGTGAAGGATACTGACAGCATGGTCATCGTCCAACCTGCCCTTGATGGTCCTAATGCTGTTATAGTCTTGTCTGCTAAGAACTCGACCACTGTTGAAGGTTTGCCCACTGTGAACCCAGTCATTCCTGATGCCCCTTCATTCTGATTTTTTCCTCTTTTTTGTTTATATTTTTGTAGGATTATTTGTAAGACAATAATAATGCCCCCTTCTTTCGGGTTTAAATGTAAAAACATTTACTCGTTTGGGCTACATCTACTATTTTTATTTGTTGCCTATACTTGTTATATTTTGTCTCCATGTGTATGCCTCTATTGTATTGGTACCATTGACATTCTATTTTATTTGTCTACCCCGTAGGTAGGGCTTAACGTAATTTTGGGACCATGTACCTGTTAGGATCCTTGGTCCTTTGTCCACCACGAAGGTAAGACTTAGTAGAATTTCTAAGACCAGGTACCTGCCGGTATCCTTGGTTGTCTGTCCCCCCGTAGGTAGGACTTAGTAAAAAAATTTTAAGACTAAGTACCCGTCGATATCCTTGGTCATCCGTCCACCCCGTAGGTAGGATGTAGTAAAATTTCTAAGACTAGGTACTTGTCAGTATCCTTGGTTGTCCATCCACCCTGTAGGTAGGATTTGGTAAAATTTCTAAGACCAGGTACCCGTTGATATCTTTGGTTATCCGTCCACCCCGTAGGTAGGAATTAGTGTGGTTTAGATGGTCCACTAAAAGGGTAGAGAGTAAAGCAATATTTCTGATAATGCATCAAAGTCTTATTAATAATAGAAAAAGCTAAAAAGAAACTCAATATCCTTAGAGTCTTAACATCTTTTGGCATTCAACTTTTGATATAAAAATGGAAAAACGAAAAGAAAGCAATAAAATAAGTTACATCTGACTACTACTGGTAGTACTTTTTCAATTGCTTGGTGTTCCTTGGATGATGAAGTCTCTGCCCATTAAGGGTTCCCAAGTAGTAAGTCCCTTTCCTGTGGTAGTTGGCAAACTTGTAGGGTCCCTCCTAATTGGGGCCCAGCTTGCCCTATGAGGGATCTCTGGTGGCTATTGTCACCTTCCTTAGGACCAGGTCCCCAACTTGAAAATTTCGAGGCCTGACCTTTATAATGAGCTATCATTTGTTCAGCCATTGCTTTAACTTCGTCAAGAAGATCTAACTGTAGGCGCATCCCTTCTTCGTTACTTCCTTCGTCATGGTGGGATAATCGATAGCTGGTCAGTCCCACTTCTGCTGGGAACATGGCTTCATGTCTATATGGGAGGTAGAAAGATGTCTCCCCTGTAGGTGTGCGAACCGTTATCCTATACACCTACAGGACCCTGGGTAACTCATCTGGCTATATGCCCTTTGCCTCCTCTAACCGAGTTTTGATCATCTTAAGCAGGGATCAGTTTGTGACTTCAACTTGTCTATTGGCTTAAGGGTGAATGGGAGAGGAGTAGTGGTTCTTGATCCCTAACTATTGGCAAAAATATATGAATGCATCATTGTCGAATTGCTTTCCATTGTTAGAGATGAGGACCTTAGGGATTCAGAAGCAGCAAATGATACTTTTCCAGATGAAGCTTCGGACATTTTTCTCTATGATAGTGGTTAATGGTTCTGCCTCAACCCATTTGGTGAAATAGTTAATCCCTACGATGAGGAACTTGAGTTGCCACATGGCGATGGGGAAGGGCCTAACTATGTCCAATCCCCATTGGGAAAAAGGCCAGGGGATGCTCATTGGTGTGAGTTTCTCAGTTGGTTGTCGTATGATATTGCTAAAACATTGGCACTTGTCACACACCTTTACATAGGACTAGGCGTATTTCTACATAGTGGGCCAGTAGTATCCAACCTATATCAGCTTGTGAACCAGTAAACGTGCCCTCGAATGGTTCCCATATGTTCCTTTGTGTACTTCTCTCATAACATAGTCTGTTTCGTTGGGGATCAGACACCTCAGATACGAACAAGAGAAACCCCTTTTGTAAAGGACATCCTTCATCATGACGAAACGTGAAGATTGTACCTTCAGTCTACAGGAAGCATTGCAATCTTCTAGCAGTGCCCATTCCTGAGGTAGAATATGATCAGCGTCGTCCAGTCGATTCCTAGGGGGATAACATGTACTTCCACTTAGTTAATGGTAGGAGAATATTGGATGATGGATAGTACTTGACTGGTGACGTCCATATGCTCAGCAAATGCAGCTTTGGTTAAACGGTCTGCTTGCTCATTCTCTTCCCTTGGGATTTGTACGAACTTAGCAAAGAATTCCTCGCTCATCTTGCTTTTAACCATGCTCAAGTATTCTTTCATCTGTTCTCCTTTTGCTTTGTAGTCACCATTAATGTGTCCGACCACAACTTGTGAATCGTAGTGTATGACAGCTGACTCAGCTCCCGTTGCTTTAGCTAAGTTGAGGCCTGAGAGGACTGCTTCGTATTCTACCTAATTGTTGGTCGTTAAGAACTAGAGGCGGACTGCACATTCTATTGTATCTCATTCCGGGGGACCGTAGCAGGACCCCAGCTCCTTCAGCTCATTAGTTAGACGAACTTCTGTCCATATCATCCATGCCATTGATTTCTCCTCTTCATCTTTTTTTGTCGTGAATTCGAAAATGAAATCATCTACATTATGCACTTTGATTGTGGTCTTAGGTCAGTATTAGACATCGAACTCGCCGAGCTCAGTTGTCCATAGAACCAGTTGTCCTGCTGCCTCTGGGTTATTCATCGTCTTTCGCAGCGGCTTGTTTGTTTGGACTGCTATGGTGTGTGCTTAGAAGTACGACCTGAGTTTTTGGGTAGTTGTGATTAGTGCGAAGGCCAGTTTCTCCATTGGGGGATATCTCCCCTCAGCTCCTCGGAGTGCCCGGCTAGTATAGTACATGGGTAATTGCATTCAGTCTTCCTCTTGTATAAGAGCAAAACTGACGGTCGTTGGGGATACAACTAAGTAGAGAGAGGGCTCTCCCCCAGGCTTGGATGGACTGAGCAATGATAGGGACGCAAGGTATGCCTTCAGTTCTTCAAATGCCTTCTAACACTCGTCGGTTCACTCAAAAACCTTCCTTAACACCTTGAAGAAGGGTAGACACTTATCCGTTGCCCTAAAGAAGAAACGGTTAAGGGCTGCAACCCTGCCATTTAAGCTTTACACCTCTTTGATGTTCTTCGAAGAAGCCATCTTCATTATAGCCCGAACCTTGTCAGGATTAGCTTCCACCCCAAGCTGTGACACCGTGGAGCCCAGGAGCTTCCCTGACACCACACCAAACACACACTTACTGGGGTTGAGCTTCATATCGTAGAGGCGAAGGGTATTGAATGTTTCTCGAAGGTCGTCTAAATGACTGACTTCTCGTGTGCTCTTTACAAGCATGTCGTCTATGTATACTTCTGTGTTTCACCTAATCTGCTGTGTGAACATCTTGTTCACAAGCCTTAGGTACGTCACCCCTGCATTCTTTAATCCAAACGGCATGACTTTGTAGTAGAAGAGTCCTTAGCTTGTGACAAATGAGATTTTCTCTTGGTCTACTTCATCCAACTTGATTTGATTGTATCCGAAGAAAGCATCCATGAAACTTAGCAACTGGTGGCCAGCCGTAGAGTCCACGAGGAGGTCGATGCGTGGGAGTGGATAGTTGTCCTTCGGGCTTGCTTTGTTTAGGTCGGTGAAGTCTATGTACATTCTCCACTTGCTGTTTGCTTTTTTTACTATGACCACATTGGCCAACCATTTGAGTTAGTAGACTTTACTAATGAAATCTGCCTCCAGCAGTTCACGTATTTCTTCAGCCAGGGCTTTGTCCATTTCTTGGGCAAAGACCCTTTTCTTCTACTGAACTGGGGGGAAGGACTGGCATACATTGAGCTTGTGTACCATAGTATTAAGGCTGATCCCTGTCATGTCCTCGTGACTCCAAGCAAAGATGTCTCGATTGTTCTTTAGGAAGAGGGCAAGCTCTTTACGAACTGAAGGGTCAGCTTGTGTGTCGATATGTGTGGTTTGGCCTAGAATGCTATCGTCCAAGGAGACTTCCTCTAGGTCTTTTGTGGGCTTTACTATTACCCTCTTCTCTTTGATGTTCAGCACCTATAGATAATCATCCATTTCTAGCATAGAGACATAACATTCATTGGCAGCCATCTAGTCCCATTGTGCCTCCCCTATCCCGTACTCCGTTGGGAACTTTACTAGCAGGTGGTATGTGGACATAGCCACCCTCCATGTGTTAAGCGTGGGTCAACCAATGATGGCATTGTAGGCAGACGAGCAATCAACCACATGGAAACTGACCTCCCTAGTGAGTTATTGAGGGTATGTCCCAATGGTTACAGACAAGGTGATGGTCCCTATAAGAAAGACCTTGGTGCCATCGAAACCTACTAACGGTGCGTCTGATGGTGGGAGGCATTCTCTGTCAATCTTTATCTGCTGGAATGCTGGGTAGTAGAGGATATCTGCCGAGCTCTCGTTATCTACTAGAACTTTTCGGGTATTGAAATCTGCAATTGACAGGCTAATAACCAAGGCATCGTCATGGGGGTGGTGTAGTCGCCTAGTGTCATCTTCTTTGAAGCTGATGATGGGGTTGTCAACCCTCGATGCCTTAGGAGGGAGTTCGGAGATTTGGACGCTTTGCACCATACGTAAATATGTCTTCCTTGCTTTTTAGATGATCTTGCTATAGTGTTTACTCCTACAATTATCCTTATCTGTCCGAGCGGGGCTCTAGGCCTTTCTTCAACCCGTCAGTTGGGCTAGGGGTCCCTTGGCGGGTTTTCACCACCCCTGATGAATTGTTGTAACTTCCCCTACTTGATGAGGTTTTCAATCTGCTGCTTGAGGTCATAACACTCAGAGGTGTCATGCCCATGGTCCCGGTGGAAGCGACTTGTTCCGGGGCCTTTCGCTTGGATCGTCCTTCAGCTTGTCTAGCCATGTTAGTACCATGTCGTCCCTTATCTGCATGAGGACTTAATCCAATGGGGTATTCAAGGGGGTGAAGTTTACTATCCTCCCCGACGAGGGTTTTGATCTCTTGTCTTCCCTTCACTTATTCGTCTGGGTTACCTTCTTGCTTTGTCTGGACGAAGGTCATCTCGCCTTTTTCTCTTCTTTGGCTCGTCCCTCTAGGCTATCATCGCATCTTTGGTGTTCATGTATTTCATGGCTTTGTATTGCATTTTAGCCATCGTTTTTTGGTCATTTTTGTAGAGGGAGAAGAGAAATTCCCCCGGCCATAACCTATAAGTGAAGGCAGTGACAAGGACTTTGTTGTCGGCTTCGTTAATCAGGAAGGCCTCCTTGTTGAAATGGGTTACGTATAACCTTAGGCTTTCATCTTGTTGCTGTGTAATGCTCAACATGGCCGCTAAGGACCTTTTGTGTCTTTGTCCCCCGATGAAGTGCATGACAAAGTGTCCATTCAACTCTTTGAAGGTTGAGATAGTGTTCGGGGTAAGTTTGCTGAACCATACCCTTGCTGGCCCCTTCAGTGTGGTAGGAAAAGCCTTGAACATAATCTCGTTTGGAACTCCTTGCAAGTGCATAAAGGTTTTGAATGACTCTAGATAGTCGAGCAGGTCCCTTGATCCGTTATATGCCTCCACTTGTGGCATTCGAAACTTTGCTGGGAGAGGGAAGGATGTCACCTCGGCAGTGAAGGAGGGGTTAGTCTGATGGACCAGCTCATCCAAATTGGTAGATAACTATCCCCTCATGGCATTCATCAGCATGTCCATTTCCTCCTTCATCATCTACATGTCTTGGGCCATGCGCATCGTACTGACTTCTATCTCAGAGGGATGGCCAGTATCCTCCAGAAGGGTGTAATCACATCAATAATCATGAAAATCAGCTTACCAAGGAAGGGTATAAGCTTAGTTGGACATGTGTCCTTTTCTAATCTGATTTGACAAGCTAAAAGTGATGGTAGTGGGTCCCAACTATCAGCTTAGTTGTGCTAAAACTTGACTTGTGGCATGGGCTGGGCGGTCTTGGGTGGGCCTTGTTGTTAGGCTTATTTGGGCTTGTTCATCCCTACGAAATGAATAGTTTTGTCATGGGTAATATACATGGGCTTTTGTAGTTAGAGTTTTTTATGGAAGAAATAAGCATAGTTCTCATAAATTTTGTAAAAGACATAGTTTTGAAATATGGGTAATATGTCATAGGTAATTTATGTTTCCCATGAGTTAGGGAATTCAGTATATCAAAATATGTTTTTGCCAAAGAATAGTTTTAGGCTTTGAGCATAACATAATTCTTTTGCCACATAATATTTGGGCCTTGGTAGAATAATTGTTTGCCCATTAGTTTTTGGTTTTTTTAATAGAAGGTGCCAAAATAGTATTGGGCTTTTTGTAAAAGTTGCCAAAATAATATTGGGCTTTTTGTAAAATGTTGTCAAAATAGTATTTGAGCTTTTTGTAAATAGTTGTCAAAATAATATTGGGCTTTTGTAAGAGTTGCCAAAATAGTATTTGGGCTTTTTGTAAACAGTTGCCCAAAATAATATTGGGCTTTTGTAAATAGTTGCTAAAATAGTATTTGAGCTTTTTGTAAATAATTTGAGATTTTGTAAAAATATTGCTGTGTAGCAGTGGGTTTTATAAAAGTGCCGTGTAGTAATGGACTTTAGGGTGTCGTGTAGCAACGGGTTTTAGAGTGTCATGTAGCAACGGGCTTTAGAGTGTCGTGTCGTGTAGCAACGGGCTTTAGGGTGCCGTGTAATGACAGACTTAGTAAATGTGTCATGTAGCAACAGACTTTAGGGTGCTGTGTAACAATGAGCTTTAGGGTACCGTGTAGCAATGGACTTAGTAAAGGTGACGTGTAGCAACGGACTTTTAAGAGTGTGATGTCGCGACATGCTTTATAAGAGAGTTTTGTTGGGCTTTTTGGGTTTTTCCCTCAAGGTAAATGAGTTTGGGCTTTTATAGAGATGACATAATTTTGTGGCCCAATTTTGGTAATGGTATGATAAGTATTTGTGTGGACCTAAGTTGGGTAATATGGAAAATATTTGTAAGGGCCCAAAATAATTTATGAGGCTTGTATGGGAAATATTTGTGAGAGCCCAAGTTGGGTAATATATGAGAAATATTTGGGTAATATGTTGGAAATATTTTTGAGGGCCCAAAATAGTTTATGGGCTTGTATAGGTATTTTAGTGAGTGGGCCAATGAAATTAGGACTTGAAAAATTGTACCTCAACACATCCAACATCTAATTTCTTATTTTTCACATAACAGTAAACAATATTAATTAATTTATTCATCTCTCTCTCTCTCTCTCTCTCTCTCCACCCTACAACTCTTCCTTTGCTACCCAGCAAAATCACCCACAACTCATACCAAAAACAATTAAACCACCACTACAAACCTAGCAAACCACCAAGCCTCATCACCATAGACCCAACAAACCACCAAGACCCATCACCATTCACCTAGTAAACCATCGAAAACCACTATAGACCCAACAAACCCACCAAATCACCACCATTGCACAACCGACCATCACAAAAAAAAAAAAAAAAAAAAAAAAAAAAAAAAAAAAAAAAATCTACCAAACTCACAAAATCAACCAAAACCCAAAACCACATAGACCTAATTCTAAATTTCTAATGACCCAATTACAAATTAATATGCAAATCCAAACCACAATCAACCACTGCCACTATTGTCGATCTACAATGTAGTGACTCGCTCCCTCTGCATACTCAAACCAAGCTTAGCCATCTTCGATCTAGACATGTGGTGAGGTCCTAGAGAGAGAGGGAGAGAGAGAGATAGAGAAACAATAAATTATATTAAATAATTCACTAAAACTTGCTATAATGAATTTTTACGAGTAAGAATTCACTTTAGAAAAGTAGTAAAAACATTAGTGTCTAATGCAAATTACACCCAATAAGTTTTACTGAAATTCATTCAAGTCCTCTAATTTTACATTTGTTCAATTGAGTCTTCTAAGTTTCAAATTTATTTAATTCGGAATTTTGTCCAATTCCATTAAAAATTGTTGTTAAGTATGAAATTAACTAATGAAAAAAAAAAATTGAGTAAAAATTCTCACATAAAAAATTTATAAAATATTTTTATTAATTTTATAGATTTTTTTCATGTGAGAAAAATATTTTTTTAATGGAAAATTTTTAACAAAATTTGATGGAATGATTGAATTGGATAAATTTAAAATTTAAAGAACTCAATTGAACAAAAGTAAAATTAAAAGATTAAAATGAATTTCAATCAAACTTAGAAGTTTTGAATATATGGGTGTTGAAGCTTTTGGTGGTTGAGTACTATAAAATAACAATTTGGGGGGTTTTGCACCCCTATATGCGAATGTTCTACCAATCACAATACAAACCATATAATACACACACCATATGAAGCCGATCAAGAAACACATTGATTCTTTAAGGCCTCGTTTGGGAGGAGGGGATAGAATGGAATGAAAAGAATAATTTTAGAATATTCTTACATTCCCTTGTTTGGGAGTTTTAATATAGGGAATGGAAAACTCATTTCCTTGTTTGAGAGTTTAAGTGGGAGGAAATGGAATGGGTAGGAGGGAACACTCATTACTCTCTATTCCCTTAAAATCTCAAATTTTCATTCCCCCCAAAATTGGGATGAATGGGAAGGAATGAAATTAGATTTAATGATTTTTTTACTAAAAATCCCAAAATACCCCTATATATTCAACCATTTATTTTAAAATAGGGGTTAAGGTTACTTAATTCCATTTCATTCCATTCTTTTCCATTCCTTTCTCTTACTTAAATACATTTCGTTCCATTCTATTCCTTTCTATTCTCTTATGATCATTCCATTCCATTCCCTAATGAACTCCTAAACGGAGCCAAACTGGACATGTCCTTTTAACTCTTCACTTCTTCTAGAAAAACCAAAAACAAAAACAAAAAACTCTTTTACTTTCCCTTTCAATTAAACGCACGCTACTATACCTCTTTCTTTTGAAAATTATATATTAATGGATCAACGATTCCTCTACGAGGTCATGGACAAAAGCTCCTTTCAGTGTCTGTAAATAAATAATTATTGCCAACTCTCTCTCCTTTTTTCTTTCTTTCATTTTTTTTTCAAAATTTTATTTGGGATTTTGAGTTTGCGGTTTGTAATGTTTGAGGGAAGACAAACTCAGAGAAATTGGAAGCTTCAACTTTACTTGTTTTGGCTGGAGACTAAAGTCACTAAACCCAAGGAGAAAAAGCCACCGGCCCCTAATTTATCAAACCCTTCTTCAGTATTTAAGAGGTACAAAATACAAATACTCTACTTCATTATCTAAGAGGTACAACATACTAATACTCTATTTGTTCATTCTTTGCTGTTGTTTGGTAATGGGTTTTTGATAATCAAACTAGATGGTGGTTTGTTTCTTTTCATTTGAATTGTTTATTGGTTGAGATTTTTATTGAGCCACACCATTTTTGTAATTTATGATTTGGCTTTTGGTGAGCAATTTATATATGTTACATGAGGATGTGATTAAGAAAATTAGTTGAATTGGGTACTATTTAGACCCTAAGGCAAAGACAGGTTGAGTAAATTATCTGGTTTTGTTTGGCAGATAGAAGGATCAATGAGGAAGAAGCTTAATCAATAAATCATTCCTCCATGCCACATGTAGTTGGGGCACAAACTCAAGTATCTATATGGATTTGGTCACATTCAAAATGCCAATGAAGGCAAAACTTTTGTGTGATTCGAAGTGCAAAGAGCTCAAGAGTAATTATATATTTTATTTTGAATCCATAGTGTTTGATAAAATGCTTGACAAAAAATTTATAATTTTTATTTGGTTGTATGATGTAGCAGCCTATATAATTGACACGAGTGAAGCAAATTGACTTAAGCTGCGAGTAAGAAAGTTGTTATTATTTTTAAGTGAATATTTTTCTTTTAACTATTGAGAGGTTAATTATTATTTGGTACCAAAGTTTTAAAATAATCACCACAATCTACACATATTCTATGTCCTACTAAATGATAGAAACTCAATTGTTAAAAATAAGAACAAAGAAAGAAACAATGAGAACCGCAAAGGTACAAATTAAGAACTACGTGGGCATAAAAAATTATGTGGTGTCTCCATTATTTGAAGGTTAGCCTAGAATATATATATAAACTCAAAAGGGTATTAAAAAAAATTCTTAAATATATTATATTGATACATCTTTGTTAAATATGTTGAATCATGTCTAGCTCAACCATCATTGAAACTACTTGCTTTATTTATTTATTGGTCAAGTATCATTTATGGCTGTCTGCAAGAGCCTTGACAATATCAAAGTGTGTTTGTTGCTTTGCCTAGACATGAATCACTATACAACCTTAGCACTGCTATAGTTAAAATATTGTTAAATATGCTTCATAAGATCAATGCCTTAGTTAGGCATTTTGTATGACATGGGATAGGTTCAAGGAGTTTGATATGCATAATGTATTCTTGCAATTAATTGGTTTATGATCAATTGATGGTAGGCAACAAAATATGCCTACATGCTTTGAAGTTTCTACTATAATTGTAAGTGATTTTAGCAATGAAAATATCCACCATTTATGTTATAATATATGTACAAAAATTTCAAAAATCATTTTATATAAAAACTAATAGCATTATCCGTGCAACGTGCATGCAACCTTCTAGTTCAAACAAAAGTAGATTTCTTTTAAAAAAGTACTGAAGGTAAGCCAAACTGCATTTTACTATATCATAAATTTTATTTTTTGGGTCAAGATGAAGACAACTCTGTTTTGTAATTTTTTTAACACTTTCCAAACAAGGCTAGGGAATTTTTTTTCCAAATAACCTTAAATATCAAACAATTTCGTTAGTTGTCACGTTTCAAAACAATGTGGGAAACTAGCATCTCGATTGTCTAAAACTCAAGCTCCAAGATAAAACCCAAGTTTCTAAGTCTCGATTTGTAAGTGGTGGCATCTAATGTGAAAAAATATCCACGTGGAGCTCGAGTTTTTAAGACTCGAGTTTCACAATTTTATTTTTTCCTTCTTCTTCTACATGTTCTTCTTCCTTGCATTTTATTTTTTCCTTTTTCTTCTTCGTTCTTCGACACTACAAATTTGAAGACCAGATTGTCCAATCGCCCACCTAGCATTCAATCGTCCAATCGACCAGATCAGCTCACCTAGTGTTCAATTGTCCAATCAAACAAATCATCTTTTTGTTCTTCCTCTGTTCTTCGGAGCTCTAGATCGTGCCTCTTTAGATCTGTTCTTCCTCTGTTCTTCTTCAGATCTAATCTTTTTCAAGTACAAAAATTGAGTCTTAGAGACTCAGTTTTGCTTTTTAGAACTCGAGTCTATAAGACTCAAGATCTATGTGGCATCATACTTTCAACTCACCAAGTGGGAATTGAGTCTTTAACCCCCTAATTTTTAGACTAAAATCAAATCTATAAAACTGGAGATGCTAGTTTGCAAAATTCTTTCAAACGCATGTTAACATATGATATTCTTTCTCCTCATTATGCTAGTTTGTAAATTACCTCCAAGGCCTCGCTGCCGAGGGGGTGAGGGGGGGGGGGGGGGGGCTTATTAGGAATGCTAACAGAGAGTGGATTAGTGGATACACTAGAGCATTGAGATTACTACGAGTGTTACAGAGGAACTGTGGGCTTGGCATCAACCTTTGCCTTTCACTAAACTTGCCAACTATGGAGATTGAGTTGGATGCAAAGCTGGTGGTGGATCTATTGAGCAAATCTGCTACATCTTTGATCTAATGCCATTGATATAAATATAATTATGGCCGACTGTAAAGAGGGCTTTAGCCGTATTCCTTCGGTTAAAATTCAACACTGTTATAGAGAAGCTAAAGGTATGAATTTGAGGATGCTAAAGGTACTAGCTCTATCCCCATATCTAAAACAGATAGGGAAGTGTTAGGTTCTAAGACTTTAGGAACTAATGTATTAGGACTTCAATTTGTATTATGTTGGCAAACCATGATCAAAACATTGAGTCTAGGTTTAGGCTTGCTCAAAGTATGGTTATTTGTAAAATTGGAATCAAGTGATTGCAGAATTTATTAGACTAAATCTGCAAGGCTCGATTGATCAAAATTAGACTCGATCGATCGAACCACGTGTAGATTTATTTTTTTGCAGAATTCCAGTTCAGCCCAAACTCTACTTAAACGTATTGGGTTTTAAGTAAAACACTCCTATATATAAGGGAAACCCTAAAACGTTTTTTTGGAGTTGTTTTTAGAGATATTAGAGTGCCTCTTGTGCCTCTTTTATAGATCTAGGGTTTTGTAACCAAAAGCTCTCTATGGTTGCTGTCTTTGCTGTGTGTGTGAATCTCTTGTGAGATCTGGGAGGTGGTTGCCTTCACACATACTTAGAATTATCAAGAAGGAGATTTCTTTGAGAGCATGATGATCATTCAGTTGCTACATAAAAGAACTTAAAGATATGCAAGCGGAAGTGCTTGTACTTGCTGGAGAATCCAAGAAAAAAGGAGTCTGTGGTCTTGGAGCTTGCACGTAGCCATGTCAGTAAGTTTTCTACTGATGAGTAGCAATAGGATGTTAGTGGTCTAAGTCGCTATTGTAAAACTTCGATTCTTTCATAGTGGATTTAGGTTTACCTTGAGGATAACTAGGTTAAATCCTCCTCAGGTTTTTTACCAGTTTAGTTTTCCTGAGTCATCATATCTTTGTGTTCTTTATATTCTGCACTTTACATTGATATAATTATATGATTGTGTTAATCTAGATTTGAAATTTGGACTAAGTAATAACTTGGCTTGTTAACTAGGTTAATCCAATTGTGTTTTAAGGGGTCTAAAAACAAACAGGAAGATATGCTCATTTGGCCTTTATATAATAGGGGAGTCTATAAAGTCGAAGGTAGATATCAGCTTTTAGCAGAAGGCAATCAACATAATACTCACACAAGTACTAATAGTGAATGGATTTGGTAGAATTTATGGAGGTTGAAAATTCCATTTAGACTTATTGGTCTTCTACAGAAAATTCTGAATAATGATTTGCCAATTAAATTGTCTCGAGAGAAGGAATATTGTCACAAAAAAGGTGTGTGTCTTGTGATACTTAGAAAAAGAGGATTTAGATCATCTCTTCCTTCCCTGCTCCTTTGCCATTATTTTAATATCAGACCTGTTACAACCAAACTCAATCAGTCACTGGTTAAAGCTATGGCTGCAATACATTGAAAACTGCAGGGTCCTAAACACTCATTGAGAGTACCATTGTTGCAACTCTACGGGCCATCTGGAATAGTAGGAACAAATCTATTTTCGATGATAAAATTTCTAACCCCCAAGACTTACTACTAATGTGTAACAATTTGATTGACAGTTACTACAGAGCTTTCAACAATGAAGAAATTAATCAATAGACAATGGAAAAATCCTCCAAAGAAAAACCCCAAGCAAGGTGCTTCCACATGGCAATTCTCAAGGAAGGAGCAGGGCTTCACAAGCGAAAAGTGAAAAGGGGTGGCATAGCTTACTTGGCAAAAGATAGGGAGGGGAAGGAAGTATTTAAAGGATGCAATTCAATTATAGAAAGCCAGAAACTAAGGGGATGTTAAAAATCAATACGGTACTGCCTCTCTCTAGAGCTTCTCACACATCTCTCTCTCTCTTTCTAGAAATTTCTCTCTAATTCCGGACATTTCTCTCTTGCTCTCTTTCCGGAATTATCTCCAAGATAGTTTTCATATTTTCTCTAGAAGCTTCCTTGCACTAGTGAATTTTAGCCACAAATTTATAAGGTGTCTAGAAGGTTGGAGAAAGGCATTAATTTAATGCCAATAAAAAGGAAGAAGCTAGAAGCTTCAAGTTGGTTTCCTAACCAACATACATCTAGTATGAGTAGATGTAATGAGGTAAGTGAGAGACTTGTGAAGTGAAGTGTGTCATAAAGCATCAAGTGAGAGATGTGTGAAGTTGTATGAGGTGGTGAAGTGTGTGCCATAGGTAGCAAGTGTGTAGAGTGAAATAGAGTCAAGAGCTAGTGTGCGTAAGTGTCTAGAAGTGAGGTGTGTGCAAGTGTATTTGGTGAGTAAGTGTCATGTTTGCAGTGCACTAGTGTCAGTGTATGGGAGTCAAGCACCAGTGCTTGTAAAGTGTTGTAATTCAAAGAGTCAAGTTTTAAATAAAAGCTCTTTGTTCAGTCTTTTGTTGAACAATTTGGTATTAGAGCTTCCACTAACTCAACAGGGGATGCAAACAACATTGCTGGCAGTAATAGAAGCTGTATTTTAAGCTAAAATGAGAGGCTACACTGATACGATCTTGCTGAAAAAATCCAAACGGTAGCTGGAAATTTTGGAGGGAATAAATCCTACAAGCGGGAAGAACTCGATCATCAAGAGGACTTACAAAAGTGCAGGACTGATGGAATAGCCATTTATATTTTTGTTATTACTTATTTGTTGACCTTATTTTGGGACATCAAAGAGCAGAGTAGACTTGTTTTGTGTTGCAACTAATATCTATTGTGGAAACAAAAGAGAAACCTCTAATCAGCTTAATTAAGGGAAAAAAAATTTTAATCAGCTTTTGAAGTCAGTGGTCATTACTATAACAATGATATAAATTCAATCACATGCATCACACTAGAATATTTTACCAGCAGTATGATATATTAATTCAGAAAGGGCATTTAGACTTTAAATTGTAAAAAAGGATACAAAGGGACAATCTTTGGTTCTTCTTAATGCATAATTAAAGTACAAAGCATAATATAACTTTCCTAATAATATCTTTTGGCTCAGCCTGCTTGGCTTCTTGTAAGACCGGCTGCCACTTTTTGAAGATTCCTATGTACTCAATAATGTGCCTTTACGCACACTACAATGAACTTAAATAAATAATAATTAAGAAAAAAAAAAAAAAAAAACCAAAACTTTGTATAATTTAGAACTCAAGTCTTTGGTTGATGTTCACATGCTCCTTCGTTGTGCTTTACTTTATATCTTTGTTTGATTTAGAACTTTAGTCTTTGGTTGCCTCATCTCAACGTAGAACTCAATCCAAAGATGTTAACTACAGCCGGAGTTGTACAGAAATTATTTGACAATTTTGAGGTTCTTGTAGTTGATGGTTCTGAATGAGTAAGAGCAGCATGAGCCTTGATTGCTAGTGTACACAAGTCTTGGAGAGAGAGTGTTTGATGGGATTTAGAGAGTGGCATGAGGAAATAGATTTGGCCCAGCTTTAGCTCTTCGTTTTGGGGGATGAAGGGGATGTGGGAGTTGATGTACATGGATTCTGAGCTGCAGAGGAAGCAGCCAAGGTTCTGGGAGAGGATTTGTTCGGCTTTGATTGGGTGCTTCAACTCTTGGAGTGTTCCATCCAAGTGAATTATCTTGGCTGTGGATGGCCATTTAAGGGCTATCCCACCTTGGCTTATGTATTGAGAAGATGCACAGATGCCCATAACTTATATCCTGTGTGTGTGTAGAGAGAGAGAGAGAGAATGTTGCTTTGAGTTTGTATGGAGGATGAGCTTGCGAATCTGAGGTTTATATAGGCAAAGAAAGTAATGTGAAAGATAATATATGACTTACGAGTCATGATTGAGTGACTAAAAGATTTTTTGTTTTTTTGATGGGGACAAAGAATATTATTTATAGGCGAAAAGCACATTTTAGTCCCTACATTTTCAGGAGATTTCCATTTTAGTCCCTAAATTTTATTTTTACCGCTTTTAGTCCCTCTCCTGAAAAACGCTTCCATTTTTGTCCCTGCCGTTACTCATTTAACAGAAATATCATACGTGGCAAACGGTCCAACAGTAAATGCTGACGTGTCTATTAAAATAATATTAAAAAAAGCCACGTCAGATAAAAATAATATTTAAAAATGCCACGTCAGCAATTTAATTTTTGAAAAAAAGCCACCTCAAATAAAAATAATATAAAAAGTTATAACCTAATTATTTTTTTTTAAAGAAAAGAAATTAGTTAAATTAATTTTTTTTTCCTTTTTTTTGGAAGAACATGAAGAACGTGTTCTTCATTTTTCTTCCCCACAAACCCAGAAAATCATACACCGAATGAAGAACGTGTTCTTCATTTTTCTTCCCCACAAACCCAGAAAATCATACACCGAAGAACATGAAGAACGTGTTCTTCATTTTTCTTCCCCACAAACCCAGAAAATCATACACCACAAACCCAGAAATCAAACCACAAACCCGAAACCCAGAAACAAAATCACCAAACACCCACTGCCGAGAAACCCACAAACCCAAAAATCAAACCACCCACTACCGAGCAACTCATACCCAAACCCAATACCTAACTCACCAAACACCTAAACAAAAAATCACCAAACACCCAAACAAAACCCAAAGGCACGACCACCACCACCTCAAATAGAACCCAGCCACCACCAAAACCCGGCTACCAACGAAACCCAGCCACCAAACAAACCCAACAAGCACCAAATCTTGCCACCAAATTGATCCAGAAAGCACCAAAACCCACCACCAAATGGATCTAGCAAACACTGAAAAAAACCCACCACCAAAGCCACAACCGAAACCCACCACCGATTCAACTCCACAACCGAAACCCACCACCGAAACGCCACCACTAAAACCCACAACCGAAACCCACCACCGAAACGCCACCACTCAACCGATCTCTATCTCGATCACGCTCTCGGTCTCTGTCCCGGTCGCGATCACGATCGCGATCTTTCTTTCCGTTACCTCCTCGATCTCTTAGCCTCGCCGTTTCTTGTAACTCTACCGGACCATCTTCCTCTGAGGAAAAAAAAATTTTCAAAGGAAATGAATATAGGTTATCAAAAATGGCCGATTCGATGAGGAGCTTTGTTAGATCTGAGAGAAATTTACAAACCTGGGGAGTCTCTGAGACTACTACTTCTATGTCTCCGTCTAGTTAAACCGTTTGTCGCCGCCATGGTTGCTCTCCTCGCTTCTCTGTTCCTATCCATCTTTGCTTCGTTGTTCTTCTACCGAATCAGCTATATCTACAATATTAATCTCGTCTCTCATCACAAAAAAAAGGAAAAAAAAATTAATTTAACTAATTTCTTTTCTTTAAAAAAAAATAATTAGGTTATAACTTTTTATATTATTTTTATTTGAGGTGGCTTTTTTTCAAAAATTAAATTGCTGACGTGGCATTTTTAAATATTATTTTTATCTGACGTGGCTTTTTTTAATATTATTTTAATAGACACGTCAGCATTTACTGTTGGACCGTTTGCCACGTATGATATTTCTGTTAAATGAGTAACGGCAGGGACAAAAATGGAAGCGTTTTTCAGGAGAGGGACTAAAAGCGGTAAAAATAAAATTTAGGGACTAAAATGGAAATCGCCTGAAAATGTAGGGACTAAAATGTGCTTTTCGCCTTATTTATATTGTTTAATCACCTAAATAGGAGTATTACGTGAAGATTATTATAACTTAATACATTTTGGTGTTTTTAACAAAAATATTCAAAACTTAAATTCTCTTATTCACATTCATTCATTCATTGATGTATATTAAGAAAAACAATAGTACTACCAAATTTAAAAACTTTTCGTAAAAAATAAAGCAAAATTTAACCTGTGAGAGCTCAGAATTATACTTTAGTTGATGAAATATGATTAGATTTAAATAAATTAGAACATTTGTTATCATTAGGCTGTACAATTCTAAGATAATTTTACTAACAACTAGCTGAATGCCCATTCAATGCACAGTTTTAGTCAATTTATAGAATATGATTTTATTAAAAAAAAAAAAAATTAATAGAATCATTGTGTAATAATTTATGTATCATCAATTGTCATATTAACGACAGTTTATGTAATTCTTATTAATGACAGCCATGAGAGAACAATACAACCACTAATTGGAAAAAGAAACACAACTTTGGATAAGATTGTAGGCATGCATAACTTTGGATAAAAGCAAAATCAAATTCTTCTGCTTATTGGGCTCTTCTTTTTATGGCTAATCATCATGAGCGGAGGCTTCTGAGGTATTCTTCACTGTTTAGATGTCCACCTGGACAATTGCTGGTCTTATCTGACTCTTCTTTTACAGGCTTTTCATCATAAACGAAGACTTTCAGGACCTATCCTACTGTTCAGTTTTGTCCTTCTACATTGAATGCGGTGATATTAAGCGGGTGACCTATCTTAATACAGAAGCGGTTATACAATTACCGGAACCTTTAGAAAACTATCTTAGAGAAGTTTGGCCTTTCAACAACTTATCTCGATAGCTCGGATATACCTCAGAGGTGACCTCGACGTGCTGCCTGGGTGGATGTTGGGCTTAACCGAGGGTCCAAGGTTTTGCGTTGATTAAGAAGTTGGCTGGCCATCATGGGATTTATCCCCATTGGGCTGATACTCTAATTGGGCCCAATGTTTATATTTATTATAATTAGGCCTAGAACTCGTTTAGCATTCACCCCACTAAACATAGCCTTGGAGCATTCATTAGTAAAATTTTATATATAGGTTTATAGACTAATGTTGGTCACACATGTACTGATATATAAACAAAACCCCAAAGCTTGGGATGATTGAAAGAGATATTAAAAGTTAAACTCTAATATTGTGCATGTATAAAGCAATTTTTTTCTTGTATACTAAAACGACAGAAAGTTTTATTCCAAGTAGAACTCAAGATAAGTACAACGTTTTACTCCCAAAAAAAAAAAAGAAAAAAAAAGGGGAAGAAGAAGAAGAAGGTAAGTACAATTCTATGGCACCAGTTGTTGGAGTCGTACAGTTTGGCAACATGATCACCTGACGTGGACCCTGCTTGCTATAAACATCATTAATGCCATTTGATAAGAGAAGCAAATGGTGCATAATGCATATGCCATTAACTTTTCTTTTTCCAAATCGTGTGAATTGTGCTGCTAGTTTTCATTTGTCATAAGAAAATGTGATAATAAAAGGAACTTGAGTCTAATTCTAAAAAATAAAATTAAAAAAAAAAAAAAGAGAGAAGAAAATAAAAGTTGATAAAAACCATTAAACATGTGTTTCTATCCCAAAAAATAAATAATAATAACAATAATAATAATAAGTAGCGGTAAAAGAAAATTTGATAAGAACAATAAGTAGCAGAGTTAGGAATTTAAGTCCGGAGGCAAGATTAAAAGACAAGATTAAAAGTAAAAAATTAATCAATATTAATAACAAAATAAATAAACAATTATATGCTAATGTAATTGTCATATAGAATCTAACATAAAATGTAAACTTTAATTTATTTTTTCACAACTATCTTAAAAGTAGTTTGTTTATATTATATATATATACTTTTTTTTTTTCAAAATTCTATTAGGCTTTTGACTCCTATTCCGCAAAATAGTGGGGTTTTTTTTTAATCTTTACTAGGTGGGACTGATTATTTTTATATAAGAATTGTAGTAGTTGTATAACTATGTAAGTCTATTAGTATTAGGGGTAAAAAAAAGCTGTCATGATAATTGAAAAAAAGTCGGACAAGCTAATACACAATAAATAGAAAAATTCTTTGTCCTTTGTGTCGGGGGGCAAATAAGACATTTTAGTTCAATATACTAGTATTATTAGAGAAAATTTTGAGAGTTCAAAGGGGAACACTTGCCCTCCCCTCAACCCCCCTCCCTCTGCCCTTGAGGACAATTAAGTTGATATTTCTATCCAAAAAATTGATAAAATAGTATTAATAACAATTAAATATTGTATATGCACTTGGTAGTTGGCACAATAATGTGAAAAATAAATAGGAGATCCACCTTATAACCACATCTTTTAGGATCTAACTCTTATTGCATATTATATACAATTTTTAAAATCCTAACAATTTATTATTTTCTTTTACAAAAAATTTTATTAGGAAATAACTAATTTATATTTTATATCATGAGTGTAGCCACACTCACAAGTCACAAACAATCATTGATTAGCATTATTTTAATATTTAATTAATTGGCTTTTAATAATGTCATAAAATCTAACTCAATTGAGATTCTCAAAACCATGGTTATAAAAACCATACCAAACCACCAATTAAACCATGAACTAATTTAAAGTATTATCTGGAATGGTTTGGTGTAAAATATCGAGTATGCAAAAACCCGTCATCAAACTAGGTAAACAGATGGATTGCATGGGTTAATCTTTTTAACCTGCATATAAAACCAAAAAAAAAATAAATAAATAAAAATACATATTTGTTTGCATAGAACAAAAGCAACCAATATCACAATGATAACGCATGACTGATTTTAATCATTAGTTGTATTTGGAGATTTAAATAATTTTGTTATGCTGTAGGGTTTAATGATTAAGTTAAAAGTTTACTTTGAATTTTTATAAGAGATGTTGTTTCAAGACTTTTGGACTATATAACTTGCTTATTGGATGATTTATGTGAATGATGTGTTTTTTTTTTTTTTTTCTATACTCTCAAGTTTATGTCATATGATGCAATTTTTTATTGTTACAATTTGTTAATTTACCTAAATGGAGTGGTTTTATTTTATTTTAGTTGCTTTTTATAATTATAAAATATATCATTTAATTAATTAATAAACCTATAATTCAACTAATGAACCACCGGTTGAACCAATGAACTAGTGAACCAATTCTTCAGCTAAGTTTACTGCTGGTACGGTTTTTGTAACTATGCTCAAAACATTATGATTACATTCCTTTAAAAACTTTTGAAGTCTTAACCCCAAATATTTGTAAGTAAAGTTTATTTATCTTTATTTTAATAACAGTTATTTCCAACTTAGTTGTCAGCATAGTTAGTAAAATACAATACTTGTATATTACAATAAATATATGGATGGGTAGAATTCGGTATCTTTCAATAAAAGTACATTTCAAAAATTTGGCAAAAAATACATAAACGGAAAAAATAATGGTACGTGTGTAGTACGGGTACTAAATGTTTATTTTTAAAAAAAAAACATTTAGCATAAAAATAAAACATTCAAAAAAAATATGAAAACATTTAGCATATAAATACTATATATGTGTGTGTGTGTACACACACACGCACACCCACTTAGAACATTCGCATTAAGTCGTGCAAAAATTTCTATTTATTTTAGCAAAAGAACTTACTTTTTTTCTATTTTACATACTCACTTTTCAAAACACCCCACATTATATTATCTCTTTTACATTACATCTCAAAAAAATATCAAATTTTCTTAACTTTTTAATTGTTTCTCTTTACTTACACACAACAATTATCAATTTATCATTTACTCTCTTCCTTCATCCTAGAGATATGTAAAGAAATAATAAAAAATTAAATACAAAATGAGTAATATCAATATAAATTTACATGATTACCATAGTAATTATGTATTTTTACACAGCTTGCATGATTTGATGTAGGTGAATTTTGGACTTGGTTGGCACAAATGTGATATATATATATATATATATATAGTTATTTATTATACAAGTACCAATCTAAGTGCTCTTACCATTATTATTGAGGATGAAACATGGTAATAGGTAGGGATGTCCACGAGTCGGGCCGGGTCGGTTTTAGGTCCAACCCAGACTCGACCCGTCGGTGTCAGGTGGAAGGGTGGAGGAACCCGGAACCAATCATCAAAAAAATTGATCGAGTCTGTTTCAGGTGAGGGTGAGCGTCGGTCGGGCCGGTCGGATGTCGGAGTAAAAAAAATCATCGAAATCTGAAAAAAAAAAAGGTCGCCGGAATCTGGAAAATCTTGCCGGTATCTGCATTTTTTTTGCTGGAATCTGAAATTTTTCACTAAAAATTGCTGGAATTGGCCGGATCTGACTAAATTCCACTAGATCTAGCCGGATCTGGTCGAGATCTCACCAGATCTGGTCGAGATCTTGCTGGATCTAGCTTGATCTTGTAGGTTTGGCTGGATTTTTTTATACAACTCCAGTCGGGTTCGGGTTGCTCGGGTTTTGGAGAAGCAAACCTGCCACTCGACCTGCTGATGTCAGTTCTTAAGAAAGGAAACCCGCCACCGATTGACTGGACCTTCGGTTCGGGCCAGAATCGGGTCGCCGTCGGGCAGTTTGGCCGGGTAGTCGGGTTCCAGTCAGGTCTGGACAGTCCTAGTAATAGGGTGTGGCAGCTTTTGTGTTTAATTTTTTGTGAGTTTTATTACTTAAAAATAAAGAAAAAATACAACATTTTTCCAATAATTTTACAATAAAAACTAGATGTTAAGTTTTTAATAGTAAGTAAAAAAGTGATGACAGAATGAACTTAAATAAAAATTAATAATAATTTATCATTAAGTTTTGTTATAAAATTGTTGTAAAAATCTTATTTGTTCCTGCATTATTTTAAAACAAATAAAAAGTTAAAGTTAGTACTTTGTGTTTGACTTTGAGAGCAATAGGGTTCATTTGGATTATTTTAAAATTTTAAATGTGTAGCGTCTCACTTGTTTTTCTTTAAGCAAAGTGTATTGTCGTGTAGTCAGTGGTGTCTGTCTTGTTAGGACATATATGTTTTCACTTAAGAACATATGTCACTTATTTATGTAAATTGGCTAATCCTTTGACAAAATGCACTCTACTTGTAATTGGGTAGTTCTAGGTGTTTTTAATACTTCAAGAAACAAGGTTTCAAGGTCAAGTGTTGAAGTCATCAAGTCTGTCCAAGAAAAAGCAAGCTGAAGTGCAAAGTTTTTAAACCTCGACATCTTCTCGATAGCTACCTCGACACCTGCTATTTGTCGAGATTTAAAATTTCAGATTTCCAATCTGATTTTCTTGGGATTCGTGAATATGATTTTGGGCCTTCTTTTCTTCTAACCCTAAACATATAAAAAGATTGTTTTAAGAGCCGTCAAGTGTGACACAAGTTGCAATATCATTGAGCAATCTCTGTTCAAGCAAATTGTGATCAAAAGACGAAGTTCTTGACCTAGTTCATCTTCCTTCAAGAAGTTGCTGTGTATTTGCACTGTAGGGTTTTGTAACCAAGCATCTTCCTGCTATTCATCATAAAGGATGAACCGAAGAACTTTGCAGCCAACCTTTCTTCCTTAGTTGGTGTTCTGAAGTCGCGTACTGGGATCCGCACATTGGTTAGTCACGTACTTGGAAGTCGTGCATCAAAGGTGGGAACTGTCGCTACAGATCAAGTCCAATTGGGTATTGGGGTAAGGGTTCAACTGTAGGTTGGTAAGATACTTGAGATTCCTTTACTTGTAACCACTTGGTTTGATAATAGTGGAGTTTCGGGAGTGGTGACCTGAAAATCACCCGGTAGGGTTTTTGCTGTTAGGGTTTTCTCCATTCGTAAACAAATCACCATATTATTTAATTTCCGCTGCATATTTAGTTTTTGGTGATTTGTTTATGCTTCCACGCAATTGCATGATTAATTGATTAATTAATAACTTGGCTAATTAATTAATTAGGGTTAATCACAAGGGGTCATTCAGATTGTGGCCTATCAAGTGGTATCAAAGCGGGCACACTCTGATTAGGATTTAATCTTTGCTGTGTTGATCCATTGACCCCTGCTTGTCATGGATAGAGGATAATCTTTAATTATACCTCCTTTATTTGATGGCAGTAACTATGCATATTGGATAGTACGCATGAGAGCTTTCTTGCAGTCTTTAGATGAAAAGGTGTGCCAAGCTGTAGAGATTGGCTGGACTAAGCCAAAAGAAGAACCGGCCGATTGGGATGATGCTAAGATCAAGGCGGCAAACTTCAACAGCAGAGCGTTAAATGCCCTATTTAGCGCAGTCACCAATGAGGAGTTCAAAAAGATATCCTCAACTGAAACTGTTAAGGAGGCTTGGACCATCCTCTAGACAACCTATGAAGGAACAAAGGCTGTCAAAGATTCAAAACTTCAGAGGCTCACTACTAGCTTTGAAGAAATTAAGATGGAGGAGGATGAGTCGTTTGATGAGTTCTATGCCAAGCTCAAGGACATAGTGAACTTAGCCTTCAATCTTGGGGAAACCATCCCTGAACCCAAGATTGTAAGGACGGTGCTCAGATCTCTACCTGAGAGATTCCATACCAAGATTACGGCGATAAAGGAATCAAAGGACATTGACAA
Source organism: Quercus cerris (assembly GCA_963669245.1). Taxonomy (NCBI): domain Eukaryota; kingdom Viridiplantae; phylum Streptophyta; class Magnoliopsida; order Fagales; family Fagaceae; genus Quercus; species Quercus cerris. Next base: position 41,476,005 of record OY770013.1, on the reverse strand, counting down.
GATTCCTTTGATTGAGCTGGTTGGAAACTTGCAAACCTATGAGATAGGGTTATCTAGGATTGGCAAGTCAAGTAAAGGCAAAAGCATGGCCTTGAAGGCAAAGAGTAGTGATACAGATGAGTCTTCCGATGATGAAGATTCCAAGATGAAGTCCTACATCACCCGGCAGTTCAAGAAGTTTATGAAGAATGCCAATGGAAGGAGCTTCGACAAGGACCGCAGGCAGTTCAGTTCTTCTCAGTTTAAAAACCAACACAAAGGGAAGAAGGATGCTAAGGATGGCGGTCAGTACACTGTTCCTACAGAACCAAAGTGCTTTGGGTGTCATGGATTCGGACACATGAAACATGAGTGTCCTACATATCTCAAGAGCATTGGGAAAAGCAAGGCACTTGTTGCAACTCTAAGTGACACTGAGCCTGAAGATGATTCCAACAATGAGGATGACGGAATCTTAAATGCCTTCACTGCCACAGTCAATCCTACTGAAGGGATTGTTGAAGAAGTGGATGAAGAAGAAGAACTGGTGGAGTCAAAATTTGAGAAGATGGATGATCAAGATGATATCCATTCAGCCTATGAGAAGCTGTACAAGCTCTCTGAAAAGCATGAGAAATTATATAGGTTGGCCACCAAAAAGCTCAGTGATGTGGAACTTGATCGTGAAGAGTTGTCCACAAAGTTTGATGAGGCGAATCAAACTATTGGAGCACTGAGATTTGAAAACAACTTTTTGGCTGAGAAGAGCAAGAAGCTTGAAGCGGAGCTGGTTCAAGTAAGAGCTCAACTGGAGAGGACTTTAAGTGCAAAGCTTGATGAGATGCTTAGCAATCAGAAATCTGCTTTGGATCGAGCTGGTTTGGGGTATAGTCTTTCTTTCTCTAATACTGCTTCTACTAGCAATACTGTTTTTGTTCCTCCTGCTAATAACACTGAAATTGAGAATATTGATGTTAAAACTGAATTAGCGAGTGAGAACTTAGACAAGGGTAAATCTATCTTAGGAGCACCCCCTAAGCAAGATAAGAAAGATGCTAAAAACCCTAGGGCTAAGAAGGCTAACTCTCAAAAGCCTAAACAAAAGAAGCAGCATCTGTGTCATCATTGTGGAGCTGTCGGTCATACTAGACCAAATTGCTATAAGTGGTTAGCCACTCAACAGAGCAATGGCATGATAGCATTTGGAAGCCAAAATCAGCTTCAATCCTCTCTTGCTCCTCTTGGAGATCTTCTGAAAGCCGTTATGTTCCTTTCGAACTTGAACGGTTTAAATTCTTCCCCCTCATTGCCGGTTCAAGGATTCAATCAAAGGAAAGGCTCTTCCAAGGTGTGGAAGAAAAATGACTTTAAGTGATTTTATCACTTTCTTTTCCCTTCTTGTTTTTCTGTTTGTTGCATTGCTTATGTCTTTTGCTTTTCTGCTGAGTCAGTCTAGTTTTTGTTTTGCTTTGTTAACATGTTTTGTGTGTTTACTTTCAGTTTTGTTTATTTTGTTTTTGAAAAAAAAAAATTGAAAAATCAGAAAAATATAAAAACAGTGTGTGTTCTATGTACTTTGGTACTTATGTACCTTGGATGGCCAATGAAATAAAGTTTTCTATACTTTGTATCTCTTGTAACTTAGATGAGCATCTCTATACACAACTAAGCAAGTGAGCTTTGTGGCTCTTGTTTGTGATGAGTAAGATTAGGTTATCTCTGAAAGTTTAACACTCATATCACTCTTTTTGATGGGTAGGACTAGAAAATCCTAAGAGAAAGGCATAATATTACCCAAGATGTTAAGCATTTAACATCTTGGGTAATTCTTTTCTCTCTTTTATATGCTCATGCATGATATGCTAAAATAAAAGAAAATATGTAAAGAAAATAAAAAGTAAAAAGATCAAAATGCTTTAAATATGGTTGCAAGCGTGTATTCTAGGAGATGTGGGAGTTAAAGGATGTACCTCGAAGGTGATAGTCCCTATCAAACAGTTATGATTGTGTGTGAGTTAAAAGTTATTTTCTCATATCTCAGATCGTTATAACATGTATACACATATGCAATCTTGCGATGTTTTTCACACACAACACGCAATATTCTTTGCTAATTTTGATACATGTGTAGGTACAATGTGATTTGGTCATCACAAAGGTTTTACATGTGCTAATGTATGCTCACTAAACTGTCATAACTTGTTTTTGAAAAATAAAATTGGTTAGACTTTTTTAGTGTGTGTGTGTGTGTGTTTTGAAGGATCCATGTGCTTAAATTTTTGTTGAGAGATGTGTTTGAGAGCTTTATATGTTGAGTGGATCTTTGGTTGAGATGTGTGTTGGATTGCATTCATGTCTGTGTTTTTTCCTTCTAGAAAAACTGCTTTTTACTGCTTGCCCGACACCTCCTCGATACCTGGTCATCTGTCGAGCTTCTCAAGCCTTTTCTTATCGCAATCTCGATACCTGATGGATCGATCGAGAAATCTTCTGTCTCCTCGATAGATTCTCGACACCTGATGGATCGATCGAGATTCACTTGATGTGTTTGATTCTTTTTTCTCGACACCTATCTTGACACTTTGTGGATCGATCGAGAAATCTTCTGTCTCCTCGATACCTTCTCGACAACTGTGCGATCGATCGAGCATCTCGTATCTGAAATTGGTATTACATCTCGATACCTCTCGATACCTTCATCTGTCGACGGCCAAATTCTCGATAGCTTTCTCGACAGCTTTCTCGATACCTCTCGACATCTCAGCTGTTGAGAATTACTGAGTTGCCTATATATTAGACTGATCGCGATTTCTGTCATTCTCACTCGATCTCTCCGTGGCTTTTCATCTCCTTTTCACACTCTTCTCACTCAAAGCTTCAAATCTTCATCATTTTCGATCTTCCCTTGCAGTCCATCACCTGGTATGTTCTTTCTCCCTTCCTCTTTCATGCATTGCATGTTTTAAAACCTAGGTTTTGGGATTTTTTGAAATTTTTGGGGTTTTTCAAAATTGATGAGTGTTTCTTGAAATTTTGGGTTGGGTTTTCACTTAAATGCTTTTTAAATGTCATACATTGCATTTCATGTGCATTATAATGATATTTACATGCATTTAGATGTGTGTTATATGCTATGTGCTGATAGCATTGGATTGGGTTGAGCCCATGATGCAATTTTTGTTTTGCATGTCACATGCTCATGCATTCTCATGCATACGTACTTGTTGTTCAATATATTTGTCATATTTGAACTGTTTTGAGAACTTTTCTGAGTGTTTTCCTCTCTCTCCCTCTCATTCTTTTATGTTAGTAGTGTCTATGGCACCCAAACGTAAATCCACTCCTGCTCGGAACCCTCTGCATTCTGGAGCTTCTACTTCTTCTGATTTTACTCCCCTTAACCTTCGGTTTCGTAATGGAGATGCCCATATGGCATTTTCGGAGAACTTTTCTAGACGAGGTGTTCATTTGGAACGCCAACTCATTCTGGCGGACTTCGCCGATATTGACCTTCCCTCTGTCATTCACAGTAGGGGATGGGGGTCACTGTGTGACATCCCGGTCAATTGCCCTCTCGTGCTGATACAGGAGTTCTACTCCAACATGCATGGGATAGATCGTTCAGTACCTCTCTTTTTCACTCGCGTTCGAGGTACGCGCATCCCTGTCACACCGCAGCTAGTTGCGAATATGCTTAAGGTTCCTAGGATAGAGTTTCCTAACTATCCTTCTTGTGAGCGTCTGAGGACTGTGTCCAAAGATGAGTTCATCTTCGCCTTTTGTAAGCGCCCTGCTGATTGGGGTGAGTATCAGTTCACATCATGTAGGCCTTTTGCTAAAGGTCCTAGATTTATCAACATGGTGATGACTTTTGTTCTCCATCCTCTTTCTCACTATAATTTTATCACAGAGCCTCGTGCTCGATTTTTGCTATCACTTCTAAAGCATCTTACCATAGACTTTCCTTCTCACTTCATCCTGTCTATTATAGATGTTTATCTTGATTCGGCGTCCCATGATACGCTCATCTTTCCTTTTGCTATCACGAGGATCCTACGCCATTTTTCCATTCTCTTTCCTGTGTCTGATCACTTCACAACATATTTACCATAGATGTCGCTACCGTAAAACGTAGTGAGGCGCAGTTTAGGTCGAGACAGCCGGATGCCACTCCTTCCTCTCGTTCGGCTCCGTTCAGATCAGCTCCATCTACATCTGCTCCTTCTTCCTCTTCGAGCGATGTATCTCTGGGAGATATTATGGCTCAGCTGCAGCGCATGGACACTCGCCTTGATACATTCTTTGCTGAGTTGTATCAGGTGAATGTTTGTGTTGGTCGTATTGCACAACGGCAGGCGACCATGGGTGAATTTGCTCCAGAGGCTACTCCTTCACCACCTACTCCAGCAGCTTTAGATTCTGAGGATGATGATGGGGATGCTAGCTCTGCCGATGAGATGTCTACATGACACTCTACCCTTTGTCACTTGTGACAAAAAGGGGAAGTAGTTTTGGGGTTATGAGAGTAGTCATCTTAGGGAGAGAGTTTGTATAGGACATTTTTGATAGGGGGAGTGTTGACTTTTCTGAGGGATGTAGTGAGGCTTTATATGTATCTTTTCTTTTCTTACCTTTTAGATACATTGATCATGTATATGAGGTCCTGATCATGTATATGAGGTCCTTTGACCATTTTACATACATTGTACTTATTTTCTATATATGTGGATGTATGTTTCTTTCACCTCTCTCTTCATGTATTGTTTCTTTTCTATCTTTATACACATGTTCTTTATACTTGTATGCAATCTATTTATTTCTGTTTCACACAAAATACCTTGATGAGTTTTGTTTAAAGCGTTTCAGAAATACAGGTTGTCAAAGTCTACTTGCCATAAACTCTCTTCTTGCAAAGTTTTTCAAGAATTTGTGTTAGGATAGATTTTATTGTATTCAAACAAGTGAATATGAGTTGAGTGATTTATGACTTCTCTCATATGCTCATTTGTTTGTTGTGGTTTTGTCACGAATTGCCAAAGGGGGAGATTGTTAGGACATATATGTATTCACTTAAAAACATATGTCACTTATTTATGTAAATTGGCTAATCCTTTGACAAAATGCACTCTACTTGTAATTGAGTAGTTCTGGGTGTTTTTAATACTTCAAGAAACAAGGTTTCAAGGTCAAGTGTTGAAGTCATCAAGTCTGTCCAAGAAAAAGCAAGTTGAAGTGCAAAGTTTTTAAAGCTCGACACCTTCTCGATAGCTACCTCGACACCTACTATCTGTCGAGATTTAAAATTTCAGATTTCCAATATGATTTTCTTGGGATCCGTGAATATGATTTTAGGCCTTCTTTTCTTCTAACTCTAAACATATAAAAGGATTGTTTTAAGAGACGTCAAGTGTGACACAAGTTGCAATATCATTGAGCAATCTCTGTTCAAGCAAATTGTGATCAAAAGACAAAGTTCTTGACCTAGTTCATCTTCCTTCGAGAAGTTGCTGTGTATTTGCATCGTAGGGTTTTGTAACCAAGCATCTTATTGCTATTCATCATAAAGGATGAACTGAAGAACTTTGTAGCCAACCTTTCTTCCTTAGTTGGTGTTCTGAAGTCGCGTACTGGGATCCGCGTATTGGTTAGTCACGTATTTGGGAGCCATGCATCAAAGGTGGGAACTGTCTCTACAGATCAAGTCCAATTAGGTATTAGGGTAAGGATTCAACTGTAGGTTGGTAAGGTACTTGGGATTCGTTTACTTGTAGGTTGATAATAGTGAAGTTTCGGGAGTGGTGACCTGAAAATCACCCAGTGGGGTTTTTGCCGTTAGGGTTTTCCCCATTCGTAAACAAATCACCGTGTTATTTAATTTCCGCTGCATATTTAGTTTTTGGTGATTTGTTTGTGCTTTCACGCAATTGCATGATTAATTGATTAATTAATAACTTGGCTAATTAATTAATTAGGGTTAATCACAAAGGGTCATTCAGATTGTGGCCTATCATGTCTTTATCAGTTCGTATCTAATAAACCTTTTTTTAACGTTTTTCAATCTAACACGTCGTATACTTTTAATCCTAAATTAACGCGTATGATTCCGTAACTTTTATAACAAAATGGAAGACGCGTGATTTACTAATGTTTACGAACATACATGAAATATACACGAAACATTCACGTAAATAATTTATATGCCGTTTCCTAAGGAATTGAATATTCAAATTCAAGTAATTTATTAGTGGATTTTGGCTAATTTTCTGTTTAATGAAATCTATCAATCTTGTTGCCAAAAAAAAAAAAAAAATTCAAGTAATAAGCAATTAAGCATCTATGTTTTTTCCATTAAAAAATAAATAAACTTCTAAAAAATAAGAAGTGTTTGTTATTGTTGTTTAAACAGCATTACACGTATTTTTACACACTCTTTCACCGGTATGTATTTCCACAAAATAATAACAATGTTATTAAAAATCTTTTACCAAATAGGTCCTAAATTTCCTTTTCATGACTGTCTCTATAGCTAAAAAATAAGTTGTTAGTGCAAAGTCTCTAGCTGATCTCATGTAAGTAAAAATTTGATTACGTAATTTCAAACTTAATTAGTAACTCAATCAAAGTCCATATGTACTCAAAGCACTAACAAAAGCAAAGGAAAAAAAGATAATTAAAGATAAAGCAATTGGAGAATATTTTGGATAAAAAAGCACAAACGAAAAGCATTGGGTCGAAATTTCTATTCAATTTCATGGCCGGTAGGTCTGTCGTTGTTCCCATTATCTTTGACACGTTTAGTCGCAAACAATACCAACCAAAAAAAAAAAAAAAAAAAAAAATCTCCGTGGATGGTTCAGTTCTAGGAAACCACAAAAAGAAAGTAAATATGAGAATAATTATATGGACACGTTTAGTCGCAAACAATAGTAACCTATGTGCTTGTATTACACTATTACTTTCCTGTGTGCTTGGATTAGTTTCTTCTTTTCACACGCCCGTGTCTTCTCGGAACCATCCCCAGATGCCATTTTAATGCACGACGATATGAATCTCAATTATCCAACAAGCTTTTCTTAAAGTACCATCCTCTTTTGCTTAGAATTTTCGATCTTTAACATGAAGTGGGCCAGTTTTTTTAGTTGTCTTATATAAAACTCTTTTGCTTAGCATTGAGAATTAGCGTGGCTCCAAATTCCAATTCCACTTGCCCTCCAATTTTTGCAATAAGAGAAATAGTCTTAAATGACTTCATCTATAATATAGTGAATTGTTTGTTAAAATAGAATCTAATCTAGATAGTATATATAGAGGAATACATTAGGTATAGTATATTGATCCTAAAACTGGGGTGGCATGGTAGAACAAAACAACAGTAGCTTATGATTTTTTTTTTTTTTGGTCATGTTAACAAGTGCTCTTAGGCCACTCCAACATTTGTATTGTGTGGGAGTAATGACCCATGGAAGTTAAATAGTATGTTAGGCATGTCACAAGGATGAGACTGACAAATGAATACTCTAAGCGCTTATGAGAAATGTGAAGGGGTCTTCAAAACAAAAGGTGGTGCGTGAAGCCATAAACAAGCATGTGATTAGGACTAAGAAAATGTGTGAGGGCAATGTAACACCAAAACTTGTATTATCGGTTGTGGGCTTTAATTTGGAGTCAGTACTCATAGTGAGCACACAACTTAGAGTTTAGTGATTCTTGAGTAAAACTTGATGTTGTAAGGCGTGTGAGCACACAAACTCAAAGAAAGAAGGACCAATTAATGTTCTAATACCATAATAAATTTATATATATATATATATATATATATATATATAAGAAGAAAATAGAATGAGATAGAGATTAAAAAAGAAGAAGAAAATAGAATGATATAGAGAGTGAATGCTAGAAAGAAAGAAAGTAAGAGAATTAATGTTGTTACTAGACAACTTACGTCAGTAGAAAATCCTAAATGACTAGAGTGATTTAAATTGTATATGTTAGTAAACAATTTTAAGAAATTTTTTATGAAAAAAATGAAAGAGTAACTAACTGATTTAACTATTTTTTTAACTTCCCAAAAAAAGTTTCAAAAAATGAATAGTTAATATAAGGATATATATTAACCGAACTCATATCTTAATATATAATATTGTATATATTCTAATCCTGTATATTCTAAACCTTAATATATAATATTGTATATATTCTAAATTAACCTGTATGTTTCTCAGGTTGATTGCAATATGGCCAGGTTCCACCTTGGCGTAATTAGTGGCAAGATTTGACACTTAAAAGTGGCTTTTCGTCATGTAAACATATGTGAAGCACTTTACATGTCCTCCCTCGTGTTTCATTAACGTTAAACCGGATAAGACACCCTTATTTTTTATGGGATCAAGAGAAAAAAAAAATAGTAAGTGCATGTGTGTCTCATAAAAGAAAATAAAAGTAACAGCAACACGTTATATTAAATGTTTCTCTATCAAATACCCTAAAACACCCATTAACAAGAACCATTATACGAGTCGGATATGAAAAAATCTATGTAAAAAAACAGCGTACGATGTAGAACTATTGTATCTTAGCCACAATAAAAAAAAAAAAGTATGACAATGATGAATTTAAAAGAAAACCAATAAAAATGCACTAATTTAACTGTTATGAAAAATATTATCAAAATTTTTTTTGTATACATTTCAACTTTTATGACGATTTAGGTTTGTTTAGTAATTTTCCTCTTTCTAAGTTAAAGCACTTTCTTTTTTGTAAGTCTCCATAGACCTTTAGTGATATTACACATTTACACGTTTGGTGCAGCACGCAGTTGACTTGATGGTGACTCGGTCTTTTCTCTCTTCTAGTCTTGATCGTCATCACCTCTTTAGATATTTCCTTTGCGGCGCCTAATAAATGAAGTTTCCAGGTTCCACATGAAAACTTCCCAAAAATGTAGCCGGTAATCTTCGACTAATGTCCTGATGTGATATGCTTCTTTCATACATGATCAGGATTTACTACGTACTTATTAGGAAAATGAAAGAAAAATCTTTAACTATACTATTTAATTTTAGGGAGCTACGTACGAAGAATTATTAAGGACCATGGCGCATTGGTGCTTATTCCCAGTTTAACAAATTAAGCTCAAGTTGTTCTCGTGTATATTCATAAGCTCCTAACTAGCTGAGTCCATTTTATATTTTTCATCATTCTCAACAGAAAAACATTTTTTCTTAATTTGTCCAAGTTATGAACAAGCATACTCAAGAAAATAAACTGATGTAGGAAAATATGAAGTGCTGTAATATGAATTAGAACTAAATGGAATGAGAGTTGCTTAGAACAAATTGATAGGTGATTAGGCAGCTTTGCAAGAACGCTAAGTTCTCAAGTAAAATTCCTCAAAACCTATTTTCATTCACGTACAAAAACTGATTTACAAATGGGCTATAATATGAATTAGGATTAAATGGAATGAGAGCTGCTTAGAACAAATTGATAGGTGATTAGGCACTTCTACAAGAACACCAAGTTCTCAAGTAAAAGCTCTCAGAACTGATTTTCATTCACATACAAAAACTGATTTACAAAGAGCTTGCATTCTACCACTTGTATTAGTTGTTTAGCATTGACAGCCTCTAAATGGTTGACAAATATCTAAATCCTATCGATTAATACTTAAGAAATCATTTAACTAACTAACTAATTAGTTACAAGAGAATTAAGATATAACTACTTGAATTGTCCTGCATTATAAACCATGAAGTTTTCTAATACCACAAACATATAGCTCCACTTACAACTCTGCCTTTCACCTCTAGAATGACACGACTTTGTATAATATAACATCTTTTATTTTTCCTGGTAAGATAGTATAATATCTTTTCTTCTTGCTTTGACGTGAGGCTTTTTGTAGTAGAGGCGAGGATTTTGGCCACAAAGTGTCTCAAAGAAGAGAAGGTATTGCATGAGCCATTTCATGCGACACATATGAAAATTTCACCTCAAAGTGACATTATAAAAAAAATAGGACTAATCAAGTAAACCCAAACCGGAAAAAAGGCAATAATACTTTTAAACTCGTATTAATTTTGTTTGTATTTTTTTACTTCCACTTTTATATTTAAAATATGGATATTTCTATGTCAATTGTGTCAATATTGATGTAAAATAGTGGATGTAAATGAGTGTAAGATGATATTATTCCTTAGAATAAAAACTCACCAATCGAATTTGATATAATCCGAATTGATTAATTTGAAACAAAGATTGGTCAATAAAGCACCCGATAAAATAAAGTTGAGTGTTCGGTTTTTATCAACAAACCTGTTAAATCCGTCTCACTCATTTTTTTTTGTTAAAGAAAGCTTCTTTTATGTGTCCCTTCCTATTATTTGTAGTTCAAATTTCATTTTATTTTATAATTTCTCTTTCTCTCATTTTGTCTTTCTCTTTCTGAGACTGAGAATCGTCTTAATAAGTCTCACTCAGGAGGATCTCATTGGTGTAGAGGGGATGTAGATATAAAAATGTGTATAATAGGTTATATGTAATAAACACTAACCCATTAATAAAATAAGGGCTTAAGAGATAGGCTAGTTTTCTCCCTCTTCCCACTGTATATACCGAACATCTCAAAATATAAAATAAAAAAGTATTCACTGAATAGAGAGCCTTGTTTAACAACTTTTTGTAGGGAATTAACTCGAAATTCTCAACTTGTGAGAAATAAAAAAAATAGAGAAAACACACGCTAAAAAAAAAAAAATTACACGCACAAGACAATATTTACGTAATTCGGTAATTTGCCTACGTTCACAGAATTGCAGGGATTTCACTATTATTAGGGGAAAAATACAAAGTGCGACTACAATGTTTTCACTCTCTCAAAAACAACAACAAGACTGAAACCCTAATCATCAAAAACGGTTTCTATATCCTATGCACAGAATTCACAATGGGCTACAAAACGGGCCAAAAAATTTTCAGCTTGGGCCGTCCATGGATTAAGCCTCATAAAATCTCCCATTAAAAACCACGCAATATTATTTCGGATCGAATCGGGTCGTTAACTAGATCAAACACAACTAGGCTCCACAAAACCCAACACTTTTGTTGCCCTCGCTCAAGTATTTGAATTAGTCCAACGATACTCTTAAAAAAATAATTGGTCTAATAGTTATAGAGTGACATAACTTTATTTTTTACAATTCTATTTTTTATTGTAAAATGTGCTCTTATATTTGTTGAATGTTTGATAAAGTTTGGCACCAAACATGTTTGAATCTATCTTTTTCAATCCGTTATGTGATGATTAACAAGTCATTGACTCATTAGAAAAATATTGTCACTAAAATTACACATGAAATGTATCTTTAATTGCCACATAATAGGTTAAAGCAAGATAGCTTAAAATATATATGGAGTCTAACTTATTCCTCCAAGTTTTGAATCATTCATATTTTTGAAAATTTTATTAATTCAATTGAAAGATTTTTTACTTACTTTAGTATAAAATTTGATAACTTGTATTGAAAATGAAACTTTTTAAAATGTCACTATAAAAATAATAAAAATGAATTCTATTTTATGAAAGATTGCCATCAAACATAATTTTGATTGAAAATATTGAGTTTTTTTTTTTTTTTTTTTTTTGGGTGTGTATATATATATATAACTTATTAAATAAAAAAGTGTGTGTATATATATGTGTATATATAATAAAAATGCATGTGTATATATGGGGGCGGGTGGCTTATCTTGATAAATATATTAATGCTGTAACTTGGCCCTCTAAACAGAAATTTCTGACTCCACACCTGCTTGTGGGATTGAGAAAGTGGCATGAGGAAATAAATTTCACCTAGTTGAAGCTCTTCATATTCAGGCACTTGAGGTACATGAGCATCAATAAGCAAGCATGGAATCTGAGCTGCAGAGGAAGTAGTTGGGAATTGGGGAAATTATATGGCCAGCTTTGACCGGTTGCCTGAACTGTTGTAGGTTTCCATCTAAGTGTATTATCTAGGCTGTTGATGACCAGGTTAAGCTGGAACCGTGCATCATTTATTGTGTTTTGATCAGAAACACAGATACCCATATGTATGTTTGTGTGTGTATGTGTGTGGGAGAGAGAGAGAGAGAGAGAGAGAGAGAGAACTTTGTTTTGTAGTGGGTGTGAGAGGAGGTTATGATACTGGGGAGAGGTGGGTAAGAGAGTTGGGATATATATATATATATATATATATATATAGGAGACAAGTATTATTTCTCTATAGAAAGAGGGCAGGCAAGGATATCACTGTAACAAGATTGACTCCCAAAAAAGTATTTCAACTAAAGAGTACAATAGATTCTTAAGAATTAAAAAAAAAAAGAAAAAAAAAAAGAAAAGGGAGCAATATTTATCATGTTGAATATTAGCTCTGATACCATGTTAAATGGATAATATTATCAAACGCAATGTGTTATACCATGTTATGTATGCTAGAGTGGATGCGGAAGAGGAAGCATAGAATAGGAACATCAAGAACACGAGGGTTACGTGGTTCAGCCTTGACGGCTTACATCCACGGAGGAATCCCTTAAGGGCTACATCTTTATTGTATAGGAGTGTAGTACAATAACCTATGTTATAATGAACCCTAACATGAGTATATATAGGCGACTAAACCCTAGACTACTAGTACAAGCAGGAATGGGCTTGGGCCTATTACATTGGGCTAATATGACTAATATATATCTCTAACACCCTCCCTCAAACTCAAGGCGGAAGCTCGATGAAGGCTTGAGGTTGGATAAGCATGAGAAGATCACTTGGAGATGTCTTGAAGAATGCCTTTGAAGAAACCACAATGAAGAATGTGCCAATTGACCAATTTTGGAGTTTCAAATGAAGAAACGGAGTCCAAATTTGGAATCTACGCGAAAAACTGAGCAAGATAGGCCCTTTCGGAAATTTTGACTTTTGGTCAAAGGTCAACGCAAAAAGTCAAAGTCAACTGGTCAAAGTCAACAGATCAGGGTCAAAGTCAATGCTACATGGACCGGGTCGGTTCCGGGTTTTCGGGTCGGGTCACGGATCGGGCAGCAGAGCCGCTGACGTCATCCTATGACGTGTCGCTGACGTGGACTAGGGCTGATGTGGCAACGGCTTGCGTGGCGCTGACGTGGCAAGATGACGTCATCAGATGACGTCATGATGACATCAGGCGAGTTCTTCGGCGCGTGGATGGCACGTGAGAAGTCCACCGGCACGTGGATTAGATGCCAGAAATTCCACCGACGCGTGAGGGCGCGTGTTTTGTCAGATTATGGCCGGAATTTCAGGGTTTGTAGATCGGTGAACGAGGAGGCCGTCAGGGCGGCGCGTGTACCAATAAAACGATCTGAAATTCATGAATCTGAGGCGGCGCGTGTGGGAGGTTCCGGAGCTGTTGGCGGCGTGTGGCGGCGCGTGAAGCTTCCTTTGGTGGCCGAGTTTCTGGGTTTTGGTTGCGGGAGGTCGTGGATCACGTCTGTGGTGTTGGTTTCATCAGGCGAGGCTTGGATTTGCACAGATCTGAGAAGTTGAGTCACGGCTTTGCTTGAGTTTGTGGATCTTGGACACAGCACTGAGCCACGGTGGCTGCGAGATGTCATGGAGTCTAAATCTAGCAGAGAAGCATGTGTGACTTCTGATGGTGGTGTGCACATGAGAATCTTCTTTGATTGTCAGAGATTTTGTTTGATGCCAAGAACGGAGTTTGGCTCTAATACCATGTTGAATATTAGCTCTGATACCATGTTAAATGGATAATATTATCAAACGCAATGTGTTATACCATGTTGTGTATGCTAGAGTGGATGCGGAAGAGGAAGCATAGAATAGGAACATCAAGAACACGAGGGTTACGTGGTTCAGCCTTGACGGCTTACATCCACGGAGGAATCCCTTAAGGGCTACATCTTTATTGTATAGGAGTGTAGTACAATAACCTATGTTATAATGAACCCTAACATGAGTATATATAGGCGACTAAACCCTAGACTACTAGTACAAGCAGGAATGGGCTTGGGCCTATTACATTGAGCTAATATGACTAATATATATCTCTAACATATCAAAAGAAAATAATTACAGTCGATATTTTAATAACTCAATAGTTAAGAGACAGATGATTTGACATAACTCCATACTAAAACATCAATTGATTTTTATTTATATAAGCGATATTTAAATCACAGAGATCTTCTTTAATGACAAAAAACCAATTAACCTAATTGGAATTGACAATAACTCAACAAGTTAGCACTAATAGTCTCTATTTGATAATCATTTAAAAAAGAAAAAAAAAATTGAATGATAATTAGCTATATATTGTGGGGATTAGGCCTATGGCTTATAAAACATAACTAAAACCTAGGGTGTTTATTTAATTCAATTATCAATTTATTTATTTTAGGGTCAGATTTCTCCTTTACATTAATGCAGTTGGTTTCTTTCTTCTTCTTGTTCCTTCATTTTTATTTTTTATTTATTTTTTAATCTCATTGTGTAACACAGGCGATCTCTAAACTCTCAAATTACAAAACACGGATTCATTGACACCATGCAAAGGATTTTAAACCTATCTAGTATTTTCTTAAATCAAATTAACGGGAGGAATGCTACACAAATCAAAGAGTTTGACAGATTGACAACAACAAAGTGGTGATGCATATAATAATTAAAAACTTCCCCTCCGGCCACTTCCCAAATATGTGTACTACAGGGATGATAATAATCTATACTTTATTTATACAGCCATAAGAGATCTGGGATTTAATCCGTGTCTACACCAAAAACTAATTGATGTCTTGATCTAAAAATGAGGTCTATAGCCGCGTTTCAAAAATGCGGCCATAGACCCCAAAAACGCAACTATAGGATATAGTCATGTTTACAAATCAAGCTATAGACCTGCAGCAATAGCCCCTTGCGGGTCTATAGCTGCGTTTTTCTAACCGCAGCTAAAGGTCAGGCCTATAGCCGTGTTTCTTAATCGCGGCTATAGGTTCTTCCAATGTAGCTAAAAAAGGTGTCTATAGCCGCATTTTTAAAAAACGCAACTATAGGCCCGGTTTGAGCTACGTTTCTAACTGTGGTTATAGGTCAGACCTATAGCTGCGTTTGTAAAAAAAACGCGGCTATAGACCCCTTTTTAGCTACATTGGAAGAACCTATAGCTGCATTTTCCATAAACAGGTTCCCAACAACAAATCACAAGTTCCCAACACAAAATTGCCAAAAGATATATATAAGTTTTGTACATCACAAAAAATATAGAAGAATGATTTTTTTTTTTTTTTACATTCTAAACCGCCCTCAAATAGCCACAGGCAACAAGCAACAACATTGCTAACCTTGTGTTAACAAAAATATATATACAAATGTTTGTTCATGTCTATTCACAAAAAACTTTACAACATGCTTAGAATGTCCACCGAGTTGTGAGGCCTCAGGAGTTTCCTCAGTTTCATTTGCTGCCATTTTGAATGGAAATGCTTTCTTGTCCACTTCATGGTAAAACTGCACAAATTATTCCTTATCAAGTTTAATTTGCCAAATTTTTGCTTGCAATACATAATACTCTAAACATGAATTTGAAATTGTAATTCGGCAATGCTTAGATGCACATTTGTATCAAAAGGCATGACCATGGAGCAATTTGGCAAAATAATGTTATGAGGGAAAGAGACATAATTTGGCATTATTTTTTGCCTAATTATTTAGTGATTCGGCTTTTCAAATGCCAAAATGAAAGGGAAAAGTGAGAGAGATTATATATGATAGGTGCGAGACTACGTACCTAGATAATTAGAAGGCGAAAATGCACTTTTGGTCCCTACATTTTGGTCAATTTCTATTTTGGTCCCAATTTTGATTTCTTTGCAAATTTCATCCCCAAAATTTGAAAATCGTTTTTAAAATCATCCTTCCCGTCAACCAACAGACGAAACCCTCCTACGTGGCAGACGGAGTGCTCTGCTTGCTGACATGGCGTTGACGTGGCCATTAAAATATTATTAAAAATAATTATTTTGCACTTTTAAATGCCATGTCAGCATTTAAATTAATAAAAAAAGCCATGTCAGAGTATTTAAACAAAAAATAAATTAAATTAAAAAAAAAAACCTTAAATCTAATTAAAAAACAAAATTTCTTAATTTTAATTTAAACTGAAATTACAAATTTGATTTAAACTGAAATTTTAATTTCTCAATTCTCAGTTTTAAAATTTTTTATCACAATCCTCTCCACCAAAACCCAATCCCAACCCCACAAACCCAAGTTCCCCAACCCAACATCAAAGTTTCTTAGTCACCAATGTCACAACATCAATTTAATCCCTCTCTCTCTACCCATTGTTCTCTCACTCTCTGTCTCTTTGATTTCTCTTTGATTTGCTCCATACCCAGACACCCATGGCCAGAGACTCCAAGCTCCATGGCCGAAGAAGCCAAGACTCCATAGGCCCATGGCCGAAGACTCCAAGCTCTACCTCTCACGACCACGAGCCGCCGAGACTCGATTGATGAGGACGATGACGAGATGAGGTGGCCGAGGAGTCGTTTCGTGGTCGGGATGGTGTCGTTGCTCCATACCCAAACACCCATGGCAGGAGACAGCAAGCTCCAAACCCAGATCTGCTCCTAATAAGAACATAAAAAAGGAAAGAAAAAAAAAACCATTCAAATCTGGGTTGGTGTTTGTGTACAATTGATTTTTATGGAAGAATTTGTGTACAAATTTTGGAATATTTTGGGTTTCTATTCTTTTGTTCTTGGGATTGAATGTTCTGGGTTTGTTGTTCTTGTGTGTTCATGATCAAGATGAATTTGGAATAGGAATTTGATAATTTGAATGTGAAATTCATGAGTTTATGGGTTTATGAGTTTATGGGTTTGTTGGAGATTGGTTGGTTTGTTGGATTTATTTCTTATTTTCCTGGCATTGATGGAGATTGGATTTGGTTGCTAGGTTTGTTTCTTGGATTTGGGAAGAATGGGAAGAACATGTTCTTAGGAAAAAATAATGAAAAGTAATAAAATAAAATAAAATTTTTAATTAGATTTAAGGTTTTTTTTTAAATTTAATTTATTTTTTGTTTAAATACTCTGACATGGCTTTTTTTATTAATTTAAATGCTGACATGGCATTTAAAAGTGCCAAATAATTATTTTTAATAATATTTTAATGGCCACGTCAGCGCCATGTCAGCAAGCAGAGCACTCCGTCTGCCACGTAGGAGGGTTCTGTCTGTTGGTTGACGGGAATGACGATTTTAAAAACGATTTTCAAATTTTGGGGATGAAATTTGCAAAGAAATCAAAATTGGGACCAAAATAGAAATCGACCCAAAATGTAGGGACCAAAAGTGCATTTTTGCCTAATTAGAAATAGGGAGAGCTCATTTGGATTAAAAAAAACAATACAAAAAGTAACATGAGAGGAAGACTAAGCAATAGTTCAACTATTCGTTAATAATTTAACAAGAGTAGTGTAGTAACATACTTAATTTATCAGAGTTAAAACTAAGAGAGAAGACAAAAATCTTGTCAAAACTTCCAATTCAATCAAGTTTAGCAATACATTATTGACATTGATAATGAGAGCTATTGTTTTGTTCCTTTACATTGCGTATTTTGCATGTGTCTAGTCATGGAGATGTGAATATGCCAAGAAACTGTGTTCTTCATGTTTCAGGTGGCAAATAAGAATGTGATACTCTAGAGTAGTCACTATATCATACACCTTTGAAATGCATCTTGAATCAACTTATATTACAATAATACAATTGCATTATGAGATTCTATAACATATTCACCAGTAGAAAGTTTTCTTTCCTCTTGTACTGACTACTGAGGTTCATAGTTTTTCCATCATAGTATGGTATGTGTATATGTAGGCTACTGTTTTTAGAGAAATTTTTAGAGAAATTTTGTTTTACCTCAGGATTCATAGTTTCATTCCCATCATTCTCATCAAGCATTGCCACCTTAAAATATATTAAAGGCATCATATTAATATCACATAACAATGCATTGCAAAAAGTAGTGTTTCGCTAAATAACATTTGTTTGCTACCTGAGAAAGATCTATATCACGCATCCCTTGGCTAAGTTGGTCATACATGCCTCTCATTGACGTCATCATTTCAGCCATTTGTGCTTGGTTTCTTGCCTCAGATTAAGCTAGTTCCTCCCTATGCCTCGCCTTAGATTGAGCTAGTTCCTCTCTATGCTTCGCTAGTTTCTCCCTTGATTGAGCTAGTTGCTCTTTAAGCTCTTCATGACTCGTCTCCAACTCTAACATCCTTTGCTAAGTTCTGCTTGACGATGGAGTTGAGGTAAACTGTGAATAGTTTATGGCACTTCTTCCTGATGGGGTGATTCCAAAACCTACCCCACGTACACGTCCTAGGTGCTCTGGACGACCCATCACCCGAGCATATGCATCATCTTTGGACCAAAGGATTCCATTACCAATCTCTCCTTGTAGTCGTATGCCATGTTCATTCAAAAGTGCTGCCATCCTATCCCATTTCCCATAAGTACCAAACAACATATTACATACCATAATCAGTACAAATACAAAATACACTAAAATTCAATTCGATCAAATTGTGTTTACCATGTTATCTTGCGCACTGGTACTAATAGCAACCCCATCTTTGGTGTAGTATATTTGTTGATATACATCTGTGTGCTTGACTGCTGCCCCTTTAGTTTTCACCTACATGATGAACAAAATTCATACAATAAACACTAAGGATTTCATGTTTTTATGCCACAATTAACACAAACCCACAATGAAATAGTCATAACATAGCAAAGTTAGTCAAATAAAGATAAATGGTGAGAGAGTAGTAAATAAATGAGAGGATTTAGCTAGCTTCCAAATACACGTGGGCTTGTTAAATGAAGAAATTTATTAAAAAAAAAAATGACATGGGGAGTTAGAAAATAGGCATCATAGACTTTCTATAATTGATACTTTATTTGACTTAAATAGAGATCCGAAAGGCCAAAATGGAAGTTTATGTAAATGGAAAGGATCATTTAAAACCCATAGAAAATGGCTCAAGATAAGATTGAGATGCCCTCTTTGCGCACAAATTTGTCACAAATTACCTATGGGTGATGTTGGGACTTAGTAAACTAGGCATGTTTCTCTATGATTTGCAACAAAAAGTTATGTTCGATGCTCACCAGATTGCAGGAAAATATGTGCACCAAGGATGACAAAAAATAAACATTGAAAACTTCCCATTTGAATCACCCCACTTCTCAATTGCTAAGGAACATTTTTTTCTTTTTATCATAACACAAAATGACCTAAAGTTGGTACATTTAGAAAGTACGTTATACAAACTTCCCATTTGTATCAAGAACAAGCAAAATGGTGTTCGTGGTATGTAAGAGAAAATTTGTTATTTCTATTCCATAAAATTAACACCCAAATTCTCTCCCAAATCAATTCTGAAAATTTCCAAATAAATAATCCTTCATCAATTCCAAAGCATCCCCTTAGTTTTAAATCCTATTCTATAAATCCCTTTTTATTTCATTGTTTTTATGCTTCTAGTCGCTATAATGAATAGCAAGCTTGTGTGATTGCCATTTAATCATGTTTGGGTGATTTTGAATATTTATAGACATGCATAATTAGGCTAGGACATGGTGTTCGTGGTATGTAAGAGAAAATTTGTTATTCCTATTCCATAAAATTAACACCCAAATTCTCTCCCAAATCAATTCTGAAAATTTCCAAATAAATAATCCTTCATCAATTCCAAAGCTTCCCCTTAGTTTTAAATCCTATTCTATAAATCCCTTTTTATTTCATTGTTTTTATGCTTCTAGTCGCTATAATGAATAGCAAGCTTGTGTGATTGCCATTTAATCATGTTTGGGTGATTTTGAATATTTATAGACATGCATAATTAGGCTAGGACATGGTGTTCGTGGTATGTAAGAGAAAATTTGTTATTCCTATTCCATAAAATTAACACCCAAATTCTCTCCCAAATCAATTCTGAAAATTTCCAAATAAATAATCCTTCATCAATTCCAAAGCTTCCCCTTAGTTTTAAATCCTATTCTATAAATCCCTTTTTTATTTCATTGTTTTTATGCTTCTGGTCGCTATAATGAATAGCAAGCTTGTGTGATTGCCATTTAATCATATTTGGGCAATTTTGAAATGAGGTTGAAACCATAAATAGGAAAACAAATATCAAAAACATCATGTAGGCAGTCATGAATTCTAAGTTTATTTCTTCCCATTTCATCAGAAATTTGTGCAAGACTTTTGGCCCCAGACCTTGCTATTTCTTCCTACTTACCTCAACTCTCCTTGTTTTTGTTACTTTTAGTCTACAACCACATCATTACCGTAAAATAATAATAATAATAAAATAAAATAAAAAAACAAAACAAAACATCTCTTGACTAAATTACCACGAATATGAGATTGACGAAGAAAATAGCAGTACCTCTGTTTTGTCATTGAACCAATACTTAACCATCTCTATCCATTGCGCTGTGATAACCATTGGTAGTTGGCTAGCCAATACTTGTTCTTCCCACATTTTTTGTGATTCTTCTTCAACTTGGTCTTGTGATTTCTTCTCAATTCCCCTAGTTGATGCATCACCCATGCCATTTGATTGGGTGGTGCGACAATAGTGGGATCAATTATATACCGTTTTTGAAATGCAAAAGTGGAGTTAGTAAAATGTAGTAACTTAATTATAACAGCGGCTGAATGTGACATTTAATTAAGAGAGCAGCTATAAAGAAAAATAACTTATATTTTATTTTTATACTACCTTAATCTCTGCCCAACAATCCTGTTTAAAATTGTCAAGGACACTTGGCCACCAGCAGGTGTAAGCGGGCATAATAGGCCATTTTCGCAAAACGAGCCCAACCACCAAACGAACAAAGACCTGTCCCGCCCAATTAGTTGGCCTTCATCATTTAACGGCAACTGAATTTTGTACTCACCAGTCATTGCCCATATGTCAGCCAACCTTGTTTTCCCACGTCTTGCACGCTTATTTTCCAGTGCTAGATTTTGTATCGGTGCTGGAGTTTGAACATAATCATCTGTATATATAAAACCACCAATATTAGGGCTGATTTAGCAAAGCTCACAACTAGTGAAAAGTATCACACCATGCAAAAATTATGGAAATTGCAAAACATAAATAATAAAAGGTTTATGATTTCATTTAAGCAAAACATGAGTAAATTTAGGCCTTTCTCCCACGCATTCATGTAACCCACTGGTTGTGCAAGTGTAACTTTCAATCATTAGGAACAGCAACATATTCTGTTGACTTTGGATTTAATGAGGTCGCAAATGACCTATACCTCCCCTACTAGACCAAGTTAATTGTTGAGAACATTTGCTGACTTGCATTATAATTAGAATGACTGTTAATTCGTAATTCTGTTACTTCATAAATGTATGAGACTTCTTAATATTGTGACTAATGAACCTAGATGCCTATTGGCACTGTGAGAAATCGACCAGTCAACTTGTTCACCCATTATATTGGCAATCAACACATTTCGTAACGCATTACCCTCTATGACAACCTGCAACCAGTTCTCCTTAATAGTAACTTATAAGTCCCATAGAAAGGTTGTAACTTGGCCTATAAAGGAAGAGTACTTAACCAAAACTATGTCTTGGCACTTATAAAAATAAAAGAAAATCAAATTATGACCTCTTCTATGATGCGATTTTGTGAGTTTATTTTGATTTAGGTTAATTTTGCATCTTTAAAGAAGCATGCACTTACCTAGCTTTTGAAAAGATGAGCAACCATACTTCGTTTGGGTTGCCTTCATTTTTCCTTAATAAATTTGGATTTAGAATATATAATTTCAACCCAAACTTATCTTTGATCATTCTTAAGTGCACTGAATGGACCAAAGTGGATGGAATGGACCAAAGTAGATCAAATTGGACCGAAGTGATTGAATGGACCATAGTGGACCTAAAGGACCGAAGTAGACACTATTGGACCGAAATGGACTGAGTAGACCAAATTGGACCCAAGGGAAATGAATGGACCAAATAGACCGAAGTCAACAGAATATACTAAATTATTTAGATATTTTAAATATATTATTAGGTTTTGTAAACCAGCAACTCATAACTGAAATTGCAAAACATAAATCCTACAATATTAAAAAATGTGAACCCAATGAATTCCTATAGCTATTAGAACTGATCCAACCATCCAGTAATAAACATTAAACCTTACATTCGAAGACATGACCAATACCTGGGGCCTGTGACTCATCGTCACTTGCCACTGATGTTGCCACCGGTCTTGCCTCCTCAGAATTGTGGGCTTCCTCATCAGCTGCCTTCACCCTTTGTCAGGAATACGATGATCCTTGCCCAACATAAACAAGTGGCAATTGACATTTCCTCCTCATTCTTGCATCTAACACCTTTTACAACACAAACATAAAGAGGAAAAATTGTTAACAAGCAATGGCATGATAGATTAACAATTTTAAAGATAATTATATATGTTAAAACTATTATTTCTTAACAACACAAAGAAATAACAGTTGTAACATATATATGCAACAAAATGAAGAAGTAACAGTTTTACCTGATAATTATATATGTTAAAACTTTTATTTGTTAACAACATGAAGAAATAATAGTTTCCACATATATACATAAGTGCAAATTCTACTTATAATTTCAATAATAACTATAACATAATTATGCATACAACAGCAGTATCCTATTACACTACTCAACATTATTGTACTCGACTTCGTTGTCATCTTCATCGTTGGACTCATCATTATTGAACTCATAATCATCCAAGTTGTCCATTTCATGAAAATCTCTTGGGCCAATAATAGAGGCATCAATTGCCATTCCCTCCACATCATCTCAACCCCAACGAAGGTCATCCCTACCAACGTCATTATTAGTGAGAAAGTACGGAATGTTCTCAAGAAACTCATTCGTGTCATCCTCGTCACAATGGGGGACAATACCCACATCAAACACATCTCTGACTTTCGTTTTAACGACGACATACCAATCTTTGTGCCTTTAATCTTCAACATAAAAATCTTGTGTAGCTTGAGAGTCAAGATATATGGTTCATGCACCATTTCCTTCCTACCATGTATGGAGTGAGTAAAATTCACCATAGGAAATCCAAACTCATCAGTCTTATATCCCCTCCTATTTTGATCATCAACCCATGTACACTTGAATAACACATGTCTGATATTGCCAGAATAATTCAACTCAATAATATCTGTCAGCACACTATAGTACGTAATGCCACCTTCAGTGGCAACATTAACTCCACTATTCTGCATTTTTCTATTTTCCTCGACATTCGAACTCCTAAATTTTAACCCATTTATGACATAATGTTTCAGCCAATTTACTGAAGTATATGGCCCTTTGGAAAATGTGATAAGTGTATCAGTAAGTCCAGTACTTTCACTATTAGCATCAGTCATTGACATCACCTAATATAACCAAACAAACTTATTATAATTAGTACAGTCATTCTACTTATGGGAAAGTTGCAAGGTTAAGAAGTCGAAGATGTGACATGTACGTGAGATCTAAAATAGCCACAAAACTTCTCCATGTGGTGCTTATGAATAATAGCATTGGAGCTGTGACTGTGGCCTCTTCGAAGTTCATCTTCCATCAAACTTTTGTGCATCCTGCATGCGATGGCAATTGTATTAGTGTTAATACACATAGCGAACATTGGATTGTCATGCTATTATATTAGTGTTCGTAGTACTTACTCACGAAACTGGTAAATGTTCTCGGAATTGAATAGCATATAGCGACGAGCTTGGGTCAACTCCCTATTGTCTAGTACCACGCTTGAAACCGCCCCTGTTGACTCCTCTATCGTCCGCGTGGGTCGTGAGAATATAGTTTCAACTCCTTCCGTATACCATGAACAAAACGTTAAGCATTCCTCCTGATAGGCCAAAAACGTATTGACCCATTGTGATTAAATTAATTTATTAATTAGCCAAGTGAGTAATTAATCAAATTAACATGCAAAACGCGTGGTAGCACAAACAAATCACCAATAACTAAAGTATGGAGTGGAAAATAAATTGACACAGTTATCTGTTTAAGAATAGGGAAAACCTATACAGCAAAAACCCCATCGGGTGATTTTAAGGTCACCACTCCCGAAATTCCACTATTATCACAACAAGCGATTATAAGTAAAAGAATCCCAGTACTTTATACCAACCTTTAGTTGAACCCTTACTCCAATACTCAATTGGACTTATTCTATAGTGACAATTTCTCCTTCTAATGCACGACTCCCAGTACGTAACTAACCAATTACACGAATTCCAGTATGCGACTTCAATCATCAACTAGAGAAAGTTATTGGCTGCAAAGTTCTTCAATTCATCCAAATGATGAAGATCAAGAAGATGCTTAATCACAAAATCCTATGGTGCACATACACAGCAACTTCTTCAAAAGAGATGAACTAGGGCAAAATTTTGTTTCCAGTTACAATTTACTTGAACAAACTTTACTCAACACTTGTGCAACTTGTGAACACTTTGCCAGCCCTTAAAATAATCATTTTATATGTCTAGGGTTAGGAGAAAAGAAGGCCCAAAGACACATTCACGGATCCCAAGAAAATTAGATCAAAATTTTGAAATTCTTAAACCTCGACAGATAAGAGCTGTCGAGTAGGTGTCAAGCACACGGGCTAAAACAGCTTTCTTAAGCTCGATAGATGCAACTGTCGAGCTTTAATGAATTTGCACTATTCAGCTTATTTCTTGGACAAACTTGAATGGCTTTAACACTTAATCTTGAAACCTTGTTTCTTGAAGTATTAAAAACACCTAGATCTACCCAAATACAAGTAAAGTGCGTATTCTCAAAGAATTAGCTAATTACATAAAATAGTGACATATGCTCTTAACAAGTGAATCACATATATCCTAACACCTCCATTATGTATCCTTCGGCAATACACCCTTCTGGAGCAGCCTTATTTCTTACGTAAGACTTAAGGTGTGAGAGGTACCTATTACAAAGTGCATGAGAAGGTTAGTAATTGACACTAGCTATTACAAAGTACACATGAAGCCTCATATTGTACATGTATTACATATGACTTACCTCTTAATGGGGTACATCCAACAGTACTGAAATGGACTACCAATCTTAGCTTCAGTAGCCAAGTGCATGACCAAATGTACCATCATAGTGAAGAAAGATGGAAGAAATATCTTTTCCGATTCACACAACGTGACTGCAATGTCTGCCGCAACACTCGCAATCTATGAAACTGTAAGGGCTTTCGAAAAAATTTTCCTAAAGAAATAAGCTAACTTTATCAAAGGCCTAATAATGTGCGATGGCAAAGATCCTTGTAAAGCAATTGGAAGGAGTTATTGAATCAAGATATGATTATTATGACTCTTTAAACTAGAAATCTTGCGTTCTTTCAAGTTGACACGGCATGAGATGTTGGAAGCATATCCATCAAGAACTCTTACATCCCACAAAACTTGCAAGAAACCATCTTTCTCTAATGCAGTCATATGAAAACATGCGGGCAGTATCATATACTTATCATCACCTTTTCGTCGTAGTTGGAGTTCACTCCTTATTCCAATGTCTGCCAAGTCAAGGCACGCCTTGTAATTGTCCTTTGTCTTGTCCTTCAAGTTCAACATTATGCCAAGTATATTGACCATCACATTCTTCTCTATGTGCATCAAATCAAGATTGTGTTGCAACTTGTGATCCTCCCAATAAGGCAAGCTGAAAAAAATACTTCTCTTTTTCCAAACACACTGGTTTGCCTCACCTCTCTTTCTTTTGTTGTATTTTTCTTGACATTTCTTTCCCAGACAACGTCCAACTAAACTTTTAGTGTCCATAATTATGTTTGACGTAACTGGTGACACAAGAGCCACTCGCATATCAGTAGATCCATCAAATAATCTATCTTCTTCCCGTCACTACCCAACCATCGCCTATGTCCCATGTAATAGAATTTGTGGCCATTTTTTAAATATCGAGAGTCGGTTTCTGAGGCACAACAAGGACACGTAAACTTACCCTTCGTACTCTAACCCAACACATCTGCATATGCAAGAAAATCATGTATGGTCCACATCAATGCTGCACGCAATTGGAATACATTTTTTGAAGATGCATCATATGCTTCTACTCCAACATCCCATAATTCCCTCAGTTCTTCTACTAAGGGTTGCAAGTACACATCTATCACAATCCCTAGCGATTTAGGACTAGGAATAAATAGTGATAGAATTAAAGATGATCGTTTCATGCACAGCCAAGGCGGGAGATTGTAAGGGACTAGCATGATAGGCCAAGTGTTGTGAGTAGTACTCAGCATTCCGAAGGGGTTGAACCCATCCTCAACTAATCCAAGTCTCACATTACGAGGCTCATACGAGAATTGTAAATGCGTATTATCAAACATTTTCCATGCATCCGAGTCAGCAGGATGCCACATTATCCCATCATCTGTACGACTATTAACATGTCATTTCATAGAACTAGCCAAGTTGGGTGACAAAAATAGTCGCTGCAATCTTGGTTTTAAGGGGAACCACCGTAGGATCTTTGTAGCTTTCTTCTTTCCCTTATTGGATGAGACATTATTACCTGTAACGGATGCCTAATTTGTTTTCCACCTTGAAACTTTACAACGCCTCGAGGTTAACATTCTCCTTCCAAAATAGCATACAATCATTGGGATAAGCATGGATCTTCTCATAACCCAAACCCAAATCTCGGACCATTTTCTTAGCCTCATAATGGTCCTTTGGCAACTTAGCGTCTAAAGTAAGCATATCTGTCAAGGCTTGAAGCAACATAGTAAATGACTTGTTCGTCCAACTACAAAGAGTCTTCAACTGGAACAACACAACGATAGCTGAGAATATGCTAAATTTTGTACAACCAGCATTTAAGGTTTGTCCACATCATCTATCATTTTGTAAAACTTTTGTGCACCATCATTCTGACCTTGTGCAGGTTGTTGCACAATTTCACCTTCGTCCATTGGTTCGGGTTGTGTGGGAAACAAATCATGCAATATCCCATGAAAGTCACCATATTGTTCTAGGGAGTCTTGCACATGTTTGTTAATTATTTTCTTTTTATCAATTTTTTCTTTCAAATGACTTTTGTTCTATGGTACTGTAAGGTTGAAATTTATCAACCATCTTGTTGGCTTTATTCCGTACCAATTTGCTTGTAATTTAGCACTTAGTAATCCTGTATTTAGGCGGGATTCATGTAAGGGTAGTGTGTGAAGAGAGTGTGAAAAAAAGCTCAAGTTTGTGCAAAAAAGCAGAGTTTCACGGCTAGGACTCATGGCTGACTTGCGATTGGCAAGTCGCCAACTGCAGGCACGTGAAAAGCACACAAGGGAGCTGAAGGGTCGTGCCAGCTGTCGCACTACAGGACAAAAGTCCCAGGCTGGCCAGGTCGTTACCTTGCAACTTGGATAAGCCACAAGGTCAAGCTGCCAAGTTATCCTGTTTTGCAAAAACTGACTCTTTGTATTCCAAACACATACCACTATATATAGATCCTTATACCTACGAAATCAAGAGAGCTTTTTGAGAGAATTTTTGTGAGAGAAACCCTAAAGAAAAACAAGATTGCCTCATCCCCAATCTTCACTAAGAGACTCTACAAATTCCTCTACTCTCTTCCTCTCTATTGATACATCCTTGAGAGGTTCTTGACCAAATCCTTATCTCACCACATCCACGTCTATGAGAAGGTACATTTGGTGATAAGGGAAGCAGCTTGAAAAGGATTAATGACTATTGGTTGATGCTATGGTGTATAGCGGAATCCGGTAAGCTAAAGAAGAAATAGGTTCGGCGCAACCTCGTTGGAGCAAGAAGCTTGGAGGGTTTAGGTACACTTGGTAGATTAGACTTGGAGGGTCTTCTACTATTCATGTATCCCAACTACATTCTTTAGTGGATTATTTACCGCTTGGAGGGTAGCGGAGAGGTTTTACACCGAAGGCTTCGGTTTCCTCTTCGATAACACATCACGTGTTGTCCTTGTGTTTACATCTCTCTTCCTTTATCTTTGCCTTTTATTTTCTGTTGTGGATGTGATTATAATTGGCTTAGACTGTTTATCAATTCTGTGTTTGACTTATGTTCATGTTCCGCACATTAATTGTTTGATAATAAGCTTGAATTGATTTTTGTAATTGGAGGTCTAAACGTTCAAAGGTATTTTACACACATTTTGAACTTTCAATTGGTATCAGAGCGGGTACACTCTCTGTGATTTAAATACCTGAGTGTGATCCTTGACCCTTTTAGAGATAGATAGGTCTCAATCCTTAAATGTTACACCATTTTTTGATGGTAACAATTATGCCTTCTAGAAAGTGAGAATAAGGGCATTCTTATGCTCTATTGATGACACCGTTTGGGATGCGGTTGAAATAGGTTGGACTAGGCCGAAGGCTACTAAATCTACTTGGGATAAGGCAGCTCTTGTGGTAGCCAATGCTAACAGTAAAGCTTTAAATGTTATTTTCTATGGTGTGTCTCCAGATGAATTCCACAAGATATCTCACATGATAGTTGCCAAGGAAACTTGGGAGATTTTGGAGACAACTTATGAGGGTACTAAGAAGGTGAAAGACACAAAGCTCCAAATGCTTACCACCAAGTTTGAAGAGCTCAAGATGGGTGAAGATGAATCTTTTGATTCGTTCTATGGGAAGCTCAACAAAATTGTCATCACTAAGCTCAATCTTGGTGAGAAGATTGAAGATACTAAGGTGGTGAGAAAAATCTTGAGGTCCTTGCCTGAAAGTTTTAGAGCAAAAGTCATAGCCATAGAAGAGAGTAAAGACTTGGATGAGATCAAAATTCAAGGGCTAATTGGATCTCTCCAAACATATGAACTGTGATTGACTTCCCACAAGACGAGTAAATCGCTTGCTCTCAAAACCATCATCGAAAGAATGGATGATCCTTCCGAAGAAGATGGAGTGGAGAAGGAAGTAGCATATCTTGCGAAAAACTTCCGAAAATTTCTGAAGATGAAGAACAGTGGGAAACCATTCAACAGAGGGAAATTTTCATCTTCAAGATGTGACAAGAAAGAGTTTACGAGGAAAGAAGGGAAGGATTTTCGATCTCCTTCGGACATTGTGTGTTATGAATGTAATGGTCATGGACACCTCAAGAAGGGGTGTCCCAATTTCTTGAGAGGGAAAGGCAAGGCGTATGCCACAATGCTAAGTGATACAGACTCTTTGAGTTCTAATTCTGAAGAGAGTTGTGACGGAGAAGGAAACTACTCCGCATTCATGACCATTGCACATGTGGAGTTCTTAGATGATTTGGGTACACTTGTGAGGGAGCTTGGGGAGCACTCTGATTTGGAGTCTATTGGAATAGTTGAGGAGTTTGAAGATGAGGAAGTTGGAGAAGCAGTGGAATTGCAAGAGACTTATAACTCACTCCTTGAGAAGACCGGTGAATATGCTAAGGTGGCTAATGCAGCCATTAAGAAGATGAAGAGGGCTGAGAAAGATTACAAAAGTCTTCTGGCATGATACAAGAAGGTGAAGTGTGAGATTGAAACACTAAATAGTGAGCTATCAGAAGCTTACACAAAAGTGAGATTTCTTGAGCAAGAGGTAGTGCAAGCTCATGACAAGATAGAGAGAGTCTCCTGCCAGAAGTTAGAAGATGTTATTTCATCTCAAAAACCTTCCTCAGACAAGTTCGGGTTGGGATACACCAGAGAAAGTAGCTCATCAACCAAGGTCATCAAAGAAGTAAAGTTTGTAAAGGCTAAAGAGACGACCGTGGATAGGTCCATTCCTGAGAAAATTAAAGCTGAGAAGAAGAAGAAAATGGCTGATCAACGGGTGTTTAATAAGTCCGATAATCAATTAGAAGCCAGATTTAAAGCTAGAGGAAGATCTCTTCCGAGATCACAATGGGGTCCTAGATCCAACCATGTTTTCCACTTTTGCAAAGTGCAAGGACATACAAGATCCAACTGTCACAAGCTGAGAGCATTGAACAATGCAAGTGCTCCTCGGTCACGAGGAAGAAGAAACGACAATAGGTCTTGGGGTGGTGAGCAACCAAGAAGTCAAAAACGTGATCCTAAAAGATGGACATGATGAAGATGATTGGCGCCTTCACAAATTGCTTGGAAAACTTCACACAAAGGTTTGATAGTCCACACTCTCGTACCCAATCCGTAAAGGATATCACCCCAAATGCACATGACGTGTGGGTGACAAAGGGTACTCATGCATAAGCATCATAACATGTCCATGCATCAATTCTTCCTATGCCTTGTGAATATGTTTAGTTGTTTGCCTTATGCTTCTGTTTGATTTGAATTGTTGCTTGTATATTTATTTCATTTTAAAATGTTTTTACATTGCTTTTGATCAATCTTTCATTACTTTTATGTCAAAAATCCAAAAACATATAAAAAGTAGAAAATCCAAAAGTTTGATCATCTTTGTTAAGTATTGTCTCAAAGCATATTTTGCCTTGTACCTCTATACTAATGGCTTTGTGCATTTAACGAGCTTAACTTGTCTCTTATGCACTCATATCATAGTGGAAGAACTTTTGAAATCTATGTGATTGTTGTAAATAGATCTTTAACCTTGTCATGAATGATTAGTGAATAGTTTTATCGATCTTGAGACATGCATAGACTTGTGTCTATATATCTTCCCACTTTTATTTTTATTTCTTTTACTTAAAGAGCTCACCAAATGTAAATTTTCAAATGAAAAGAGATATTGAACTGTAAAAGCCTGTCGCACATACTAGTATTTGACTAGAAAAAAAGGAAAGTGACCAAAATAAAATTTATGATGCCCAAAAAGCCAAAAGCTAAATCATCAAATTGAAATATTGAAAATTTCAGGCATTCATCTCACAATGCGATTTGTTTAGTCAAAAAGATCAATTGATATGTTGAAAGTGAAGCCAAATGAAATGCTTCAAAGAAATGTACTAAAGTTTTTTGTGGGAGGTCATATATGCACATTTTTATAATTTAGATAGGTCATATTATCTAGAGCTAGTTGTGTATGCCTTGATTAAATTGATCATTGAAGCTTCACTTTAGACTAAGGACTATCTCACATTTGATATCCACACACAACACACAAGTTTATGTTCAATGAATGCTATATTCATTTATGTGATTGTACTTGTTTAAATGTGTTTTCACAAGCTCGATCTTTGTTGATTAAACACAAAAATATTTTTGAGTATTTTAGTTTGTTTTTGGAAAGTATTTTGTTTTCTCAAAATTGTCAAAATTTTCAAAAACAGTGTTGCCCTGTTTTGGCGACTTAGTTGCAGGTAGGTCCAATCACATGCCCCAGTCGCAAGCTCACTCCGAGATTTTACACGGATAACTGGCGAGTCAAGGCTGCAGTCGCGAAAAAGACTTAGAAAATTTTTCAAAATTTGAGTTTTTATAGTTTTCGCGGCTCAGAGTGGCGACTTGTTCGCGAGTGGAAGGTCCAGTCGCGAGGAGTACTCAGAGATTTTCGTAGCTCCCTTGGCGACTATCTCGCGGGTAAACCTTCCAGTCGTGAAAAACACTTGGAAGATTTTTTGAAAATCTTAGTCTTACAGTGTTTCGCGGCTTACCCTTACGACTTACTGGCGACTTAATTCAGTCGCGAAAAACGCGTGTTTTGCGTTTTATGGACAGTTTTTAAAATTGTTTTTTCAATTTTTCTCTCGAATATCAGTGACTGTTCATTGTCTTCTTCATTTCTCTCTTTCAAACACTCCGAGTCTCACTGAAAAAGATTCTATTTTTGCATCATGTCTTCATCAAACACCAAGAAAAAGGTATGGGTTTTCTTGTCTTCACTTTATTCTTCATGATTTCATTGTTATTCTTTTGAATATGGGTGTTGTGATGTTGGTTTGTGTTTTGAGGGGTTCGAACATGGGTTTGCCTAAATATGTTGAGATTGTTTATGTAAGGATATTTTCTCTTGTTGCAGAGGTGGTTTAGGGTTATGTGTCTTCATCAGGTTGCTAATCTTTGTTCTGTGCTTTGTCTTTGATAGAGTCTTTTCTCTTTGGGCATATGGGTTTGGGGTTTCAGTGTTTCTCTCTAAATGTGGTTTTTGGGTTTATCAGTTTATATGAGTATTGAGTGGATAGCATTGTGTTGTTTTTCACTCTCTATTTCTTGTATGTGTTGCTACCTTTGTTTTCCTGTTTGCACAATAAATACTCGTTAGGCCATGTCTCATTGTCATTTGCTCAATTCTATCTGAATGTGTTTTTACAATGCCATTGTTTTTGCTCCTGTCTGTATACATACAGACTAAACTTGTTTGACTTGATCTATCCAGTTTTGGTTATCATCTGTGCTTAATATGTGTTTTGTCTGGTCACTCTGTTTCTCTCCTTATAATAATCTTGTTACTAATGTGTGTGCATTTCCACATTATGTGTTTTTTTCTTGTTGTGGCCTTTTCTGCTTGTTTACAAATGGCTGCATCTCCTACAAAGAAGAAGACTGCTGTTAAGAAATCTGACAAAAGGCTAAAAATGGATCCTAACTTATTTAGGTCGGTTCAACACTTTGAGAGATATAGGGATTTCTTCTTAAAAGGAACCATCATTAAGGAAAGATTTGTTGATCTAAATGACTTGAAAGATACTTTCATTCCAGAATGCTTTGAAGGCAGGGGATGGGAGAAGCTGCTGGGTGACCTACCCCGTGTATGCGAACCCTTGATACGGGAATTCTATGCAAATGCTGTTATAAAGGAGGATGAGTTGAATTGTTGGATTAGAGGACGTGAATTCACCATAGATGCTCATGATATTGATAAGGTTCTGGGGCTTAGGGGACTAGAGGACTATGATTTCACCAACTACAAAGATAGGATGCTATCTTTGGATGTTGTTCAGTCTCGGCTTGGTGGTGTTAAAGAAAAGAGATGTCTCAACACTACTGACTTTTCTGCCGAATTGAGGTGTCTGACTACTATCATGATGTTTAATTTGTATCCCATAAGAAAGATGACCACTCTTACGAATGCCAGAG
The DNA here is from genome assembly GCA_963669245.1 of Quercus cerris. Lineage (NCBI taxonomy): Eukaryota > Viridiplantae > Streptophyta > Magnoliopsida > Fagales > Fagaceae > Quercus > Quercus cerris. Next base: position 41,442,861 of record OY770013.1, on the reverse strand, counting down.
CCATCTTCCTTATGGAGCTCAAGGAGAAAACCTTCATTGATATAAGTTCTCACATATTTGACACACTTGTGGATGAGACTAAAACCACCTCAATGGCCAAACTGATTTTCCCTAATCTTCTTATGAGGATTTTCAGAGCAAAGGGTGTTGCAATCCCTCAGGATATTAGTCCCTTGCCTCCTCTATCTGCCATAAACAAATTTACTTTCACAAGGATACAAAGTCGTCTTCCAAGTGAAGAAGAGGAGGATGTTTAAGAAGAAGGGGATCCAATGGAGACTGAAGCAGAAGCTACAGAACAATCAGTCACACCCAGGAGCAGAAGAAAGAGGAGTAGAGCCTCAACTTCATCAGCTGTGCCTCCTGATGCATTTCAGATCATCCTGGAGAGACTTGATACACTCAGAGAGGTTCAAAATCAGCATACTGAAAGGATGACAGCAATACAGGATCAGCTTGATGTACTTTCCGAAAAATTTGACAGCATCCACACCAACTAGGAGCAGTGACCCTTTGGCCATTTCGGTCAAAAAGAAGGAAACTTTTGGGCTACTACTTGAGGGGGAGTGATTTTTTTTTAGGGGGAGCTTTATTATCATATCTTGTTATGTTTTTAGGTTTGTTACTGTGTTTTGTGTTTTGGATAACTACTGTTTTTATAGGTTTGATACACTTTGGTTTTAGTTTTTGTTTGGTTAAAACTCATAACTCTTGGATAGTTTGAATCTTTGGTGGAAGTTTTCTTCAATATATAATATGATGTTTATTTTGCTTTTACTTTTTGAGTTTTTGTGTTTTGTACCCATGTTGCTTTTGTAAGCTTTTAAGGTTTGTTTATACACACTTGTAGACTTTTATGGTTTGTACCTTGCTTTATGCAGCCTGTGTGCTTTGCTAAATCAGTACTTCTAACTTAATGTTATGTATTTCTTTTTAAGTACTATCACTCTTGTGCCCGTGTAGGATTTTTCCTAGATGCACATACTTCATGTACTGTGCATTGGTTGAGTGTTGGTCATTCAAGTGATTTACCTTATATTTGTCAACTTGAATGTCCGGATGTTCATTCCAAGTGTGAATGAACATTGTGATCACTTGTATGTAGTGATTTCTTGTTTTGGTCCTGTCATGGTCTATTACTTTATTCCATTGTGCTTGATCGCATTATGCTTGCTCCATATGTATTACAAGTTTTCTGTATACAATGAACTTATTGTGTTGTTGTGTTTCAGGAGTTCTTGTTCTTATAGTTCAAAAGCTTCACAGATTCTAGAGTTAGGTGTGAGTGAGTTTTTTAATTGTTCCCAACTCACGCGTTAAGTCTATAATTTGTTTTAGGGTTTTGTCACAGAATAGCCAAAGGGGGAGATTGTAAGGTTGAAATTTATCAACCATCTTGTTGGCTTTATTCCGTGCCAATTTGCTTGTAATTTAGCACTTAGTAATCCTATATTTAGGTGGGATTCATGTAAGGGTAGTGTGTAAAGAGAGTGTGAAGAAAAGCTCAAGTTTGTGCAAAGAAGCAGAGTTTCGCGGCTAGGACTCGCGGCTAACTCACGACTGGCAAGCCACCAACTGCAGGCACGTGAGAAGTACACAGGGGAGCTGAAGGGTCGCGTCAGCTGTTGCACTACAGGACAAAAGTCCCAGGCTGGCCAGGCCGTTACCTCGTGACTTGAACTCGCGATTTGGACAAGCCGCGAGGTTAAGCTGCCAAGTTACCCAGTTTGACAAAAACTGACTCTTCATATTCCAAACACACACCACTATATATAGACCCTTATACCCACGAAATCAAGAGAGCTTTCTAAGAGAATTTTTGTGAGAGAAACTCTAGAGAAAAACAAGATTGCCTCATCCCCAATCTTCACTAAGAGACTCTACATATTCCTCTACTCTCTTCCTTTCCATTGATACATCTTTGAAAGGCTCTTGACCGAATCTTTATCTCACCACACCCACGTCTGTGAGAAGGTACATTTGGTGCTAAGGGAAGCAGTTTGGAAGGGACCAATGACTATTGGTTGATGCTATGGTGTATAGCGGAATCCGGTAAGTTAAAGAAGAAATAGGTTCGGCGCAACCTCGTTGGAGCAAGAAGCTTGGAGGGCTTAGGTACATTGGGTAGATTAGGCTTGGAGGGTCTTTTGTTGTTTATATATCCCAACTACATTCTTTAGTGGATTATTTATTGCTTGGAGGGCAGTGGAGAGGTTTTACGCTGAGGGCTTCGGTTTCCTCTTCGATAACACATCGTGTGTTGTCCTTGTGTTTACATCTCTCTTCCTTTATCTTTACCTTTTATTTTCTGTTGTGGATGTGATTATATTGGCTTAGATGGTTTATCAATTCTATGTTTGGCTTATGTTCATGTTCCGCACATTAATTGTTTGATAATAAGCTTGAATTGATTTTTTGTAATTGGGGGTCTAAACGTTCAAAGGTGTTTTACACACATTTTGAACTTTTAGGTACATTTGGTTACTCAATTTGTTCAATCATTTGAATCACTCTCATTAAAAAGTTTGTCAAAATAACTTTCTTAATCTCTCTTTAATTTGCTGTTCATTTTTTTAACACTTTTTAATCTTCATCTTTAATACTTTGGACAACATTCAAGCCTTATGTTTTCATTTCTCTTGTCTTAGCAAGTTTATAAATCCTAGTTATTCTCCTTTACCCCCAACTTGCTACATAAGTTATCACAAGCTTTACATTGAATGTGTTAGAAATCCTGTCCCTCTCTCTCTTGTGTGTGTATTGCTTAATGCTCTCTATTTTACCACTGACGTCTCCTTAGTTAACCACCCACATCCTTTAGATTCTCCAAATAGTCTTTAGCATGATCATGACATATAACACTTACTTAGGGAAAAAAAAAAAAAAAAAAACCCTACTATCATTAACATAACAGAGAATAATAGGATGAGTTTGTAACAACCATGAGTTTGATTAACAAGTATCAAACTGCATTTTTTTTTTTTTGTTTTTTGTTTAACATAAACTACATTGGTTAAGGTAATATTTTTCTTTACAAAAAAAAAAAAAAAAAAAAAAAAAAAAAACCCTTAGACACCTTGCAGACTCTCTCTCTCTCTCTCTCTCTCTCTCTCACAAAAAAAAAAAAGAAAAAAAAAAAAAAAGAAAAAGAAAACACACACACATGTATATATCTAAGTCAGGTTCAAATTCAACCTATTATAACTTTTGCTATAAGAATTAAAATAATAATAATAATAATATTTGCTATTATATGCACCATCCAACTAACATGAAATATGATGTGCATAATAAGTGTGGAGGACATATAATCCAGCAATAGGTTTGACAAAATATTGAATCAATAAGGTAATTACATGGTGTAACATTAACAAAAAGTTATACCATGTGTCATTTAAACATAACATTATATATGCATGTGCGTGAGTGTGTGTATAACAATTAAAAAACAAAAAGATCATTGAAGCAAAATAAGAAACAAGTACACAAGAGGTACACCTCTCAAGAAGTCACAAACGGAAATTTGAATGAGCAATAAAAACTAAGAAAGAGACAGTTGATACTGCCTGAATCACTCAAACGGTCATACTATACTTTTAAGAGGCAGGTAATTTATGCATCGTATTAAATAAAATATTGCTTAGTAATGAAAATTTTATGTAGATTTAATTAAGATGTCTACAAGATAAATATATACATATTGACAACAAAATTGCAATTTAAACCTTAGTAATTGTTGTGCAGATAGCACCCCAGGACTCCAATCAATAACAGTAAATAAGCGGAAATTAAATAACAAGCACACACAAAGAACAAAAGAATTTACGTGGTTCGGCAAACTGCCTACCTCCATGGAGACGAAGGAGAAATTTCACTATAAAAAATAGGGAGATACAATAGTGCATAAGAACACTCTCAAGAAACCCAAATCCCAATTACACCCTAGCACTCTCTCACAGAAACAATAAGAATAGAAGCTAGCTGCCTCTCTTTTCTCTATTTTTCTCTCATGCGGCTGCTCACTAGGTTAATTGGAATTCTCTAATTCTCTCTTACCGTTCAACACCCTTAATATATCTATATATATATATATATATATATATATTATAGGTCGACTGTACTAGGAATTAAATTCCTAGTTGAATTTGGTCAATAGTGACCGACTTAAACCAACATGGGCTTGTGGCAATTCAAGCCACACGCAAGCCCACTTCAACAAATCTCCACCTTGGCTTGAATTGATCAAGCTACACGAGCAAACTCCTCCATCGCCTCCACCTTAGCCCTTAAGGGCTTACAAGCTGCAAACATCAACCAAGTCCAAGTAGCTCTTGAACTTGTCTGTTGGAATTGGCTTTATCAACATACTAGATGATTCCCAAATCTTATTCTTCTGTAGTGACCCCATCTCTTCTACATCCTTGTAAGACAATGGATCTCCACTGCTAGTTATGAGAGCAAAGCTAACCATATCTTCAAAGCCATATCTCTGTGGTGCTTTGTGAACCCGCTTCTCTTTACCTTTAGCAATTGAATAAGACTCTTCTTGTTGCTGCTGTGGATCAATCTTAGCATCACCCTTATCACTAGATGAACTATTCTCGTCAAACTCCACCTCAACAGTTAATTTCTCCTGTGGACTATCATCACATGTCTCTGCTTCATTCTGTTTCAACATAAAGGCTTCATCAAATATGACATCTTTGCTGGTCACCGTTTTCTTTGAGAATGGATCCCAAAGCCTATAGCCTTTAACACCTTTTTCAAAACCAAGAAATACGCATTTTCTTGACTTCGAATCCAATTTAGAATGCTCTCCACTCTGCACATGCACATAAGCTGGACAACCAAAGATTTTTAGACTCGAATAATCAACTAGTCTACCTGACCAAACCTCTTCTGGAGTCTTGAAATCTATGGCTGATGATGGAGATCTATTAATAATGAAGCTTGCTGTGATAACTGTCTCTGCCTAGAACACCTTAGGCAACCCTGCATTTAATCTCATGCATCTGGCTCTTTCTGCTAAGGTTCTGTTCATTCTCTCTGCAACCCCATTCTGCTGTGGAGTTCCTTTAACTGTGAAGTGACGAGTAATGCCTTCTAATTCACAAAATTTTATGAATTCTTTATCTCTATACTCTAGTCCATTATCTGTTCTAAGGTATTTTATTTTCCTGCTAGTCTGATTCTCAACCTGTGCTTTCCACTTTTTAAATATGCCAAACACATCAGACTTATGCTTCATAAAATAAATCCATACCTTTCTAGAGTAGTTATCAATGAAACTGACAAAATACTGAGCACCGCTATGAGAAGAAACTGATACTGGACCCCAAACATCTGAATGAATGTAGTCAAGAACACCCTTACTTGTATGAGAGCTTGTCTTGAAACTGACTCTATGCTGCTTCCCATACACACAATACTTGCAGAAGTCTAGCTTGCATGTCTTCACCCCTTTCAATAAATTTCTCTTGTGCAGCTCTAACATACCACGTTCACCAATATGGCCAAGTCGCATATGCCATAATTTTGTGTCGTTAGTGCTGGACTCTATCGGAGTGGTGACTGTTACTCTTCCTACAACTGTGTTCCCAATCAATCTGTAAAGCGTGCTTACTTTCTGTCCTTTCATCACCATCAAAGCACCTTTGGTAATCTTCATGATTCCACCCTTTGATGAGTATGAATAGCCCAAATCATCCAATACTCCTAAAGAAATCAAATTCTTTCTAAGATCTGGAACATGTCTGACATTACTAAGAACTCTCACAACTCCATCAAACATCTTGATCTTCACGGTACCAATCCCAATAACCGGGCATGTAGCATCATTACCCATTTGGACCATACCACCGTTGTAAGGCTTATACGTGTCAAACCAATCTTTCTTTGGAGTCATATGATAAGAGCATGCTGAATCTAAAACCCAAGATTCCAATAGAACGTTGTTACTTGATGAAACTGAAAGTAAATTTGCACCAGCTTCACTGTCATCTGATGTTTCCTCAGCAACACTGGCTGATTCTAGGGGCTTCTTTCCATTCTTCTTCTCCTCTAAATGCTCTTTCAACTCTTTACATTGATTCTTGTAGTGTCCTTTCTTGTGACAATAAAAGCACTCTACATCTTTCTTTGCATGTGATTTAGACTGTGATCTGTTCTTGTTGGAGTTCCGTCCTCTTGACCTGCTTCTACCCCTATTGCTTGACTCAGACTTTACAATAAGTCCATCAGCCTGAGAACCATCACCATCTTGCTTCATCTTTATGTGTGATAAGAGAGCACTAGTCACCTCCTCGAGTACTATAGTCTCTTTCCCATACATCAACGTAGTTACTAGATAATCAAAAGAAGTAGGAAACGACGCTAACAAGAGTAATGCTTTATCTTCATCCTCATAATTCACCCCAAAACTTGACAGTTGGGTATTCAACATGTTAAATATGTTGAGATGCTCCAACAGATCTGAACCCTCCTTCATATGCAAACTATACAGTTGCTTCTTCACGTACAACTTGTTCGTCAAGTTCTTTCTCGTATAAAGACCTTCTAGTTTTTCCCAAACCTCCTTTGCGGTCTTTGCTTCTAGGATGTTGTGAATGACCTCATCACCTAGGTTTAGACAAATAGCGCTAGCTGCTTTCTCATCCATCTCTACCCATTCTACATCCTTCATTGTTTCTGGTTTCTTCTCCTTCCCAAGCAAGGCCTTGTGAACTCCTTGTTGAATTAGGAGATCCTTCATCTGCCTTTGCCAAAGAGAAAAATTTCCCTTGCCACAAAACTTCTCTACATCATACTTTGTGCTTGACATCTTTACTGTGTTCAAAGGATTGAATCCTAACCTTACTCTGATACCACTTGTTGTGCAGATAGCACCCCAGGACTCCAATCAATAACAGTAAATAAGCGGAAATTAAATAACAAGCACACACAAAGAACAAAAGAATTTACGTGGTTCGGCAAACTGCCTACCTCCACGGAGACGACGGAGAAATTTCACTATAAAAAATAGGGAGATACAATAGTGCATAAGAACACTCTCAAGAAACCCAAATCCCAATTACACCCTAGCACTCTCTCACAGAAACAATAAGAATAGAGGCTGGCTGCCTCTCTTTTCTCTATTTTTCTCTCATGCGGCTACTCACTAGGTTAATTGGAATTCTCTAATTCTCTCTTACCATTCAACACCCTTAATATATCTATATATATATATATATATATATTATAGGTCGGCTGTACTAGGAATTAAATTCCTAGTTGAATTTGGTCAATAGTGATCGACTTAAACCAACATGGGCTTGTGGCAATTCAAGCCACACGCAAGCCCACTTCAACAGTAATTTTTTTAAACCAACAGTCCAACAGGATCGACCTTAGTCATTTGGACACACACAAACTGCAACTTCACAAATGACAAAGGATCAAACAGGATACAAATCATCAAAGAAACCCACGTTGGAGGTTGAGGAGAGGGGAGTTGTTCTTTACAATTAAGCAAAATCAAAACAAAGTGATTGGAAAATAAGTTACTCTGTGCTGTAAAATGTACCTGTGTATGTGCCTATGCACATCAAATCAGAACCAAAAAGGTTTCAATTATTGCATTTTGTAGATTTCTAATTATACTCAAAATTAGTACCTAGGTATGTGCCTATACTCAGTGTCAATTTCAAGTGCTCTACCTAGTGAATACCAACTTGCCTCCTTAGTTGGTTCCTCACCTCTCTTAATATCCTGCAAAAAGTATTTTGCCTGTCAAACTTCCTGTCAAGATGGTCAGACTAAGTAAAATAATAAGCAAGAGGTAGGAAAATAAATAATAGGAGAGAAAGCGAAGCAAAGGATATGGCCACTAAAAACACAAGGTGACAAGATTATGGCCACTATTATAAGCCCAGCCTGCTTCACCAAACCCATGCAACGGCTTGTGTCCCACTATACTTCAGAATGCTTTGAAGGCTACTAAAGGTCTGCGATGTGCTGTCCAGACTAGAGGGATCTAGGATTTTCTCAATAAGGTGATCATCAACTCCTATATTTATTATTTGATAAAACAATATCAATAGAACATATAAATTATAATCCTTCTCTAAAAGCTGATTATTTTATTTAAAAGTGAGATAAAAAGTGACTTCAACAAATACTAATTAAATTAATTAATTCATTTTAAATAAGCCACTTTTTATGTCACTTTCACCTTTAAACAAAGGGTCATTAAGACAACAAATTAATAAACATATAGGTGCTTAAGTAAAACAGTCCAATTAATTAATGTACTTGGACCAAGGTTATAAGTGTGTTGGGAGACCACTTGAAGAGATGTAGGTGTTTTCTTTATGAATTATGAATTATGAGCAACTGCATGATATTTAAAAACCATGATTAGAGGACATAACCGGACCCTTCAGAACATATTTACAATGGTCACATCCGCTTTGTAGGACCTACTAATTACACCACCATAGGATATAGCCTTAGGACACACCATGAACTGTCTGTCTCAAACCGACTAATTAAGAATACATGTTCTTTTCTTCTAACCGTTTCCAAAAAAAACCGTTTCCTCAAAAAAAGAAAAAAAAAGAAAAAAAATATATATATATATATGCGCGCGTGTGTTATACTTATTTCTCAATGGCTTAATGAGGACAAAAGGGCTTTATTGGTTCTAGCACCTCTTGTAGTGTGTGGACACCAAGATTACAATCCCACCAACCTGACCCCACTCATTTTTTTGTTTTTTTGAAATGGACCCCACTCATATTTACGAAAGGAACAAATAAACAGAAAAATGACATACTAAAAATTTTTGAAAATAAATATCAACTATAATCTTATATTTATTTTTATAATTATTTTATGTGACATATTATAACTATTTATCTATTACTTTTACACTAATCTTTTACTTTTTATTTTTATTTTTTTGTCACCACTTATAATCAATCACATGAAATTGTTGTGAAAATAGGTGTAACATTCGTCGTTATCTTAGAAATTCTTGAAAATTTTCACTATTAGTTTTGTCCAATGACCATTTGTTTAATTGTTTCTAAACCTACCCGTAATTATTTTGCTCGAGTAAGTTTCTCCAACTTGAGCTACTATTGTAAAGTTTCATTTCTTAATTATAATAGAGCAAGTTGGCAAAATTTTCTGCCACAATTAAATAACTTAGATTCTTGAAAAAAAAAAAAACAAAAACAAAAAAGGGACTGCAGAATATTGACAATTTGGCTATTTTAAAATACTTTGACAATTTATTTTTGACTCGTATTATTATAATGATTAATTTCGCTAAGAATCAACTGCTTTCCAATTCTTTACAGTAAACACAGGAATCGTTTATGTAGTTGCAGCAGATAGAACTTATTTTATGTTAAGAACAGGAGGCGAAGATATCCTTAAAGGGTTTGTTTTATATATACTTCACAGTATAGCACACGTCGTTCAACCAATTCTTTATTTGAAAAATACCAGTTGGCAAGATGCTTTGTCTTTAACATTCCCCAATAATTAATCTACTCTAATTTCTAATATGGATATAGAAAAATATCAACAAAGGGGCCAAGCAATTTGTCTTGTGCTTAGATGTATTACGAGGATAACAACTAATAATATATCAATCACCCACTTGATGTAAGCAAAAATAAAATATAAAAATATATCAACCATAGAGTAGCATTTGTCAATGCTCCAAACTAATGAGATTTTCGCAGACTTGTAACCCAATTGACACCTATCATGTTCACAATTCTCATGATACATGCTTATATATTGCATAGGAACTTGGTTTTAAATTTATAAACTTGCAAATTGATTTTGAAATTGTGATTTGTTGGCTAACAATAAATGGGACTATGGCTCCAGCTTTGGCTCTCTTAATTTATGATTACATGATTTTTAAAGTATTATTGCAGCCCACCGCAAATTAGTATCAAAGTCTTAAGTATTGGTTGCTAAATAGTTGTTAAATTTATCCAGCTAGTCAATTCCTCCTGTCTCTTTAAAGTCATGATAGAGACATTGTTTAACGAATTAAAAAAATGCAAACATAACTAATTAACTATGCCCAAAGAAAAAGTTTCAAATATGCTGTTGCTAACAGATTAATTGATGTTTGACAATGATGTTTTCCATTTGGTTAGATAAGTAACAAATAATTGGTAGGATGAGCACCAAATCATTAGTTTGTTTGGTGAGGAACTTGAAATACCAAGAGAAGGCCCTTTTTCCTCTATTTTTTTTCTGTTTTACTCTATATTTTGTCAATCACAACCTATCATATATTCTTTTTACTTTTCTTATGAAATAATCAAAGTTTAAAATTTAAAATAAAAAAAAAAACAAAAAAAAAAAAAAACAAACAAAAAAAACAAACAAACAAACAAACACATGATATATCACAATTATGCCGGATAACATGGCCACTAAATTCTGTCAACTTAGCCATGGCTGATTGGTTTCAAATTGTAAATTTGTGATAGAAGGCTCACAAGAAGAATAAGGTATATATCTTATGTATCAAATATATGCATTCTTCATTGATAGGCCACAAACTGAATGACTCTTTGTGATGTAAACCAATTAATTAATTAGCCCTGTTGTTAATTAATCAATTAATCATGCAAATGCGTGGAAGCACAAACAAATCACCAATAAACTAAATAAGCAACGGAAAATAAGTAATACGGTGATTTGTTTACGAATGAGGAAAACCCTTGCGGCAAAAACCCCACCGGGTGATTTTCAGGTCACCACTTCCGAAACTCCACTATTATCAAATCAAGCGGTTACAAGTAAAGGAATCCCAAGTACCTTACCAACCTATAGTTGAACCCTTACCCCAATACCCAATTGGACTTGATCTGTAGTGACAGTTCCCACCTTTGATGCACGGCTCCCAAGTACGTGACTAACCAATGCGCGAATCCCAGTACGCGACTTCAAACACCAACTTAGAAGGAAAGGTTGACTGCAAAGTTCTTCAGTTCATCCTACACGATGAACATCAGGAAGATGCTTGGTCACAAAACCTTTTGGTACAAATACACAGTAACTTCTTCAGAGAAGATGAACTAGGTCAAGAACTTTGTTTTTTATCACAATTTGCTTGACCAGAGATTGCTCAATGCTTTTGCAACTTGTGTATCATTTGACGGCTCTTAAAACAATCCTTTTATATGTTTAAGGTTTAGAGAAAAGAATGCCCAAAAGCATATTCACGAATCCCAAGGAAATCAGATCAGAAAATTTGATTTTGTAATTCTCGACAGATAGCAAGTGTCGAGGAGCTATCGAGAGGTGTCAAGATTTAATGAATTTGCACTTCAGCTTGTTTTTCTTGGACAGACTTGATGACTTCAACACTTGATCTTAAAACCTTATTTCTTGAAGTATTAAAAACACCTAGAACTACCCAATTACAAGTAGAGTACGTTTTGTTAAAGGATTAGCCAATTTACATAGGTAAGTGACATATGTTCTTGACAAGTGAAAACATATATGTTCTAACAATCTCCCCCTTTGACAATCCGTGACAAAACCACAAAAAACAAATGAATATATGAGAGAAGTCATAAATCACTCAACTCATATTCACTTGTTGAATACAATAAAATCTATCCTAACACAAACTCCTGAAAAACTTTGCAAGAAGAAAGTTTATGGCAAGTAGACTTTGACAACCTGTATTTCTAAGCACTTTAAACAAAACTCATCAATGCATCTTTGTGTAAAACAGAAATAATAGATTGCATACAAGTATAATGAACATGTGTATAAAGATAGAGAAGAAACAACACATGAAGAAAGAGGTGAAAGAAACATACATCTACATATAGAGAAAATAAGTACAATGTATGTAAAACTGGTCACAAGACCTCATATACAAGATAATGTATCTATAAAGAATAGAAAAGAAAAAGATACATCAAAACCTCACTACATCTCTCAAAATATCAACACATATACAAGATAATGTATCTATAAAGAATAGAAAAGAAAAAGATACATCAAAACCTCACTACATCTCTCAAAATATCAACACTCTCCCTATTAAAAATGTCCTATACTAACTCTCCCCCTAAGATGACTACTCTAATAATCCAAAACTACTCCCCCTTTTTGTCATGAATGACAAAGGGTAGAGTGTCAGTGACAAAGGGTAGAGTGTCATGTAGACATCTCATCAGTAGAGCTAGCATCTCCATCATCATCATCTGAAGCGTCGTCATCATCACCATCATCCGAAGCGTCATCATCATCACCATCATCATCATTATCCTTAGAGTCAGAAACTGCTGGAGGAGGTGGTGAAGGAGTAGTCTCAGGAGCAAAACCACCCATGGTCGCTTGTCGTCATGCAATACGACTAACACGAACATTCACCTGATACAACTCAGAGGAGAGTGTATCAAGGCAAGCATCTATGTGCTGCAACTGCGCCATGATGTCTCCAAGAGATACATCGCCCGTAGAGGAAGAAGAAGCAGATGTAGATGGAGCTGATCTAGATGGAGCTGAACGGGAGGGAGGAGTGGAATCTGTCTGTCTCGACCTAAACTGAGCCTCACTACGTTTTATGGTAGCGGCATCTATGGCACAAATGTGTGTGAAGTGGTCGGACACAGGAAAAGGGATAGAAAAATAGCCTAAGATCCTCGTGATAGCGGAAAGAAAGATGAGCTTATCACGGGACGTCGAATCTAGATGAACATCTATGATAGAAAGGATAAAATGAGAAGGAAAATCTATAGTAAGATGCTCAAGAAGAAATAACAAAAATTGAGCACGAGGCTCTGTGATGGAGTTGTAGTGAGAGAGTGGATGGAGTACAAAAGTCATCACCATGTTTAGGAATCTATGACTTTTATCAAAAGGTCTACATGATATGTACTGATGCTCACCCCAATCAGCTAGGCGTTGACAAAAAGAAAAAATAAGCTCATCTTTGGACACAGTCCGCAGACGCTCACAGGAAGGATAGTCAGGAAACTCTATCCTAGGAACCCTAAGAACATCCGCAACTAGCTGCGGTGTGACAGGAATGCGTGTACCTCGAATGCGAGTGAAAAAAAGAGGTACTGAATGATCAATCCCGTGCATGTTGGAGTAAAACTCCTAAATCAGCACGAGAGGACATGTGACCGAGACGGCACATAGTGACTCCCATCCTCTACTGTGAATGACAGAGGGAAGGTCAGTGTCAGCGAAGTCCACCAAAATGACTTGGCATTCCGAATAAACACCTCGTCTAGAAAAGTTCTCCGTAAATGCCTTGTGGGCATCTCCATCACGGAACCGAAGATTTAGAGGAGCAAAGTCAGAAGATGAAGAAGCTCCAAAACGCAGAGGGTTTGAAGCTGGAGTGGATTTACATTTGGGTGCCATAGACACTACTAACGTAAACAAAATGAGAAAGAGATAGAGAGGGAGACAATCAAAAAAGTCCCAAAATAGTTCACATATATCAAATATATTAAACAAAGAGTACGTATGCATGGGGAATGCATGAACATGTGACATGCAAATTAAAAAGCATCATGGGCTCAGCCCAATCCAATCCTACCAACGCATAAACATAAAACACACATCTAAATGCATGTAAATATCATTCTAATGCGCATGAAATGTAATGTATGACATTTTGAACACATTTAAGTGAAATCCCAGCCCAAAATTTCAAGAAAAACTCATTAATTTTGAAAAACCCCAAAACCTAAGCTTCAAAACATGAAATGCATGAAAAAGGAAGGAAAATGAGATCATACCAAGTGATTAGAAGCAAGTTTGGGAGAGGAACAGTCACGGACAAAATCGAGAGAGATCGAGAAAATGAAGTCTGAATCATGATTGAGACTTAAATAGGAACCTCAGTAATTCTCGACAGCTGAGGTGTCGAGAGGTATCGAGCAAGGTGTTGAGGTAGGTGTCGAGAAAAAGCACGTCGACAACTGAAGGTGTCGAGGAATGAACATCAGAACCAAGAACAGAAGCTCGATTGATCGACAAGGTATCGATAAGGTATCGAGGAGATAGGAGATTTCTCAATCGATCCACCAGGTGTCGAAGAGGTGTCCAGATGTCGAAGAGGTGTCCAGATTGCGATAAGAAAAAGGCTTGAGAAGCTTGATAGATAACAAGGTATCGAGGAGGTGTTGAGGAGGTGTCGAGACAACTTTAAAAGCAGTTTTTCGAGAAGTGAAAAACACAAACATGAATGCAATCTAACATACACCTCAACCATTGATCCAATCAACATATAAAGCTCTTAAAAACATCTCTCAACAAAGAATTAAGCACATGGATCCTCAAAAACACACACACACACTAAACAAGTCTAACCAATTTTATTTTTCAAAAACAAGCCAAGACAGTTTAGTGAGCATACATTAGCACATGTAAGCACTTGTGATATCCAAATTACATTGTACCTGTACATGTATCAAAAGTAGTAAAGAATATTGTGTGTTGTGTGTGAAAAACATCGCAAGATTGCATATGTGTATACATGTTATGACGATCTGAGATATGAGAAAATAACTTTAACTCACACACAATCATAATTGTTTGATGGGAACTATCACCTTCGAGGTACATCCTATAACTCCTATATCTCCTAGAATACGCGTTTGCAACCATATTTAAAGCATTTTTAATCTTTTTGCTTTTTATTTTCTTTGCATATTTTCTTTTGAGCATATCATACATGGACATATAAAAGAGAGAAAAGAAATACCCAAGACGTTAAGCATTTGACATCGCACTTTTACTATGCCGAAGCATACGAATGTCTTTGACACTGCACTTTTGCTATGCCGAAACATACAAGTGTCATATTATGATTGGCGGGCAATAGTGGTGAGATGGTTATTTATGCTTTTGTCTTAAGATTTTTTAGTCCTACTTGTCAAAAAGAGTGATATGAGTGTTAAGTTTAAGAGATAACTTAATCTTACTTATCAGAAACAAGAGCCACAAAACTCACTTACTTAGTTGTGCATAGAGATGCTCATCTAAGTTACAAGAGATACAAAGTTTAGAAAACTCTGTTTCATTGGCCATCCAAGGTACACAAGTATCAAAGCACACAAAACACACACTATTTTTGTATTTTTCTGATTTTTCAATTTTTTATTTATTTTTATATTAAAAAAAAAATAAACAAAACTGAAAGTAAACACACAAAAATATGTTAAAAAAGCAAAGCATAAAATTAGACTGACTCAACAAAGATGCAAAACACACAAGCAGTGCAACAAACAAAAAAAAAAAAGAAGGGAAAAGAAAGTGATGAAATCACTTAGAGTCCTTTTTCTTCCACACCTTGGAAGAACCTTTCCTTTGATTAAAACCTTGAACCAGTGGGGAGGGGGAAGAATTGAAACTGTTCAAGTTCAAAAGGAACATGAGAGCTTTAAGAAGATCTCCAAGAGGAGTAAGAGAGGATTGAAGCTGATTTTGGCTTCCAGATGCTATCATGCCGTTACTCTATTGAGTGGCTAGCCACTTATAGCAATTTGGTCGAGTATGACCGGCAGTTCCACAATGACGATAGAGATGCTGCTTCTTTTATTTAGGTTTTTGAGAGTTAGCCTTCTTAGCCCTAGGGTTTTTAGCATCTTTCTTATATTGCTTAGGGGGTGCTTTTAAGATAGATTTACCCTTATCTAAGTTCTCACTAGCTAATTCAGTTTTAACATCAGTATTCTCAATTTCAGTGTTATTAGCAGGAGAAACAAAAACAATATTACTTGTAGAAACAGTATTAGAAAAAGAAAGACCATATCCTAAGCCTGTTCGATCCGAAGCAGATTTCTGATTGCTGAGCATCTCATCAAACTTTGCACTTGAAGTCCTCTCTAGTTGAGCTCTGACTTGAAACAGCTCTACTTCAAGCTTCTTGGTCTTCTCAGCTAAGAAATTGTTCTCAAACCTCAGTGCACCAATAGTTTGATTCGCCTCATCAAACTTTGTGGACAACTCTTCACGATCAAGTTTCACATTACTGAGCTTCTTGGTGGCCAGCCTATACAATTTCTCATGCTTCTCAGAGAGCTTGTAAAGCTTCTCATAGGCTGAATGGATATCATCTTGATCATCCATCTTCTCAAATTTGGACTTCACCAGTTCTTCTTCTTCAACAATCCCTTCAGTAGGATTGACTGTGGCAGTGAAGGCATTTAAGATTCCATCATCCTCATTGTCGAAATCATCTTCGGGCTTAGTGTCACTCAAGGTTACAACAAGTGCCTTACTCTTCCCAATGCTCTTGAGATATGTCGGGCATTCATGCTTCATGTGATCGAATCCATGGCATCCAAAACAATTTTGTCATGTAAGAACAGTGTACTGACTGCCATCCTTAGCATCCTTCTTCCTTTTGTCTTGACTCTTAAACTGAGAAGAACTGGATTGTTTGCGGTCCTTGTCGAAGTTCCTCCCATTAGCATTTTTCATAAACTTCTTGAACTGCCTTGTAATGTAGGACTTTATCTTGGAATCTTCATCATCGGAAGACTCATCAGTATCACTGCTCTTTGCCTTCAAGGCCATGCTCTTGCTTTTACCCATTTTGCCAATCCTAGATAGTCCTAGTTCGTAGGTCTGCAAGTTTCCAACCAGCTCAGTTAAAGGAATTTTGTCAATATCCTTTGATTCTTCTATTGCCGTAATCTTGGCATGGAATCTCTCAGGTAGAAATCTGAGCACCTTCCTTATAACCTTGGGTTCAGGGATGGTTTTCCCAAGATTGAAGGCTGAGTTCACTATATCCTTGAGCTTAGCATAGAACTCATCAAACGACTCATCCTCCTCCATCTTAATTTCTTCAAAGCTTGTAGTGAGCCTCTGAAACTTTGAATCTTTGACAGCCTTTGTTCCTTCATAGGTTGTCTGGAGGATGGTCCAAGTCTCCTTAGCAGTTTCAGTTGAGGATATCTTCTTGAACTCCTCATTGGTGACTGCGTTAAATAGGGCATTTAACGCTCTGCTGTTGAAGTTTGCCGCCTTGATCTTGGCGTTATCCCAATCGGCTGGTTCTTCTTTTGGCTTAGTCCAGGCAATCTCTACAGCTTGCCACACCTTCTCATCTAAAGACTGCAAGAAAGCTCTCATGCGTACTTTCCAGTATGCATAGTTAGTGCCATCAAATAAAGGAGGTATGATTAATAACTGTCCTCTATCCATGACAAACAGGGGTCAATGGATCAACACAGTAAAGATTAAACCTAATTAAAATGTGCCTACTCTAATACCACTTGATAAGCCACAAACTGAATGACCCCTTGTGATTTAAACCAATTAATTAATTAATCAAGTTGTTAATTAATCAATTAATCATGTAAATGCGTGGAAGCACAAACAAATCACCAATAAACTAAATAAGCAGCAGAAAATAAATAACATGGTGATTTGTTTACGAATGGGGAAAACCCTTGCGGCAAAAACCCCACCGGTTGATTTTCAAGTCACCACTCCCGAAACTCCACTATTATCAAATCAAACGGTTACAAGTAAAGGAATCTCAAGTACCTTACCAACCTATAGTTGAACCCTTACCCCTATACCCAATTGGACTTGATTTGTAGTGACAGTTCGCACCTTTGATGCACGGCTCCCAAGTACATGACTAACCAATGCGCGGATCCCAGTACACGACTTCAAACACCAACTTAGAAGGAGAGGTTGGCTGCAAAGTTCTTCAGTTCATCCTACACGATGAACATCAGGAAGATGCTTGGTCACAAAACCCTTTGGTGCAAATACACAACAACTTCTTCAGAGAAGATGAACTAGGTCAAGAACTTCATCTTTGATCACAATTTGCTTGACCAGAGATTGCTCAATGCTTTTGCAACTTGTGTATCATTTGACGGCTCTTAAAACAATCCTTTTATATGTTTAGGGTTTGGAGAAAAGAAGGCCCAAAAGCATATTCACGGATCCCAAGGAAATCAGATCAGAAAATCTGATTTTGTAATTCTCGATAGATAGCAGGTGTCAAGGAGCTATTGAGAAGGGGTCGATGAGCTATCGAGAAGTTGTCGAGATTTAATGAATTTTCACTTTAGCTTGTTTTTCTTGGACAGACTTGATGACTTCAACACTTGATCTTGAAACCTTATTTCTTGAAATATTAAAAACACCTAGAACTACCCAATTACAAGTAGAGTGCGTTTTGTCAAAGGATTAGCCAATTTACATAGATAAGTGACATATATTCTTGACAAATGAAAATACATATGTCCTAACATTCATTTTATATTGTGCGGCGCCGCCCATACAATATGAGAGAGAGGCATAAGAAAATTATTTTCACTAGGAGAAAGGGGATTTGGTTTTTCAAACTCTCTCTCTCTCATTAAAAAAAAAAATGAAATGTACATACATTCAAAATTTCACTAATGGCTTGCTCAATATTTTTATTCTTTTTTTAAGTAAATGGTTTTAGTACTTGTTAGATTCATCCAATTTCGTTAAAGTAAACACTGATACCTCAGGAAACTACCTACAAAAGAAGTAATTAACACAAAATTAGCCACACAGTGACCAATCTTTTAAGAGTATGCCACAGGGGTGATACCTTAGTAAGAGATACGAAAGTAAATACAATAAATTGTGGTTTCTATTTTTTGGTTTGATCAAGATTGGACCATTGGTTGAACAAGTGATGTCATAAAAAAACTGATTAATAATGATTTAAAAATATAAATAAATACAATAAATGTATAATAATTAATAATAGTTACAAAAAAATCCAAAAATAAATTTTTTTTTTTTTGAGAAGTATAACATTAAATTGGTTTACGTTCTTACTCTTTGAAACATGCATACAATAAATGGTAAGGTTTAAAGTTTGATATGAGATTCATTTATGTATCTTCTCAAAAAAAAAATGATAAGAGCTTCATCAAATATTTTAAACATGAAATGGAATGTATGATCTGACTTTTATGTGGCACTTATATTCTTTACTACAAACTCCCCGGCCGGCAAAAAAAGAGTTTCAAGTTGCAGTATCAATTATATATAAAACCATAAACTCTATCAGTGACTGAAAAATTAATTATAAGAGGATTACTATAATAAATAGTAGTATTACAAGACTCCAAAGAAGGAGAGAGAGAGAGAGAGAGAAAGAGAGATGAAAGACAGAAAAATAAGAGAGAACAGAACTTCCAGGAGTAAGAAAGATAATCACAAAGTTGTAGAACAGTCTTCTACAACAGAGTAATACGTGCAACTATCAACTTAAGTTTTGTAATTATAGATATCTGCTTCCATTGCAGGCTGAAATAGTCTATGTTTTTTTGTGAACTACAAAGTTTCTAGTAATCACAACTGCCAATTGATATCAATACGAGTTTTAGAAAGCTTGAGCTTCAATTTGTACAGTTTTTTTTTTTCTATTAAGCTTAGCAATATATACACACACACATAAGCTTTTGTTAAATTTTGATGGTGGGATAGAAGTTTATTGGAAGAGTTGTCTTGGAATAGTTATAATAATCCAAGGCTATAGTTGTCTTGATTTAGAAGGTATAGCATCTTTTTGAAAATATTTCAAGGCTGAACAGATTAGTATTCTTTCAAAGGGATAACAATGTAAAGAGTGGCCTTTAAATAATAAATTTGAATTTCTCTTATAAACCAGCTCAGATTAAGACTTATCAATACAACCAAGCCCTCAATTTTGCACAGCCTATAGAATTTAAATGTGAAAAGCTTCATACAACATATAAATTTGTAAGACAACTACTTAGAAATAGGAAATGCCTACATAAAACATGGTGAATATTCCTGGGCTGTGTTCAATGATTGACTGCAAAAGTTTGTAAGATACAAATATCCTTTTACCAAATTGTAAGAAAATACTAAACATTTAGATTATGCAATGGGAAAAAAGGTGGGGCAATTTTAACTGGCAAAATAACATGTTAGTAGGCATATGCAAAGCACTGACCACATTTATAGATGCAACCAATGCATTTTCCTGTTATATATGTTCATACAAAAACATACCGAGCTCCACATATTTTACAAATACATATATGCCCTTGATCATTTTCATGAAAAATTCATTGTCTGCTATACAAAACAAGAATCTCAAAGACAATATCAACTGTTATTAATACTAAACCTCATTGGAGCAACCAAAAACAAATGGAAATTAGTAATATCAATATGAGAAAGACATAAAGGAAACTTACCTAGTAAAGAAAAAAGATTGAAATGAATTTTTTCACCTGAGACAAGGAGATGGAGAGTGTGGAAACAGAGAACTCTTCACATACACCTACACCAAATAAAGGGAGAAAAATGATTTTAAAACGTCATGCTCAAAGTTTAAAACTTTTCACATACACCTACACCAAAGTTTCAAATTTTGTAAAGGCATCTATCTTAACAGAGAATAGCTGCTTAATTCCAACCCCAAATGATGTCAAGAAATATTAAAATAGATGGTTTGGACTATGAGTAGATCACCATAAAATCAAGATTCCTAGCTAAATATATGCATAGAAGACTCTTTGCTCAACAAGATCAAATGGACATGCACACAGTTAAGCGAGCAAAACTAGATCTTCATTTGAGTAGGCTATATAATGCCACATCTAGGCCATGAGAATCGGAAATCAGAAATAAACACCACCCAAATCTTGTTGCGTGGCTATTGGAAGTTTCTTTTTATGTTTTCAAGAGATACGGATGATAAGAGTGATTTGAAATTCAGTAGAAAACTATAAAAATCATTTCCAAAAGGAGTAATTAAGAAAGTCAGCTTGAACATAAGTAGTATTAACAAAGTCCATCCAACTAGACTAGAAGAATGCTAACCCTTTGAAAAACCCTTGCTCTTAATTAATCTTTTCACTGTTGTATTTATTATTTTGTGAAAAAAAAAAAAAAAAAAACCATGTTACTAAATCTCACAAAGATGATGTACCTACTTAATGAAAACACTTTTATGATTTAACCACAGAAAACTATCATCCTTAGGAATGGAAAATCTATAAGGTAATCTAAAAATAGAAAACCTAGTGCACATCACAAAAGGGAAATCTACTCAATCTGTTAGCCACACTGTGTGGACTGCCAATTTTCAAACATATACAGTGATACACATAGAATAAGGAAAAAAAAAAAAAAAAAATACAACATACCATTCAAGCACAAGCCCCCAAACCCCCCCCCCCCCCCCCAACAAAGTCAAGAAGAACATTCATTTAGCATGGAAATCCTTTCTCTCCTCACTCACTTTCTACACAAAAATCCAAAACACCAAAGACTACAATTTTGAGACACAAATAGAACTCAAGTCAAAGACCCCCTCCCCCCCCCCCCCCCCCCCAACATTGCCACATTCTTCAAAACCCACCACAAAATCACAATTCCAAACTCACTAAAGCCCCCCTAATTGGGTCTCTATAAACCTAAACAATGGCTTCAAATATGAAATCTGAGAACACCCATTTCCAAGCACCAAAAATCAATCAACCCACCCACACAATCATACCCAAAGACCCACATTAAATGCCATATCTAACACAATCAAAGATCTAGAAATGGAAAAAAATAAATAAACACAACAACCCGATACCCGAGACTTTTCAAAATGCTTCTTCACTCTCCTCACACCCCGCTATTTGGGCTATAACACTACAATAAAATGTATTTTCACTGACGAATTTTAGTGAGGAAATTTTTTTTGTCACAAAAAGGTACCATATAGTGACGAAATTTATATTTCGTCACTATTTATATAAAAAAAAATTAGTATCTTTTAGTGACGAAAATTAAATTTCGTCACTATATGTTATGTTGAACTAAAGGCGCCAAAAAAAAATATAGGCGCCAAACTAAATTCATCTACAGTGACGAATTATTTCGTTGCTTAAAGTTTAATTTTTCTGTGATGAAAACTTTCGTCACTAAAGGTGTTGCTAAAAACAATTTTAGTGACGAAACTAATTTCGTCACTAAATGTGACAAATAGTGACGAAAATAAGTTGTCACTAAAAATAGGAACAAAAAATTTAATGGGAGTATCAGTGACGAACCCTAATTTTCGTGGCTAAAGGTACCCTATAGTGATGACATACAAGTGGTCACTAAAAAGTATAACACTAAAAACACTCAGCCCCATTTTTCTTTTTCACTTTTCCCACTTTATTCTCTCTTTCCCTCACATATTTCTCTCTTTCCCTCACATATTCTCTCAAACGATTCTTAAAATGGAGAAAGCATAGATCGCTACCACGATGCTTGAGCTCGCCGTCGTGGCGCTTTAGCTTGCCTTCGCGGTGCTTGAGCTCACAGTCGCGGTGCTTGAGCTCATCGTTTGCTATGCTTTAGATCGTCGTTCGCGGCACTTCAGCTCGCCGAATGGCGACGCTTCAACTAGCCGATCAGCAACGCTTCAGCTCGCTGTTGGCGACGCTTCATCCTTCTGCAGTTGACGACACCTCATCGGCGACACTTCATCGGCGATGCTTCATCCTTTGTTTGTTCGGCGACGCTTCATCCTTCTGCAGTTGGCGACGCCTCATCGACGACACTTCATCGGCGATGCTTCATCCTTTGTCTGTTTGGCGACGCTTCATCGGTGACGCTTCATCCTCTGTCCGATCGGCGACGCTTAAGTTCGCGACCCTTCGCCTCCCACCCAACCGGTGACCCTTCAATATATTTTTTTTTTCCTTTTGAGTTAATTTTTGTTTAATGATTCTAGTTCCTTTGGGTATTTTTGTTTAATGATTCTAAATGCTTGATGTTAATTTTTTTTTGTTTAATGATTCCTTTGGGTACATTTTTGTTTAGTTTGGGTGAAAAGTGATAACCCATACCAAAATCTACATTTTGTACTTTTAGGAATTGGGTCAACATCCAGACTACATACTAGGGTGCTTTCAAGTCAATTTTTATACTATGTTTCTTTCTGTTTTGTTCTTAAATAAGCAAAAATTGCTATATGGGTCTCTGAACTTAGTTTTGATGGTAATGGTGGTTTCTATTGAATGAATTTCTTGGATGAGTTCTCAATTTTAGAAAGTTTAGGGATTGAAAACTTTTATGGGAATTCAGGATAATTGTTAAATACATGGGGTGATAGATTAGTATTCACTATTGAGGTTTGCTTTAGTTTTTCTTCTATTTGTTATGGCAAATAGATCAATAATAATAATAAAAAGTTGGGTTGGATTTAAAATGTTTAATTTTTTGTTATATTAGTTTTCCATGATTTGGAGTTTACAAAAATTGTTTTAGGAATCTATATTTATTTTAGAACTCTTTTCAGAATGTCAAAAGGGGCAATGAATTCTAAAGACAAATCTGACAATGGGTAATGTGGTGTAGGAGAACCATCAAAGTTATGGATGTAAGTTTTGAATAGCACAATCTTGAAGGAATTGTCTGATGGAATTCCTAGGCAAGGGAGAGACTTGACATATTTTTTGGTTGCTTGGACAATGGCAGTATGATTTTGAGTCCAAGGAGGTGGATTAGCACGAAGTCTATCAAAAAGAGGCTTGCATTGTTGTCTGAGATTTTGATAGAAATCAGCTATGTAATTGAGAGATCCTAAGAACCTTTGGAGTTGGGTCTTTTCTAGGATTTCATCAGGAAATTTGTCTGCAAACTGAATGGCTCTATCAATGGGTTTGATGACACCTTGGTGGATATCAAAGCCTAAGAACCTTACTTTAGTTTGGAACAATTTGATTTTTGGAGCTGAAACAACAAGACCATTAAGCTTGACTGTATGAAGGAATGCTCTCAGGTGTTTTCTATGTTGGTCAAGGGATTCTGAGAAGATGAGTACATCATCGATGTAGACAATGGTGTGACTTGAGAATGGATTGAATATCTCATTCATGATGTTTTGGAATTCAGAAGGTGCATTTTTGAGACCAAAGGGCATTACGTTCCACTCATAATGGCCAAAGGGTGTGGTGAAGGCTGTCTTATACCTATCAGACTCTGTGATTTGTATTTGCCAAAAACCACTCTTCATGTCAAACTTACTGAATATCACAGCTTTACTAAGCCTGTTAACTAAGTCTCTTTTGTTCGGGATAGGGTACCTTATCCATTCTAAGACTTTGTTAAGGGGCATATAGTTGATGACTAATCTAGGGACACCTCTCTCAATCTCAGCGTTCTTTTGGACATAAAAGGCTGGACAAGACCAGGGGGACCTAGAATTCCTAATGATTCCCTTTTTTAGGAGATCTTCAATTTCAGCTCTGCAAGTATCCATGAGTTCTTGATTCATTTGGATAGGTCGAGCTTTGGTTGGGATATCCTTTTCCTGGAAATCTTTGACATAGGGGAGAGCAACCTCGTGTCTCTTCCTGTGCCAAAAGGCTGTGGGTAGATCAGAACAGACTTCCTGTCTAAGTTTTTCCTCAAACTTTCTGATCTCTTCTTGGATGGATTCACAAGCTAATTGTTCCTCAATTTTCTTGTGTTTTAAATCATCCTGGAGGTGGTTGAGGTAATGAGTTTTGGCTTGTATAAGGTTAAGGGTCTTGGAAACAGTAATTTCCTGGAGAGTTTTAATATCTCTAGGTTCAGGGCTTCTAAGAAACTTAAACTTGATTGGTTGGCCAAAAGGATTAGTGGTGATACCTTCACTATCTGTGGTGAAAGGATACAACAGACACATAAAGGGATTTCCTAAGATCACTCTATCTGTCATGTTCTTAACTAGGATAAATGTGGTTTTGAAGCATGCTTGGTTCTGGCAAACATGGGCTTTTGGGATTTTGAATTTAATCTGCATTTTCCCACCACTTGCAGAAGTTAACCTTTCTCTGGTTTTCTGGAAGTACTTAGATGGAATGATTCCTTCTTGAATGCAGTTGAGATCAGCTCCTGAATCAATCAAGGCAGTGGTCTCAAATTCAAAATCTTTGCTTATGACAATCCTGACTTTGGAGTGCCATTTTTGGAAGTTAATCCGGCTGATGTTCGTCAAGAATTTGTCATTAGGTGAGACAGGGTCTTGGTTTTGAACCACTTTTGCAGTTGGATTCTTCGATGTTTGGTTAAGGAGATCATGATCAATTCTAAGGGTAGTCAACTCTTTCTTAAGGGTTATAACCTCAGATTTAGTTTCTTTGATCTCTTTTTGAAGGTCATTGCTAGTAACTTCCTTTTTAGAAATTACTTTGGGTTCTTGAAGCTTAGTCTCCTCAACTAAGGTTCTGTTTTTCTTGCCACAGGCTATGGGTTCCTCAGTGTTACTAGAGGTGTTGGAAGGGACTCTAGAGCCAAAGATTTCATCTTTTCTGGCTTGGTCACTAGTGAGGGTATTAGCCTTAGCTTTGCATTCTTTTCTGGGATGACCTTTCTTACCACAATTAAAGCATTTTCCTGATGCTTTAGGTATGAACTTTCCTATGGCTTTGGATTTACCTTTCTTATAGAAATCATCATTACTGTATTTCTGCTTTCTATAATACTTGGCTTTGGTTTTCTTCCTATGGAAATGCTTAGAGGGTTCCTTGCCTCTGTATTTGGATTTCCTTTTGGGAAGGGTAGGAGGTGAGTTATGGGTAGACTGGTTTCCTGGGTGTTCTATCTCTTTGTCATTGTCTGAGGAAGAGGTGCTAGAACTGCTAGAAGCTGTATGGACATCTAAAACAACTATTCTGTTGGTTTGAAGTCGGGGATCAACGCTGGTTGAAGTACTAACTGGTAGAGGAGTGACTGGTTCCTGCTTCACAAGTTCTTCAAGCTTTTGGTTGACAATTTCTAAGGCTGTTTTGTCCTTAGATCTAAGACTGGGTTGCCTAGTTGTGGGAAGCTTGACTAGAGGCTTTTCTAAGGCTTTGACAGGTTTGCTAGGGTTTCCTGGCTGGGGAATAACCTTGCTGTCTACCTTGTCTTCTATCCTGTCAAGCTGTTTTCCTATGACACCTAAACACTGGTTGGTGTAGTTGTTTTGCTCTATGACCTTCTTCACTACCGTTTCTTCTTGAGTGGTAGGGGTTTTGAAGGGAGAGGCAACTAGATCTGTTCCACGGTGGTTGAAGTCTACCGCCATAGTTATCCATTATTTTGTGCATTATTATTCATTATTTTGAATTTATATGTTCCTAACAGTTTTACATCTATTTTCTGATCATACTCCAGTTACTATTCATCATCTCTCCCATTTATCTTTGAGTACCGTTGTTACTATTGTCTTTTTGTTGGAAGGCTGAGCCTCCTATCTATCTGCTTTTATTCTTTGATTATCTGTTCATGTTGATCAATTGTTTCCCAGTTATCTGCTTCTTCTTGTTTCTGTTTTTATCCAGCCAGTTTGTTGCAGATGTGTACTGTTGAGACTCATAAGACCGTGATCTGTGTCATTGTCAACCCAGTAAGTCCAGTAAGTCCCCAGCTGAGTGTGTGTCCCGCAGTAAGTCCCGACGGTAGGGCCATAGGGAGTTATCTCGGAAAGGATTGTGGCAATAGGAGGTTGAGTTGCAGAGATTAGGCGTTTGTCTTTTTGAACACCCTGTTTCAGATCTAAGGATAGATCCAGAAGTTTGAGGTTAAAGGTAATTAGGTTGTGTTGTTCAACTAAGCTTTTAATCATGAATATGAGAAGATTGTTTAGAAGTAACTCTTCTACCAGCAATAGGTCTTCTAGTTCAACTCCCTCGGAGATTCCCCAGTCAGATGGTGTAATCAATTCGGAGAATTATGAAGTTTCAGATCTAGATCTAAACTTAGGAGATTGGAACATTCCCAAGGTTAGCACACCTTGTTACACCCCTTATGGTATCAGAGCCATTTTTGGCCGATCGT
This sequence comes from Quercus cerris, assembly GCA_963669245.1. Lineage (NCBI taxonomy): Eukaryota > Viridiplantae > Streptophyta > Magnoliopsida > Fagales > Fagaceae > Quercus > Quercus cerris. The sequence goes on along the minus strand of OY770013.1, from coordinate 41,416,041 downwards.
TGAGTTGTAAGTTACAGTTTTATATTAAATCAAGTTGGCCGGTTCTACCACCATAGTTATCCATTATTTTGTGCATTATTATTCATTATTTTGAATTTATATGTTCCTAACAGTTTTACATTTATTTTCTGATCATACTCCAGTTACTATTCATCATCTCTCCCATTTATCTTTGAGTACCGTTGTTACTATTGTCTTTTTGTTGGAAGGCTGAGCCTCCTATCTATCTGCTTTTATTCTTTGATTATCTGTTCATGTTGATCAATTGTTTCCCAGTTATCTGCTTCTTCTTGTTTCTGTTTTTATCCAGCCAGTTTGTTGCAGATGTGTACTGTTGAGACTCATAAGACCGTGATCTGTGCCGTTGTCAACCCAGTAAGTCCAGTAAGTCCCCAGCTGAGTGTGTGTCCCGCAGTAAGTCCCGACGGATAGGGCCATAGGGAGTTATCTCAGAAAGGATTGTGGCAATAGGAGGTTGAGTAGCAAAGATTAGGCAAGGCCTTTTGTACACCCTGTTTCAGATCTAAGGATAGATCCAGAAGTTTGAGGTTAAAGGTAATTAGGTTGTGATTGTTCAACTAAGCTTTTAATCATGAATATGAGAAGATTGTTTAGAAGTAACTCTTCTACCAGCAATAGGTCTTCTAGTTCAACTCCCTCGGAGATTTCCCAGTCAGATGGTGTAATCAATTCGGAGAATTATGAAGTTTCAGATCTAGATCTAAACTTAGGAGATTGGAACATTCCCAAGGTTCCCACCAACAAGATCTACAAATCTTCTTGGACCCTTAAGAATGCCTTTAAAACCAGTTACCATGTCCGAACCATAGAAAAGGTTTACAGTATCAACAAGGAGTGCGAAACGTGCTACTTGTTACCTGAAACAACCTTGAAAAGACACAAGAAGGATGATTTTCATTTCATCCACATCGGATTAGTCCAAGTAGGAGTCAAACCCTTAATCCAAAAAGGATTAAATGCCTCCATCCTCACGGCCCTTAGAGATACTCGTCATATAAGATTCAATGACAGCCTCTTAGGAACCATAGAAACCAGTCTTAGTAATGGCCCAGTCCATTTTGACTGCTTTCCAAACTTTTCAGTAGCTCTTGAAGACCCACATGTCATGAAAACCCTCACCCTCAATATCAAGACCTTTGGTACCCTTGTGTTACCCGGAGTCAGACAGTTGACCTTGATATACAGAGTTTACTACAAGTGCATGAGGACGAACTTCAATGTTCAAGCACTTGATAAAAGCCCCAAAGGAGAAACTACCCTGATCCAGACCACAGATGTCAATGCAAACATTAGGGTACCCAAAACCCTGAAATGGTCGCAGGTTACTTTCCCAGATGATTGGATGATCGAAAATGAGAATTTTCATCATCAGATCCAGAACCCAGATAGGAACCCTGATCTAGATATTGTCCAGCAACTAGCCGATGGATCGGTTAGAATCAGCTTTGACCATTCTAGGTTAAGACCACCAGTAGGTTCACCATCCTACACCCCATCCTGTTATGAGGATCCCAGATTTAGACCTCTACCAGATCTACACCAGAGCCTCCCGCAGTTCCCTATTTCTCTTAAAAATAGACCTGCATCCCAGGCCAGTACATCCAGACCCCTAGCACCTTTCCCTAAGTCTAGAAGAGACTTAGATCTAGAACTCCAAGGTGTCCAAACCAAATCCCAGGTTAGCACACCTTGTTACACAGCCAGACTAGAATCAGTTGTTGATGAGGAAGAAAAGAAAGATCAGAAACCTCCATCACCAACAGGTAGTGATATGGTAAATCCCTACCAACAGGAACCCCAAGATCCTTTCCAGCAAGAATCTGGAATTGATTACCAGCTCATGACTATCAGGAAAGAGTTCACTCCTGATATGGATGCCCTAGGCGATGAGTTTGAATCTGAAAAGAATAGACTCAAAAGAGAAGCCTATAGAGCCAACCATACCCTTGAGCAAAAGAAAGAAGTTCTCGCAAATTGGCAGACCTTCATGAAAGAGATATCAAGTAATGTCCCTTTCTTTGAGTACTTCGAGACTCATTTTGAGTGGCATAAGAAGACTTGTGTTCTCACAAAAACCAATTGGACAAAACCCCCTAGCAAGGATGCTAGTGGTAAACCCAAACCCCCAGAAGTTGTTAGATCTCACCATCCACCACAGGAAGCCGTAGTCTTCAACCACCGTGGAACAGATCTAGTTGCCTCTCCCTTCAAAACCCCTACCACTCAAGAAGAAACGGTAGTGAAGAAGGTCATAGAGCAAAACAACTACACCAACCAGTGTTTAGGTGTCATAGGAAAACAGCTTGACAGGATAGAAGACAAGGTAGACAGCAAGGTTATTCCCCAGCCAGGAAACCCTAGCAAACCTGTCAAAGCCTTAGAAAAGCCTTTAGTCAAGCTTCCCACAACTAGGCAACCCAGTCTTAGATCTAAGGACAAAACAGCCTTAGAAATTGTCAACCAAAAGCTTGAAGAACTTGTGAAGCAGGAACCAGTCACTCCTCTACCAGTTAGTACTTCAACCAGCGTTGATCCCCGACTTCAAACCAACAGAATAGTTGTTTTAGATGTCCATACAGCTTCTAGCAGTTCTAGCACCTCTTCCTCAGACAATGACAAAGAGATAGAACACCCAGGAAACCAGTCTACCCATAACTCACCTCCTACCCTTCCTAAAAGGAAATCCAAATACAGAGGCAAGGAACCCTCTGAGCATTTCCATAGGAAGAAAACCAAAGCCAAGTATTATAGAAAGCAGAAATACAGTAATGATGATTTCTATAAGAAAGGTAAATCCAAAGCCATAGGAAAGTTCATACCTAAAGCATCAGGAAAATGCTTTAATTGTGGTAAGAAAGGTCATCCCAGAAAAGAATGCAAAGCTAAGGCTAATACCCTCACTAGTGACCAAGCCAGAAAAGATGAAATCTTTGGCTCTAGAGTCCCTTCCAACACCTCTAGTAACACTGAGGAACCCATAGCCTGTGGCAAGAAAAACAGAACCTTAGTTGAGGAGACTAAGCTTCAAGAACCCAAAGTAATTTCTAAAAAGGAAGTTACTAGCAATGACCTTCAAAAAGAGATCAAAGAAACTAAGTCTGAGGTTATAACCCTTAAGAAAGAGTTGACTACCCTTAGAATTGATCATGATCTCCTTAACCAAACATCAAAGAATCCAACTGCAAAAGTGGTTCAAAACCAAGACCCTGTCTCACCTAATGACAAATTCTTGACGAACATCAGCTGGATTAACTTCCAAAAATGGCACTCCAAAGTCAGGATTGTCATAAGCAAAGATTTTGAATTTGAGACCACTGCCTTGATGGATTCAGGAACTGATCTCAACTGCATTCAAGAAGGAATCATTCCATCTAAGTACTTCCAGAAAACCAGAGAAAGGTTAACTTCTGCAAGTGGTGGGAAAATGCAGATTAAATTCAAAATCCCAAAAGCCCATGTTTGCCAGAACCAAGCATGCTTCAAAACCACATTTATCCTAGTTATGAACATGACAGATAGAGTGATCTTAGGAAATCCCTTTATGTGTCTGTTGTATCCTTTCACCACAGATAGTGAAGGTATCACCACTAATCCTTTTGGCCAACCAATCAAGTTTAAGTTTCTTAGAAGCCCTGAAACTAGAGATATTAAAACTCTCCAGGAAATTACTGTTTCCAAGACCCTTAACCTTATACAAGCCAAAACTCATTACCTCAACCACCTCCAGGATGATTTAAAACACAAGAAAATTGAGGAACAATTAGCTTGTGAATCCATCCAAGAAGAGATCAGAAAGTTTGAGGAAAAACTTAGACAGGAAGTCTGTTCTGATCTACCCACAGCCTTTTGGCACAGGAAGAGACACGAGGTTGCTCTCCCCTATGTCAAAGATTTCCAGGAAAAGGATATCCCAACCAAAGCTCGACCTATCCAAATGAATCAAGAACTCATGGATACTTGCAGAGCTGAAATTGAAGATCTCCTAAAAAAGGGAATCATTAGGAATTCTAGGTCCCCCTGGTCTTGTCCAGCCTTTTATGTCCAAAAGAACGCTGAGATTGAGAGAGGTGTCCCTAGATTAGTCATCAACTATATGCCCCTTAACAAAGTCTTAGAATGGATAAGGTACCCTATCCCGAACAAAAGAGACTTAGTTAACAGGCTTAGTAAAGCTGTGATATTCAGTAAGTTTGACATGAAGAGTGGTTTTTGGCAAATACAAATCACAGAGTCTGATAGGTATAAGACAGCCTTCACCACACCCTTTGGCCATTATGAGTGGAACGTAATGCCCTTTGGTCTCAAAAATGCACCTTCTGAATTCCAAAACATCATGAATGAGATATTCAATCCATTCTCAAGTCACACCATTGTCTACATCGATGATGTACTCATCTTCTCAGAATCCCTTGACCAACATAGAAAACACCTGAGAGCATTCCTTCATACAGTCAAGCTCAATGGTCTTGTTGTTTCAGCTCCAAAAATCAAATTGTTCCAAACTAAAGTAAGGTTCTTAGGCTTTGATATCCACCAAGGTGTCATCAAACCCATTGATAGAGCCATTCAGTTTGCAGACAAATTTCCTGATGAAATCCTAGAAAAGACCCAACTCCAAAGGTTCTTAGGATCTCTCAATTACATAGCTGATTTCTATCAAAATCTCAGACAACAATGCAAGCCTCTTTTTGATAGACTTCGTGCTAATCCACCTCCTTGGACTCAAAATCATACTGCCATTGTCCAAGCCCAAAAAATATGTCAAGTCTCTCCCTTGCCTAGGAATTCCATCAGACAATTCCTTCAAGATTGTGCAGACCGATGCCTCTAACATTGGTTATGGTGGCATTCTCCTCCAGCGTGCTAGTCCCACTTCCTCTGAACAGATTGTTCGTTTCCATTCAGGAATTTGGACTCCCACACAGATTAATTATAGTACTATTAAGAAAGAGATTTTATCTATAGTACTATGCATTTCAAAATTTCAAAGTGATCTTTTGAATCAAAGGTTTTTATTAAGAATTGATTGTAAATCTGCAAAACATGTTTTAGAAAAGGATGTTCTAAACATTGCTTCTAAACAAATTTTTGCTCGATGGTATCAGAGCCATTTTTGGCCGATCGTTTAGTTGTAAGTTACAGTTTTATATTAAATCAAGTTGGCCGGTTCTACCGCCATAGTTATCCATTATTTTGTGCATTATTATTCATTATTTTGAATTTATATGTTCCTAACAGTTTTACATCTATTTTCTGATCATACTCCAGTTACTATTCATCATCTCTCCCATTTATCTTTGAGTACCGTTGTTACTATTGTCTTTTTGTTGGAAGGCTGAGCCTCCTATCTATCTGCTTTTATTCTTTGATTATCTATTCATGTTGATCAATTGTTTCCCAGTTATCTGCTTCTTCTTGTTTCTGTTTTTATCCAGCCAGTTTGTTGCAGATGTGTACTGTTGAGACTCATAAGACCGTGATCTGTGCCGTTGTCAACCCAGTAAGTCCAGTAAGTCCCCAGCTGAGTGTGTGTCCCGCAGTAAGTCCCGACGGATAGGGCCATAGGGAGTTATCTCAGAAAGGATTGTGGCAATAGGAGGTTGAGTAGCAAAGATTAGGCAAGGCCTTTTGTACACCCTGTTTCAGATCTAAGGATAGATCCAGAAGTTTGAGGTTAAAGGTAATTAGGTTGTGATTGTTCAACTAAGCTTTTAATCATGAATATGAGAAGATTGTTTAGAAGTAACTCTTCTACCAGCAATAGGTCTTCTAGTTCAACTCCCTCGGAGATTCCCCAGTCAGATGGTGTAATCAATTCGGAGAATTATGAAGTTTCAGATCTAGATCTAAACTTAGGAGATTGGAACATTCCCAAGGTTCCCACCAACAAGATCTACAAATCTTCTTGGACCCTTAAGAATGCCTTTAAAACCAGTTACCATGTCCGAACCATAGAAAAGGTTTACAGTATCAACAAGGAGTAGGAAACGTGCTACTTGTTACCTGAAACAACCTTGAAAAGACACAAGAAGGATGATTTTCATTTCATCCACATCGGATTAGTCCAAGTAGGAGTCAAACCCTTAATCCAAAAAGGATTAAATGCCTCCATCCTCACGGCCCTTAGAGATACTCGTCATATAAGATTCAATGACAGCCTCTTAGGAACCATAGAAACCAGTCTTAGTAATGGCCCAGTCCATTTTGACTGCTTTCCAAACTTTTCAGTAGCTCTTGAAGACCCACATGTCATGAAAACCCTCACCCTCAATATCAAGACCTTTGGTACCCTTGTGTTACCCGGAGTCAGACAGTTGGCCTTGATATACAGAGTTTACTACAAGTGCATGAGGACGAACTTCAATGTTCAAACACTTGATAAAAGCCCCAAAGGAGAAACTACCCTGATCCAGACCACAGATGTCAATGCAAACATTAGGGTACCCAAAACCCTGAAATGGTCGCAGGTTACTTTCCCAGATGATTGGATGATCGAAAATGAGAATTTTCATCATCAGATCCAGAACCCAGATAGGAACCCTGATCTAGATATTGTCCAGCAACTAGCCGATGGATCGGTTAGAATCAGCTTTGACCATTCTAGGTTAAGACCACCAGTAGGTTCACCATCCTACACCCCATCCTGTTATGAGGATCCCAGATTTAGACCTCTACCAGATCTACACCAGAGCCTCCTGCAGTTCCCTATTTCTCTTAAAAATAGACCTGCATCCCAGGCCAGTACATCCAGACCCCTAGCACCTTTCCCTAAGTCTAGAAGAGACTTAGATCTAGAACTCCAAGGTGTCCAAACCAAATCCCAGGTTAGCACACCTTGTTACACAGCCAGACAAGAATCAGTTGTTGATGAGGAAGAAAAGAAAGATCAGAAACCTCCATCACCAACAGGTAGTGATATGGTAAATCCCTACCAACAGGAACCCCAAGATCCTTTCCAGCAAGAATCTGGAATTGATTACCAGCTCATGACTATCAGGAAAGAGTTCACTCCTGATATGGATGCCCTAGGCGATGAGTTTGAATCTGAAAAGAATAGACTCAAAAGAGAAGCCTATAGAGCCAACCATACCCTTGAGCAAAAGAAAGAAGTTCTCGCAAATTGGCAGACCTTCATGAAAGAGATATCAAGTAATGTCCCTTTCTTTGAGTACTTCGAGACTCATTTTGAGTGGCATAAGAAGACTTGTGTTCTCACAAAAACCAATTGGACAAAACCCCCTAGCAAGGATGCTAGTGGTAAACCCAAACCCCCAGAAGTTGTTAGATCTCACCATCTACCACAGGAAGCCGTAGTCTTCAACCACTGTGGAACAGATCTAGTTGCCTCTCCCTTCAAAACCCCTACCACTCAAGAAGAAACGGTAGTGAAGAAGGTCATAGAGCAAAACAACTACACCAACCAGTATTTAGGTGTCATAGGAAAACAGCTTGACAGGATAGAAGACAAGGTAGACAGCAAGGTTATTCCCCAGCCAGGAAACCCTAGCAAACCTGTCAAAGCCTTAGAGAAGCCTCTAGTCAAGCTTCCCACAACTAAGCAACCCAGCCTTAGGTCTAAGGACAAAACAGCCTTAGAAATTGTCAACCAAAAGCTTGAAGAGCTTGTGAAGAAGGAACCAGTCACCCCTTCACCAGTTAGTACTTCAACCAGTGTTGATCCCCGTCTTCAAACCAACAGAATAGTTGTTTTAGACATTCACACAGCCTCTAGTAGTTCTAGCACCTCCTCCTCAGGAAGTGACAAGGAGATAGAACACCTAGAAAACCAGTTTAGAAGTGTTAAGGTTAACAAGCTTACCCATCCAAAGGTAACCCCTACTAGCCTAACCAGAAACTGGTATCCCAGACCTACACCCCCTGACCTCCAGTTCGAGGAAAGGAATTTGAATACCCAGTTTTCAGTCTCTTCAGGTAAACTTTATGAATGGAACATAGATGGTCTATCTGAACAGGAAATATTAAACAGACTCCAGCATATGACCATGGTAGCCAATAACTACATCAGTGAAGGACATTCCCATACTGAGGTCGTAGGACTCATTTCCTTAGGATTCACAGGTAAACTACTCCAATGGTGGAACAATTGCCTTACAGAAGAATCTAGGGAAGACATTAGGCATGCTGTCCAGAAAGATGAGGAAGGACTTCCCATCTTTGATACAGATAGGAATAGCGGTATCCCTGACGGAGTCAACACCCTGGTCTATACGATCATGAAACACTTCGTAGGAAAACCTAGCAACATCACATCTAGGATTTACGACCAGTTAAGTAACCTTAGATGTAAAACTCTTGGAGACTTTAGGTGGTACGAAGATGTGTTTACTACCAGAGTCATGCACATAAGTGATTGTAACTCTCCATTTTGGAAGGAGAAGTTCATCAATGGTTTACCTACCCTTTTTGGAGAAAAAGTTAAAGAAACCCTGTGTAACCCCTTAGGTGTCATAGATTATGATAACCTAACCTATGGAGACATCTCTAGCACCATTCGAAGTGAAGGAATGAAGATGTGCAGAGATCTCAAAATCCAGAGCAAAGCCAGCAAAGGTAAAGCCAAGTACGAAGTAGGAAACTTTTGTACACAGTATGGCTTACCTTCCATCCTTCCCAAAAGGAAATCCAAATACAGAGGCAAGGAACCCTCTGAGCATTTCCATAGGAAGAGAACCAAAGCCAAGTATTATAGAAAGCAGAAATACAGCAAAGATGATTTCTATAAGAAAGGTAAATCCAAGTCCACAGGAAAATTCATACCCCAAGCGTCAGGAAAATGCTACAACTGTGGAAAGAAAGGTCATTTTAGAAAAGAGTGTAAAGCTAAGGCTAAATCCCTTATCAATACCCTCATTAGTGACCAAGCCGGAAAAGATGAAATCTTTAAACTCCTAGAACTCAACCAGTCTGACAGTGAGGTTTCTAGTAGTGAGATTCGGCAGATCTACCAGTCATCTTCTGATTCCTCTAGAGCTTCTTCTAGCACCTCTAGTGGCCCAGATGAACCCATTCCTTGCATGGATAGTTGTTGCAGGAACAAAACCCTCAATGTCCTTTCCAAGCAAGAAGAGCTCCTCATAGATCTCATAGAACAGATAGAGGACCCAGTCATTAAAGCTCAGAAGTTTACAGAATTCAAGAGAACCTTAGTTAAGGAAACCAGTAAACCTGAAACTAAGCTTCAAGATCCCAAAGTTGATTTGGAACAAATCTACAAAAGATTTACCAGATCCAAGAAGGAAGTCACAGTCGACGACCTTCAAAGAGAAATCAAGGAAACTAAGTCTGAGGTTAGAACTCTTAAGCAAGAACTAACCATCCTTAGAGTTGATCACAATTTCCTTGACCAAAGATTGAAAAATCTGGAAATCACTTCTCATCAAGGTAATGAGGAAGGAGCCTCATATCAAAACCTTTCTGATGATGAAGTTGATGAAACAGTTAACCCAACTGCAGAAATGGTTCCAACTCAAGACCCTGTCCCTCCTAATGACAAGTTCTTGGTAACCATTAGTCGAATTAACTTCCAGAAATGGCACTCCAAAGTCAGGGTTGTCATAAGCAAAGATTTTGAATTCGAGACTATAGCCTTAATAGATTCAGGAGCTGATCTCAACTGCATTCAAGAAAGTAGTGTTCCCTCTAAGTACTTCCAGAAAACCAGAGAAAGGTTAACTTCTGCAAGTGGAGGTAAAATGCATATTAAATTCAAAATACCAAAAGCCCAGGTTTGTAAGGACAACACATGTTTCAAAACCTCATTTGTCCTAGTTAAAAACATGACTGATAGAGTGATATTAGGAAATCCCTTTATGTGTCTGTTGTATCCCTTCACCACAGATAACGAAGGTATCACTACTCATCCTTTTGGTCAACCAGTTAAGTTTGAGTTTCTCAGAAGCCCTGAACAGAGTGAGATCACCATTCTCCAAAATGTTTCAGTTTCAAAGACCCTCAACCTTTCCTACCCAAAGACACAAGTTCAGAACCTTGACTCTTCAATTGATGTCTCTTTTAATCCATTCCAAAGAACATCTCTTATGTTGCATAAAAGAATTTACTCATTAAAATTGCATGATTTTCACAAAAACAGTTTAGAAAACACAGTTTTTAATATAACCTGTTTTTACAAAACTCTGCAGGAAAATAAGCAAAAATCTTATTCCACCACAATGTGGCGTAAGTTGACTTCTTCAGCAGAGAAGAAGAACAAGGGGAAAGCACCGGCATCGGGCTATCCTCAAGACAAAAGGACTCCTGCAGTAGGAAGCTCTCCTTTTGTAATGCATGAAGGTGCATCCTCTAAGGGAAACCGCAGAGGATCAACATCCCTTCAGGATTATGTCCCAGCAGAGGTGACATACTCCAGTGGTGACATTAGTGTTACTTTGCAGGAAGTTGTATCAGAAGATCTACAATGGAAAAAGGGAGCATTCCAAACCCTCCCACTTGCCATTAAATGCATCCTTGATAATCTCCAGTATGCATGGAGCCTAAGCAAATACAGTCGTTTCCAGACAACTCTTCAAGCCCTAGAAATCCATCTAGCCAACCTTGAACTTGGAAACGAAATTCTAACTAGTCAACTCTTTGGCAAAGAGGACATCCATTCAACGGATAAAAAGACTATTATGGGTACTGATTATGCGAAGTTTAGCCTTAAGGCTCAAACTAGCCTAAGAAGTGCTGTTGCCAACCTACTCCCAGAGATACAAAATCATATTCTCTGTTCTTACAATATGTATATATCATTTGACCAATGGTGTGCACACTTCAGAATGCTGGTCACTACCCGCTTTCCGATGATTGGAGAATCAGATGACGACCGAGAGGCCTCCATTGACAGGGCATTGGCCCAATCTGCATGGGAAGAATACTTTGGAAGCAGTCAAAGGGTTTATTCAAAAGGACACCCTTTTCCTGGCCTCATAATCAACTATGAAGATGATTATGACGAAGATGAAGTGGACAGGAATCCTAGCTGGCTCTCACAAATGTTCGAGTACGGTTTTATCAGATTAATCAAACTGACTCATCATGGCCAGATAACTCAATTACCACAGATCATCCAAAGCGTCATCACCAAAGGAAGAACTCCCTTTGCTTCAATCAGATGCTGGAGCACCCTCCCACAATGGGATAGTAGCAGCTGGATGGATATTACTCCATCAAAACATCTGGTTCTAATTAATGGATTTACCCACCAGGGTCCTTGGTGGGAGGGAAATACTTATCTTGATTTCAGCAATCCCCATAGTCTTGATGATTGCTGGAGGACCTTTTTCAGTAATGCCATCCCCATGGTTGCAGAAGAATTATGGAAGAACTACCATTTTGTTGGAAGTACAGGAAGAATTTCTGTCTTCACCACCAAAGATTATTACACAGCAGCCTTGGGCCTCCGCTAGACCATTCCCAATAATAATCCCAGCGATTTCATCACTAAACCTCCTGAGCATGAAGATTTGAATTGGTGTGGAGTTTGTGATAAATTCGCCACATTCCATGAACATGATAACCATGATAGCCCTCCTTCTTGGTACGGCTACGATACTGATTAAATAACTGCAACAGTTTTCAGACCCGGTTACTATGCAAGATTCTGCACAGCTACAGTACCCGGACAAACTACTATTCATCAAACAGTAACGATGAACAGTAATCCAGAAAAGAAAAGGGACAAAACACTATTCATGTACAGTGACCGTTACTGTTCACTCTACAGTGCCCCGACAAATAATCACGAGGTTACTATTTGCTTTCGGCTGGAATGATTATTCACCCGAGTTAAAGCAATTTACCTTCCGGAATTTCAGCAGTTGAAGACGCTCCCTTCCCCTATATAAGTGAGCCTCCTCTTCAGTCTGAAGCAGGTTTTGGTTTTGCAAGATTTTAGTTTTAGCTCTTTAGCAAAAACCCCTCCCTCTCTTTACCAGTTGTAAACAGATGGCTTTTATTTCTTGTATCCCAGTTTACAGAAATTGTAACCTGTACCCTTTACATTTCCGCACACAGATGGCTCATCAGACCCATCTCTTGTAACTTTACCCCTTATGTGGTATCAGAGCCTTGAAAAGACACAAGTGGTAACTTACAAATCGAAGACCCTTTTGGACCCTTTTCGATGTAAGTTACAAGTGGTAACTTACACATCTAAGTCTGAGGTTATAACCCTTAAGAAAGAGTTGACTACCCTTAGAATTGATCATGATCTCCTTAACCAAACATCGAAGAATCCAACTGCAAAAGTGGTTCAAAACCAAGACCCTGTCTCACCTAATGACAAATTCTTGACGAACATCAGCCGGATTAACTTCCAAAAATGGCACTCCAAAGTCAGGATTGTCATAAGCAAAGATTTTGAATTTGAGACCACTGCCTTGATGGATTTAGGAGCTGATCTCAACTGCATTCAAGAAGGAATCATTCCATCTAAGTACTTCCAGAAAACCAGAGAAAGGTTAACTTCTGCAAGTGGTGGGAAAATGCAGATTAAATTCAAAATCCCAAAAGCCCATGTTTGCCAGAACCAAGCATGCTTCAAAACCACATTTGTCCTAGTTAAGAACATGATAGATAGAGTGATCTTAGGAAATCCCTTTATGTGTCTGTTGTATCCTTTCACCACAGATAGTGAAGGTATCACCACTAATCCTTTTGGCCAACCAATCAAGTTTAAGTTTCTTAGAAGCCCTGAACCTAGAGATATTAAAACTCTCCAGGAAATTACTGTTTCCAAGACCCTTAACCTTATACAAGCCAAAACTCATTACCTCAACCACCTCCAGGATGATTTAAAACACAAGAAAATTGAGGAACAATTAGCTTGTGAATCCATCCAAGAAGAGATCAGAAAGTTTGAGGAAAAACTTAGACAGGAAGTCTGTTCTGATCTACCCACAGCCTTTTGGCACAGGAAGAGACACGAGGTTGCTCTCCCCTATGTCAAAGATTTCCAGGAAAAGGATATCCCAACCAAAGCTCGACCTATCCAAATGAATCAAGAACTCATGGATACTTGCAGAGCTAAAATTGAAGATCTCCTAAAAAAGGGAATCATTAGGAATTCTAGGTCCCCCTGGTCTTGTCCAGCCTTTTATGTCCAAAAGAACGCTGAGATTGAGAGAGGTGTCCTTAGATTAGTCATCAACTATATGCCCCTTAACAAAGTCTTAGAATGGATAAGGTACCCTATCCCGAACAAAAGAGAAATAGGGAACTGCGGGAGGCTCTGGTGTAGATCTGGTAGAGGTCTAAATCTGGGATCCTCATAACAGGATGGGGTGTAGGATGGTGAACCTACTGGTGGTCTTAACCTAGAATGGTCAAAGCTGATTCTAACCGATCCATCGGCTAGTTGCTGGACAATATCTAGATCAGGGTTCCTATCTGGGTTCTGGATCTGATGATGAAAATTCTCATTTTCGATCATCCAATCATCTGGGAAAGTAACCTGCGACCATTTCAGGGTTTTGGGTACCCTAATGTTTGCATTGACATCTGTGGTCTGGATCAGGGTAGTTTCTCCTTTGGGGCTTTTATCAAGTGCTTGAACATTGAAGTTCGTCCTCATGCACTTGTAGTAAACTCTGTATATCAAGGCCAACTGTCTGACTCCGGGTAACACAAGGGTACCAAGGGTCTTGATATTGAGGGTGAGGGTTTTCATGACATGTGGGTCTTCAAGAGCTACTGAAAAGTTTGGAAAGCAGTCAAAATGGACTGGGCCATTACTAAGACTGGTTTCTATGGTTCCTAAGAGGCTGTCATTGAATCTTATATGACGAGTATCTCTAAGGGCCGTGAGGATGGAGGCATTTAATCCTTTTTGGATTAAGGGTTTGACTCCTACTTGGACTAATCCGATGTGGATGAAATGAAAATCATCCTTCTTGTGTCTTTTCAAGGTTGTTTCAGGTAACAAGTAGCACGTTTCGTACTCCTTGTTGATACTGTAAACCTTTTCTATGGTTCGGACATGGTAACTGGTTTTAAAGGCATTCTTAAGGGTCCAAGAAGATTTGTAGATCTTGTTGGTGGGAACCTTGGGAATGTTCCAATCTCCTAAGTTTAGATCTAGATCTGAAACTTCATAATTCTCCGAATTGATTACACCATCTGACTGGGGAATCTCCGAGGGAGTTGAACTAGAAGACCTATTGCTGGTAGAAGAGTTACTTCTAAACAATCTTCTCATATTCATGATTAAAAGCTTAGTTGAACAATCACAACCTAATTACCTTTAACCTCAAACTTCTGGATCTATCCTTAGATCTGAAATAGGGTGTTCAAAAAGACAAACGCCTAATCTCTGCAACTCAACCTCCTATTGCCACAATCCTTTCCGAGATAACTCCCTATGGCCCTACCGTCGGGACTTACTGCGGGACACACACTCAGCTGGGGACTTACTAGACTTTCTGGGTTGACAACGGCACAGATCACGGTCTTATGAGTCTCAACAGTACACATCTGCAACAAACTGGCTGGATAAAAACAGAAACAAGAAGAAGCAGATAACTGGGAAACAATTGATCAACATGAACAGATAATCAAAGAATAAAAGCAGATAGATAGGAGGCTCAGCCTTCCAACAAAAAGACAATAGTAACAACGGTACTCAAAGATAAATGGGAGAGATGATGAATAGTAACTGGAGTATGATCAGAAAATAGATGTAAAACTGTTAGGAACATATAAATTCAAAATAATGAATAATAATGCACAAAATAATGGATAACTATGGCGGTAGAACCGGCCAACTTGATTTAATATAAAACTGTAACTTACAACTCAACGATCGGCCAAAAATGGCTCTGATACCATAAGGAGCCCTTGCTTCAGATGCCCTGGTACGAAGACCAGCCGGGACTTACAAGTCCACAAAGCAGCGGAGGAACTATCATGGTACCTATCAGAGCCAGCCACAGCATCCTAAGCGAGCACACAAAATTTAACCCGGTTAACGGGGCCCGACCTCAACTTAGGGTAGCATGACCAAGGCAGGCGGAGAGCCCTCCTTTATCCCCGTATGGGAAGTGAGAGTTCCTGCCAAAGAGTGGTAAAACCCCGGCTCTGATACCATAAGGGGTAAAGTTACAAGAGAAGGATGTTCCTATAGAATTTGATGTTTTTTCCCGGGCTTTTTGGGAGAAAGTGCCACCCATTGGGTAGGATTTCCATAGCTAAAGCCAAAGGATCTGTTATATGGATCAGGTGAGGTTCAATATAAGAGATGTGCTGGACAAAGGGTTTCTTCATGTAGGAAGAAGTGGATTGTCTGGACTGGTAGGAAGGCTTTTGGGGTACAATTGGTCCAAAAGGGTCTTCTACAGCATATGGGGTGATTTGCCTGGGAGGAGGAGAGGCTAAGGCCGAGCAATAACTAGGTTGGCCTTGGGATGGTCTCTGGTAGTTGGGTCGGGGAATGGTGGAGACAACATATCTGTTGGCTATAGTGGAGGCAGGGAGTGGAACTAACTGTTGACCAGGAGGGTGTTTGACCTGACTGGTGCTTGAGGTAGTTTGTTGTTTAAGGGGTTTTGGGGGCTGGGGTTGTACGGGTTTTTTCCCGGACATCTTGGATTGAATTCTGCAAAAATTCACGGGTTAGGAAGTCAGGAATACTGTTTTGAGTTCCTTTTATGAATTCAATATCAAAATCAAAAATTGAAAGGATGGCTTGCCATCGAGCAAAAATTTGTTTTGATGCAATGTTTAGAACATCCTTTTCTAAAACATGTTTTGCAGATTTACAATCAATTCTTAATAAAAACCTTTGATTCAAAAGATCACTTTGAAATTTTGAAATGCATAGTACTATAGTCACTCAAAAGCATTGAGTTTAGTTCAATTTCAATCCATACTTTTTGGCTTTTATATATATGTTTGGCTTTCCAATGAAAGTTGAAGTATCTGTAAATTTAACTCTAGAAACATAATAAAGCCTTCTCCTAATGATATAGCTCCCCTTGTACAAGCTTTTACAAGCTTTTCTTTAACTTTTGTACTTATAAATTTAACTTTTCTTTTGCAGACTAAATACACATTGTTTGTAGTAACTTTGGATTTTTTCTGAAAGTTGTAAACTTAGCTTGAGTAAAGTAAGTAAATTCTAGTTAAAAACTTATAAAATTGTATACTTATGATGTTGGAAGTTGAATTTGTGGTGGTATGTTGTGTTGGAGCAAGCAGGTGACTTGCATAATGTTATAAGGTAGTTTAAACTAATATTGGGAGTGTTTTTTATTTATTGCAAATGTTAATAAGTATTGTTGATTAGATGTGATGAATAATATTTTATTTCATTTCAATACTTGTAAAACTTTATATTTGCAATGTTCGAAATTGGTTTTGTAGTGGTATGTTGTGTTGGAACAAGCGGGTGGCTTGCATGGTGTTATAAGGTGGGTTAAACTAATATTAGGAGTGTTTTTCATTTCTTGCAAATGTTAATGAGTATTGTTAATTAGATGTGATGAATAGTATTTTATTTGACTTAAATACTTGTAAAACTCTATACTTCTGATGTTAGAAATTGGTTTTATGGTGGGTTTTTGTGTTGGAGCAAGCGGGTGGCTTGCATGGTGTTATAAGGTGGGTTAAATTCATATTATGAGTGTTTTTCATTTCTTGCAAATGTTAATGAAACTTGTAGATTAGTAGCAATTGTGTTCCTTTATTCCATTTCAATACTTGTAAGCATTGTACTTATGATGTTTGTGATTGATTTTATGGTGGATTGTTGTGTTGAAGCAGGTGGGGTGGCTTGCATGGTGTTATAAGGTGGTTTAAATTCATATTGGGAGTGTATATTTGTGTGCGCAATGTATATTTGTTTAAGGATTAATATAGACTTGTGCATTCATGTATGAGATAGAACTTTATATATGTAGCTTATAGACTTAGATGTTAGAATATATTATGCATGAGTTGTCCTTATTTTACTAAAGTAGCATTCATCTTATAATTGTAGTCAAACATGGATAAAAGTTGGATGAGAATGGGTAAGACACCCGATGGCAGATTAAGTCATCCATATATTGAAGGGGTCAATGCATTTATTAATTATGCAAGAGCGGTTGTGGACTCAAGTGATAATATTATGTGCCCATGTATTCACTGTGTGAATTGCTATCGACAATCTCCTCATACTGTACGTATCCACTTGCTTCATCGTGGGATTATGCAATCTTACATTAATTGGTATAGTCATGGAGAACCTCGTGTATTGAACGAGAACATAGGAGTTATGATTTTAATTTATTGGTGTGGTTACTCTTAATGCATTGTTAGAAATGTTTCTTATAACATAGTTAATGTTTTTACTTTACGATTTTAGCGAAGTATTGTTTTTATATTTGTGCAGATTTCTTATTGGTGGCTTTTAGGGGATTTACTTTTGACATTACATGAAGACATATGAGGACATCTTCCGTTAGTTCTAAAATAGGGTTTAGGTAGAGTTATTGTATGTATTGCAAACAATTATTGTATGGAAGGAGTTTAAATTGGATACTTGTTTTATTTTTTTACTTGTGGCATGTATGGATCTTTTTTTATAAATGTGTAGTTGAAATAAATGTGTTATTCAAATGTGAGGTTTTAATAAAGTAATGACAGGTTACAAGTTAATATCCAAGCCATGAAAAAAATAAAAACAGAAAATAAGTTTTAGTGATGAATTTTTTCATCACAAATATAGCAACAAAAAATTGTTTTAGTGACAAAAATTTCGTCACTAAATATAGCAAAATTTTGTAAGAAATGGTTTTAGTGATGAAAATTTTCGTCACTATATGTGCCTAGATTTTCTTTAAAATAGTTTTAATGACGAATTTTTTGGTCACTATATGTACCCGAACATAGTTTTAGTGACGAAATTATTCGTCACTAAATATGATTTAGTAAACTATAGTGTTTTTAGTGAAGAAATATTTTCTTTACTAAATCGTGTTTTTAGTGAGGAAAACATTTAGTGACGAAATGTTTTTAGTGAGGAAAACATTTAGTGACGAAACGTTTTCGTCACTAAAAGTTTTTTTTTTTAATCAAATCGGACATTTAGTGACGAAATTTTTTGTCACCAAGACTTTTAGTGACAGGGCTACAGTGATGAAATGAGTTTCGTCACTAAAGGTCCTTAGTGACAAAAAAATGGACTTTTAGTGACGAATTTTTTCATCACTGAAAAAACATTTTGATTTAGTGTAACTGCCGTGGCATCTTCAACTACCCAAACCGCAAAATCTTTCATGACCAACAATAACAAAGTCCCAACCCCACTATGGGCTCCAAACCCATTAATCTAAAAGAACACTCCTAAACAAAACCCTAAATCATATTTAACAAGAAAGCTTATAAAACAAAATTAGAGAACTTACTGGTAATAGTGTCTAAGAAAGACTGGTCTTTGACGGCAGTAAAAGCTGAGAGAGAGACCTATGAGAATGAGCTTCTTTATGGCGGTGGAGCGAAGATGGAGAACGGGGCAATATGGGTGGAGAGGTTCTCGGCGGCGGCGGCGGGATCGATCAGAGGCAGCGATGGCGGCATGGTGTTGAGAGTGATAGAGAGCGAGGGTTTTTTGAGATCAAGTGAGAGAGTGAGAGTGAGAGGGTTTGTTTCCTGGTGACTAGGGATTTTTTCTTCAATATATATATACCAGGGCCTGAAGCTGCGTTTTTAGTTATAAAAGTAGCTCCAGGTGCTTCTATGGCTGTGTTTGGAAATTCGACTTTAATATATATACCAAGGCCTGAAGTCGCGTTTTTACTTATAATTCCAAATGCGGCTTTAGGATAAGGCCTAAAGCCGCGTTTTTACTTACAAACGCAACTCCAAATACCCCCTAAAGCTGTGTTTTCCAAACGCGGCTTTAGGACATATTTAAAAATGAACAATTTTAGACCCCTTAAAACACAACAATTGGATTAACCTAGTTGATTAGCCAAGTGATTAACTTAGTCAAATTATGCAAATCTAGGTTAACACAATCAAATAATCATATCAAGAATATAAAGTAGCGGAAAAGTAAATAACACAAGATATGATGACCCACGAAACCACACGGTAAAAACCTAGGGAGGATTTGACCTAGCTATTCTCAAGGTAAACCTAAATCCACTATATGAAAGAATCGAAGTTCATACAAAAGAACTTACAAGCTCCTCGCTTAACTTCCTAATGCTACCCACCAGTAGAACTTACTAACACGACCACGTACAAGCTCCAAATCTACGGACTCCTTCTTTCTTGGATTCTCCACAAGATACAAGCACCCACACTTGTTATTCTTTAAGCTCTAATGGCAGCAACTGAGTTGATCATTAAGATATTGAAGTAATCTTTACCTTGAAAACCCTAAGTTTATGTGAAGAAAAGCTCCTCAATGATCTCATAAGAGATTGACACAAACTGCAAAATATGAGCAATAATACAACTAGAGCAACTCTCAAAAAAGTGGTTAGGGTTTTGTTTTTTTACCTAGGGCAAAAACTGAAAATCCAAAATGTTTAATGAGATAAGGCTGAGTTGGAAATTCTGCAAAAAAACATTCTGGCCGACTTTCAATTGATCAAGTCTAACTTTCAATCGATCGAGCCAGGCCGAAATGCACCAATATATCTGTAGCCTCTCAATTCCAACTTTG
This sequence comes from Quercus cerris, assembly GCA_963669245.1. Taxonomy (NCBI): domain Eukaryota; kingdom Viridiplantae; phylum Streptophyta; class Magnoliopsida; order Fagales; family Fagaceae; genus Quercus; species Quercus cerris. The sequence continues at coordinate 41,396,351 of OY770013.1, read as the reverse complement.
TATTAATTATACAACTTTGAGCAAGTCTAAACAAGACTAAACATATTTTTTTGATCATGGTTTGCTAACATTACACATTAGAGTTCTAAATACATCAAATCCTAAGTCTTTAGAACCTAACAAACTTCCCCTTTGGCAATCCGTGACAAAACACAACTTAAAAGCTCAAAGTTTACAAATAAAAGCCCTTTACAAAAATAATGCTAAGAAACACAAATTCAATCCTTACTACTATCCATCAGTTGCAAGTGTAGATAGCAACTCAATTAAATCAAGCTGTATATTCCTGAAACACTCAACAAACGTATAAACGCATGTGTGGCAGAAAACAGTAAATCAACAGATATGACATTCTTGTATGTTTCACACAACATATAATAAAGACATATATCAATGAATAACTCATAAATATAAATCAACAAGCAGTGAACACAAGAAACAAGAATCATGTATATCAAAAACAATGTAACTCCCCCTAACATAAATAGCCCCAAAAAAAAAAATGATATACAAAGTGAAGCACTTAGATACAATTTAACATCTCCACTAGCTCCACAAAACAAAACAAAAAACTACTCCCCCTAACTACAAAAACTCCTCTACAGTATCAAAACTCCACTCCCCCTTTTTGTGATGGAATGCCAAAGGACAATCACACGCTGTCATCAAAAGGAGGTGGTGAGGGTGAATGAAGATGCGCTAAGTCGGCTTGCAAAGCGCGAATCTCGTTAAGCAAGTCCACCAAAATCTGACCATGAGCTACCCGAATGGTCATGACAGTTTCCAAGGTACGACATATATCAAAGTCATCCAAAGGAGGTGGAGGAACATCAGTAGCAGCAACATCATCAACAGGATCAGAAACATCCTCACCAACAGGACCTGTAGAAGAAGAATGAGGAGGTGCGCTACCAGAAGGCTCAAACCTAGGGTGTTTAGAGCTAGCTCGAAGATGAGCAACCCTCTGTCTAAGAAAAGACGCACCTATGGGAGCAATAACATGTACGGGCTCAGAAGAAGGGAAACTAGTAAGATCAAGATAAAACAAAATCCTATGAATAAAAATATGATGGACAAGAGCATGAGAGGAAGATGAACTCCTATAAACTTCATTCAAAGAATGAAGGAACAAGAGTGTACCAAAACTGATAGGAGCATTAGTAACAAGAGCGTACAAAAAGACACACCGCTCGAGAGGAATGGTGTAAAGATGAGAAACGGGCCAAATAGAGTGACAAGCTATCCTAAAGAAGAGGTAATGCAACTCAGAAAGTTCAGCAGTGGTGATCTGAGGATCAGAACCCCACTGGATAGAAGATCCAGTAATGTAAGACATAACATCACTTAAAGGAGGAGACTCATCATAAAGGTAGACAGGGTGTTGGACCAAAGGTACCCCTAGAGCATCAGCCACTACTGTAGGAGTAATGGTGTACTCTACACCTTGTATCCAACTCTTTACCAAAGTGTTGGAATCATAGACGCGAATAGCGATGTTCAAGAAGAACTCTCTAATCAAGGTAACTGGAGGAGGAGGATCAGAAATATCCAACAGAGGTAACCAGCCCCGACGCTCAAAATTTGCCTAATGGCAGGATCAAGCTCATTTAAAAGAACAGAACGCTTAGCCTATATCTTTCTCATAAGGTTCAGTTTATCAAAAATCTCTTGGTTTTTCTCACTCGGAAACCTCTTACGGTCAAAAGAAGAAGGGAAGCAGAAGGTGAAGGAACAGACCTACGAGCCCTAGTCTTCCTAGAAATGATGCTAAAGAAAAGACAAAGACATAAAGAGAGAACCAAAAAAAAAAAAAAAATCCACACAAACCAAGGGCAGATTGCAAGTTAGCACAAAAATAATAGAACAAAAATCTATATGATGCATAAACAATTACAATGTCATGATGCACGATCTAATGCAGCAAACTAAGTTCAATTTCACAAAATTAGCTTGAGCATAAATTTTCTAACAAAAACCCCAAAATTGAAAATCAGTTGTTAAGATTTTGAAAAAATTTGACTAATTGACCATCACACAGGCTAGAAAACAAATTAGAATGATCAATTATATCAAAACAACAAGTCAATTTCATCAAATTTAACCTAATTGAACAAAATCCCCAATTTAGATCAATTTCAAACCCTAGATTTTCAATTTTTCACAAATCACAAAATTGATCAAATTAAACCATCAACATCAAGTTTATATCATGTCTCAACAAAAACCCAATGATCAATTTCACTTAAAAAGGCTTGAATCATGAGAAACCCCAAAAAATAATAGGTCCGAAAATTTCAATGAATAATGCATGAAAAATGCATAAAACTTGAAAATAAAAGACAAAGGAGGGGTATAATGGACATACCGGCCTTAGACGACAAAAACCTTGCAAAAGATTCGGAGAAAAACGATAAAAAATAGAAGCTTTAGCCTTGCTGAGTCAGAGAGGGAAAGAAAAAATTTGAAACTTTTGAAAAGTTGATTTAAAAAAGTCAAGAACAGTGTTTTAAAAAACCTGATTCACGATATTCGATTGATCGAAAAATATATTCGATCGATCGAATCAACTCGAGACTTTTAAAAAGATTTTAGCACATTTTCGATCGATCAAAAAACAAAATGGATCAATTGAAATAGGCAGAGGCTCAAAAATTTTTAAACAAAGACAGTTTTGAAAAAGAATAAACACATTTTTGACACGTACTCCTCAAAGCATGAAAATTGATGAACAAAATGCATGAGTATGAAATGAAATGCTTTTTCAAAAACCCAATTTTTAAGCCTAGATTTTCAAAGAAAAATTCAGCCATTCTCCCTTCAAATTCTCAAGCAACAAAGCAGTTGAGCATAAATCTCAGGGTATTTTTCAAACCTGGTTGGTCAGACCAAAAACGCACATAATAATATGTACAGTGTTTAGCAAAGAGTAATTTGTGTAGTGTGTGCATCTAGTAAAAACTTGAGATACATGCAAGGTGATATGTGAATAGTAATCAATCACAAAGTCTACAAAATCCATCACATAGAATTCAAAAGAGACTATTACCTAAAGAGTTACATTATATAACTCTCACATCTCCTAGAACATAAGCTTGCAATCATGTAAGTTTCTTGAATTTTGCCTCATATTGTACACACAAATTTTAGTTATGTGATTTGACATCAAGCCTAATAGTACACACCAATTTTAATTATGTGAATTGGTATCAAACCTAATAGTACACACCAATTTTAAGCATTAAGCAATTAAACCGAGGCTACACCTTATGTTCTTTTTGTGCATGTGCTACACTTTCTCGAGTACAAAATCTTATGATATGCACTAAGGTGTTCATGATTGGCTAGTGAACAGTGGTGAGATGGTTATTTATGCATTTCTCAAAAGGATCAAATCCGATAGTCAAATAACATGTGACTTCGAGATTAAAACAAAGTGACAAACAATATAAACATCTTTCCCACACAACATGCATTACAAAGCTTCAACTAGTAAAGTGCAATAAATAAGCTCATCAAAGTTGATGGTGTAATGAAAATCCATTAGTCATGTCTTGTCCATACATGTCGTCCAAAGAAAAGGAAGGAAGTTACCCTGTGCTCATCCATAGCGACCTCATCTGTTCGTCTTTAAGGGACGGACGAGGTTGTTGTGTCCTGAGCACCTTGAGCCTTAGACGAGCATACTTTCACCAGACATGAGAAAAATCGAACCATTGTAAGCCAAATCCAACTGTTGTGGAAGGCATATCCAAATAATGTAACTTCCATGGTAGTTATAGAAGTTACCTCCGAATCTTTCGTATTACTCAGCAATAGGAATGGTTATCAAATAAGTAACCGTTGCCCACATGCTATATAAACGATTTCCAACGAGAGGGTAAGACATTCAGATATTTTCAACATTTTTGGAATTATAAAAAGACTAACTTTGCCATTGGAAGATTCTTGGCCGGCTTCCACTGGTCTCCTCTAATTCTGAGTTTATTTTCTCAGGACACAGTTACAAAATCGTCAACATCCAAGACTTTCAGCCCACTGATATAACATAATTTATCAAAAGCTAAACAAGGTACACAAGACATGTTATGAGTAAATAGATTGACCAATCTTGTTTTCAAAAACCAAGAAAAAATAATGCCAAAAGCAATTTGCTTTCCCTTTAAAAAAAGAAAAAAGAAAAAAAAAAACAAAAACAAATAAATCCTAGAATGAAATGCATGAATGTTATGCAATGCAAATCCTAGAAAAAAAAAAAAAAAAAAAAAAAAAAAAAAAAAAAAAAAAAAACCAACAACAACAACAACAACAACACAAAACTAAAGAACAATGGTCACAAAAGAGAAGAGCAATGAAGCACAATGACTATGTCAGAAAGACTCAATTAGGTCGAGTTTGCATCCAAAACCTTTTAGATGCACCATGAGCATTAGAGTTCCTATTCACGTTCGAGTTATTTCCAACTCCAAGATTGGAATAAAGGTTTAACGCCTTTACTAATTCACCAATGAGTGCCATAGGATCTTGTGCTTGAAGTACAGATACTTTTGGTTTGTTTGCTCTCTTAATATCTTGAAGCTTGTAACAGTTAGGACGAATGTGTCCAGACTTTTCACAAAAATGACAAATCCAAGCAGGTTTACCATGCATCTTGTCCTTAGAAAGAGTAGACTCTTTAGGTTTAGACTCTCCCAAATCAACCCTACTTTTCCTAGATGGTGAAACTTCCATAGGTTTGACAACCTCACTCACAAGGGGTTTGACAATTTCACTCACAACCTCACTCATGAAAGGTTTAGAAGAAGATGAAGGAACAAAGTTCGTGGAATTAGGAGCAGACACAAATATGCTTTCAACATAACCTAAACTAGATTTGTCAGAAGGATACTTTTGAACATTCAGCATTTGATAAAGTTTAGAATTAGCAGATCTAGCAACAGATAAATCATGTTCCAAAGTTTTAACTTTATCAAGTAAGAGCATGTTCTCAGATTTCACATGGTTCAAAAGATCATTAACATCAAATAATTTAACAAGTAATTTTTCTTATCAAGCTCAAAAGATTCAATTTTTTTCAGGCCAAGTTCAACATTCATAGTATCCTTTGCAACAACTTTGCAAAGTTTATTATAGGCCTCTTGAAGATCTGCATCCTCAGAGAGTTCCCCATCAGAAGGGTTCTCTTCAACAGATACGCTTTCATTGACTATAGCAGTAGCAGTGAAAGCAATGAAGTTTCCATCCTCGTCACATCCAGACTCATCATCAGAAACCTCATTATCACTAAGAGTTACAGCCATAACTTTACCCTTAGACCTCAAGAATGTGAGACATTCAGATTTAACATGACCATACCCTTGACAGCCAAAACACTGAGCACCCAAGGAATTGTTTGAAGATTAACCAATTTTTTCTCTAGGTTTTTCAAAGTTATTAACCTTAGTGGGATCATTCTTCCTAAAGTTTCTAGGTTCAGCAGTGTTTGTATTTCTTGCCTTTATGTTGTTATTCCTAAGAAAATTTCTAAAATTCTTGGCAAGGTAAGCAATCTCTGTAACAGAGAGCTCATCATCAAAACCACCAACATCAACATCATCAACAGACTTAAGAACCATTGATTTGGATTTGTTAGATTTGGGTAGGTCTAACTCATAGGACTGAAGAGATCCTATAAGCTCATTAACAGGGATGGAGTCCACATCCTTGCTCTCAATAATGACAGTCACTTTGGGCCTAAAATCCTCAGTTAAAGATCTAAGAATCTTCCTAACAATTTTAGGTTGATCATAGATTTCACCCAAATTAAAAGCAGAATTAACAATATAATTCAGTTTAGCATAGAACTCATCAAAAGATTCATCATTAGACATTCTAATACTTTCAAATTTAGAAGTTAATTGTTGCAATTTATTAATCTTAACTGTCTTTGTGCCTTCATGCACAGTCTGGAGGATTTTCCATGCAGTGTAAGCAACTTCAACATTTAAAATTCTCTTAAATTCCTTCATAGAAACAGCATTAAAGATGGCATTCATAACTTTGCTATTGAACCTAGCTGCTTCTTTTTGAGAAGTTTGCCACTCACTCACAGGAGTAGTGGGCTTCTCCCATCCGTACTCAACGGAATTCCAAACCCTCTCATCGATAGATTTCAAGAATGCTTTCATCCTTATTTTCCAATAAGCATAGTTATTCCCATCAAAGTGAGGAGGAACAACGAGAGAGTGTCCATGTTCCATGACAACAAGGGTCAAGGATCAGCTCAGAGATCAAAAGATCTCAAACAAAAGAGCTACCTGCTCTGATACCACTTGAACGGTTTTAAACCCCTTAAAACACAACAATTGGATTAACCTAGTTGATTAGCCAAGTGATTAACTTAGTAAAATTATGCAAATCTAGGTTAACACAATCAAATAATCATATCAAGAATATAAAGTAGCGAAAAAATAAATAACACAAGATATGATGACCCACGAAACCACACGGTAAAAACCTGGGGAGGATTTGACCTAGCTATTCTTAAGGTAAAGCTGAATCTACTATATGAAAGAATCGAAGTTCATACAAAATGACTTACAAGCTCCCTACTTGACTTCCTAATGCTACCCACTAGTAGAACTTACTGACACGACCACGTGCAAACTCCGAATCCACGGACTCCTTTTTTCTTGGATTCTCCACAAGATACAAGCACTCACACTTGTTATTCTTTAAGCTCTAGTGGTAGCAACTGAGTTGATCATCAAGATGTTGAAGTAATTTCTACTTTGAAAACCCTAAGTTTATGTGAAGGAAAGCTCCTCAATGATCTCACAAAAGATTCACACAAACATCAAAGTATAAGCAACAATACAACCAGAGCAACTCTAAAAAACGTGGCTATGGTTTTGTTTTTATACCTAGGGCAAAAACAGAAAACCCAAAACGTTTAATGAGATAGGGCTGAGTTGAAAATTCTGCAGAAAAACATTATGACCGACTTTCGATCAATCGAGTCTAACTTTTGATCAATCGAGTTAGGCCAAAATGCACCAATGCATTTGCAGCCTCTCGATTCCAACTTTACATGAATTATACAACTTTGAGCAAGCCTAAATAAGACTAAACATATTGTTTTGATCATGATTTGCTAACATTACACATTAGAGTTCTAAATACATCAAATCCTAAATCTTTAGAACCTAACAAAAAATAATAATAAATCTCGTAAATGGGTCTATAGCTGCATTTTTAAAACGCAGCTATAGCCCTTCTCACATAAACACAGCTGGAACATTGTCAAACGTAGCTCCAAATCAGCTCTGAAGTTGCGTTTAGTAAGCACGGCTCGATGGAGCTGCGTTTTTATTAAACGCGGCTCTAAGACGGTCTATAGCCGTGTTTTTATAAACGCAGCTATAGAAAACGCAGCTTAAAACCGCGTTTTTTGTAGTGTAAAGAATTATTATCAAGAGCGGATGCCATAGGATGAAACTCTCTCAAAAATAAAAATAATAATCTATACTTTATTTATTTTTGAGTGACTATATTAATGAGATTACAAATTTTATTATAGGGCTAATTACAACTTAATCTCATTTGGTTTGGCCGAGATTTAAGTTGTTTATTTGTGATTTAAAATTTGGCACTTTACCCACCTAAGCTTTGCTCCATTAGACTTCCGTAACTCACATTTGTCTTTTCCATTAAAAATACATTTTAATTGAAAAACATTACATAAAACAAATCAAAAAGCTAGGGTTTGAAAATTTTCAAAATGGATGAACATTGCTGTGAACAATGCTCTTGGGCATAGCCAGATTGCCATATCACCCATTCTATTTCAAGCATAGAAGCCAAGCCAGAGAAAGAGAGAGAGACATGTATGAGTGCCCAACTGTGTGCACGTGTGGAGACGTAAATTCATTACACTAGCCTACGTTTTGTAACTAAGAAAGACCAAACACAGCTTTATTGTTGTTACTGCTGCTGGGTGTTTTTGTTCGTTCTGCCCTGCTGTCTGTGTTTCTATTGTTTTTTTTCTTTTTCTTTTTCTTTTTCTTTTTTCTGGATTGGTCTATGGATGGTTTTACTGTGTTTTTTTTTTTTTTTTTTTTGGTCCTCTTGTACTGCTCATGTTGCTCACGGCCAAGTTTGTAATTCATATAGTTTACATCGATAAAGTTCTATCTATTATCTCAAAAAAGTTTCATACTCTTGGTCTTGGGTTTTTTTTTCCTTTTTGCTACATTTGATGAATTGCAGCGAATTATATTTTATTTCCTTTTTGTTTGTTTGAAATTTGTATTTCTTTGAAATTTCATGTTAATGTTCATAGAGTTTCAAACTCTAGCTTTTTGATCTATTTTATGTTATGTTTTCAAATTAAAATGTATTTTTTCTAACGGCAAATAGATATGTGGGTTATGGAAGTCTAATGTAGCAAAACTCAGATAGATAAAGTACCAAATTTTAAACTACAAATATGCAATTTAAATTTTGGCCAAACCACAGGTAAGTAAGTTGTAATTAGTTATTTATTATATAAGTTTGATGAATTGATGTATAAATAATTATAAAAAATTAATTTAGTTATTAATTTATTACGTTGCACATTTGATGAATTGAAGTATAGCTAATTATAAAAAATTAATTCAGTTATTTAGTTGTTAATTTATTACGTTGTTGAAATTAAAAGAAATCAATTATATCTATTGTTGCATTAGTTTATAAGTATTTTGTAATGTAATAAGGTTGCTTAGAGCACTAAAAAAATAAGAAGCAATAATACAACCAAGGTATAAACTGATATGAATATGAATAATCGCAAATAAAAAGGTGCAAGACTTTCATCTAATGCTATGGTGTATTGGATGAGACACAAAATAGATATATGGTCAATTTTGAACACTTTTCAAGTTTGTTTTGTGTAGTAGAGCACTAAACTCAAACCAAAACTAACAAGGTGTATTAAAATCTCAATCTAACTCAGAGAGAGAGAAGCTTTCCAATAGTAGAGACAGAATCAACGAAGACCAACAAAAATATGAGGTCGAATTTTGTGTACAATCTTCAAACTTTTGTCTTTATATTTATGTCACGTTATACATGCACGCGTTTTACAGATAACGGCGCGAATATATGTTCAATCCTAGAAAAAACCCATGGCCAAAAGAGGAAAGAGGCGAGAAAGTTAGAAAAAAATAATAATAGTAATAATCAAAAGGTGCACAGTGCTAAGTCGATCGGCCTGCTTCAATATTTTATGTGGATGCTTGGACTAAACTTCTTCAATCGTTCTCATCATCTCTTCGTGCTTGAATTTTGAGGACCCAGAATGTTCCTTTTTCTTTTGAATGTCGTTACCTTTTGTCTTGACACTATCACGACAAGAGCTGGATGACGATTCCTTTGGTTTTCAGTGTCACGTCATAGCTCTTCAATCACTATTTTTCTTTTCTATGAGGAAAAAAATGGTTCAGTACTCCTCTCTAAAATGGCAGAAAACCCAATTTCTTTAGAAAGCTTTTAAGTTATTAATCAAACAACAAAACTTTCAACAGTTATAATTATGATCACCTATTCGAAATCATGTATAAGTGGGAAACTTTTACGTTGTATGCAAAGGGAAAAACATGAATCATGGTTCCGTGTTTATTATTATAAATAGAAAATCAATGTTCTCCTTCCCCAAAATAACAGTCCATTTGTCTCAATTTGTTTTTATGTGCACATGCCCAAGATTTTTAACTTACAATCAACAATGTCAAAAAATTCAAACGGTAGTTGGAAGTTCGGAGGGAATAAATCCTACAAGCTGGAAGAACTCGATCATCACGAGGACTTACAAAAGTGCAGGACTGATGGAATAGCCATATATGTTTTTTTTAATTACTTAATAATGACCTTGTTTTGGGACATCAAAGAGCAGAGTAGAATTGTTCCGTGTTGCAACTAATATCTATTGTGGAAACAAAAAAGAAGTCTCTAATCAGCTTAATTAAGAAAATAAAAGTTTTTAATCAGCTTTTGAAGTCAGTGGTCATTACTATGATAATGGTATAAATTCAATCTTATACATCACACCAGGATTTTTTATTAGCAGTATTATTTATTAATTCAGAAAGGGCATTTAGACTTTAAATTGTAAAAAAGAAGATAAAGGGACAATCTTTGGTTCTTCTTAATGCATAATTAAAGTACAAAGCGTAATATAACTCTCCTAATAATATCTTTTGGCTCAGCCTGCTTGGCTTCTAGTAAGACCGGCTGCCACTTTTTCAAGATTCCTATGTACTCAATAATGTGCCTTTACGCACACTACAATGAACTTAAATAAAAAATAATTAAGAAACAAAACAAAACAAAAACAAAAAAACAAAAAAAAAAACAAAAAAACCAAAACTTTGTATAATTTAGAACTTAAGTTTTTGGTTGATGTTCACATGCTCTTTCGTTGTGCCTTACTTTAAATCTTTGTTTGATTTAGAACTCAAGTCTTTGGTTGCCTCATCTCAGCGTAGAACTCAATCCAAAGATGTTAACCCCAGCCGGAGTTGTACAAAAATTATTTGACAATTTTGAGGTTCTTGTAGTTGATGGTTCTGAATGAGTAAGAGCAGCATGAGCCTTGATGGCTAGTGTACACAAGTCATGGAGAGAAAGTGTTTGATGGGATTTAGAGAGTGGCATGAGGAAATAGATTTGACCCAGCTTTAGCTCTTCGTTTTGGGGGATGAAGGGGATGTGGGAGTTGATGTACATGGATTCTGAGCTGCAGAGGAAGCAGCCAAGGTTCTGGGAGAGGATTTGTTCAGCTTTGATTGAATGCTTCAACTCTTGGAGAGTTCCATCCAAGTGAATTATCTTGACTGTGGATGGCCATTTAAGGGCTATCCCACCTTGGCTTGTGTATTGAGAAGATGCACAGATGCCCATAACTTATATCCTCTGTGTGTAGAGAGAGAGCGAGAGAGAGAGAGAGAGAGAATGTTGCTTTGAGTTTGAATGGAGGATGAGCTTGCGAATCTGTGGTTTATATAGGCAAAGAAAGCAATGTGAAAGATAATGGGCTTATGAGTCATGATAGATTGACTAAAAGATTTTTTTTTTTTATTTTTATGGGGACTAAAAGAATATTATTTATATTGTTTAATCACTTAAATAGGAGTATTACGCGGAGATCATTATAACTTAATTAGTATATTTTGGTGTTTTTAGCAAAAATGTTCAAAATTTAAATTCTCTTATTCCCATTCATTCATTAATATATTAAGAAAAACAATAGTACTACCAAATTTTAAAACATTTCGTAAAAAATAAAGCAAAATTTAATTTGTCAGAACTCAGAATTATGCTTTAGTTGATGCAAACATGATTGGATCTGAATAAAAAAGTAGAACATTTGTTATCATGAGGCTGTACAATTCAAAGATAATCTTACTGACAATTAGCTGAATGCCCAATATTCAATGCCCAGTTTTAGTCAATTTATAGAATATAATTTTTTTTTTAAATAATAATTAATAGAATGATTGTGTAATAATTTATGTATCATCAATTTTCATATTAACAACAGTTTATTTAATTCTTATCAATGACAGCCATGAGAGAACAATTCAACCACTAATTGGAAAAAGAAACCCAACTTTGGATAAGATTGTAGGTATGCATAACTTTGGATAAAAGCAAAATCAAACCCTTCTGTTTATTACTTATTAGAGTTATAGAAACATTTTAGGAAAATTAATTATTTTAGTTTTCTTTCACACTTCTTTTTCCTATTGAAGTCAGATTTGGATTTAAAATACTTGATTAAATTGGAAAAACTTATCAATTCAAATGTTACTTTGTCATGAATCATGCCACATGCCAAATGCCACTTTTGAAGTCTTAACCCCAAATAATTGTAACTAAAGTTTATTTTTATTTATTTTAATAACAGTTATTTCCAACTTAGTTGTCGGTATAGTTAGTAAAATACGGTGCTTGTATATTACAGTAAACATATAGACATTTAGAATTTGGTATCTTTCAATGAAAGTACATTTCAAAAATTTGGCCAAAAAAAATATATATATAAAAGGAAAAATACCAGTACGTGTGTAGTACGGGTACTAAATGTTTATTTTTTTTTAAAAAAAAATTCATATAAAAATACAGAAACATTTAGCATATATATATATATATACTCGCTTAGAATATTTGCATTAGGTCATGTAAAAATTTCTATTTATTTTAGTAAAAGAACATACTTTTTTCTATTTTACAAACTCACTTTTCAAAACATCCCACATTATATTATCTATTTTACATTATATTTCATTGAAATATCAATTTTTCTTAACTTTTTAATTGTTTCTCTTTATTCACACACAACAATTATCAATTTATCATATTCTCTCTTCATTCATTCTCAGGATATGTATGTAAATAATAAAAAATAAATGTAAAATGAATAGTATCAGTGTAAATTTACACAGTTACTATAGCAATTATGTATTTTTACACAACTTACATAACTTGATGTAGGTGAATTTTAGACTTAAATATTGACACATATGTAATTTTTTTTTTTCTATTATACAAGTACTATCTAAGTGCTCTTACCATTATTATTGAGGATGAAACATGGTAATAGGGTGTGGCAGCTTTTGTGTTCAATTTTTTGTGAGTTTCACTATTTAAAAAATAAAGAATAAAGACACAACATTTTTATGATTTTTTTTTTCTATTATACAAGTACTGATCTAAGTGCTCTTACCATTATTATTGAGGATGAGACATGGTACTAGGGTGTGGCAGCTTTTGTGGTTAATTTTTTGTGAGTTTCACTATTTAAAAAATAAAGAATAAAGACACAATATTTTCATAATAATTTTACAATAAAAATTAGATGTTAAATCATTAATGGTAAGTAAAAAAATGATGTTAGTAATGAATTCAAATGAAAATTAATAATAATTTATCATATAAGTTTTGTTGTAAAATTGTTATGAAAATATTGTTTGTTGTAGCATTATTTTAAAATAAATAAAAAGTTGAGGTTGGTACTTTGTGTATGACTTTGAGAATAATACGGTTCATTTGGATTATTTTATTCCTTTAAATGCGTAGTGTCTCACTTGTTTTTCTTTTAACAGTGTAGTGTCGTGTAGTCAGTGAGTAGTGTCTGTCTTTAACAGTCCGTATTTAATATACATTTTTTTAACGTTTTTCAATCTAACGCGTTGTATACTTTTAATCCTAAATTAATGCGTATGATTCCGTAACTTTGACAACAAAATGGAAGATGCGTGATTTACTAACGTTTACATACGTATATGAAGTATACGCGTAACATTCATATATATACTAACTAGGGTTGCTGGGTATAAGATAAATAAATTTATATGCCGTTTCATAAGGAACTGAGTATTCAAATTCAAGTTATAAGCAATTAAGCATCTATGTTTTTTCCACTTAAAAAAAAAGAAACCTCTAAGGAGTAAATTTCCCTTTCATGACTGTCTCTAGCTGATCTCATGTATGTCAAAATTTGATTAGGTAATTTCAAACTTAATTAGCAACTCAATCAAAGTCCATATGTACTCAAAGCACTAACAAAAGTAAAGGAAAAGATAATTAAAGATAAAGCAATTGGAGAATATTTTGGATAAAAAAAGCACAAAAGAAAAGCATTGGGTCGAAATTTCTATTCAATTTCATGGCCGGTACGTCTGTTGTTGTTCCCACTATCTTTGACACGTTTAGTCGCAAACAGTACCAACCACACAAAAAAAAAAAACTGCGTGGATGGCTCAGTTCTAGGAAACCACAAAAAGAAAGTAAATATAAGAATAATTATATAGACACGTTTAGTCGCAAACAATACTAACCCATGTGCTTGTATTAGTTGTATAGTGTTAAACTATTACTTTCCTGTGTGCTTGGATTAGTTTCTTCTTTTCACACGCCCGTGTCTTATTGGACCCATCCCCAGACCATTCTAACGCATGACGATATGAATCTCAATTATCCAACAACTTACAGTACCATCCTCTTTTGCTTACAATTTTCGATCTATAACATGAAGTGGGCCAGTTTTTTTAGCTGTCTTATATAAAATTCTTTTGCTTAGCATTGAGAAATAGAATTAGCGTGGCTCCAAATTCCAATTCCATTTGTCCTACTTATGTCTACAATAAGAGAACTAGTCTTAAATGACTTCATCTATAATATAGTGAATTATTTGTTACAATAAAATCTAATCCAGATAGTATATATAAAGGAATACATTAGGTTTAGTATACTGATCCTAAAACTAGGGTGGCATAGTAGTACAAAACCATAGTAGCTTATGATTTTTTTTAGAAAACCTCTAATGTCTAACTAAAATATTATAACATCACCTCAAACTCAAGGTGGAGTAATGAAAATTTCAGTTTGAAAAAAAAGTTTTCAATGCAAGGGAAGTCATCAATGCCCATCAAATGAATTAGAAACCACTAAGAAACACACAAAAAAAAAAAAAAAAAAAAAAAATCATCGTTGAAAAGAAAGAAGTCTGTGAAGCGCGTAATGCATGTGAAAGACTTCATTTTGTTGGCCAGGAACATGCATGAATGAGCTAAAAGAGCATTTCAATTGTAGCTTGGTAAGGAAAATTCCAAGAATTCAATTGAATACAAAGACTTAGAAGCACAATGGAAAAAAGAGCTCTGCCATGAGAGTGCAAGGAGAGGCCACCCCAGCATGTGTCACTACAAGAAACTTGATTTGTTTCGACCCACATTTTTCAAGGGTTCACAAAACACCGTGGAAATAAATGCTAATTAATGTGCCAGGCCTGATTTAAAGCAACCTTATTTCTTGGGTCACAAATTTTTAGAAGAATCCTTGAAGTAAATTACTCCATACAGCTGATATTTTAAAGAAAAGCGGTTTAAGCTGGCTTCAAATATATACCTTTTTTCAACGCAACCCTAACCCAACCCTTAAAATAGATATCTAAAATATTTTCATCCCTTGAGATAGATGGAGAGGTATAAACACACATTTTCGTTCTCTCTCTCACACTGTAGTCATTTTCCATTTTCGTTCAGAAAACTCTCTCAGAAACTCAAATATCGGAAAATTCACTCTCTCACAAACTTCCATTGCTTTTGTACTTTGAATATCGAAATCTAAATCAGCTTCCACAACAAGCTTTTCTCTCTCAATCACTCAGAGACTTATATCTGATTCTGCTAGGTACGATCTTCTACGGCTTTTCATTTCATTGCATTTCTATAGATTTACTCGGAGAAATTGTTTGCAATGAATAGGCTTTGTTTGAGTTTTTATTTATTTTAAAAGTTATATTTATTTCAATTGCTTTGAAATTCTAGCTCAATTCGTTAGCTTTGTGGTGGAATTTGAGCTCGATTAAATTTCTTTGGACTCGTTTAGAATCTGTTTGGTTGTTGAGAAATCGTAGGAAAATAAATTAGTTTATATTGTATCGGTTTTGTAGAGATTTTTTTTGTTTGAAAATTTTTAGTTTTTTCTTTTCTTTTCTTTTTTATAATTTTATTGTTGGTGTTTTCAATTGGTAAATTTTCTAGCTCGAGTCCCTAACCGTTAACTTGTGCTGAAATTTGAGTTCTATTAAATTTCTTTGATTCATTCTAGAATCTGTTTGGTTGTCTAAAAATTGTAGGAAAAGAATGATGTATTGGAGAGGATTTTGGGATTGAATTGGCTTTTTGTGTGTGTGTGTGTGTGTGTATTCAATTGCTTAAATTTCTAGCTTAAATTGTTAATTTGTGCTGGATTTTGAACTCGGTTGTCTTGTACATTCTGGTTTGATTTGAGCTTAAATTATTGGTTGATTTTGCTATTTGGATTTTGGATGAAAAATAGTAAGCAAAGCTTGAATTTTTAGGTTCTATGTGGAAAGATTAAGTCCAGGAATTGGATCTAGATCTTGAATTTCTATAGCTAAGGATTAATTGCATTATTCAGATCTACTCGCTCGATGATGATTTTGGGTTTTAATGATAGTTCAGAATGGAAGTATTCAGGGCTTTAGATTGTGAATTTTGAATCTTTTAAGGATGATAAAAAGAACTTGCGGTACTGTTCTTTATAGCCAAATTCTTCAGATTAGATTGATGTTATTTATACATCAGTGACTTGATGTGAGAATTCGTGTGCTTTGTATTGCCAATGTGCTATTAGTAAGGTCTTTGATTGTGTTTGCAATGCCTTTTTCATGTGGAGGTTCAAACCATTTATGCAAAAAGAACCTGCGGGGCTTGAAGGCCATTCGCTTGATTGATCATAAAGGACCAAGAGGCATTGGGAGAGGAACAATAACTTACTGCTTGTGTTATAGTAGTAAGAATTCATATTGCACTAGGAATTTAAAAAATACAATATCTATCATGTCTATTGTAATATATAATGTGCAACTCAGGTTTTTCACTCTACCATATTGCACTGGTGATTTGCGCTGAATGAAGTCCTGTTTAATTCATTTGAGTCAATCCATTGGTTTCCAGATGGGAGCATCCAAGCTTGTACAAACCCTCTTGCCTCAAGCACATGGAGGAGGTACTACTTAGTTGGAACCAAATCTATTTCTCATTAAGGATCAGCTGTAGTATAGGTTTCCCCAATGGATACATTGATTTCTCATTAAGGAGACAATTCAAATCGGATAATACAGTTACATAAGCTATTTCAATGCAAGTAGATTTATATGCATTCTATTTCTCTTTATAAGTTATTGTGCATGTTTTCTTAAGTTATTTTATTGTACTTATGATATTAAATTATAATTTTGCAATAGAAATGAATAAGCTTTTTCATTAATCTGGGAAGTTCCTTTATCTTTCATTTACTGTTAATTTTTCTAGGGAGAGTCTAAAGCTCATTCATCATTAGAAATTCTCTTTCACAAAAATATGGCTTTTAGCTACTCAATTTGAGATACGGCAGTTGAATCTCAAGGCTGCACTACAGATCCTACTCAATGCAATTGGAAAACCTCCCAAAGATAAGGTAATTTACTGGTTGAGTTTAAGTATGGACTATATCATATTTTTCTGGAATGGAAGATTGCACCACCAAAATTAGTTTTGAGGGAGTTCTAGAGTGTCTAGATTAGATTATGAGAATGTATTATCATAGTGATGAAATAACAATTCCTTCAAAACTTTGGGGCACAAGCAACAAAAACTATTGGAGGCATGTCGTGTCATAAATTTTGGAAAGTTGTCCTTTTCCCTTTTTATCAACATAAATCTAAAATTTACTCTGTATGGGTTGTCAATTATGATCTGCATCATGGTTGTTGTTGTTTACTCTGTATGGGTGTATTAATCTAGTTAATATGTATGCTTTGCGTTTTATGGCCAGCCAAAGGTTATTCCATCTACAAAAAAGACCCCCCTTTGAATGTCACACCTTCCCTACTAGAGAATGAGTTCAAGAAGTTTAATACAATGTTTGAATTTTCTGCCACTTGATGTCAATTTTATTACGAATCATGCTTCAGAATTTTCTGCGTCTTGGTTCAAGCTTGCCAAGCAGTGTAAGATAAGTTTTGGTGGCACTACAAAAAACGCGCGGCAGGGCTGCGTTTTGGAGCTGCGTTTTTCAAAAATGCAGCTTCAAGGTACTGTTTGAGCTTCAAGGTACTGTTTGAACACCACAGTACTGGACTTATAGTTGCTTTTAATAAACGCAGCTATAGACTGAGTCTGAAGCTGCGTTTTGTGGTGTTCAGGCTGCGTTTAGCTTGGTAAGACTGAAGCTGCATTTTTATAAATGCAGCTCTAGACCCATCTGAGGATTTATTTATTTTTTCTTTTTTAATATATCCCAAAGCTGCGTTTAACAAACGCAGCTTCAACACTTATAGAGCTGCGTTTGATTAAACGCAGCTTAAACATGTTTGGAGCTGCGTTTAGTAAAACGCAGCTCAAGGTTTGTTATAAATCAAAAAAAAAAAAAAAAAAAAAAAACCTAAACCACTCTCTGATCTCACCCGATCTCTCTCCTTCTCTCTCACTCTCTCCCTTTGACTCCCAAACCCTCACCTTCAACCCACCCCTCTCTACCACCAATCCTCCTCACCGGCACACGAGCACTCTTCTTCATCTCTGTTCTCCTTGCACAGCTACTCCATCTTCCATCCCCACCAAGCTCACCGTCAACTTTGTTCTTCCCTATGCTTCCGAGCTTGCCTCCAAAGAGGTGAGTCAAATCTCTCACTTTCTTTTTACTATTGGGTTCTGTTTGTTTTGGTGTAAATTTTATGTGGACTGAGTTTAGATTTTGATTCTGCAGTCTTATTCTACACTTTTTATGTCTGTTTGAGGAATTTTTTTACGTGGGTTTGCTTTGTTTTTGTGTGATTTCAAATGGGTTTTCGTTAAAGCTTGTGTATTTTCATTGGATTCTATGTGAATCACAGTGGCTTTCTTGCAATAATAGAGTGACCCATGTTGGGAAATGGGATTTGTGGCTAGTTGTGACACATTTTTTTCATTCTATTTGGGGTTTATCCCAAAGAGAACATAGGAATAGTTTTGGGACTAATCAAAGATCAAGAAATGAAATAATGAAAAGAAGATAGTAACTTTCGAGTGACCTGTGAGCACGGGCATTACTGCATCCCATAATGTTTTCTATACCTGTTTGGCATTTGTGTCATTAGGGTTTGAATTATCTGGATATGTTTTTTTGTTGGCCTTTAATTAGGTTAGAATTAATTATCCGGATATGTTTTATAATTTTTAATATATAAAATACTCTTTTTTTTCTATGACAATATTACACCTCCACATTGATCAGTGTCTACTTTCTGCAAAAGCCTCATGGGCCTGTCTTGATCGTCATCAATCTCTGAATAAACTACAAGATTTTCCACTGCTTTATTTCTTTCTTTTTTTTTGCTTTAATTCCACTGCCAGGAGCATTTAAGACGTATTCTTAGAGGTCAAGCCTTGCTATTTGACTGGTCAAAATCAACTTCATTGGCAAGGACCTTATCTCCTGGAGTTTTGGAAAGTCAAATAGATGCCAAGAAGGTTTGTGACTTTGCCTTATCACAGAATCTTTAAATGAGTTCAGTCCAGAGAATAAATGGTTTGCTAAGAAAAAGGTGATTTAAAGAAAATAAATCTTGTCATTCTTAAGTTCTACGGCTATCAAGTTATGCAGAATTTGCAAGTGCTTTTTTGGAACTTGGTTGATATCTTTTGTATAATATTTGTATGTATAAAAACAGTTGGAAAAGGATTGGTTGTTATTTGTTTTCCATGTCAAACTACCCTTTGAAATTTGTTCGAGTCATTGTCTATCCAGTGCTATATTAGTGACTTTTACCAACAAAAGAGGAAAAAAAATAATAATAATAAGGAAGTGAAAATATAGTAATGACATAGTTGGTCTATTACCAATTGAGTTAGGAGTATTCAGGAAATGTGATAAATAATGGGTTCAGAATTTCCAATGTCACGCTACAGAAGATACCACTAGCTTGGTGATTGCTTTAAATTTGTGTACAATCTTGAAAACTATATAGTACAAAGGGTTGGTAACTGATTAGGTTTTTTATTATTATTATCATATATAGGATTCAAAAATTTATGACATTTATTTCATAATAATTGTTTTTTACCATTTGACCAAGACACCAGTAGGTTTATATTTTAAGTGTAAGCAATCAAGATTCAAATTAACTCAAGATACTTATTCGACAACAAGAAACTTTAGTTTGCCAATTTACCTAATTGGAATCCATTATTTAGGGTTTCATAAGTTATAAATTTTATATATATATATATATATATATGTATATATATATATTTTTTTTTTACAAAAACCAGCTAGAAGAGGGTGTCTCCATGTGCTAATTAACCACTCCTGTCCCTACAGCTATACAAGTCCAATAACAAGGTTCCATTATTTTGTTGGTAGGTGATAACTGTTGCATTATTTATATGAGAGGCATGAATTAGCCAGGTTGGTGGAATCAGTTGGGGTTGTCCTCCAGTTGTCTTTAGCTTTGGGTGGTTGATTGGAGAGTAACATAGCAATTCAATCCAGCCACATGAGTTGAGAGAAGAGAAAACAGATCAGTTTCCTCTGTTTCTCTTTTCCTTCTACCATCTTTCTCTTACATTGTGCTGATTTATAGTTCTCTCAAAATTGATTTGTATGTTACTTATGTTCCATCTCTTTTTCTATATACAGGTTAAGAATTTCATAGCTTGATTTCCTTAGCGTGAATTGGCTACTGCAAATCCAGGTGACTTTTCTTATTGACTTTTCAAATATTGGCAAATCCAGGTGCACTTGATCTCCTATGTGCGCCATCCTTTTCTCCTTTATGGGGCCAATCCCTCCTTTTGAATTTTGAAAATAAGTTCAATTCCATGAGATAACAAGGTACATTTAATTTTTATTTTAATATATAATTTAGTTTTTTCAAGGATATATGATAAATGTAATAAAAATCTCTAAATCCTAACCACAAAAATGGTCCTGCCTCTAATTCTTAAAATGCAAAATAAAAACGAAGAAGAGTTCTATTAAAAATATTTACTTTTTTTGTCCTAAGGAACATATACTTTGAATACACTTTCTATTATGTAATTTAACATTACAAGAGAGAGATTGGGTTTGTTGGTAAGGTAGATGTGACAACTATTATTGGTGATTAATTTTTTTTTTTCAGTGGACTTTCTCATGGAGACAATACGTGGGTCTAACCTTTCTCGTGAGGGAAATACACATAACATGACATATCATATTTGTGACATTGTGCATATTCATTTCTATTCATATAAATTGAGCAATTGTTTCTATATACACAACTATAATGTTCTCATTATTGTACCTAAAATTTGTAGTTTGAGATCTATTGAATTTATTGCCTTATTTTACCGACCCTTAATGATTTTCTATTTTCTCTTGTTCCATACAAACCTAGTGTCTCTTTTGAGCTCATTACCCGTTGTTCCTATATTTTTTTGGATTATTTGCTCAAATTCATAGTCATAAGAGGTTGTTAGGACATAATCATTTTGCTGAAGGTGGACTACTATAATAGTTTCCAATTTATTTCCTTTCAGTTTCTAATTAACCTTGAAGTAGGTTAGTAGTATTATTTGGTATCTTTTATGAAAATAATGGAAAATCAGACTGTTGTTATAAACAGAAATTTCTTAAAGGAAATTGAAATGAAGGTTACAATATATGTCAAGTGTACTACATTGTGTACATGCCATGAGCAACAAAGACACTGCAAAATTAGAATGTATTGCTTAGACGCTATTGTTTTCTTTTTGCTGAATAACTTAGACGCTATTGTTAGACAGCTTCTTTATTAATTCTTCATTTCAGAGTTCCACTCATGCATCTATACCCTATTCTAATTGGAAAACATACATTTACTTATAATCACACTATAAAGACAATAATCATACTTCACTAGTTGAAGTAAAAGCTCAACCATAAAACAACACTGCAATGCTTATATGCGTCACACGCTTTACCTTCATCTGCATTAATTGTCACACTGCATAGTTTCACATATACAGTGACTATAGTTTTCGATTTTTATTACAAACGAAAATAAAAAAAATGCTCATATAAGCTGTGTAATATAATATTTAGCTTTCTTTTACATCTTACCTGTGTACATGATTGTACTACATTGTGTATATGTGGTCCAATCTTCTACATCTTACCGTACTTATTTATTTTTGCTTCTTAATAGGGGTTTCAAGCAGGAAGACACTGAGCCACCTACGATTCTTCTTCATATTCCACTGCTTTCTGAAGATAAGGTAGCTTTCTTTTCATTACTTGCTTTGCGGTTAATTAGAACATGGTATACTCAACATGAAGTATTGTTTGCATTTTATTGTTGAAACTTGAAAGAATTGAAATTTGATGACTAGTGAGCTTGAATATGAAGGGACCTTATTGGAAGGTAGCTTTCCATCTAGGAAATTATAACAGTTGTTATATTTTATAAAACAGCAGTGAATATGGATTATGTAAATGTATGTGTATATATGAATTTGAAGAGAGTGGAATCTATGATACTGTGTAGAGGTTGGAAAGATTTAAACCTTTAAAAGTGCTGCTAGTGAACTATGTCTCACTCTCAATCTTGTTTTAAGATGCCATGGTTTTAAATGGATACAAGCAAAAAGACTATGTGTAAGCCTCATATATGATAATGACTCTAAAAATGTAAGGGATGCTGACCTTGTTAATAGACTGACTGAGCAAAAAACTTGGTTATTTGTTTAGAATCTGTTTGTTTTAGCTTAAAACGTTAGCTTATTTCTAGTGTTCTCATTGTCACAGGTAATTGGCTGTATGATGATGCTTGCTGAAAACTGGCTGCTGAAGAACCATGATGCTTGTCGACAATTTTTTGTGATGTAAAAAATCCTTGAGGGGGTTCGAGATTTTGTGATAGTGTAGACTGTTGTTGGGAACTTGTTTGTAAATATTTGTTTATGTAATTAATCTTTTGGCAATGAACTTTTTTTGTTTGCTGGCAAATTGTTGGTTCCAATTGGTTGCATCTGATTGTAGGTCTTGTTCTAGGTAGGAATTACAGGTTTTGATTTAGGCAAGGATGTCTTGGAAGAAAAAGAAAATTAAAAAAAAAAAAAAAAAACCTATAGCTGCGTTTTTAGAAACGCGGCTATAGGAAAACCTAATGTCTAGGTCTAGAGCTGCGTTTTTTACAGCCTATAGCTGCGTTTTTTCACAACCACAGGCCTGTAGATGCGTTTTGTAGAAAACGCGGTTATAGGCTTGGTTTAGGCTGCGCTTGAAACGCAGTTATAAGTTGGACCTATAGTCACGTTTTTTATAAAGCGCAACTATAGGTCCGTATCCTATACCTGCATTTTAAACACAGCCCAAACTGGGCCTATAACTGCGTTTTGTAGAAAACGCAACTACAAGTCCCGCATCTGTTGTTGTGTGTCTCTATATGTTATATTAATTACTCAAGGAAACTCTCCAAGGTGTTTATCTCCCTAACAAGTGGTATTAAAGCTCATGGTGGTGTGCGGCGAAAGTGGTGAGGTGTTCATAGTTCCTATCCAGCGGAGATAAAGAAAGCCTAAACGGCCCACACAGAAAGATCCTGGAATATTACTAATGGTGCTAAATGATGGTGTGATACGAGGTTCCCATGGACATGGACGTGCAGAGTTCCCATGAATGTGCGTGCAGGATTGACACGTGGTTCCCATGAATGGCGTACGAGAGACCCACGGATGACGCGTTGATGAAGTGAAAAGTCCATTAGTCAAGGAGGAGTGGTAGGACTTGTTCATGGCCTATAGAGAGGTCATGAAACCCATTGAGAGACAGACTCACTCATATGTGAGGAGGAGATTGTAGGGTTACACGTGTGAGTGAAGTCCCACATTGAATAAAGATGAGAAGAATGAGTGGTTAATATAACATAATTGAGTACATACCCATTGGGTTTAGGCTGTTTGAGTTAAAGTGTGTCTCTATATATTATATTAATTATTCAAGGAAGCTCTCCAAGATGTTTATCTCCCCAACAAGTGATATCAGAGCCCATGGTGGTGTGTAGCGAAGGTGGTAAGGTGTTCATGGTCCCTACCCAACGAAGACAGAGAAAGCTTAAACGGGCCACACACAAAGATCTTGGAGAAGAAAAAAAAAATCCCAACAAAAGAATATTGCTAATGGTGCTAAATAATGGTATGATGTGAGGTTCCCATGGACATGGACGTGCGAGGTTCCTATGGATGTGCGTGTGGGGTTGACACGTGGTTCCCATTGATGGCGTACGAGAGACCCATGGATGACACATTGATGAAGTGAAAAGCCCATTAGTTAAGGGGAAGTGAGGAGGACTTATTCATAGCCCACAGAGAGGTCTTGAAGCCCATAGAGAGGCAGACTTATACATGAAGGGGAGATTATTGGGTTACACGTGTAAGTGAAGTCCCACATTGAATAAAGATGAGAAGAATGAGTTGTTAATATAACATAATTGAGCACATACTCATTAGGCTTAAGCCTTTTGGGTTAAAGTGTCTCTATATGTTATATTAATTACTCAAGGAAGCTCCTCAAGGTGTTTATCTCCTCAAAAGTGGTATCAGAGCTCATGGTTGTGTGCAGCGAAGGTAGTGAGGTGTTCATGGTCCCTACCCAACAAGGATAGAGAAAGCCTAAACAGCCCACACAGAAACATCCTGGAATATTACTAATGGTGCTAAATGATGGTGTGATGCGAGGTTCCCATGGACATAGATGTATGGAGTTCCCATGAATGTGCGTGCAGGATTGACACATGGTTCCCATGGATGGCGTACGAGAGACCCACGAATGACGCGTTGATGAAGTGAAAAGTCTATTAGTCAAGGAGGAGTTAGTAGGACTTGCTCATGGCCTACAGAGAGGTCATGAAGCCTATAGAGAGGCAGACTCACTCACACGTGAAGGGGAGATTGTAGGGTTACACGTGTGAGTGAAGTCCCACATTAAATAAAGATGAGAAGAATGAGTGATTAATATAACATAATTGAGTACATACCCATTGGGCTTAGGCCTTTTGGGTTAAAGTGTGTCTCTATATGTTATATTAATTATTCAAGAAAGCTCTCCAAGGTGTTTATCTCCCTAACATTCTATTTATTAGTTGCGCGGTGATTGACAATATTTCATTTCCTATCTGCAGGCTCTCGCTTGATGAATAGTTCATGAACTTACTCTTTTGTCTCTCAAGATTCTGCTTTTTCAGGTGGTTGTTCTTAGGCCGGGTTTAAGCCCCGATAGCGAGTTTGATTAAACTGGTGGCCCTGTAAAGTTTGTTCTTACATATGAAATAATGGCTCAAGTATGTTTCTTCATTTTTCCTTCCTCAGTTCTTCCATCTGTTTTCCTTTTTAGTTGCATTGTTTTTGGATTTTGAAATATTTCTATTTTATTTTATAATACAATTATCACTTTCCCAAGTTATATTTAATGGATCATTTGATCACATGAATATTGATGCTTTCAGGTACCATCCCTTTCTTTCTTAATAAGTTAATATATTAATATATTAAGATACTTATCCCCTGTCCCACATATATTTCTGCACCTTTAAATACTGGCACCTTCTACTGAAATAAATATTTGGTTGATGTAGGTAATGATCTAGTCTATTTTATAAACTGTTGTCAAGAAATTTTAAAGTTGAAATTCGATTGCAGTGTCCAAAATTTGGAAATTATTGAGCCATTTCATTCAAACCTCATTTGGAAGCTGTGTTAATGCAATTGCACTGTTTTTCTTCTAGGTTTTGAAGAAAGACATGGATGTATATCGGCTCCAGTGGTATGGTTATTGTCTGTCTAGGGCCCTTGCATGTTTGCAATATCAGGTAAAATACTCCTAAAATTGTACATTTAGAGAAGTTAAGCCTGGGAACTTCATCTTCCCTTGGAAGCTAAATAAAGGCTATCTCATTGGTTTCAATCTTGCCTCTTGGTTGATTGCTTATCCTGCTAGTGCTGCCATACTAATGTAAATTTATAAAGCAATCATTTCACTGAATTAAAAGTTAAAACATCAAAATAATTTGATGGTGTCTCTATCTTCATTTTTCTTTTTCACAGGATTTGCAAAGCAAGTACACTATTGGAAGTAAGCTCTGCCATTTTAATCCTTAAAAGTTCTCCTACATGAATCTTTGTCCACTGTATGAGTCAACTTATATCTTCTTAAATAACTATATTTTATTACTGTTTTGTTCCTTGCTTAACTGTGCTGTTAGTTATACTCAGTTATCATAAATATTTAGTTTCTTCGAAATATATATATATATATATATATATATATATATATATTGTGCATGATTATGGTTTTTTTTTTTTAAATAAAATAAAATCTATTTTGAGGGTCAAGAGACCCCTTAAATAACTTTATTTATTAAGGGTTGTAAATGTAAATCTTTTAAACTTTGGTAAAAGGTTATTTAAGGGTCTCTTGACCCTCAAAATAAGATAGAGCACTTGTTTTGAGGGCCACGAAGGCTTTCAAAATTTCATTTTCGACGGTATAAGTTTCGAAGGTTATCAAGGGTCAATTAGACTCTTAAAATAATTTTTCTTAAGGTTTTTTAATACATTTTTCAAGGATTTTGACCCTTGAAAAAAGTCAAATTTGTTGTAGTGTGTATTGTGTGGGAGTTTACCTATGGAAGTTAAATAGAATGTTAGACATATTACAAGGATGAGATTCACACATGTATACTCTAGGGTCTTATGAGAAATGTGAAGGATGTCTTCAAAACAAAAGGTGGCATGCAGCCATAAACAAACACTTGATTAGGACTAAGATAATGCGTGAGGGCAATGTGACACCAAAACTTGTAATATCGGTTGTGGGCTTTAATTTGGAGTCAGTGCTCATAGTGAGCACACAACTTGGAGTTAAGTGATTCTTGAGTAAAACTTGATGTTGCAAGGCGTGCGAGCACACAAACTTAAAGAAAGAAGGACCAATGTTCTAATACCATGTTAACAAATATAATATATATATATATATATATTAAAGAAGAAAATAGAATGACATAGGGAGTAAAAAAGAAAATAAAATGATATAGAGAGAGAATCCTAGAAAGAGAGAAAGTAAGAGAATTAATGTTGTTACAAGAAGAATTAGAAGCTATTCATTTTGGTTTAAATCTGGCTTGGAATTTGGGATGTGAACATATTAATTTATAAATAGATTCTACACTGGTTATGCGCCATAACTTTATGTTTTAATTAATGAATGCAAGTCCCTTATCACTCACGAGTGGATAGTCCTTCTTGCTCACATATACTGAGAGGCTAATAGAGTGGTTGATGGACTAGCTCAAAGGGGAAGCTTATAGACAGATAGAATTTTTGCATATGAGTCTTACCCGAGTTTTGTGTATGAAAAGTATCTCAGAAATATTTGTCAAATGGGCACTCTTAAAAAGTGTTTTGTAACAAACTATGTATTCTCCTAAACTATAAGTTTGAATAAATAAAACTTCCCATTTGTAAAAAAATAAAATAAAATAAAAAAGCAGGAAATCCTAAATGACTAGAGTGATTTAAATTATATATGCTAATATCTTAATATATAATAATGACTACAGTGATCTAAACAGCAGGAAATCCTGTATGTTTCTTAGGTTGACTGCAATATGGCCAGATTCCACGAAATTGGCATAATTGGTGACAAGATTTGACACTTGAAAGTGGCTTTTCATCATGTAAACATATTTGAAGCACTTTATATGTCCTCCCTCCTGTTTTATTAACGTTAAATATGATAAGCAAGGTAGTTAATACCGTACTAGTACCAGCTGTACCGGTCGATATGTCTTGTACCGATATGTATATTGATATTGAAATATCAACGTTTCATACCAGTTTAAATACCGGCCGTACCGACCATATTGGCTAATTTCGAGCAATACTGGCCGGTACTGGCCGATACAGGGAAAAAAAAATTTTGTAATTTTTGAATTTTTGTTAGGGCAGAATGGTAACTTATTTGCATTAACTTATTAGTATTATTTGTTTTCTTAGTATGCAATGTTAACTTTTAAACTTTCTATTTTTTATATTGTGTTTTTTTTTTTTTCTTTTAATTGATACTAAAGTCTAAAATCATGAATAATTAGTTCTGAATTGAGGAAATGTTTTATGGTAAACTTTTATATTTATTATAATATATATACACACATACATACATACATATATATATATATATATATATATAAAATAGCGCTAAACTCGAAACGGTACACTGGTATTAACCGGTATCTGAAATATATCGTACCGCTAGTCAAACCGGTACAGCTTCCGCTACGGTATTAACTCCCTTGGATAAGACACCCTTACTTTGAATGGGATTAGTTGAAAAAAAAATGGTAAGTTTATCAAATGCCCTAAAACACATTATATTAAATGTTTCTTTATCAAATGCCCTAAAACACCCATTACCAAGAAGCATTATACGAATAAGATATGAAAAAATTAATGTAAAATTCAGTGCGTCAAGTAGAACTATTGTGTCTTACTCTTACCCACGTGTGCTTAATATAAGAAAGTCTAGAGGCCAAAAAAAAAAAAAAAGACACTCAGCTATTGTATTAAGTTATCAATATATAACAGGTAAAAAAAAAATGGCAATAATGGGTTTATATGAAAATCAATAAATCCGTACCAATTTAGCTGTTGTATAAAATTTTATCATTTTTTTTATATTTTTTTATCTTTTTACATTTCAACTATTACAAGGATTTAGGTTTGTTTAGTAATTTTCCTCTTTCTATGTTAAAGCACTTTATTCTTTTGTAAGTCTCCACACTGTTGATGATATTACTTATTAGTTTACACGTCTACACGTTTGGTGCAGCATGTAGTTGACTCGATGGTGACTCGGTCTTCTCTCTCTTCTAGCAGTGGTAGCGCCACATTATGGCCAGAGTGGTCCAAGATTACCTTAAAAAAAATTTATGTATAATAATTTAAAATTTTATATTTATTTACCTTTTAAAAAAATTTGGGATCATCTTAAATTTTTTTATGCCAATAAAATTAAATTTTGGTCCGTAATTTGAGAAACTTAATACTCCCTCCGTCCTATTTTTTTTGTCCTCTATTCCATTTTGAGATGTCCCAAAATATTGTCATGTTTCTAAAAATAAAAGTCATTAATTTACTAATGTTCCTATTATACCCCTATTAATTTATTAATTCAATTTTTTAATAAATTTTTTTAAAGATAATTTTGGAAACTTACATATTTTTAAAAGGTAGACAAGATAATAAATGATATTTCCTTAAAAAGTTTGACTTTTCAAACAGGACAAAAAATTTGGGACGGAGGGAGTAATATATTAAGGTCTTTCAAGCAAAAAGGAAAAGCTCAAAAAAAAAAAAAAAAGAACTAAAATTTGAAAAAATAAAATTATAATTAAACTTCTACAGGCTGGGTAGTGACTTGATCCTTTTGACTAAGCACAATGTTCAATACAACACAATTTTCAACATTTTATTATTTTTTATTACAATATTATTTTTTTCTCACCAGACATATATTACTTCTCATTTTTAATTATTTTTTCTTGTTTATTCTTAACCGCACATGTCTTCTGTCTCCTCGATTTTTACACTTCATACTTTTAAATTTTATCACATCTTCATCTACACTTTTACATCTAGGTTTTTCCTTTCTCCTTATTAGTAACTTCTGTATCTTCTACCAGTACCAGTGCGGTAGTACATTTTCTCAAGTTTTGAGTCTCAAATTTCTTAGTACGATTTTTTTTTAGCTATACAAGTACCTCTGTTCATTTCTCTTTTTTTTCATTTTTTTCCCCTTTTGAGGTGTTTTGGTTTACAAAATGCAAATTTATTTTGGTTTTAAGAACAATTTTTTTTTTTTTTAAGCACAAACTTCATGTCGGCCTAATCTTGAATTTCGGCCGATATTTACTAAAACACCTTGAAACACCCGAAATAGACTGAATGACCCAAAAAGTTTTCCGTAGTGGAATAGGGTGGGTTATTGTTCTAATTTGTTTACCAGCACAATATTTTTCGGCTATTACAACCAAAACGGAATGGAATTAATAACATTGAATCAAACCTAATTACCTAAAGGCTAAAAAGAAATAAGATTGTGTAATTTATGCTTCCTAAGAAACACCCTAAACAAAATTCATGAAGCCGCCACTGTCTTCTAGTCTCAATCTTCATCACCTCTTTATATAATTCCTTTTCGGCGCCTATCAAATGAGGTTTCCAGTTTCCACATGAAAACTACCCAAAAATGTAGCCGAAATCTTCGACTAATCTCCTGATGTGATATGCTTCTTTCATATATGTTCAGGATTTACTACTATTATCAGGAAAATGAAAGAAAAATATTTAACTATATTATGTAATTTTAGGGAGTTACGTATGAAGAATTATTAAGGACCATAGTGCATTGGTGCTTATTCCCAGCTTAACAAATTAAGCTCAAGTTGTACATTCTCGTGTATATTCATAAGCTCCTAACTAGCTGAGTCCATTTTATATTTTTCAACATTCTCAACAGAAATTTTTTTTCTTCTTAATTTGTACAAAAGAACAAGCATACTCAAGAAAATAAACGGAAAATATGATGTGCCCTAATATGAATTAGAACTAAATGAAATGAGGCACCTTACAAGAACACTAAGTGTGAGTTTGGATAGCGGCAAGTTACACATTTTGTGTGTCTGCGTTTTTTTTCCTCGGTCCCGTGTACTGTTTATGGGACTTACAAGTACAAAATCTGGCAAAATTATCTTTAAAACTTGGTCTCACTGCACTATTTAGACATTTAAAAATTATTTTGCTATATTATTTTTTGTTTCAGTTTTTAATTTTTAGCAATAAAGTAAACTACGTGCTGCACCAAACGTGTAAATGTGTATAATATCATTAATGGTCTATGGAGACTTACAAAAAAAGAAAGTGCTTTAACTTAGAAAGAGGAAAATTACTAAACAAACCTATGTCGTCATAAAAGTTGAAATGTATGCAAAAAATTTTAACAATACTTATTAAAAACACTAATATTACTATTAGTTTTCTTTTAAATCAATCATTGGCATACTTTTTTTTTTTTACCTACTATTAATATGTAATCTGTTACAAAGCTAGAGTGTCAAATCTGCCTCTAGACTTTCTTATATTAAGCACATGTGGCTAAGATACAATAGTTATACTTGGTACACTGAATTTTACATTGATTTTTTCATATTTAACTCATATAATGGTTCTTGTTAATGGGTGTTTTAGGGCATTTGATGAAGAAACATCTAATATAACGTGTTGCTGTTACTTTTCTTTGCTTTTATGATACACACATGCACTTACCATTTTTTTTCTCTTGATCCCATAAAAAATAAGGGTGTCTTATCATATTTAACGTTAATAAAACACGAGGGAGGACATGTAAAGTGCTTCACATATGTTTACATGATAAAAAGCCACTTTCAAGTGTCAAACCTTGTCACCAATTATACCAATTTGGTGGAACCTGGCCATATTGCAATCAACCTGAGAAACATACAGGTTTGGAATATATACCATATTATATATTAAGGTTTAGAATATACAAGATTAGAAAATTTATGATATTATATATTAAGATATGAGTCCAGTTAATGTATGCCCTTACATTAACCATTTATTTTAGGAAACATTTTATGCGAAGTTAAAAAAAATGGTCAAATCAGTTAGTTACTTTTTCATTTTTTCATAAAAAATTTCCTAAAATTATTTATTAACATATATAATTTAAATCACTCTAGTCATTTAGGATTTTCTACCGTTGACATAAGTTGTCTAGTAACAACATTAATTCTCTTTCTTTCTTTCTAGCATTCTCTCTCTATATCATTTTATTTTCTTATTTTTTTTACTGTCTATGTCATTCTATTTCCTTCTTATATATATATATATATATATATATATATATATATATATATATATATATATATTAAATTTATTATGGTATTAGAACATTAATTGGTCCTTCTTTCTTTGAGTTTGTGTGCTCACACGCCTTGCAACATCAAGTTTTACTCAAGAATCACTTAACTCCAAGTTGTGTGCTCACTATGAGCACTGGCTACAAATTAGAGCCCACAACCGATAATACAAGTTTTGGTGTCACATTGTCCTCACGCATTGTCTTAGTCCTAATCACGTGCTTGTTTATGGCTGCACGCACCACCTTTTGTTTTGAAGACCCCCTCACACTTC
Organism: Quercus cerris; assembly: GCA_963669245.1. NCBI lineage: Eukaryota > Viridiplantae > Streptophyta > Magnoliopsida > Fagales > Fagaceae > Quercus > Quercus cerris. Next base: position 41,364,555 of record OY770013.1, on the reverse strand, counting down.
TCATAAGTGCTTAGAGTATTCATTTGTTATTCTCATCCTTGTGACATGCCTAACATTCTATTTAACTTCCATAGGTCATTACTCCCACACAATACAAATGTTGGAGTGGCCTCTACATGCACTCTCATGGCAGAGCTCTTTTCGCCATTGTGCTTATAAGTCATTGTATTCAATTGAATTCTTGGAATTTTCCTTACCAAGCTACAATTGAAATGTTCTTTGAGCTCATTCATGCATGTTCCCAGCCAACAAAATGAAGTCTTTCACATTTATTACACGCTTCACAGATTTCTTTCTCTTCAATGATGATACTTTTTTATGTTTTTCTTAGTGGTTTCTAATTCATTTGATGGGCATTAATTGATGATGGCATTGAAAACTTTTCTTTCAAAATGAATTTTTCATTACTCCACCTTGAGTTTGAGGTGAAGTTATAATATATTAGATATTAGAAGTTTTCTAAAAATAATCATAAGCTACTGTGGTTTTGTACTACCATGCCACCCTAGTTTTAGGATCAAAATACTATACCTAATGTACTCCTCTATACATACTATCTAGATTAGATTTTATTGTAACAAATAATTCACTATACTATAGATGAAGTCATTTTAGACTAGTTCTCTTGTTGTAGACATAAGTGGGACAAATATAATTGGAATTTGGAGCCACGTTAATTCTCAATGCCAAGCAAAAGAGGTTTGTATAAGACAACTAAAAAAACTGGCCCACTTCTTGTTAAAGATCGAAAATTCTAAGCAAAAGAGGGTGGTACTTTAAGAAAAGCTGGTTGGATAATTGAGATTCATATCGTCATGCATTAGAATAGCATCTGGGGATGGGTCCGAGAAGACACGGGCGTGTGAAAAGTAGAAACTAATCCAAGCACACAGGAAACTAAAAGTGTAATACAAGCACATAGGTACGACTAAACGTGTCTATAGAATTATTCTTATATTTAATAACTTTCTTTTTCTGGCTTGTGATGCAAGACATTTCAAGTAGCTATATTTTAATCCTTTTGTAACTAATTATTAGTTAGATGAATTCTTATGCATTAACTGATAAGAATTAGACACTTGTCAATCATTTAGAAGCTGCCAATGCCAAACAATTAGTATAAGTAGTAGAATGCAAGCTCTTTATAAATCAATTTTTGTATGTGAATGAAAATAAGCTTTGAGAGCTTTTACTTGAGAACTTGAGAGCTTTTTGTATGTGTCCAGCATTTCTACATTTCACGTTTTCCTCTTCTTCTTTTTTTTTTTTTTTAATGCACGCGTTTCACTATTTCAGGAGACAAGAGCACTGTTCATGCACTCTTTACGCATTGTTCATGGGACCTACAATCACTTTATTCAGAAAAAAATATTAAAAATGGATCTCACAGCACTATTCACATATTTAAAAATTATTTTGCTACAGTGTTTTTAGTTTTTAGTAAAATAAGCTGTATCCAAACGAACCCTTGGTACCCATTTGGTTTCAGCGTCTGTGCATCTGCATTTTCATTTTCAGCGTTTTCCTTTTTTTTTTTTTTTAAGCCCGCATTTGTTGACTTTTTCATGGTGAACAGTGCACTTGTGTATTGTTTACGGACCCACAAATTCTACTTTTTAGCAACTTTTTTTTTATTAAAAATGGGTCTCACGGTATTATTCACACATTTAAAAATTATTTTGCTACAGTATTTTTAATTTTCAGTTTCAGCAAAATTAGGTGTATCTAAACGAACCCTTGATGGTGACTCGGTCTCCTCTCTCTTCTAGTCTTGATCGTCATCACCTCTTTATATATTTCCTTTGCGGCGCCTAATAAATGAAGTTTCCAGGTTCCACAAGAAAACTTCCCAAAAATGTAAACGGAAATTTTCGACTAATGTCCTGATGTGATATGCTTCTTTCATACGTGATCAAGATTTACTACTATTATCAGGAAAATGAAAGAAAAATCTTTAACTATACTATTTAATTTTAGGGAGCTACGTACACTACAAAAAAAAGGGTCTATAGCCGCGTTTAAAAAACGCAGCTATAGCCCAAAAAAACGCGGCTATAGCCTATAGCCGCGTTTTTAATAGCCGCGTTTTAAACGCGGCTTAAGTACCGCAGCAACAGAACTATGGCTGCGTTTTTCAAAAACGCGGCCATAGGTAACACCTATAGCTGCGTTTTTTAAAAACGCAGCCATAGGTCAGACCTGAAGCCGCGTTTTTAACACGATAGGCCTATAGCTGCGTTTTTGAAAAACGCGGCTATAGCCCACTTTAAGCTACGTTTAAAACGCGGCTATAGGTTTTTCTAAAAACAAAAAAAAAAAAAAAAAAAAAAAAAAAAAAAAAAAATTCTAGACTTTTTTTTCCCCAGCAAATTCAAAATTCAAAATTCAAAAAAAAAAATTCAAAATTAATCACAAATCCAAAAAATTCAAAATAAAATACAAACCAAAAAATTAAAAAACAAACGCAACATACTCATAATACAAACAAACCCAAAAAATTCAAAATCAACACAACATATTCACAATACAAACAAACAGAAAAAATTTAAAATCAAACACAACATATTCACCATACAAACAAACCCAAAAAATTTAAAATCAAACACACACCCAGAAATTCAGAATCAAACATAATGTGCTCCAAAATTTAAGAATACAAACCCACTTAAACATAATCACAATATCAGCAACACAAGAGCACAAATCCACAATAGCATCTCCTCCATTTTCTTACTAGCTAAGCATAAAATAACCAACAAAAAAAAAAAAAGGATCTACTAACAAATCAGTGTGCTTCAGATGAAGAAAAAAATGAAAGAAAAAAAAAAAGCATCAGCTCCAACGAAACAAAGGAAAAAAAAAAAGTTACCCAGTAAAGAAAAAAAAAAAAAAAAGAAAAAAAAGAAGAGTTTTCCAGATTTGATGAAGGAAGAAAGAAAAAGGAAAAAAAAAAAAGAAAAAGAAAAAAAGAAGAGTTACCCAGATGAGGAAGGAAGCAAAAAAAAAAAAAAAAAAAAGAGGAAAGAAAGAAGAACTTACGGGGGAGTATGTGAGCAAGTGAAAAATGAGAGAAAAAAAAAAAAGAAAGAAGGAGAAATAAGCTGAAGAAAGTGGGGGTAGGTGAGGGATGTAGGTGGGAAAGGGGGGGCACGTGGGAAGTTTTTTTTTTTGTTTTTGATACCTATAGCCGCGTTTTTTGAAAACGCGGCTATAGGTAACGTCACAAAAGATAAACTATAGCCTGTAGGTCAGTGACATTTTTATAAGGCTGGACCTATAGCCGCGTTTTGTGAAAACGCGGCTATAGGTAACGTCACTAAAGGCTTACTAAGCCGCGTTTGAAAAACGCGGCTTTAGGGTATACTGCTGGACCTATAGCCGCGTTTTTTAAAAAACGCGGCTATAGGTCACCTTTAGCTGCGTTTTAAACGCGGCTAAAAAAATTATTCGGCTGGGCCTATAGCCGCGTTTAAAAAACGCAGCCATAGGTTGGCTATAGCCGCGTTTTTGAGAAACGCAGCTATAGGTTGAGGCTTTAGCCGCGTTTCTTAGAAACGCGGCTATATGTTAGCTATAGCCGCGTTTTTTGTAAACGCGGCTAAAAAAAACGCAGCTATAGCCCGCGTTTTTTGTAGTGGTACGAAGAATTATTAAGGACCATGGTGCATTGGTGCTTATTCCCAGTTTAACAAATTAAGCTCAAGTTGTTCTCATGTATATTCATAAGCTCCTAACTAGCTGAGTCCATTTTATATTTTTCATCATTCTGAACAGAAAAACACTTTTTCTTAAGGGATAATTACAGTAAACCCACCTGAGGTTTGGCCCGTTTTCACTTTGCCTACCCGTGGTTCAAAACTTATCACTTTACTCACCTGAACTTCAATCCGTTACTCCCCCGTTGCCCACCTCACCCCCAGACATTAGACAAACACGTTTTAATTCCAAATTAGAACATATCACGGATCAAACAACACAAACTCACTCTCTTCTCACTCTCTTTCCCTCGCAAGCCCTAGGAACGCGAAAATCCATTTCTGCATCTGATATTGACATTCTGTTGCAAGTGTAAACCCAGACGAGCAACAGGTTGTTCGAGGGACTAAAATCCTGGTAAGAAATCAGTCACTGTTTGGGTTTTTACTTTGGGCTCGTGGTTGTTTATTGTGTTTTTAGTAATCAATCAATGGTCAATTTTACATGTAATGGAATGAGAATATTGGTTGTGTTTGTTGATGCTTATGAAAAATGTGACCACCTGTTCTTTGGATTTGTGTTTATTTGTGGGCATTTTGTCTGTCGTGGTCATTGTGTCTCACAGTGGCCCCAAGTTTCTATTAGCTTTAAATTTTAGTGTTTGCATGTGCTATTTATTAAAACAGAATAAAAAACAAAGCAGAAAATGTGCTCCCTCTGTGTGTGTTATGTGGTCCCTCTGTGTGTGTTGCATCCCAAAAGCAAAATAGAATACTTTGGTGTTTCTATTACTCTTTTGTTGTTTACAATTCTTTAATTGTTAATTGTATACGTGTCAAATGGTAATTTGTTATTGCAGATGGATGAGGAAGTGAAATTGGAGGTACATTATGGGGGTGCTTTTCTGTGGAACCCTAGTTTAGAATACTTTGGTGGGAAAGTTGAAATAATGTATAGGGATCCTGATTTGCTTAGTTATTTTGAACTAAAAGGTATATGTGAGGAATTGGGGATTGATGAACCGTGTAGGGTTCATTATTTAGGTCCTGGGGGCAACTTGGAGCAAGACTTGAGGCTCATACAAGATGATCAAGATGTGGTACCCCTGTACAAGCCTAATGAGGGAGGGCCAAGAGACACCATCATACTGTATGTGGAGAGTGGTAATACTCCACTTGCAGTTGAAGTTCCTGATGGTGCAGGGGTTGGTGTAGGAGCTGGTGTAGGGGTTGGTGTAGGAGCTGGTGCAGAGGGTGCAGGGGCTGGTGCAAGGGGTGCTACAGGGGGTGATGATCTGGAGAAGGAGTTGGATTGGTTGAATGAAGGTCTGGAAGGAGAAGACTTTGTTGATGACATTTTTGGTGAGTCTTCTCCACCTCATCATCCAAACACTGATACACCTCAGCCAAACACAGATGCACTTGGCCCAAGTAATGTTCCTCCTCCAAACATAGATTTAGATGAAGAGTGGGCTAAACCAGCTTTAGAGGATGATATTGCAAGTGTGGATAGTTCTGATGATGAGCAGGGTGGCAATTTGGAGTTCAATGAGAGGACTGATATGGAAAATGTTAGGTTGGCAAAAGGGATGAGGTTCCCAAACTCCCAGGTGTTTAGGAAGGCTTTGAGGGAGTATGTAATTCAGCATCACATTGATGTCAAGTGGAAGTTGAATGAGAAGAAGAAGATTTCTGTACATTGCAAGAACAGTTGTGGATGGAGGTGTTATGCCTCAATGGTGACTGGAGAATGCACATTTGAGATCAAGACATTTTATCCTGAGTGTACCTGCCCCCTAACATTTAAAAATGGGCAAGTTACATCAGCCTATGTGGCAAAGAGGTATTTGGGGGATTTTTGTAAGAATCCTAATTGGGAGGTCTCAGGTGTTAAGCACCATGTGATGCAGAAGGTTTCAGTTGATTTAAGTCTTAGTCAGGTGTATAAAGCAAGGGCGGCAGCTAGGGGGCTGATTACTGGGAATGAAGAGGCTCAGTATTGCTTACTTAGAGATTATGCAGAAATGATATTAAGGACAGATGTAGGAAGTAGGGTGATTCTGCAAACAGAGATGGAAAATGAGAATGCAGAGCCCAATTTTAAAAGGATGTACATTAGGTACAATGCTCAGAAGGTTGGCTTTCTAGGTGGTTGTAGACCCTTTGTTGGGCTAGATGGATGCCACTTGAAGGGTAGGTTTGGTGGGCAATTATTGTCTGCCACTGCCAAGGATGGAAATGACAATATATTCCCAGTGGCAATGGCTGTGGTTGAGCAAGAGATAAAGGATAGCTGGATCTGGTTTTTGGAGCAGTTTGCAGATGACATTGGCAGGCCAGAGGAGCTCAATCTGGTATTCATCAGTGACAGGCAGAAGGTATTATCATCTAGCTCATGTTCATGCCTTCATTACATGCTTAGCTTTTTACATGCTTACTTGCTTACTTGCTTACTTGATTGCAGAGCCTTTTACCTGCAATGGAGACTCTGTTCCCAACTGTGGAGCACAGGTATTGTGTGAAGCACAAGTATTGTGTGAAGCACAGGTATTGTGTGAAGCACATATACAACAACTTCAAGGTTAACCACAAGGGCATGGAGTTGAAGAGTGTACTGTGGAGGTGTGCTGGCACAACATCAACCAGGGAATTTGAGAGGGGGATGGACCATCTTAAGAGTTTGGATGAAGAAGCTTGGAAGTACCTGACTGATATAGAGCCTGCACAGTGGACTAGATCCCACTTTTCTTCAAGAGCTTTAACAGATTGTATGGTAAACAATCTGAGTGAGAGTTTTAACTCTATGATTGTGAAGGCTAGAGACAAGCCCATCTTATCAATGCTGGAGTGGATCAGAGTTAGGCTTATAAGCAGGCTGTATATAAAGAAGACTGGCATAGAAAAGTATGGTGGCAAGTTGTGTCCAAGCATACAAAAAAAGTTGGAGCAGTTAAAATTAGAGTCTAAGGGTTTCTGTGCAATGCCTTCTGGGAGGTATGTGTATGAGGTTGGCAATGAGAGGGAAAGACATGTGGTGGACTTGGTAAATAGGACATGCAGTTGTAGATTATGGAATTTGACAGGAATCCCCTGCAAGCATGGAGTTGCAGCCATTTGTGTGAATCGTGAGAAACCAGAAGACTACACCCATCCATGCTACTACAAGGATGCTTATGTGGAGACATACAAGACACCCATACCTCCCATGCCTGGCCAGTCTGAGTGGATGTCAAGTGGCCAACCCAAGCCTGTTGCACCTGTTGTCTTTAAGCCACCAGGCAAGCCACCCATGAAGAGGAAGAGAGATGCTGATGAGCCGAACCCTTATAAGGTGTCTAGAGCAAACAGGCCACTGAGGTGTGGAAGGTGTCATCAAGAAGGGCACAATGCAAGGGGATGCAAGGCCAATGTCACTGGTGAGACACCATGGAAGAGGAGGCAGAGATTGCAGAAAGGAAAATCTGTAAGTTTTTACAAATTTTTTTTATTCAAATGCAAAATGCCAATAACTAACACTGTAAAAACATGCTCATATTTGGTTGCAGGGAAGTGGAAGACCTTCTACACACAAACAAGGATCCCAGGCCCCATCTTCATCACAGACCCAATCCTCAGCTCAGCCCCCACCAACACATCAGCCTTACACTATGGCCTTATCCTCATCCAACCAGGCAGCAGGGTCACAGCCACAAGCTCCAGCTCCACAGCCACAAGCTCCATGGTTAGGGCCACCAGCTCCATGGTCACAGAACCCAAGTCAGTGGTACTCTTCAGACTTCAGGTACACAGTTAGAGGAGCTCCTTGGTTCTCTTCAAGCCAGCCAGCACCACACACCCCTGCAGAAACATGGGACAGCAGAGCACCATCATCACAGCCAGCACCACACACCCCTGCAGCCAGCCAGCCTACAAGACCACCTGCTACCAGAGGAGGTGCTGCTTTGAGAGGAAGGGGTGATGTAGTTAGGGCTCAGAAATGTAGCACAAGAGGTGGAAAGGCCAGCTGTGGTGGGAGAGGCAGGGGCAGGGGCAGTAAATGAAGACTAAGTCAAGCTACTTTTGTTGCTATGTATAATGTATTAGGGTTATGTAGTGTTAGGGTTTTATGTAGTTTGTAGACAATGGCAGGGCACTTTTTTGTATAGCTGTTCAAACACTTTTGTATTTTTGTAAGTTTTGTAAACATTGGGCAGCTACAACTGTTTTGGTTGTTGTGCCAAATGCCTTATATTACTGGTGGTTGATGAAAGACTATTCAATACCACCTTAAGATATGAATACAATTTCCAACTTAATGACAGGTCATCTGAATTATTATTCTGATTATTGCAGTTTGTTGAATAGCAGGTGTATGTGTGCATTTGTTGTCTTTTCTTGCAAGTTGACAAGTTGTCATGCACTTTAAATTCACTTTCAACACAATTGTCTTCACACAATGCACTTTCTGCACAAACCAACACAGCTCACAACATACAACAAAACACCAACACCAACAGCTCACAGCTCACAGCTCACAAGTAGCCAATTCACTTTAAACAAAAATACCAACAACATCTAACAGAAATAACACTTTCTCTTAAAAAGGCTTATATTATTAAGTGGCTTCAAGCCAACAGCATCTACCACCTTACATAGTTCTCATTCTCAAAAAATTCTTTCATAGTTCTATTACAAAAGCCATTGAGGACCAGATTATATTACAAACCATCAGGCAGACTCAATCTCATCATTCCAACATTCTCACTTGAGCCAAAACATGAAAACAACATAACCAAAATAAAAAAAACACCATGACAGAATTAGTGCAATTCTGCACTTTCTCTCTTGCTCTAAAGCTCTCACTGCTATCTCCTTGGCTTGAACAGAGGAAGCTCGAAACTTTCTCTCCCTCTCAGTGGCTTTTGCTGCCCTGTCTTGAGCAATTTCTGCCATTTGGGTAGCTTCTGCTGCTGCCTGGATAGCTTCTGCTGCAGCCTGGGTAGCTTCTCTTTCCCTTTCATGTGCAAGTTGCAGCTTTTGTTGCACCAAATGGGCAGCTTCATTCCCACGCATACAAGTGGGATTATCAATCCATCTAAAGAAAGGGCACTTGGGACCAACCTGTTCATAAATTGAGTTGAACACATGACATTCTAATCTCACGTGAATCAACTAGATTAAGTAAAAAGTATACTTACCTTATATCGGCTACAACCCAGAAACCTTCTCCCAAAATTATCCACTGTCAGACTTGTTCTCAACACACAAGTCTCATATGTACACATATGCCCACTTGAACCTGAGTAATTTCCACTCGAAGAAGACATCTATTACCAACTTCCTATGAATCAAAGCTACCATCAACAACTTGAAACCCCAGCTCAGAACCATAAAGCAGAAATGTCATACCTGGTGATGATCTATCTTCGAATATTCAATGCCTCAAGACAACCCAAAGTCAAAACCTCACCCACGAAGCCACGATCAGGAAAATCAAAACCCCAGCTCAGTTACAGGGATTTTCGCGTTCCTTGGGCTCTCGAGGGAAAGAGAGTGAGTTTGTGTTGTTTGATCCGTGATATGTTCTAATTTGGAATTAAAACGTGTTTGTCTAACGTCTGGGGGTGAGGTGGGCAACGGGGGAGTAACGGATTGAAGTTCAGGTGAGCAAAGTGATAAATTTTGAACCACGGGTAGGCAAAGTGAAAACGGGCCAAACCTCAGGTGGGTTTACTGTAATTATCCCTTTTCTTAATTTGTCCAAGTTATGAACAAGCATACTCAAGAAAATAAACTGATGCAGGAAAATATGATGTGCTGTAACATGAATCAGAACTAAATGGAATGAGAGCTGCTTAGAACAAATTGATAGATGATTAGGCACCTCTACAAGAAAACTAAGTTCTCAAGTAAAAGCTCTCAAAGCTTATTTTCATTCACATACAAAAACTGATTTACAAATGGACTATATAATATGAATTCAAATTAAATGGAATGAGAGCTGCTTAGACCAAATTGGTAGGTGGTTAGGCACCTCTACAAGAACACTAAGGGTGCGTTTAGATAAAGATGAAAAATTAAAATTATTTCACTATTCAGCTTATTTTTGCTTCTATTCATGGGTCTCACTGCTCTTTTTGGCATTATTAATGGGCTCCATTGCACTTTTTGTCATTATTCATAGACCTCATTGTACTATTCCAATTAACTTTTACCTTTATCTACAGTATTTCAGTAATAATTTTTCTATTTCAACAAAATAAGTGGTATCTAAACACACCCTAAGTTCTCAAGTAAAAGCCCTCGAAACTTATTTTCATTCACATATAAAAACTAATTTATGAAGAGCTTAATTGCGTTCTACTACTTATACTAGTTGTTTAGCATTGACAGCCTCTTAATGGTTGACAAGTGTCTAAATCCTATCGGTTAATACTTAAAAAACCATTTAACTAACTAACTAATTAGTTACAAGAGGATTAAAATATAGCTACTTGAAATGTCATGCATCATAAACCATGAAGTTTTCTAATACCATAAACATATAGCTCCACTTAAAACTCTGCCTTTCACGTCTAGAATGACACGACTTTGTATAATTTAACATTTTTTATTTTTCTTGTTAAGATAGTATAATATAATATCTTTTGTTCTTGCTTTGACGTGAGGCTTTTTGTAGTAGAGGCGAGGATTTTGGCCACAAAGTGTCTCAAAGAAGAGAAGGTATTGCAGAGCCATTCCATGCGACACATGAAAATTTCGCCTCAAAGTGACATTATAAAAAATAGGACTAATCAAGTAATCCCAAACTGGAAAAAAGGCAATTATACTTTTAAACTCTTTTTTTTTTTTCCGTATTTTTTTACTTTCACTTTTATATTTAAAATATGGATATTTTTACGTCAATTATGTTAATATTAACGTGAAATAGTAAATATAAATGAGTATAAGATATATTTTTTCTTAAAATAAAAACTCACCAATCCAATTTGATATAATCCGAAATGATTAATTTCAAACAAAGTGCGGTCAATTAAAGCACCAATATAATAAAGTCAAGTGTTCAGTTGTTATCAACAAACCTGTTGAATCCGTCTCACTTATTTTTTTAAAGAAAGCTTCTTTTATGTGTTACCTTCCAATTATCTGTTGTTCAAATTTCATTTTATTTTATAATTTCTCTCTCTCTCATCTTTGTCTCTCTCTTTCTGAGACTGAGAATCGTCCAAATAAGTCTTACTCAGGAGGATCTCATTGGTGTAGAGGGGATGTAGATGTAAAAATGTATATAATAAGTTACATGTAATAAACATTAACCCATAAATAAAATAGGGGATTATGTGATAGGCTAGTTATCTCCTCCTTCCCACTATATAATACTGAACATCTCAAAATATAAAATAAAAAATCATTCACTCAATTAATAGAGAGCCTTCTGCGAGAATATTTCCTATGCTTTAACAACTTTTGTGTTACTTTGTCTGATCTTGGCCTTTAGCTCATAAGACCAGTTACAATTAAAAGATGCCTTACGCAGCTATAAAACACTGTAGTTCTCTACAGAGACACCAAACTATGTGGTTGTTTATTTTGTAAAAGTGCAATTGTGTACTGGAAAAAAAAAAGTTTACACATTCTCTTTTAACTTTTAAGGTAAAAGCAAGCTCATCCAAACCGAGCATAAAAGAATTTAGAAAATAATTTTACTTTTGTAGCCGTGCCCAAACAGGAGATAATTCTCTCCGAGTCTCCGACAGTGTCAAATAAACTTTGGTATATTAGGACATCCTTTAGGTCTGTTTGATATGGGTGAAGCTTCTAGGGATGAAGATCCTTTGTCCAAATGAGTAAGTGCAGTACTAGCTTTCAAGGCTAGTGCACATAACTCTTGAAGAGATAGTGGCTTGTGGGATTGAGAAAGTGGCATAAGGAAATAAATTTCGCCCAGCTGAAGCTCTTCATCTTCAGGCACTTGAGGTACATGAGCATCAATAAACATGGAATCTGAGCTGCAGAGGAAGCAGTTGGGATTTTGGGAAATTATATGGCCAGCTTTGATGGGTTGCTTGAACTGTTGTAGCTTTCCATCTAAGTGAATTATCTTTGCTGTTGATGACCAGGTTAAGCTGGAAACATCATTTATTGTGTATTGATAAGAAACACAGATACCCATATGTATGTCTGTGTGTGAGAGAGAGAGAGAGAGTGAGAGAGAGAGAACCTTGTTTTGTGTGCTGGGTGTGAGAGGAGGTTATGATACTGTGGGAGAGGTGGTTAAGAGAGTTGGGATACATATAGGAAACAGGTACCATTTGGTCCATTTCCCTGTAGGAAGAGGTCAATCGAGGATTTCATTGTAACAAGATTGACTCCCAAAAAAAGATTTCAACTAAAGGGTACAATAGATTCCTAAGAAAAAAAAATGAAAAGGGAACAATATTTATCAAAAAAAAATTATTAAAGGGTATAGTATTTTTTTTTTTTCTTTTTTAATAACCCAATAGTAAGGGAGGGATAATCTGAAGTAAGTTTTTTTTTTTTTTTTTTTTTTTTTGGGGGAAACACTAATGAGTTTTTTTTTTTTTTTTTTTTTTTTGAATTGATACGATCAAGGACAGACCTAGGAGGGCCAAGGGGGCCTGGGTCCCTAGTCCAAATTATTTATTTTTTTTAGTTATTATATATTTTATTTTTATAATTGGACTCCCTTAAAAAACCTTAGGCCCATCTTCTCTTCAATGAGCCTAACTCAAATAGCAACTATCCAATCTAAAAACTTAACAAAAATAATAAAAACATTCACAATAGTAACTGTATTTTAGCAACAATATATATATATATATATATATATATTTTACCACCAAAGAACTAAAAAATCATGTGTTATTAGAGAAATTAAAACTAAAATTTTTGCAACTACAGTAAACTTATATAAAATGTAGCCATTTGACTATAGCAAGTTATTAAAAATAAAATATATATTTTTTTTTTTTAAAGATTATAACTCATCATTCAATTAAAAAACTCAAATTCTCTTTCTTCCTTTATTATTTTAATGAGTTGTTTATTTTATTTTAAATGAAGTGGTAAAAAAAATAACATTTAATATTGGGTATATTATAAATTGAGGTGATAAAATATATAAAGTAGCTTTTTGAGGTGCTAAAAGTTAAAATTTTTAGCACCACCACTGTAAATGTTCTAATTTCAACAACAACAAAATTCCTAGCAAGCCTAGTATTAAAAAAAAAAATTATTTGGCTTTTGTTTTGTCTTTGTTGGTAGATAATTACTTCTTAATGTATTTAGAAATAATGATTTTGTGTATTTATAATTTTTTTTAATACTATATAGATGCCTATTGGAAGTTTTTTTTTTTTTTTCTTTTTCTTTTCCTTTATATCCGTCCCTTGCTAGCTTAAAATTCTAAGTCTGTCCTTAGATACAATATAATTAAAACTTATGGCATCCACACCATAATAATTTATTTTTATTGTCAGACCAAAATATTAATTGATTTTTAGCGTAGACGATATTCAAATCTCAAATCTTTTCTTAGATGACAATAAACTTTATCAGTTAACCTAACTGAAATTTACAATAACTTAACAGGTTAGTACTAATAGTCTCTATTTGATAAGCATTTAAAAAAAAAAAAATGAATGATAAGCTATATTGTGGGGATTAGGCCTATTGCTTATAACACATACAACTATCCAAGATGTTTAATTTTATTCATTTTATGGAGTTTGATAACCTGATCAACTAAAACCTAAGATGGTTATTTAATTCAATTATCAATTTATTTATTTTAGGGTCAGAGTTCTCCTTTACATCAATGCAGTAGGTTTCTTTCTTTTTCTTCTTCCTTCATTTTTGTTTTGTTATATATATATATATATATATATATATATATGTGTGTGTGTGTATGTGTGTATGTATATCTCTCATTATGTAACACAGGCGATCCATAAACACTCAAATTACAAAACACTGATTCATTGGCACCAATACACAAGGGTTTTTTTTTAACCTATCTAATATTTCTTAAATCAAATTAACGGGAGAAATGTTACCCAAATCAAAGAGTTTGACAGATTGACAGCAACAAAGTGACGCATATATTCTGTACTTTATTTATTTTTGAGTGACTATATTAGTGAGAATGCAAATTTTATTATATAAATTTTACAAATTGATGTATAACTAATTATAAAAAATTAATTCAATTGTTAATTTATTATGTTGTTGAAATTGGATGAAATCAATTATATCTACTTTTTCTTCTTCCTTTATTTTTGTTTTGTTATATATATATATATATGTATGTATGTATGTATGTATATCTCTCATTATGTAACACAGGCGATCCCTAAACACTCAAATTACAAAACACTGATTCATTGGCACCAATACACAAGGGTTTTTTTAACCTATCTAATATTTCTTAAATCAAATTAACGGGAGAAATGCTACCCAAATCAAAGAGTTTGACAGATTGACAGCAACAAAGTGGTGCATATATTCTATACTTTATTTATTTTTGAGTGACTATATTAGTGAGATTGCAAATTTTATTATATAAATTTTACAAATGGATGTATAACTAATTATAAAAAAATTAATTCAATTGTTAATTTATTATGTTGTTGAAATTGGATGAAATCAATTATATCTATTATGACATTAGTTTATAAGTGTTTTGTAATGAAATTGATATTAACTTTAACATCTTTGTATCTAATCATATCAAAAGGTTGTTCATGAAGAATATAAGGTTGCTTAGAGCACTAAAAAATAAGAAGCAATAATAAAATTAAGGCATAAATTAATATGGATATGGATAATCGCGAACAAAATGGAGCAAAGCTTTTGTCTAGTGCTTTGATGTATCGGATGAAACATGAAAGGGGAAAAATATCTTGGAATGTCTTATGTAACTGAACGGACCGAATATGGTCCGCTTACGCCCGAATGAACGGATCCATCATTTGCACGGGCCCCCATTGGACGGACCTGATGTGAACGGGCCGGATATGGACGGAGTGAAGAATGGTGGGCTAGTTGTCCATGGGCCTGCTGAGCCCCTAATGGGGGATATTTTGACCCATTCTCATAAGGGCCCAAATAGAGTCCTTGCGCTAGTAGGACTCCGGAAATCTTATATACTTGGTAAAAATCTTCCGCATAAGGAGGAGACTTATTCATCACGTCTAGGATTCTACAAGAAGAGTCCTATAAGGAAAAGACTTCCGCGCCAAGGAAGAGATGTCAACCTCAAGCCACTATAAAAGCCCCAATACCCTCACAAGCCAAGGTACGCATAATTAACCCTCTCTAGCACTCTAGAGTTGTGAGCATACTTTCTGACTTAACCTTCGGAGGGTGTTTGGCCGGCACCACACCGGTGTTCTTCGATAGGTTTTCTCTTTTGTTTCGTGCAGGTTAGTATACGAAGCGAGAGGAGCATCGTGCGATTCATTGGTGAATTTTCTTGATTCATCAGTTGGCACCGTCTGTGGGAAATTTCGAGTAATTAAGCCATACTATCGTTTCCCGGACTAAAAGGTTGCATGGTACTCACTCGCTCAATGGCAACTACTAATGACGTGCAAGGAGAAGAACCATCCACGACTGCCCTCGAGAGACAAGTTCGGACCCTTAGTACCGCCGTGGAGCGTCTCACCAAACAGAACCTCGACTTAGAGGAACAGCTGTGCCAGAAGAATGCAGCACTAAATAACCGGCCAGAAGATCAGGAAGGGACTAACGCTACAAACAGGAATCAGGAGAGACCTGAGGGCAGCCACGCCCCAAGCAGGCCGGAGAGGCAGCACGTGAGCATGCCATCCCTCACGGATGCGACTCCACCACATATTGCCGCCGAGATGCAGGCAATGAGGGAACAAATGGAGGTCATGATGAACGCCCTCAAGGGGCGAGTCTCCAGTGACCTTGACGATCTGGTCAATCGTACCGATTCACCCTTCACTGCGGCCGTGAACTCCTTCCCCCTACCCCACAAGTTTCGCATGCCGAATATAGATAGCTATGACGGGATGAAGGATCCTCTGGATCACCTGGAAACTTTCAAAACCCTGATGCATCTACAGGGGGTACCGGACGAAATCATGTGCAGGGCCTTCCCAACTACACTGAAGGGTTCCGCGAGGATTTGGTTCAGTCGGCTGACACCGAACTCCATCAGCACTTTCAAAGAACTAAGCGCTCAGTTCACCTCACACTTCATAGGGGGACACAGGTACAAGAAGTCCACAGCGTGTTTGATGAGCATCAGGCAGAGAGAAGACGAGACGCTAAGATCTTACATAACCCGCTTCAATAAGGAAGCCCTCTCAATTGACGAAGCCGACGACAAGATACTGGTGGCAGCTTTCACGAACGGATTGCGGGAGGGCAAGTTTTTGTTTTCGCTATACAAAAACGACCCCAAAACCATGTCAGAAGTACTCTACAGGGCCACCAAGTACATGAACGCGGAAGATGCGCTGCTTGCGCGGGAAGAAAGGCCCAAGAAGAGAGAACGCCAGGAGGACATGCGCCAGGACCAAGGACAGAAAAGACAAAGGACAGGGGACAGAAAGGACGAAAGACGCCCAAAACCCCCGAGTGGAAGGTTCACAAGTTTCACCCCCCTGAACGCCCCGATTGACCAAGTCTTGATGCAAATCAAAGACGAGGAGAAGCTGACATTCCCAGGAAAACTAAAGAGCGACCCAAGCAAACGGTCGCGAGACAAGTATTGTCGTTTCCACCGAGACCATGGCCATGACACGGCCGAATGCTACGACCTAAAGCACCAGATTGAAGCCCTCATTAGACAAGAGAAGTTGCAGAAATTCGTCAACAAAGAGAAAACGGATCATAATCGCCAAGAGCCGGCCCCCCGGCGGGATAACGAGCGTCCGAGACCCCCCATCGGAGACATAAGGGAGGCCCAATACCACACGGATGGAGAGCCCTATTATAGGATTCACCGAAGAAGACGCAAGGAGACTTCATCATCCGCATGACGATGCGCTGGTCGTCAGTATACGTGTGGGGGACTACAACGTCCACCGAGTGCTAATCGACAACGGCAGCTCAGCAGACATTCTATACTATCCAGCATTCCAGCAAATGGGGATAGACAGAGCACGATTGATGCCTGCAAGTGCTCCCCTTGTCGGCTTCGGAGGAACCAGGGTATTCCCAATAGGTTCCATCACACTCCCGGTAACGGTGGGTGATTACCCGCAAGAACTCACTAGGAATGTAATGTTCCTCGTAGTAGACTGCTCCTCCGCTTACAACGGTATTCTCGGACGACCCACACTTAACTCATGGAAAGCAGCAACATCCACGTACCACCTAATGATCAAATTCCCAACGAACTATGGGATTGCAGAATTGCGGGGGAATCAGGCGACCGCCCGAGAGTGCTACGTTGCCATGCTAGAAATGGAAGATCACCATCAGGCGATGTGCATAGAAGAACAGCGGACGGTCACAGAACCAGCTGAAGAGATGGAGGTAGTAATACTCAACGAGTCCAAACCAGAGCGAACAACCAGAATTGGAACATTGGCCTGCCAACCTGTGCGCCAGGCCCTCATAACCTTCCTCAGGAGAAACCAGGACATCTTTGCATGGAACCATGAAGACATGCCCGGGATCAACCCCTCTGTCATAGTCCACAAGCTGAATGTGAACCCTTCAACCCCCCCGGTCCGGCAGAAAAAGCGAGTTTTCGCTCCTGAACGGGACAGAGCAATAGCGCAAGAGGTCGGAAAGCTACTGGAGGCGGGTTTTATAAGGGAAGTATATTACCCAGAGTGGTTGGCAAACGTGGTCATGGTCAAGAAAGCTAGTGGAAAGTGGCGGATGTGCGTCGACTTCACGGACCTTAACAAAGCATGCCCAAAAGATAGTTACCCCCTCCCGCGGATAGATGCACTGGTCGACTCCACGGCCAGACACCAGCTTTTAAGTTTTATGGATGCCTTCTCGGGCTATAACCAGATCAAGATGGAGGAACACGATCAGGAGAAAACGTCCTTCATCACCAGCCAAGGCCTCTTTTGCTACAAAGTGATGTCGTTCGGACTCAAGAACGCCGGGGCAACATACCAAAGATTAATGGACAAGATGTTCACACACCAGATTGGGAGAAACGTACAGGTCTACGTTGACGACATGCTGGTCAAGAGCCGTTTCGAAAAAGATCATCTGAGCGACCTCCAGGAGACATTCGATACCCTACGGTCATACAACATGAAGCTGAATCCGGACAAGTGTGCATTCGGGGTGACGGCAGGAAAATTTTTGGGTTTTATGGTGTCCCAAAGAGGAATAGAGATCAATCCAGAGAAAATACGGGCCATCATGGAGCTTGAACCGCCAAGAACAACAAAGGAGGTACAGAGCTTGAACGGCAGAGTTGCCGCCTTGAACAGGTTCGTCTCAAAAGCAACAGACAGGTGCTTACCGTTCTTCCGCGTCCTGAAGAAATCATTCGAGTGGACGGAGGAGTGCCAGAAGGCATTTGAAGATCTAAAGAAATACCTTTCCTCACCACCTTTGCTCAGCCCATCCAAACCAGGGGAAGATCTCTACTTATACCTAGCCGCTTCGCGGGTGGCAGTAAGCGCGGCCCTAGTAAGGGAAGAGGAAGGGGCGCAGCGGCCCGTCTATTTTGTAAGCAGGGGGTTCCGGGGGGCTGAAGAAAGATACCCCCACATGGAGAAGCTGGCCTTCGCGCTGATAACCGCAACTCGAAAACTGAAACCGTACTTTCAAGCCCACAGCATCATCGTCTTAACAAATCAACCCCTAAAAAGGGCAATGAGCAGCCCCGAAGCAGCCGGACGAATGGCCCTGTGGGCAATAGAGCTGAGCAAGTTTGACATACACTACCGTCCGTGAACCGCAATAAAAGGCCAAGCCATAGCTGACTTCATCACCGAATATACGCAAACGGGGCAACAGGAGCCACAAGCCCTCAGACTATGGAATATCCACACGGATGGATCATCAACCAGGCTAGCTGGGGGCGCCGGGGTGGTAATTCAAACCCCTGACGGAGACACAATCGAGTGCATGATCCGATTGGACTTCCCGAAGACCAACAATGAGGCCGAGTACGAGGCATTGTTGGCAGGATTAGACCTGGCGAAAGCAGCAGGCGCCGAGGCCATGGTCATACATTGCGATTCGCAGGTGGTAGTCAGTTAGATTAGTGGTACCTATGAATGCAAGGGGGAAAAATGAAGAAATACTTGGAAGAAGTTAGAAGACGGATCGACTCCCTCCAGTTCACATTCGTCCAGATCCCAAGGGAGGAGAATGAATGTGCTGACCGGCTCGCAAAAGCCGCCTCCACGGTGGCAATGACGACCCCCGATCGGGTGTTATCCTTCATCCAGTACTCCTCAATTATTGACAGTAAGACGGAAGTGCAGGAGGTAAATCCAGAATACGATTGGACCACACCCCTAATGGCCTACCTAAAGGAAGGCACGCTCCGGACAACAAGGACGCAGCCAGAAAGTTGAAAGTCCGGGCTTCGCGGTTCATAATAATCAATGACGTCTTATACAAAAGGGGATTCTCACGACCATATCT
This sequence comes from Quercus cerris, assembly GCA_963669245.1. Taxonomy (NCBI): domain Eukaryota; kingdom Viridiplantae; phylum Streptophyta; class Magnoliopsida; order Fagales; family Fagaceae; genus Quercus; species Quercus cerris. The sequence continues at coordinate 41,345,257 of OY770013.1, read as the reverse complement.
AAGGTGTTTGGGTCACGAGGAAGCAAACTATGTAATGAGAGAGGTCCATGAAGGCATCTGCGGAAACCATTCGGGGGCGTGGTCTCTGGTACACAAACTGATCCGGGCAGGATACTATTGGCCCACAATGCAGAAGGACGCGCAAACCTACGTCAGGATCTGTGACAAATGTCAAAAGTTTGGTAACCTAATTAGGCAACCAACCGAAGAGCTGACACCCATGACGGCCCCTTGGCCGTTCGCCCAATGGGGACTAGACATCATGGGCCCTCTCCCGACGGCCGCGCGACAGCTGAAATTCTTGGTGGTAGGGATCGACTACTTCACTAAGTGGGTCGAAGCGGAAGCTCTAGCAACTATCACGGAGAAGAACATCAGAAGTTTCGTATGGAGGAATATCATATGCAGATTCGGGATACCAAGGGTCCTCATCTCCGACAATGGGAAACAGTTCCACAACAAGGCATTCCGAGATTTTTGCTCGGAGTTAGGCATCAGGAATCACTACTCATCGCCCGCACATCCACAGGCAAATGGCCAAGTTGAAGTCACGAACCGGTCCCTGCTCAAAATAATCAAGACCCGGCTCGAAGGGGCAAAAGGTATATGGCCCGATGAGTTACCAAGTGTCTTATGGGCGTATCGCACGACGGCAAGAACGCCGACAGGGGAAACGCCGTTCAGGCTGACATACGGAAGCGAGGCCGTCATTCCAGCAGAAATAGGTCTTACAACCTATCGAGTAGAAAGCTACGATGAAGACAAGAATAAAGAGGCTTTGCAGCTACAGCTAGACCTAGTCAACGAAGCCCGGGCTATAGCTGAACAAAGGATAGCTCGATACCAAAATCTCATGGCAAAATACTACAACTCCAAAGTTAGACACAGAGACTTCCAGATCGGAGACCTTGTGCTTCAGAAGGTTATAGGAGCAGCTAAAGATCCCTCGCAAGGAAAACTTGGTCCAAACTGGGAAGGGCCATACAAGATCTCGTCTTGGCAGAGAAAAGGAACCTACCACCTCGAAACCATGGACGGACGGAGACTGCAACACCCGTGGAACACTGAGCACCTGCGGAGGTACTACCAATAGATGCAACAAGAAGAGACATCCACCCTTTGCAAGCATTCCAGCTTATATCTAAAGTTTTCAGTAGTTTTTATTTTGAAGAACAATTTTTACTTTTCAATGCTTTTACTTTGAACAAACCTCTTTACTAGTGCCTTTTTAAGCCCAAGGGGGCAGGCATCATTTTCCTATAAAGACTTCTTTCAGGCAACAAGGTTTTTTCTGCCTAGACTGTTTAACTCAATATCACTTTCCAAAGGCCGTCCACAAAACGGACGGACCATCCCAAGTGGATAAAAAACTTAAGTCCATATGATGGACGGGCCAATAAGGCTGTTTACAAAAATGGACGGATCATCCCATGAGGATGAAAACTTAAGTCCATATAATGGACGGACCGACAAGGCTGTCCACAAAGTGGACGGATCATCCCAAGAGGGTGAAAAACCAGTCCACACGATGGACGGACCAATAAAACTGTCCACAAAATGGACGGATCATCCCAACAGGATGAAAACTTAAGTCCATATAATGGACGGACCAATAAGGTTGTCCACAAAATGGACGGATCATCCCAAGAGGATGAAAACTTAAGTCCATATAAGGGACGGACCAATAAGACTGTCCACCAAATGGACGGATCATCCTAAGAGGATGAAAACTTAAGTCCATATAATGGACGGACCAATAAGACTGTCCACCAAATGGACGGATCATCCCAAGAGGATGAAAACTTAAGTCCATATAATGGACGGATCAATAAGATTGTCCACCAAATGGACGGATCATCCCAAGATGATGAAAACTTAAGTCCAGATAGTGGGCGAACTAATCAGATTATCCCCGAAATGGATGGACCATCCCATGAGGATAAAAACCTTTAGGCCGAGTAGTGGACGGACACGTAGCGTCGTCCATAAACGGACAGGTCAACCCAAATAGACGGATACTACTGAGTCCGTGTAATAGGGAAATGCAGGACAATGTCCACTAGTTAAACGGACCCACAAAGGAAACTAAGTAAGATACCTGACGGACGGGTACAAAAAACAGTCTACCTAACGGGAGGATTTAAATTGTGCCTAACGGGCATGTTCAATAAACGGTCTACCCAACGGATGGATTCAGATTATACAAAACGGACATGTTCGAACCATTCAAAAGCAAATAGTATCTCCAAGTCACACAAATCATCCAAAGGGATGACGGCCCTTAGCTAAGCAAGTCATGAAATGAGGTACCACAATAAGCAGGACGGAGCTCACTTAAGCATGAAAATACGTTGAAAATAAAAACATGCATTCCACAGAAATAAAACAGAAGGTCAACGGACCCAGCATGAAATAAGCATGCTGAACGGTCAATGTATAAATAAACCCCGAAAAACAAAACGGGTGTTATAAATTGTTCCACACTTACAAAAAAAAAAAAACTAAGTCATTACAAAGCAAATTAAATCAAGCTCTGTCTCCCTCTTCATCTGGACGGTCCTCAACATCTTTTGCCTTGCTGTCCGCAGCAGTGTGATCCAGTGGAGCTTCGCGGACAAGGCCATCCTCGTCAAAGAGAGCATCAGTGTCCTCTGTCTGAGCGGGCTGGGCAGTGGACGGCTCCGGGGCTGAGACGGAGACGGTGGACAAATCTAGCTCTGGGTACAACCTCCTCACCTGACGGAGGGCATCGTCGAACCCGTCGTTATAAACCAAACTCAGCTCCGCAATAACCTCGTTGGAGTCACGGTACTCGCGTACGGCGTCCTCCTTGGCATGACGGACTTCATTGTCTTTGTCCACTAAATCTTTTTTCAGACCTTCCACCATCTGAACGGCCTCATCCCGGGCCGTCTCGGCCATCCTTAGTTTCTTCTCCTGGGTGACCTTCCAAGCCTTCAGGTCAAGCAGTTCCCCCTCCGTCATCTTGGCCTTCTCACGGAGTCGGCCAATGGTCGTCTCATGGTTGAGACACCGTCCCATGAGGCCCTTCGTCATGATCATAGCCTGAGGTCGACAAAAATAAGTTAACAAAATATAAGACAAAAATTGATGAACGAATGGAATAAGGATGACGGACCATTACCTGGGCAATGCTGAAGAGGCCCGTCTCTCCCATCGCCTCCGTCGAGTGATTCCCAAGATCCTCGTAGTCGTCGGTAGTGATGATCGACGACATCCTTTCCAAGGCATACTTGGAATCCTCACAGAGCAAGACGGGTGGTTTTTTCTGCTCACCTGGCTGACCCGTCATCAGCGCCTTGCCTTTGCCGTGCTTGGCCGGAGGTACTGACTTACTCCCCTCAGCCATCAAGCCGAGGACCGGGTCCAAAGGGACCTTGGGCTGCTTAGGCGGACGGTCGCTCTTCACGGGCAGCTTCCGTTTTAGAGAGGGCTTACTAGAGCCCGTCCCCATGGGGTCCGTCCCGGCTTGCTTGTTCTTCGCAGCTTGAAGTCTTATGGCCGCTCGTCTTTTGGCATCCTCCATCTCTGAAAAAGGATGACGGATTAAGGAGCAATAATAATGATACAAAAAAAGAAGTGAAAAGGCATGAGGTGGACGGACTTACGCAGACGGGTCTGTTTCTCGTACTTTAAGGCCGCCAGGGAGGGCTCGGGACCGTCGCAATACCAATGAATAGTATTGAGGTTGACGAGCTTGGCCCACGTCCTCTCCTCTGGTGTTGTCTTGGAAAAAATTTTCTCAAGGAAACTAAATTCCTCAAGTGTAACTTGGGGACGCCGTCGAACTGCAAAATAGAAGACGGAGGTTAGAAACATTACAAATTACATAAATGAACGGAGTGGTTTATGACGGTCCGACGGACCATACCAGATGAGTTTAAAATGCCCCAAACTGTGTCGACGGGCATGAAATCTGTCTCCCTTGGATGACACATCCAGTCCTCTCCTTCCATAAAAAAGTAGCGACTCTTCCAGTCCCTATTTAAGTCCGAGGTCTCATAAATGACCTTCAGGACGGAACTCCTAGGGACAAAGCTGTACATGCCCCTCGACTTGTCGATTTCATCCGAACGGTAGCAATGGAGGAACTCCTTTATTGAAAGCCTCCTCGCTCCGTCCGACATGGCTCCATATAGGACCTCCATGGCAATAAAGACTCTCCAGGCGTTGGGGGACACCTGGCTGACGGAGATGCCTAGATAGTTTAAGAGTTCGCGGTGTAGCGAACTCAACGGGAACCTCAGACCAGCCTTAAGCACTTGCTCGTACACACCCACTCCGTCAACTCCTTCGTAATAACATTTCTCTGATTTATATGGTAGACGGAGTGGGATGTGGTCTGGAATTTGGTAGCGGTCCCTAAGGGTATTGAAGTGACCCTCCTTGATGGTTGACGTAAAGGCATGGACCGTCCACTCTGGGGGCAGGACGAACTCCCTAAGTCCATCAACCCCCACGACGGACCTCACTAGTTGCTCTTCGTCGTCTGACACCTCTTGGACTTCGATCATCTCCAGGCCCTCATGTGTTGAGGACGAGGAAGATGATGACGGACTACTCTCGCTCGGGACGTCGTGGTCTTTGGGACCTGACAGGTAAACCCCTTCGTAATCCGCCCCGTCGGGAACGACCGACTGGTTACTTGACGCACTAGACATGGCCTACATGTAATGACAAAACCTAAGACTCTGACGGGGTTGGAAATAACGACGGACACATGGAGTAAATGCAAAAGGAAAAAGAAAGGACGGATATAAAATAACTCACCAGAAGCTTGGAGTAGGATGCGACGAGCGACGGATGCTTGAGTGAACGGATTGTGCTCTGACAGACGTGATGGACTCGCTCTGACAAATCTCTTCCAGCAGCAAGTGGAGAAATGAGAGGCGGAGGACTGATATTTATACTGGGAGTGCACGGAAGACGAAGCGACGCCTCGTTCCAAAACAACAGCCACTGACAGATTGACATTTGGCACTACGCATTAATGCGTCAGCTCCTGATTCAGCAATGTACGGATGAAAATTTACAAACAGGCGTACCGAGTTTTAGATCCGTCGCCCCATGGGTCCGTTCATAATTGCTGACGGACCCATCGGATGAGGGGGCAACTGAAAGGGGAAAAATATCTTGGAATGTCTTATGTAACTGAACGGACCGAATATGGTCCGCTTACGCCCGAATAAACGGATCCATCATTTGCACGAGCCCCCATTGGACGGACCTGATGTGAACGGGCCGGATATGGACGGAGTGAAGAATGGTGGGCTAGTTGTCCATGGGCCTGCTGAGCCCCTAATGGGGGATATTTTGACCCATTCTCATAAGGGCCCAAATAGAGTCCTTGCGCTAGTAGGACTCCGGAAATCTTATATACTTGGTAAAAATCTTCCGCATAAGGAGGAGACTTATTCATCACGTCTAGGATTCTACAAGAAGAGTCCTATAAGGAAAAAACTTCCGCGCCAAGGAAGAGATGTCAACCTCAAGCCACTATAAAAGCCCCAATACCCTCACAAGCCAAGGTACGCATAATTAACCCTCTCTAGCACTCTAGAGTTGTGAGCATACTTTCTGACTTAACCTTCGGAGGGTGTTTGGCCGGCACCACACCGGTGTTCTTCGATAGGTTTTTTCTTTTGTTTCGTGCAGGTTAGTATACGAAGCGAGAGGAGCATCGTGCGATTCATTGGTGAATTTTCTTGATTCATCAAAACACAAAATAGACATGTGATCAATTTTGAACACTTTTCAAGTTTATTTTGTGTGGTACTAAATGATTAGACTCAAACCAAAACCAACAACATGTATTACAATCTTAATCTAACTCTCATAGAGAGAGAGAGAGAGAGAGAGAGAGAGAGAGAGAGAGAGAGAGAGAGAAATAAAGGACAGCTAAAAAAGTCCAAAATCGGATTCCCAATAATAGAGACAGAATCAACGACGACCAACAAAAATATGCGGTCGAATTTTGTGTACAATCTTCAAACCTTTGTCTTTATATTTACGTCAACGTTATACATGCACGCGTTTTACAATTCAGTAGATGACGCCATGACGGCACGAATATGGGTCCGTTTGGATAGCACTTATTGTTGCTGAAAGTTGATAAAAACTGATTGTTGCTGAAAACACTGTAGCAAAATAATTTTTAAATGTGTGAATAGTATTGTGGGACCCACTTTTAATATTTTTTAATTGTAAACAGTACATGAACAGTGTACGTACTGTTCATGCACAGTGATTTTTGTCTCCAAATAGTCAACAAGTCCGGCTGAAAAAAAAAAAAAAAAAAAAAAAAAAAAAAAAACTACAAAACGCAACTCTACAATGAGTGAGAAGAAGTGGTATCCAAACCCTCTCTATATGTGCAATTCTAGAGAAAACTTCATGGCCAAAAGAGGAAAGAGGCGAGAAAGTTAGGAAAAAAAATAATAATAACAATCAAAAGGTGTACAGTGCTAAGTCGGCCTGCTTCAATATTCTATGTGGATGCTTGGACTAAACTTCTTCGATTGTTCTCATCTCTCACTACAAAAAAAGCTGCCTATAGAAGCAATTTTTTTTAGTGGCGTTTTGAGGACCCAGAAATGTTCCTTTATCTTTTGAATGTCTTTACCTTTGTCTTGACACTAATACTATCATGACAAGAGCTGGATGACAGTTCCTTTGGTTTTCAGTGTTACGTCATAGCTCTACAATCATTATTTTTTTTTTTTTTTTTTATGAGGAAAAAAAATGGTTCACTCCTCCTCTCTAAAATGGCAGAAAACCCAATTTCTTTAGAAAGCTTTTAAGTTGTTAATCAAACAACAAAGCTTTCAGTAGTTATAATTATGATCCCCTATTCCAAATCATGTATAAGTGGGAAACTTTTACGTTTAGGGACATTTTAATCCATATTTTTTTTAGGGCTTTCATTGTATGCAAAGGGAAAAACATGAATCATGGTTCCATGGTTTTTTTTTTTTTTTTGGGGGATAATAGATAGAATGTATCTTATTGTTAATAGAAAATTAATGTTCTCCTTTCCCAAAATAGCAGTCCATTTGTCTCGATTTGTTTTTATGTGCACATGCCCAAGATCTTTAATGTACAAAGTCAAAAAATTTCAACTTTATATAATAATGCATGATTATAAAAACACACCCAGGTTTAGCTTTCAATTGATTCTCCCAAAAAAGAAATATGGTTTAGCTTTCAATTTCTCTCACAAAACCAATACATGTGAAATCTACCATTTATGTGAGATGAGTGTTCAAACCACAGTTTTACCTTTTAAACCACAATCTTGCCTTCTAAATCACAAACCAATAGTGAGTACTACGTCCTTGTATTTTAGGACTACCTAAAAATTTTCAAAATGAAATGTGCTCACACGTATGGCACTTCGTTAAAGGCCTAAACTCCTCAATGATTTTCAAACCACAATCTTACCTTCTAAACCACAAATTCCATATTATACCCATGAAGTGAGATGGGCTTGACTATGATTAAGCTAGAACTTGCTTGTTTTGGATGGATTTGATAACCTTTTACCATGTGTTTGGGTGTGTCATTGTAGTCAGGGTAAAGTGAGGATTTAAAATTCACTATTTACAAATTTCAAGTTTGGCAAACTTGGGGTCTGTTTGGAATCTACTTATTTTGCTAAAACTAAAATTTTTTTGCTGAAAGTACTGTAAATAAAGGTAAAAGTTAGCTAAAATAGTACAGTAGGATCCATAAATAATACCAAAAGTGCAGTGGGGCTCATAAATAGTAACAAAAATAAACTAAATAGTAAAATAAACTGGCTTTTTAAGTTGGAGCCAAACACACTTGAAGTGGAAATTTAAAATTCCAATGAGATTTAAAGTAGGGATTTTTAAGATGTTGTCCCACGTTGCAAAGGAAAGGGTTAGATGTTAGCTTTATTACAAGTGTCTAAGCTATCTTGAGAGTTAAATTACTACTTTTAAGGTGGGCTTGGGGCATACACCTATAAGGATTTCATCTACTCCTCTCGTTAAAAAAAAAAAAAAAAAAAATCTATATTTATATGAGATTTTTTAATAGAAATGTGTCTTTACAATACCATCATTTTATCCAACTAATGAAATTTATAATATTGGGATTTACAAGTTTTATGTAAATAGCACACGGTTAAGGAATTTTGAGGTTTTTGCGTGGCTCATATGGATTTCCAAAAGATGCTTTCCATACATCCCTTTCCCCTAGTTTGGACTTTGGACTTTGGAGAATATTGTGAGTTGGCCTTTAGAAAAAGGAAATGGCCTGGACCGTATTATAAGTGCCTAATAGCCCATTGGGCTAGTGAAGTGAGTAGGTTTTTTTTTTTGCAATTGTAGGCTTGGCCAGTTTATTTGGGTTTTTATTTATTAAATTTATCGTGGGCTTTGATTTTTCTTATGGTAGCTCTTTTTTTTTCTTTTTTCTTTTTTGTAAATTAGGACCACTTGTTTAGACTCCAAATTCCAAACCGCAAAAAAGGCCCATGACTTTTAGGGACCTAAATAAAATATGGACATTCTAACATGGTAAAATATATGGATCACTTAGCCCAAGTAAATAATAGATCTTTCAACCCAAATAATTAAATATTCAGGTCCTTTAGCCCACCTTAGATATGGATTGCATATCATAACGTCCGACTTATTTGTGGATTTTTTACCCCAATATATATATATATATATATATATTAAGAGGAGAAGTCTGTGGGCATAAGTCCCTTTTGTGATTGGGCTTAGTTCTCATTTTATCCTCTTATCTTCTTCTTTTTGGGTATTTGGGCCTTTGTTTTTCCTTTAGGTTTTCTGCCCACCCTTCTTAGTCATACTCTAAGAGAGTTGTTGGAGTTTAGGAAATCGCCACGTTGCCCCAAAAAAAACTTTTTTGATGACCAAAGCGAAAGAAATTAAATAAATAATCCTACAATTACAAAATATTTTATAATATTTTTATAAATTACTGTTGTGGTTAATTATTATTGATTTTCAGTCTGTCACTAATATTACTTTTTTATTTATAAATAACTCCTTATCATATTAACAGTTTGTAAAATAGTTCGTAGTTCTAGCATTTTTTATTTATCAATTAAAAGAGGTTCGTGCTTGCCCATGTAATCCAGCTCTACAATTGGAAACTAAAGTAGCAGCTGGGAGGTTTTCATGAATTACGAACTCCAGTTCATGTTGTCTTCCTATACTTGCAAGATTACCAGCCGCCTCATTTGCATCATCATAGAAATAATGAGTTGGCCCACCAATGGCATATATAGATAGAGCTGGGTCATGAGGTATATATCGAAATCATCAACAAGACAACAATGATAGAGAAAAAAAAAATTATTAACAAAGTGTTGATTCCTAAACATGCACGACCACTGCTTTAGCATCTAATTCTACCTACAAATTGCAATTTACGTATGCCAATTGACAATTAGCGTTGCTTGAACTTCAACAGATCAGAATTTCATTGCAAATTTGCTCACCTACGCACAGAATTAAATTCTACCAAGTGTCAACCCATGTTGTTTACGCCTTGTTCCATTTTTATTTGTCCCAATAAAAAGAAAAAGAAATATTCGTACTATTATTGAGCCAAAGTGTAAGTTAGAATGGAATTTTTTACTCTTAAAGCAATCCTCTCCTTTAACGCAAGCTACTTTATTGTTTTCATCATAATCAATTAAATGTGAGAAAAAGTTTTAATGAAGGAAAATAATATTCCAACTCACATCAAAATTGATAATCTTTTACCACGAGAGCTTGGGGAATCTATAGATTTGTGCTTGCTTGTTCGAGCCCAAGGGTGAGTTTGGGTTTGGGTTGAAGTTTAGGTTATTAGGATTTCTAAACTAAATAAAATAAAGTAATTTTTTTTTTTTTTTAATTTTAAAAAGGGTGAGAAAGAGGAGATTGAAACCTAATTTTTCTTCAGATAGAATTGGGTTGTGCCACAAGGTCTGTGGTTCTTCTCAGTTGGATTTTGCTCTAATTTGATGACCACTTTTCATATTACACAGCTTAAGCCTGAAAATCACCAATCTAAACAGAGAATTACAGGTGAAAAAAAAAGGGTTTTTTGAGAACATTGGATATCAATTCATCATATATATTGCAACTTATTTACCTTTGTACATGAAACATCCACACATGCCACTAATCAATCATCATGCTCGTGACATCAAGGACCCTATAACTCCAGCAATCAAAGGGGTTGGATCTCCGAGCACCGCTGATATAACAAACTGCACAACCAATCCAGCTATCTCGCAACACTTTTCCACCTTACCCTTCCTCTTATGGTGGTGGGTTTGAAGAGTATTTTTAAGGCTAGGAATTCTTGTTTCCAATCTCCTACCTTTTCCTCTTCCAACATATATATCATACCAACTTTCCATTACCATCTCTCTCACACAAGCCACATGCAAATTGTATTTCTTGCATGTAGACCTATAACTCCAGCTTCTTCCTTTTCTTCCACACTTGTGACAAGGTGCATCCACTTTCCTATACAAATAGAGCTTGACTTCCCTGTCATTGATCATCATAGGGAGCTTAGCACAACATGGATGGAGATCAAACCCGCACGAGTTGCAATGGTACACGAACCCCGTGACATCCTTTTCGCACGCGTTGCAAAGGCGTGGAGTGTTGCCGGGCGGGCGTGGAAGGAACTGGAAGGAACATTTTGGGTAGAAAGGATGAGAGATAGCAGGGGAAGGGAGTGCACAGTGTGTGTGGAGGTCGAAGTCACATATGGCACATCTGTAGCGTGACCCTATGCCTATCTCCTTGCACCCATCACACTTGAATGGAAATTCTGTGTGCTCAAATTTGAGTTTGTGTTGAGGGTGGCTGAAGTGGGCAATTTCATTGTATTCCATGATTTTTGTGGTCCTTATTTGAAGAAACAGAGAGAAAATATGGGAGAGAAAATTATTGTATTGCAATACAGAATGAACAATTTACAGGTATTGGGCTTTTGTAGCCACGGTAGGTGGCTTGTTGTGCTTTGACAGAAACGACACCAGTGTGTTCTCACTTGTTGAGCTAATATAGAAAGGTCAAAATTTGGTCCGTTCTGTTGAGAGACCTGTGGAGAAACGAATCGTTTGCCACTTTACCTTGTCATGCATTATTAACCAGGCTTTGATTGCTAAACAAGCAAGCACGACCACTAGTTTAGCATCTAATTCTAATTTAGCTGCGAAGTGCTACCGTGATCCAAAAGTGAACAGAAAGAATATTGAGAGTTTTGGTTAACTGAATTCCAATAATATTAAGAGAGAGAGAGAGAGAGAGAGAGAGAGAGAGAGAGAGAGAGATGGAAGATATTTTCTATAATTTGTATTTCTTGCATAAAAAAGAAGATAAAATATTCAGATGCTTTAGATACATTACAAATCACAATTCCTCTTACATATTCCAATTAATGAAATTCGCGTGGAAATCCACTATTCATGTAAGCTGGGTGTCCAAACCACAATTTTGTCTTCTAAACCACAAACCACAATATTGTCTTCTAAATCACAAACCGATTGTGAGTACCACTTCGTTATATTTTAAGACTATCTAATGACTTTCCAGAATGAAATGTGCCAAACTCACATGTATGGTACCTCCTTAAACTCCTTAATGGGTGTTCAAACCACAAATTCCATATTATCCCCCATGAAGTTGGATGGGCTTGGACCATGATTTAGCTAGAACTTGATTGTTGTGGGTGGATCTGATAACCATGTTATCAACAAACTGGAATAAGTGGCACATGAGGATGGCGTGTAGTTTTTAAAATAACATGGTGCCATTTATACAGGCCTTTCTTCTTCCTTCTTAACAATATTGTTAACCAAGTGTTGATTGCTAAACACGAGCTACCACTAGTTCAGCATCTAATTCTACCTGAAAATTGAAAGTTACGCATGCTTATTAATAATTAACGTTGCAAATTGCATACCCCCGAATTTTTCCTGCGTTGAGTATACGCTAGCTTATTCCAAATTTTTTGGTCCTAAGCAAAAGAAAAAAAAAATTGTATGTCTTACCCTTTTAAAGCCAGCCTCTTGTTTAGAAGAAATCACTTTATGTTTTCATCTCAATCAATTATATGTTGGAAGAGGTTGTAATGAAGGAAAACAATATTCTCACATCAAAATTGATAATCTTTTGCATTACGCACACTCCCTCTGTAAAGCTCTTATAATGGGAATTTTACTTTGTAAAAGACAGTAGTACAAGAAAACTATAAAAGTACGAAAATAGGCTACTGTGTAATTATTCCTCTTCCAAAACTTCACTACCAGTTACCTAACCATGGTGAGCGGTAACTTTATTTTACGAGATGGTATCATATGTGTTTTGGACATACGCGACAAATCTCTCACAACATTACTCACTGACATGTGGGGTTCATATGCTGAGAGAAGGCTCACTATACACACTCGAAATATATGATGCTTTGTTTCTTTTTTACAGTCAAGCAATACCTTTTCTACTTTGACAAAACTTAAATTTTAGGGGGGAAAGCAATCTTATGTGATTCTCAAATACAACTAACAACGATTCTGAATATACTCAATTCCGCATCCTATGAAGGTGTTAACTTTTGATGTGAGTAACTTTACTTTCACATAGATTTACTCTTCACAATTATCTTATTATGCACCAATTACAACTTGACATATTAGTTGAGTATGAAATTAGATGTGTCCCTAAACTTATTAAATATCTAAATTAAACTATTAAGATATTTATTAGACTAAAAATGAATAAGTGACTCTAGGATTAGTCCCTGTTTTTTTTTTCCCCCTTATATTAAGTGAGAAAGGGGAGATTGAAACCCAATATTTCTTCCAGTAGAATTGAGTAGTGCCACAAAGTAGGATCTTCTCAGTCGGATTTTTCTCCAATTTGATGACCACTTACATATTACGAAGCTAAAGTCTGAAAACCATCAATCAAAACAGAGAATTACAAGTGAAAAAGGAAAAAAGAAGTCGTTTGGAGAACATTGGATATCATTGCCACTTATTTACCTTATAGACTCATGGTCATGGTCATGGTCCTCTGGACCTTAATCCACTACCCAGATTGATCAGCATCCAACATCCCCTACAAACACAAGCACTGAAAATCACAGAAACCGCAAAATCCCATATATCGATTCAACCACACATCAATCATCAAGCTCGTGACATCAAGGACCCTATAACTCCAGCAATCAGAGTGGTGGGATCTCCTAGCAGAGCTGATATGATAAATTGCACAGCCAATCCAGCTATCTCACAACACTTATGCACTTTACCCTTGCTCTTTTTGTGGTGGGTGTGAAGTGTATTTTTAAGGCTAGGAATTCTTGTTTCCAATCTCCTACCTTTTCCTCTTCCAACATATATATCATGCCAACTTTCCATAAGCATCTCCCTCACACAAGCCACATGCAAATTGTATTTCTTGCATGTAGACCTATAACTCCAGCTTCTTCCTTTTCTTCCACACTTGTGGCAAGCTGCACTCACTTTCCTGTACAAATACAGCTTGACATCCCCATCATCAAGCATCATAGGGAGCTTAGCACAACATGGGTGGAGATCAAACCCGCATGACTTGCAATGGTACACGAACCCCGTGACATCCTTTTCACAAGCATTGCAAAAGCGCGGCGTGTCACCAGGCGGGCGTGAGAGGAACTGGAAGGAACATTTTTTGTAGAAAGGATGGGTGACTGAAGAGGAAGGGAGTGCACAATGCATGTGGAGGTCAAAGTCACATGTGGCACATCTATAGCGTGAGCCAATGCCTACTTCTTTGCAACCATCACACTTGAATGGAAATTCTGTGTACTCAAATTTGAGTTTATGTTGGGGGTGGCTGAAGTGGGAAATTTCATTGTATTTCATGGCTTTTTTTTTTGGGTTTATGCTAAAGAACCTTGGAGGTCGTATTTATATAGGCCATGTGTTGTGGTTTATGTTTAAGTATGGTAAAAAGGGGTTTAGTTAAATGACCAACTAGGGTTATGGAATGGCTTGTGGCTGAAGCAATTGTAGGGAATTATACTTGCTGTTGGTGGTAGAGTGCATGAGAATCACCATTTCAAGTAGGGAAAGGACGGACAAGAAGAATAATATTTAGGTCATGTCCCACTTAAGAATATATACGAATTTCAACTTTATTATATGGTTTCTTTCCTAAGCTACTAACTTTAAACGAGTAAAATATATATGCACCATGAATAGAACAAATGGTTAAGACTCTCTTTTCATGCCGATGCTCTTAAGGATTATAAAAAATAAAAATAAAAAAATCTTAATTTGAGGTGTGGAAGAAAGCATGCAGTAGAGGAACATTTTAGTTTGTGTATACTTTGATGTCTAATTAGTCAACTAGATTAGGGAACTTTTCTAAAATGGGGAATTGTGCAGGGGGATTAATCTATGGATATGAGGGGCATATGTTATTTAAATGGTCAGGGGATTAGGGAAGATTATCCTATAAGAATGAGAATCATTCACTTACTAGAAAATCTGAGGATTATTTTAAAGAGAATGTAGGCATCTAAAAATTTGGTTTGAGACTTGCACAATTATTTAGGTACTCTTATAGGATTTGAATGCTGATGAGTGTGAACTTTTAAGATGTGAACTTTTAATTGAATGGTTGTTGACAAAGAGAAAATAATTTGAATAACAAAATCATCAAAATTGCGGCTTGGAATGATTTAACGAACAAGGAACTAATGCGTGGACCATAGACATTTCATATTGTAATCATCACATTGAAGCTAAGGATGACGAAGAATAACTCCCACATTCTATAGAGGAACAAATTCTTTGTCTTAGAATTATTTCCAAATGGTCTGATGATAGAAATGCTTAGCTTAGTTGACAATGTTATCCGTTTGTGACTTCAACTAGGGTGCCTATATATGATCCATATTACATGGGGAACTGATTCACCACTAATATATTTTGATGTATCATAAAAATTGGATTATGATTTCTAGATTAAAACCTTCTAAATTCATTAGAATATCTACCGTCATCAATTAATCCAAGCATACAACAGAGAGATTATCTATAACTACTTTTATAATGGTTGAAACTAATTCCATTAGGACTTCTCTTTTCTTCTCCTTTTTCTTTTTATTCACTTGGGTAGGACCCAAAATGACAGAGCCCTTTGTTTGTGAGTAAGCCAGCATTTCTTCCACCTTCTAAAGTGACAAAGCAGTTAATAACAGAAAAAATTAAAAGTAACAAAGCAGTTTCATGAATGGACTATAGAGCATCTTTGGTTGAAGAAGTTGAGGTGTGGCATTGCCATTGGTGATGAATGACTGCTTAATTTGTTGAGGAAGTCAAATAGTAAAAGAACACAGATAAAAACTAGTTCCCATACCCTGTTATTCATATTCACACATACACTCAAACCGAGTGTGTTATATATATATATATATATATATATATATATATATATATTCACACACTCTCAAACCAAGTGTGTATATTAGGGTGTGTAAGTAAACACCTTGAGTGTGCTATATATATTCACACACACTCAAACCGAGTGTGTGAAATAAGGTGTGTTAGTAAACACCACTCAAAGAATATATACTCATCCGTTAAAAAAACCTCAATGGTACTAAGAATCAATTAACCAAATCATTCAGGATTTATGGTCACCAATAATACCAAGGTAGTACTCTCTTTGTCTTTTGCCTTTTGGCTTTTGTTGTCTTTTCGTACAAACTTCTGGAATATTCCATAACAGGGAAATGGTTTTTAGTTTTAAATTTTCCATATCCAGTTGTTGAAACTAGGAAGCACTGTACTTGAAATATAAAAGGAGAAATGAATGTGATTCCCAGTTCTTTTTTCTTTTTTCTTTTTTCTTTTTTCTTTTTTAGGTCAGTTGTGCTTTATATCCTTACTCATTTTGCCTTCTAGTTCCATCATTTACGGATTAAAAATTTTAAAGCTCCCACAATTTCTCTTTTCTCATATATTAATTCACATTCAAACTCTTAATTAGTGTTACTGCACTTGAATTGAGATCCGACACTAAGTGCAATTGGTTTTATAATTATTGTATATGGTGGTGTATGTATAAATTGTGTGCTCAAATTCAATGAACGTCTCATCTCAAGTGGGTTTTTATAGACTCTCAAACGCTTCTTATATCTAAATAATTTTTACTTCAA
Source organism: Quercus cerris (assembly GCA_963669245.1). NCBI lineage: Eukaryota > Viridiplantae > Streptophyta > Magnoliopsida > Fagales > Fagaceae > Quercus > Quercus cerris. The sequence goes on along the minus strand of OY770013.1, from coordinate 41,329,024 downwards.
GGGTGAAATTGATACCTATGTAGCATTGTAGCTAGGCTCTATTATTTAATTAGGTATCAAGCAAAAACCGAATAGGATCAAAGTGGACTAAATAGAACTAAGGCGGACAGAATGGACCGAATATGACCGAAGTCGACAGAATGGGCCTAATAAGACTAATGTGGACCGAATAGAAGCAAAATGGAATGAATAGGACTAACATGGACCGAATAGACTAAATATGACCGAAGTGGACAGAATGGACCAAATAAGACTAATTTAGACCGAATTGGACTGAATCAAACCAAAGTGGACAAAATGGACTGGATAGGACCAAAGTCGACCGAATATAACCAAGTGGATCGAATATGACCAAAATAGATTGAAGTGGACTAAAGAAGACCAAAATAGACTGAATAGGACCGAATAAGATCGAAGTAGATGGAAGAGGACCAAAGTGGATAAAATTGACCAAAATACAAACAAAAAAAGTATTTCATGAGACGACCTCACAAGATTTCTCTCTCACAATATCTAAAACTCACCACACATATTATAAGGTATCATGAGATTGTCTTAAAAGAGAATTTTTCCATGGATGGACAAGAGCATCTCCAATGGCTTCTTCAAAGCCAATTTTAGAGAGAAAACACCTCAAAAACTCATTCCAACAGCTTCTCCATCTCCATTTTTTAGAGAACACTGTAACGTTTACTATTCACACTTCAAACATTTTTAGCTGTTATAATATTTAGCTATTGAATAAAAAAAATGTTGAAAGCTGTGTAGTTGTTAAAAAAAGGATAAATAATTAGTAATGAATAAATGAAAAAATAATATTTAAATGAGATTGAGAAAATGATAGAGAATATGTTAGAAAGTATATTTGAAAAAGTAGGTAGGTAAAAACTAAATATCAATATTCACTATCCAAACAGTACAAAAATTTAAATAAGCGGCTGAGGATGCCCTAAGTTTCCAATTGGTTCCTATTAAGTATTAACTAAAACCAAGCCAAGGGGAGAAAAATGTAGATCTAGAAAACGATATGTCGTTTACTCCTTAAAAGTACACTACGTGTAGCTTTTCCTTCAGACAAATCCCATTGCATCTCTCTCTCTCTGACTCTCTCTCTTTCTCCCTCTCTCTGAATGTTCACTCTTCAATGGCTATTCCAGTCCTAAAACAGTTGCTCTTCTCAACCCACAAACACAAACCCATCTCTTCACTCTCCTTCTCCTCTTCCTCTTCCCAGCCGTCCGATCAATCTGCAAACTTAATCTCAACCGTAGTTTCAATCCTAATCCAACAACGTTCAAAGTCCCGTTGGGGCAACCTCCAAACTCTATACCCCAATGGCTTCCACCCAAACGAGTTTTCCCAAATTGCCCTCCAACTCAAGAACAATCCCCACCTTGCCCTCCGCTTCTTCCTCTGGACTCAACACAAGTCTCTCTGCCACCACAACCTCCTCACATACTCAACCACTATCCACATTCTGACCCGAGCCCGGCTCTTGACCCAAGCCCATTCACTCATTCGGACTGCCATTCGGATCCCCAAACAATCCACCAACAGCAACGACAACCTCGTACCTAAGCCATTGAAGTTGTTCCAAAGCCTTGTCATGACTTATAGACTATGTGGGTCAGCTCCGTTTGTGTTTGATTTGTTGGTTAAAGCTTGTTTGGAGATTAAGAAGATTGACTCAGCTATTGAGATTGTTAGGATGTTAAGGTCTCGTGGGATTAGTCCAAAAGTTGGTACTTTGAATGATTTGGTTTATTGGGTTTTGAAGGTCCGAGGTGGTTGTGTTGGGTACGAGGTTTATAGGGAGGTTTTTGGGTTAGAGGGTGATGGGGTTGTTGGAAATGTGAAAAGGGTTTATAAAGTTTGGCCAAATGTGCATACTTTTAATGTTTTGATGGGGGGGTTTTACCAGGATGGCATGGTTGAGAAGGTGGAGATGATTTGGAATGAAATGGTGGGGTTTGATTGTGTTCCTAATTGTTATAGTTACAGCATTTTGATGGCGGTGTATTGCGAGGAAGGGAGGATGGGAGAGGCTGAGAAGTTGTGGGAGGAGATGAGAGTTAAGGAAGTGGAGGCTGATGTTGTGAGTTATAATACTATGATTGGTGGGTTTTGCAAGATTGGAGAAGTTGAGAAAGCTGAGGAGTTGTATAGAGAAATGGGGTTGAATGGTGTGGAAAGTAGTTGTGCTACTTATGAGCATCTTGTTAATGGGTATTGTAATGTTGGGGATGTGGATTCAGCGTTGCTTGTGTATAAGGATATGTGCAGGAAGGGTTTTAGGCCGGAGGCTTTGACACTTGATGTGGTTATTGGAGGACTTTGTGTTAAGCGTAGGGTTTATGAGGCTGTGGAGATTCTTACGGGTGGAGTGAAGGATTTTGGCTTGGTGCCTAAGGGGAAGAGTTATGAGACTCTATTAAAGGGGTTGTGTGAGGAGGGGAGGATGGAAGAAGCCCTGAAGATCCAGGCAGAGATGGTGGGGAAGGGTTTTGAACCAAATTTGGAAATATATGGTGCTTTTATTGAAGGGTATGTTAGACAAGGAAATGAGGAAATGGTAGAAGTGTTGAGGAATGAAGTGTTGGAAAAGCAAGTGCGGGGAAAAAGAGAAGTAGATGATGTTTGTTTGTTGTAAATGCAAGCAAATCCAAAAAGTGAACATATATGGCAATTTCCCCTAATTAGGGTGAGAAGGTTGCTGCAGAGTTTGATGGATTTCGTTTTGGAAACAAAAGCTTCTTTTCGGGACATTAGTCTGGTTTCTCTTGAAAATGTCATCTTTGCTGGTGATTTTGATGCAGTTAAACAAGGATTCATTTATAGTGCTTACTTGATAACATGTAAGGACAATTCAGGCAGGCATTTGGTGAGCATGCCTAGGGACAATGGTTGGCTGCACATTAGGGATCATTCGAAGATGGGGTAACTTCTTGACTTCGATTGCTCATTACAGTTGTAAATTGTAATTTCAGAAGTGCATAAATTGTGCCTGCTCTTGATCTTTTGTAAGATGCCCCTTGTGGACATCTGTTATCTTTTCCTGGAGAACGAGGATTCCACACTCATGGCTGCATACTACAGCAATGATGATAGGATTATGCACCAGGAGAGAAGAGAAGATTGAAATCATAGTAATCGATTCTTTGCCATATAATTTACCACCTCCTACAACTGTGAGTTGATTGTATGCATTGATTGGATCTTGAGAGTTGAATAATTTTTACTTGTAAATAAGACATTCTGCAATTTTGACAATACAGTACTCAATTTGATCATTTCACTTGCTCAGCACTCAGCAACCACTGCTAAACTCTCTCTAGTCTACCATGTTCCAAGCTGGAATTTGAAGTCTTCCTGCTCAATTTGGTCACTCACTTCACTGGTGTCTTCATAAGCTACTAGAAGAGGTGTTTTCTAAGGATATAAAGAAAAGTCTATCCTGCAAAGACCAGTTTAATTAATATGATTGGACTTGTATAAATTGTCATTAAATCCTTGTTCCCGGGTTGTTTAGTGCTAAGAAATTTATAACTGGGACTGCCAGAGGTCACTAAAGGGGGTTGTTAGTCTTTCTCATGGACCCCAGAAAATGAGGTGCCCAAACTAATGATACTAGTCAGTGTAATTCATTAGAAATTCTAGACAACAATTTATAACTTTGTAATTGTATGATTGAAAACCCTCATCTTCTAAAATTTGGACACTATTAAAGTATTAATGTACAAATTCAGAGTAACAAAAATCTGGATGATATTGGTTCTGGCCACAAAATTCTATAATGTAGCCAAAATCCAAATAAGTATCACAAGGCAGGGAGTAACCAAAGATTGAACAGAGCTGAAGCCAAAGACAGAAACCATGTCAAGAAAGCCATGGCAGCGGATATCTGATATCTGCTGCAAAACTTTGGAGGGCAATATGACCTTTCAGCATGGAGCAGAAGGTCCACAACACTAGCTGTTGAGCAAGCTGCAGCGAGTGTGAGAACGGATAATACCTATTGTGAAATATTTTGAATCAGTAACAAAATAGTTGCCGATAACCATGTTATGTAATTGCAAATGGTTCAGATGATACATACCCAATCTCCTACAACAATGATAACCAGTATTCCCGGCTGCCGAATAGGGCATTTAACCAGAACAGAGTATCCATCCACCAAGGCCAAAGTGAAACTCCAAGGTATAACCAAACCCATGATTGTCACCAAATAGCTGCAACAGTAGTATATCCAAGTAAGATTAAATCATGAATGGAAGAAATAACAAAATAGTGGTAATACATTGCCCCACAACTTTTAGAATCTATTCCCTTGTATTTTGATTCAGGTTCAAGAATGGATAATAATAGAATAGTCTTCTTGTGAAAGCGACATTGCTCTCTAATCACAACTTGCCACCTTATCGTTTTGTGAGAATAGCTGTCCCTAGCATTCTTGGTCATCATTCAGAGAGTGGAGGAAAAACCTATTTGCCTTCTGGTTCTTTTCTTGACCCTTAGATTTGAAAATGCATATCACTAATTCAGATTGTCAAGTGCCTGTAATTTATATTATCATCCTCAGTGTTTTAAACCATATTCATTGCTTTCACAACACAGTTTCAACTTAAGCCATTCTGGCTAAACTAGCCCATTTTTCTTCTGGATTCCATGGAATTTGATCATGGGAAGCATAAAACTAGAGGCAAAGAGTATGAATTTAACCATAAGTCTAGGTAACAAATGAAATTTTTTGGAATTAAAGAGAGGAGATGGCAGACAAATGGAATATTGAAAATTCTGAGGGTAATCATCTCATACAAGTGAATCTAATCTAATGGACTAATTGTCAACAATATTGGCCTGCAGCTGTAAAAATGCTAAGCCAGCAGTGGGTGACCACAAAAGGAAGGATCTAACAGATGTGAATGAAAGCATGAACCTAGTAAGTCAAATTTGCACTAAACAGGTCACTGAAGTTTTCTTGAAAGTGATAAGATCTTCATGCCTATGTTAAGCATTTCAAAGTTCCCTGTTTTAAGTCAAGGTCGACCCAATGGTTTGAAGTTTCTTGTGGAAAGTAGTGTCTTTTGGTACTGGTCATTGGACTTCTGGCTTAACGAAACCAAAAAATTCGATGCCAATGAGTAAATTCCAGTAGAAAGTTACCCTAACTTGTCATGGCCAAGATTGATCAACCTCGAAATTAGGAATAGAAAGAAGAAGTATGTTTTGTGTTTTTCGAATAATGTTCTATTATCAGCACTTCATTTTTAGAACTTTGACATAGAAATTGAGCAACACCCTAAATCTAAGGACTAAAGTTTTATCATTTTAATGATTGATAGTTTCTTATTCTAAGGCTAAAGAATTATCCGTTCTACTTTCAAAAGAATAAGATCAAGCATGCAGAAAATCTGAGAGAATGTGTGCTAATTGCAGTGAAACTCAGAATGAATTGTAGAGATGTTAACATCATGGGTAGTGTGGACTGAAATGAAAAAGGTAAGAACAAAGAAGAACCAGCTAGAATCGAATCAAAGAAGAAATAGAAAAGAGAATGAAGAATTACCAGAAAGCAGTGTAGCTGTAGAATTCAACACCCAGAGACATGAATAGAAGAGAAGCAGAGGAAAAGATGGTCTGGCCCAACCTCAAAGAGAAGCCAGCACTGGTCCCCACTGAGCCAGGTACCTCATCCATGGCCTTGTTGCATGGGATCTACTACCTCTTCTATAATCTGGGTTTGCCTCCTTTCCCTTGTATAGGCTCATCATAATTCAATTCTGTCAACCATAGCCACCCCAACCTTGTCAAGTTGTCATTCTATTTCAAACTGGATATTGATCTACACACAACAAAACATTCTTGGACCTTTGCTCTTTGTTTTTTTTTTTTTTTCCTTGTGTGTAAAACTATGAGAACTGCTACGAAATGAAGAAAAGTTGAGGTGTGAGAAAATGTCAGCCACTCAGCCTTATCTTTATGCCAACAAAACACATACACAAACAGAGAGTTAATAGTGGTTTTTCAGGCAAGTTTTCAGGTGGGAGTTTGGACTCGTGTAAAGCTTTGTTGTTTGTGGTGTGATTGAATAATAATGATGTAGTTGCTATAATAATGTAGGATTTGACACTTGGTCTTTCTCTGGAATTGGGTTGCACGTTCTTAGTGCGCGAGTCTGATTGGGGAGGACTGTCATAGTGTCAATATATAGCTGGGATTGAGGAATCAGTTGGCGTTTGCTTTTTCATTTCGCAATCTTTTGTATTGTAATTAGCAATTAATACTAATGGCTATTCCATTATGAGGCAGTAGATCCCTTTTAAGTTAAGGTGTTGCTTTCCAATAGCTATTCCATTATGATTTCCGACACTTATACACAGTGTCTAAAGGAGACAACAAGTTAACTAGTTATAGTTTATATTCAATGTGTTATGATTTGAATCTTTTATCCTTTTCAAAAGGAAAAATTAAAAAGTGTATATAAATATTAATGGATAAACTACATATTTGGTCCCTAATTTTTTAATTGTGTCAATTTGGTCCCTAACCTTTTAATGTCGTATTAATTTAGTCCTTATTGTTATATTTTGGATGAAAATTAATGACATGTCAAACAGTTAAAATAAAATTATAGTGTATTGTCACATCAATGAAAGCTAATTTTTTATTTTGATCATTAGACGCGTTATCAATTTTCATTCAAAAAATAATAGTAAAGACTAAATTGACACGATATTGAAAGGTTATGGACCAAATTGACACAATTGAAAAGTTATGGACCAAATTAAAATATAGTGTATAGAATAGGGACCAAATACGTAGTTTACCCAATATTAATACACAACTATCTTCAATTTCAATTTTATGCATGTGGATAATCCATTTTGTAACAGGTTTACCACAAAATTGGTCTGGAGGAAAATTTCTTCAAGACACTACATGATGATTGATAACATGTGGTGTGTATAAATAATACATGTGGGGTGTTTTAAGGAGTTGGAGGAGATCATTCAAACCAATTTAGAGGAAAACTTTGTCCAACCATTTTTACTTTTCCCAATGTTATTTTTTTTCCCTTGACTCCTCACCCCCTTCGCCCCAAATAATCCATTTTTAACCCTTGTAAGGGTTGTTCAACCCAAACCTATACCCAACTAATTCACCCAATCCAAAGAAACCCAAGCTGAAAAGCAATCTCATGTAACTGACCAACTCAACTCAACGTACATGGGTTGGGTTAGGTCAAGTTGGGTTTATGAGTAGGGCATAAATGTTTCAAATCTTGTAAAAAAAAATGGCTTTTGATGGGAATGACAAATCCATCTAACATGGACGAGACTATAAAGACGGACGAGTATACCTTCAGGCCTGACGGAGTAATCGTTCACACTAATGACGAAGACATCCAAGCCATTCAATGCAGTCAATCAAGCCTAGGACGGTTACAAGACCCGTTCCGTGGACCGTTGGAGTGCATTGATGCCATATTAAAACAGCGCCAAAACGTTTCGAAGAGGAACATTAAGACCTCCATAACTACTCCAACAGTCACAAGCCGTGAAGGCATATATGAAGCTCCTACATCGCCAAGAATGAGGTAGAGACACATCGAAAGACTTATTTCTGCTATATCAATTTATTCTGTTTCATTATTGTTTAGCACCATATATTAACTTTGGCATCGGAGCTGTTGTGGTAGGCACCACACCAGTGACCACTTGTCAAGGCCGAGGAATTCATCTATCTGAGATTCTCGACTGACGAATTTATACTTCATCAGTTTGGCGCCGTCTGTGGGGACGACATTTACGCATTCCAACTCGAGAAAGTAGTTCCCAATCAACTATTATTTTCAGATGGAATCCAATCAAGATTCCGCAGCCTTGGCCCAGCAGGTTCAAACTCTCACAGCTGTCGTCAAAGAGCTCACCAAGCAAAATGAGGAAATGAAACTACGACTCCAACAGGAGGAGAACCGATCCAAAAACAACATGAAGGACGAGGGAAATAGCCACAAGAGAAATGGTCATCCAAGGACTACTACTCCAATAGACCAGAATTCAAATCTTCTCCAGGAGATGAGGAGAGAGATGGACGAATTGAAAAATGCCATCAGGGAGAAGACAGACCAAAGCGTGGGCAGATTGGTAAGGGCAACAGATTCGCCTTTCACAGTCGCGGTCTTGGGATGCCCAGTACCGTCGAAGTTCAAGTTGCCACAACTGGAACCGTTTGACGGGCTCAAGGACCCACAAGATCACCTCAACACCTTCAGAACAACTCTAGGGCTCCAGCAGCCCCCCGATGAGATAATGTGTCGTTCTTTTCCTACTACCCTTAAAGGAGCTGCAAGGGAATGGTTCACCAAGCTGCCAACATCATCCATTGACAACTTTGACCAACTGAGTAATGCCTTCTTACAGCACTTCATTGGGGGACAGCGTCCCAAGAGGCCAGCAAATTATTTTCTTACCATCAGGCAAGGAGAAAAAGAAACCCTGCGGTCGTACATAAAACGCTTCACTAGGGAGACTCTAGAGGTGGATGAAGCAGACGACAAGGTGCAGCTGACGACTTTCAAAGCAAGGCTAAAGTCTAGGGATCTCGTGGCTTCACTCGTGAAAAATCCTCCAAAGACGATGGCGGAAATGCTTATAAAAGCGCAGAAGTACATGAATGCTGAATCTGCATTAGTAGCTATAAAGGATACAAAAAAGCCAGGAGACAGAGGAAGAAAGGAAGACGAAAGTAGGGGACAGAAAAGGGAGCGCCCAGATCGTCGAAATAATAACGGCATCAGAAGGAGAGATGATAAAAATCCAAAGACGGTAAAACTAACTCCTCTTGTTATGCCTGTTGACAAAATCTTAACGCAGATTAAGGATGAACACTACCTTAAATGGCCACGGCCATTGCATTCGTCTCCTAACATCCGCGATAAGAATAAGTACTGCCGATTTTACAAGGATCATGGCCACTACACAGAAGACTGTCGGGACTTGAAGGAACAGATAAAGGAGTTTATACGAAAGGGTAAATTGCAGAAGTTTGTAAAGAAGGGAGAGTACAACAAATTTCAAGACGGAAATAAGTACCAGCAAGAGTCCTCGTCCAGGGGCGATACTCGTCAATTCCAACCTCCTCAGAACGTGATCAGGGAGATACAAACGATCACAGGGGACCCACCACCGGGGGATCCTTCAAGTCCCTCAGGAAAGCCCATCAAAGGCAAGTGAACAGTGTCTACATGATACCTCCGTCCAAGCAGAAACGGACAGATCAAGATATGTATTTCAATGAAGCAGATGACAAAGGAGTGAAGCAGCCTCACAATGATCCGTTAGTCATAATGCTGACCATAGAAGGGTTCAACACCAAAAGGATCCTCGTAGACAACGGTAGCTTAGCAGATATCATCTACCTCCCAGCATTTCAGCAGCTCAAGTTAGATCCAAAGAAACTGCGTCCATTCGACACCCCTCTCATCAACTTCGGTGGAGACAGAGTATATCCTAAGGGCATCGTAACATTGACAGTAACGGTGGGGGCCTACCCGAAGCAATTGACTCGCCAGATAGACTTCTTGGTGGTGGACTGCCCCTCGTCTTACAACGTGATTATTGGAAGATCCACGCTTAACAAATGGAAGGCAGCCACGTCCAGCTACTGCCTGAAGGTGAAGTTCCCAACGGACGACGGGGTTGGAGAAGTAAAAGGCGATTAGGTCTTAACCAGAGAATGCTACCAGGCCGTCTTGGCCGCAAAAGAAAACCACACTTGGACGATTGAAGAGAAAGAAGAAGACAAAACAGAAACCTTGGAAACAGTGAAGTTGGACGAAGAAGAGGACACCAAAACGACGAGGATAGGAACGACGCTAAGCCCTGAGATGAAGTCGAGGCTAATGCAGTTCCTTAAAGAGAACCAAGATATTTTCGCATGGAGCCATGAGGACATGCCTGGCATATCCACAGAGGTAATCCAGCACAAGCTAGACATGGATCCAGAGAAGAAACCCGTCAAGCAGAAGAGAAGGGTATTTGCTCCAGAACGAGATCAAGCTGTCACAAACAAGGTAAATAAACTGCTGAAGGCAGGATTCATCCGGGAGGTATACTATCCTGATTGGCTCGCAAACGTCGTCCTTGTTAAAAAAGCGAACGAGAAGTGGAGAATGTGCGTGGACTTCACAGACTTGAATAAAGCGTGCCCGAAGGATAGTTTTCCTCTACCAACGATTGACCAGCTTGTGGACTCTACTGCTGCGCATAAGTTACTGACGTTCATGGATGCCTTCTCGGGGTACAACCAGATAAAGATGGCTGACGAAGATCAAGAGAAGACTGCTTTCATCACTAGCTAGGGGCTGTATTGCTATAAGGTAATGTCATTTTGGTTGAAAAACGCAGGTGCTACATATCAGAGATTGGTGAACAGAATGTTCAACAAGCAGATAGGCAGGAATATGGAAGTATACGTGGATGACATGCTCGTCAAAAGCAAAGAAGAACTTGCCCATCTGGACGACCTTAAGGAAACATTTGCTACCCTCAAGCAATACCAAATGAAACTGAATCCTAGTAAGTGTGTTTTTGGTGTAACTTCAGGAAAATTCCTGGGATTCATGGTGTCCCAGAGAGGAATAGAGGCAAACCCGGAGAAGGTGCGAGCCATAATCAACATGGAATCACCCAAGACCGTCAAGGAAGTCCAGAAGCTTACTAGAAGGATTGCAGTAATAGGTTCGTCTCTAGGGCTATGGACAAATGCCTGCCCTTCTTCAAGACCCTAAAACGAGCCTTTGCCTGGACAGACAAATGCGAAGCAGCCTTCCAGGAGCTCAAACACTACTTGAGTAATCCACCCATTCTAAGCCCGTCCAAAGAAGGTGAGAACTTATATCTATATTTAGCGGTATCAGATACGGCCGTCAGTGGAGCCTTGATCCGAGAGGAAGGCAAGAAGCAGCTTTCGGTTTATTACGTCAGCCAAGCCTTCCAGGGGGCCGAGTCCAGGTATCCAAAGATTGATAAGATTGCATTTGCGCTGATTATGGCCTCCCGGAAACTAAGACAATATTTCCAAGCAAATCCCATTTTGGTGATGACGGACCAACCAATCAAAAAGTCCATGAACAAGCCTGAAGCAGCAGGAAGAATGGTCCAATGGGCAATTGAACTCAGCCAATTTGACATCGAGTACCATCCCAGGATGGCCATTAAGGCACAAGTCTTGGTGAATTTCATCGCCGAGTTCACTTCCCCGAATGAGGATAAGCACGCCAACGAGGCTGAGAGATGGACGATACAGACTGACAGTTCGTTAGCTCGAAATCAGGGGGGAGTAGGGGTCATCATAGTCACCCCAGAAGGAGAAATACTGAAGTACGGAGTTCAGCTAAAATTCCCCGCCACCAACAACAAGGCAAAATATGAAGGGATTCTGACGGGATTGAGACTCAGAAAAGTGCTTGGGGCTAAGAACCTATTAGTCCAAAATGATTCAAAACTGGTAATTGAGCAGATCCAGGGAGAATATGAAGCAAAGGAAGAACGAATGCAGAAATATCTCAAGCTGACGAAGCATTTGACTCAGGAGTTCGATGGAGTGGAGTTTGTACAGATACCGAGGAGCCAGAACATGGAGGCAAACGAAGTCTCCAAGATAGCCTCGTCAGAAGATGGATCGACGAACGTGGACCTAAGGATGGAAATCCAGAAGTACCCCGCATTGAAGAAGTTCCAACGTTCTTAATCCAGAACACAGACAGCTGGATGACGCCCATCATATCCTTTCTCCAGGACGGACATCTCCCTCCAAATACAGATGAGGCTAGAAAGATTAAAAAGAGGGCAGCCAGATTTACAATTCTCAACGACACCCTCTACAAGAAGGGCTTCTCCATGCCCTACTTGAAGTGTGTTAGTGAAAAAGAAGCTAAGTACATCCTGGAAGAGATACACGAAGGGATCTGTGGGGACCATGCTGGCCCTAGATCCTTGGTAAGCAAAGTTCTTCGAACAGGTTACTTCTGGCCTACTATGCAGGTGGATGCAACTTAGCTCGTCAAGCGATGTGACAAATGCCAACGGTTCGGGAATATCCAACGACTTCCGGCGGAAAGACTGACAGCGATAACGTCCCCATGGCCATTTGCACAATGGGGAATCGACATCGTTGGCCCACTACCCCTAGGCAAAGGTCAGGTAAAATTCTTACTAGTTGCTATTGATTATTTCATGAAATGGGTTGAAGTAGAGCCACTGGAAACCATCACCGAAGCGAAAGCTTCAAAGACCCGTTCCGTGGACCGTTGGAGTGCATTGATGCCATATTAAAACAACGCCAAAACGTTTCGAAGAGGAACATTAAAACCCCCATAACTACTCCAACAGTCACAAGCCGTGAAGGCATATATAAAGCTCCTACATTGCCAAGAATGAGGTAGAGACACATCGAAAGACTTATTTCTGCTATATCAATTTATTTTGTTTCATTATTGTTTAGCACCATATATTAACTTTGGCATCGGAGCTGTTGTGGCAGGCACCACACCGGTGACAACTTGTCAAGGCCGAGGAATTCGTCCATCTGAGATTCTCGACTGACGAATTTATACTTCATCAGCTTTTATTATTTTGTTTTCAATAAATTCATTATAATTCTCATTATACTCCTAAATTATGTTTCAAATTTTCAAATTCATCCAAACTCATTTTCAAAATACCAAAATAAATTAAAATAAAGGTAATAAAACACACTTTTATATATATATATATATATATATATATATATATATATATATATCACGTCGAATGGGTTATAAAAAACTGTCAACCCAAACCCGACCCAACCCGAGATTCACAAATCCAACTCAACCCACAAAAAATTAAATTAATTCATCAAGTTTAGGATGGTACGGTTTCATCATGTAAGTGAGTTGAATGCACATCCCTAATTGAGTACTTTTAGACTCATCATGTTTGGATCAATTGTTGAGTCGACCCTAAACCAGAGCCGATTGAACCATGAACACGCTCAACCAAATAAAAAACCCACAGGAAAAACTTGGATGCTTGTATAGGTTTTCCAACACTAGCTAAGAAATTTTGTACTGTCAAGTGTGGGCATCAGTGCATCACTATTAATTTTCTAATAAAATAACACCCAAAAAAAAAATTCTTTATACAACTTGGGGAATATTTCACTCATTCCTGTTAATTTCTATTGACTCCCTGTAGTTAATGCTTAAAACGAAAACGGGAAGCATCGTGGAGGGCCATTGGTAACTTTATTGATGCCGCCTAGCATATATTCAAATGCGTAATACATAAAGAAGCATAAATCTTATTAGTCAAATTAATGCATAAATGACCACAAGAAAAAAATAAGCCAATGCTTTAAAGGGAAGGTTACAAACCTGCCACGTGTCAGACAAATAGTCCTATAGTCCGACTGCCATGTTAATGGGAAAGTGAGATTTCATTACTCGTCTCCTATAGATAATAAAGTATTTGAATTCTATGATTAGTCTCATTCGATAATTATGAGGTGATGTGTTCTACTATTGCTCTCAATTGATTTTCAAAAGATAATTTAAATTAAACATTATACTGATTTTGTTTGGTTAAGCTCTTACAAAATGGTTATTTAGTTTAAAATGAATGTTTGTAAAAAAGCGTTTCTATTATGAAATAAAATTTTGGCTTTTCAGTTTTAAAAACATGTTTTTATAAGCTTCCAAAAAGCGTAATGGACCAGTTATATAATTAAGAAAATAGATTTGTTATTCCTACTTTGTTTTCGTTTGTACTGATCAATACAATAATGTAATTGATCTCAATTGGAGAATCCAAGAAACTATACTTTTTTTATTAATATTATATGATTATACTCTCTATTTCTGGGCAGATAAAGAAGGACATGACATGACATAAGCCAAATCCAAATATGTGAAGTACATGGATATATTTGTCTCAAAAAAAAAAGTACATGGATATATACATAATTTCACATTAACAGCCCTGCAGCAACTCATGGGTGGCCATGCTTTTCTTTTCATTGAGGTTGGTAGCTCTTATATATATGTCACAAAAAGTATGCAGTAACATCATTCCTCCCAAAACAGAACCTTCCTGTAGCAGCAAAACTAATAATCATTGCATTACAACCACTCTCACTGGTACTTCCATAACAGCAAGAATATGTAGTTGCTGTATAAAGCAAAGAACATATCCAACTACAATCTTTTCCATTTGTTTGGAAATTGTAAGTGGAACCACAGCAAGGTTCACATTATTATATACTTAATAATCCTGTTTACTTTTGACTTCTATTTCTCTATAATCCTTGCCGGCCTTTTTTGGAATTTGAAGCAATATTTTTCTCTTCCAAAGCGACCATCATCTTTTAGAGTCAAATAAATTGTAAAAGGGCCCTCCCCAATTACATCATTAGATTATAATGTGTCAAGACCACAGGATTAGAATAAAACTATTGAATGAAGCATATAACTGTAATGTCAAATAATTTAAAGAAACGCCCCACATGATTTTCTTTTATCTGCTTCGCTGTGATATAAGCCATAATTGGCAGTTTGCTACAACAACCGCATCAAATTATAAAAATCAAATGAAAAAAGAATGGATCTATAGGGGAGAGAGAGAGAGAGAGAGTTTTAAAAGTAATTTTTGTTTCCAAATGAAAAATCCATTTTACCTTATACACTTGGGAAGATTAATTACCAATGAAATTTGGAAGTTCATGCAATTTTGAGAATCCCCTCTCCCCCCTCTTTCTTCTTGAGAAATATGTAACATCCTATATGTTCACATTTCATTATGGTTGTAAATAAAACTGGTTGCCATGTGGGGATGAACCCCATTAGAGAAGATAATTAAACAGTGTAACATCCCTGGGGTAGCAAATTTAAGAACTGGTCCATGTGGGATGAACCCTATTAGAGAACAAAATTAAACAGTATAAAGCTATAACATCATGTCGACAAGTCAAATTATATATCCTGCTCCCACCAATCCAATAACACATACAGCGATTGAAATTGAATCCATAAGATAACATGAACCATAAATGTTAGATAAGCTTAAAGAAACATGACCTAGTGCAAGGACACACTAGCCTCACAATATTCTAGGATGAAACAAAAAAGAGAGGAAAAATAAATAAATGCTCACAATAGCGTCCCCATTCCAAATCAATTCTCTTCCCAGGCATACTGCAAACAAGAAAGGATTAAAGAAATATTAGATGATCAATTGCTGAAAATAGAAAAAAGAATTAATTCACAGATAATTTAAACAAAACCGCATATGCCAAAATAGTTAATTACAAACACTTTGAAGCTCAAATCATGATGCACAAGTTGTAAAATCTTAGTAAGCCATGATTAATGAAATTTCTGCAGAATATGAGCTAGTGAGATTATGGGCTTCAAGTCAAGATTCACACCATCATCACCCTCTAACTTAAACAAAAGAAATCCTGGATAAAAAAAGGGTGGCCGGATCACATTAACATATCATAGTTATTAATGGTGTCAGTTTGTGGTTCTGCTTGGGAGGATATTAAAGCCTAAGGGCAGCAAGTTAAATGGAGACTGGAGATTGGTCTGGTTGTCAGGCCACATTCCCAGACATGCCTTTTTGATCAATTGGTTGATTATTCAAAATCAAATTACTTTACCAAAAACTGATTGATGTCTTAGTCTGATAATAAAGAACTATCATCAGGAGTGGACACTATAAGTTGAAACTCTCTCTAAAAAAAATTTATAAAAAAAAAAAAAAACTTCAAATGAAAGAACAGCTAAGTGGGGCTTCAATGGAGATCTACTGCGTCCATTCTGCAGGATAAGAATTGAGTCTAGAGAGCAACTTTTTTTATTGCTCCTCATCAGCCATTCTTAGAAGGTGCTTGTATGCTATAAGGGTCGGATGCTGGGAAGCTAAGGTTCTGTGAGCTGCAGATATGTTAAATGACCGTAATTTCAAAAGCACCATTGCTAGAAACAATCATTAATGATGTCAATTATAGATTGCAGCAAAAGAAGTAGATAATGAGAACTAACAAGAACAAAGTGTTCTGTTGTATATGGAGGGTGGAGATCCCTTGTTGTTGATCTTGATGGTTTTAAGTTTTAACTTTGTTTCTGTTTTTAAGTTGCTCCATTTTGTCATGATGATCCTTTCCTTGTGTCTGAAACCGTATCAGGGTTCAAATTAGACAAGGGCAGCAATGTATAATAAAAAGATTTCATATAGTTCATCCAAAAAAGCATATTTTGGAACAAAATCATTTAGTAGCTTGGTAGTGTTGCACTTAAACGGTCAAATATAAGTTCTCGAATTCGAGTTTCCTTAGTTGCAAATAATTTTTTGTAAAGATGTCAGTTTATTTTGGTTTAAGGATAAAGTCAATCGATTGTCTCATAAAAATCATCAGTTCATCAGTTTAGGGCTGTTTTGGGGTGGGTTGGGGGGAAGACGAGCATATGATGGGAGTTGTAAAGTCCTGATCTCATTGGCTTCCTTACCAACAATCAGGGAATGCAACTCAAGACACCAATGACTCTCTTGATGCTATATTTGTTCAAAAAGATGCAGCTAGTACGACAGTAATATAGCTTCAACATTTGTAAAAATCCCCTAAAATGCTATCAGTAGCCAAGAATTTACAACCACCAAAGCAAATTTACAAGGGCAGCAATGTTTTCCTTGACAATATAGCATTTTTTTTTTTTTTTTGATAGGTAACAATATAGCAAAATTAGAGCAAGGAAAGAAGATCTTGATTCTTGCCAAAAAATTTATGGAGCAGCAAAAATAACGAGTATCATCCTAGACAACAAAAAACATGGAACTAAAGAGCAGAAAATAATGCACATTTTGATGCATAAACACGTATCATTTTTGTTTGTTTGTTTTTTTTTTTTTTTTTGAGTGAATTCATGTTTGTGAGCTGTGACTATCAATTTTACATCAGCCATCAACCTTCCAGAACCCACCAAACAGGATTAGGATCACTCAAGTAAACATAGGGCATTAAATATGAGAAACCATCATTATTCTGTATTTTCATTATTAGTTTTTTTTTTTTTGGGGGGGGGGGGGGGTGTTGGGGGGGTTGTTCAAACCCCAAACACCAAGATTTTAGATTATATTGGAGTCATGAAACACCTCTTAAAAATGGATAAAAAGCATACAGAGTTTCCAAAGGAGGAAAGATGAAAAAAAAAAAAAGGTGTTTCCAAAAGGCAGATTAGAAGTACACATATAAGAGATAATAAAAGAGGCTATCTCAAAGGTAAGTCCAGAAAAACTTAGATATCATAATAGTATGAAAATTATACTTGTCTATTGTAGTCTTGCCAAATAGACTTCCAAATTGGGAACTAGAGAAACATGAGTGGCTTTTTTGTTGTCATGCACAGGGCAAATCCTTTATTATATGTTAAGAGAAGGTCCTTTCAACAAAAAGATATATGTCTCTGGTTTGTCTTCCATGTTCCATCACCTGCCCAAACTATACTTTCATATATTTTCAATTTTCTACAGATTATATTTACTGGAGTCAATTCTATCAGTCATCAAGACTCATGATGAAAACTGCTACATGCTAGTCTCAAGATCAACATATGCAAACTTCTCCTAGAAGATAATTAAAAAACTAATTGTTTTCAGCATTTATATTGCCCCAAATATATAAAATTCATACTCAATTTTGTGATAAATCAAGGTGTGGTCTTATTCTCTCTACTCTCATAATTCAATCGGCTCAATAGGCAGTACGCCCACATGAAATCAACCAATGCATTTAAGTTCCATAAATTAAAAATATCAAAATAAAGCAATGTTTTTAATGAAATATAGAGTGATAATAACACAATAAAAACACCTTATATCACACTATAGATTCAACCACAAAGTCTTCCATGGTTATCAAACAAATCAAAAACATCATGGTTTACACACAAACAGAGACTGAATCACACAAAACTTACAAATATCAGAACTTTAACCACAACCAGAGAACACCCCAGTTTCCATTACAGTCTAAAAACCATAAAACTCGAACACCCACAAAAAAATCACAGAAAATTTATATTAAATCAAACCAGATTAATCACATAACTGACAAATTTATCAACTTTAACCACAACAAAGAATACCCAATTCCCAATACAATCCAGAAACCATAAAACTAAAACACCCACCAAAAAAAAAAAAAAAAAAAAAAAACAGAAATATTAAATTAAATTAGAAAAAAAAAAAAAAAGACCCAAATTGAAATTATTACCTCTCCATAGCGAAACTCATAGAGGAGGGGATCTAGAGCTCGAGCTTGAGCTCATCTTTCTCACCAGATAGATAGTGAAGAATATAGGGAGTGACTCGGATCACAGCGACCCAAGCCCCGAACATCGCCACGTGGCTCTTTAGCTGCTTAAGAGCCACAGCCTTGTCAGGCTTCCGCATGAACATTCCTGGAAACATGGTTTTTCTCTCTGACTGTTTTTTCTTTCTCGGAAAATCAAAGGGGTCAGAAAGCTAAAACTAAAACCCTAGTCTTTGTTTCCAATGTATATATAATCTATCGATCTCTGTGATTTTTTTCAAAGGGGTTTTAGTCGATTTGGGGTTTTAGGCAATGTGGGTTGGGCTTCTTTAGTTTTTGGACTGGAAGTTCAAAATTTGTCCTTTTTCGGTTTTATGGGCCCAAAAGAAATCTCGAATTGGGCCACAACCTATTTTAAACAACTAGTCTCTCACATACGACACAAATTTCTTTGATTTTGGGATTTGTGTATAGTTACTGTCACAAATTATTTTACAATACTTTTTAAAATTATTAATGTAAAAAATTTTTACTGATTTTTATCTAGACCTACTATTGATATTACTTTTTTAATTACCAACAATCACTCATTACATCAACTGTTTGTAAAAAAAAGTTTATAAAATATAATAGGGCTCTAGCACAATAAAATTATGTTAAAATACATTTTGAGTAATATTACAATCACAAACTATTTTATAATATCACTTTTTTATTTACTAATAACTACTCACCATATCAACAATTTATAAGAAAAATATGTAAAATATTTTGTGATTTTAGCATTTTCTGTATGTGGGGGGTAAAAACTGAGAGCCACTTAACGGGCTTGAAGTACCGGGTTAAGAAGTATCATACTTCCGAAGAGATATAGTTGGGTAGGAACGGCCCATTTGAACGCAAGAAGCCCAGAAGTAAAGGGGGAGTGCTGTCCGAAGAGACCACCACGTGTCCGAAGACGTCTCACTCCTCGGCCACAACTAGTCTTGATCAAACAAACGTGAGGAAGGTCCACACAATCTTCCCAGCGATCCCAATGATAATGATAAGTTCTGGGTAGGTCTGGGGATGATCAAAACAATAAGATACCTAAAGGAAAAGCTGCCACCACTATATTTAATGCGCTGCAATAGCTTTTCTGGCCGCATTTATGTGGAGAAGACCCCTGAACAATACAACCTCAGCTACCGCCACTCACCAAGAACTAAAGCAGACACCTGACGTGACGTGCACTTGAGTGGATACGCAGATGAAGAACAGGTGGACGGTGGAGATGATGGGAGAGAATGCTATATAAAGAAGAAGGGTCCCTAATAAGGGGAGAAAAAAAGAGAGAGAAAAAGAGAGAGAAAAGCTTGATTGTAGCTCTGAATATTGTAATCACTGTTCATTTAATAAAACACCTCTTCGGACATTCATTCATGGAGTTGTTTGAGTATTATTTCATGTTATCCTCACTGCAAGTAATCTAGCCTACCACCGTCTACTTCATAACCAGCGCAGCTCTTTCGCCCACTCTCTACAAATTCATTGTTCTGAGTTCGTTGGGCCTTTAACCCATATCCTTTGGGATTGGGCTACAAAAACATACCCTACCCTGTACATTTTACATCCTTTTAAGTTTGAATCAGTTTTAAATCTTATGTTCCATCACATTCTTGTTGATAACCTATCCAAAAATAAAATTGATTTTTCTCTCTACGAAAATGACTGAATAGTAAATAATTGGGGAGGGGGTTAATCAAATCAAATCTATCAAATCTAATCAATTATTTTGGTCATACCTATAAGATTAAAAGTCTTGAACTTTTAACATTTGGTTGGTTTCTATCAAGAATGAGATAGGCGAGTACTTGATGAGCTTTGGTCTTATTTTATTTTTTATTTGTCATTTGTTATTTATTCAAGAAAAAAAAAAATGGAGTTGAGCTTAAAAGGGGGATATGTATTTTATAATAAAGAAAAGGCATATATGTGTGAGAATATAGTATAATATAATAAAGCATGCCTCCTACCATTGTTGATCAAGTGATTTGTAAAGAAAAGTCCACTGCAAATTAGTGTATTAATTTGAATTCTTCTAATACTTAGAAAACCTTTAGATTGTGAACACAAGCTCATTTTGCTAGAAATGTCCTCTAAATTTTAACGCTGTTTTCCTTTTAAACTCTTTTCATAATTTTTTTTTTTTTTTTTTTGGAGGTAATTGTTCACTAAAGTAGGTTTCCTCACATTCCTTTTCATAAATATACTCCTAATAGAATAGAATGAGATTTTGTCTTTTACTTTTTTTTTTTTTTTTTTTTTTGAAAAACAAACACACACACAAGAAAGAAAGAAAATGGGTTCTAACACAAAGGCATACCACAACTCCACTTTTAAGCCATGGTAACTTGCCCTACCCTCCCTTAAAAGTTACCATGGCTTTTGAGTGGAGTTGTGGTGTGTTTTTATGTTAGAATTCATTTCCCTCTCCCTTGTGTGTATTTATTTTTCAAAAAAAAAAAAAAAAAGGATAATTGTCTCACATTTTATCTTTTACTTTTATTATAATAATTAACTGAAAAAATATAAATATATAATAAATAAATAATTAGGCTAAACATACAATAGTCTTACATTATATATGTTCAAAAGTCATATGCATGCTTTTTTTTTTTTTTGAGAGAATATGAATGCTTGTTAAATCTCTTTATTATTGTTTTGTTGACATTATTGTATTAACTGCCATTTATGAATTGGAATAGAATTAAAGGGAAAGAAATACATGTTTTTTTTTAGATAAATAGAATTCTATTTTAGCGTAATCTAGGTGCATATGTGTGTGAAGTTTCTTTTTAAAGACTTAAACCCCGATCCTTGCCCTTGTACCTTACAAATACTTATATTTATGGAATGACCATTAGGCCAAAGGTGCGCGATAGTAAAGAGCTTTATGTTGATTTGGCATGAGTATTGAGTCTTGAATTCACGCTGAGAGATTATGCAATTAAGGACATTCCCTTCCGTAATATTATCGAATACACAGTGAAGTATTGCCATTCTTATTCCAAGATAAAGCTTATGAAGATTGAAGAGCAAGTGTGGCAAGGAATATGTAGCATCTAGTGAGAAGAGAGTGGAGTAGTGTGGATAAGCTCGTGTAATGGTAGGTGTCATTGTGTATTGTGTCAGCATCTTAGATGTATGTATCAGAGCTTGTGTCTTGTAGGTATCTCGGAGCGATGTTTGTATGCTTGAGTGCTAATAATCATATAAGAAAGTCCATATTACATTACGTGTGGAAAATGAAATACCATTATATTAATCTTTTATTATAGAGATATAAAGTTGTTAGCTTTATTACATTTTGCAATCTTCCTTCCTCTTTTTTTTTTTTTTTTTTTTTTTTTTTTTTTTTTTTTAAGTTTCAACCTATAGCATCCACTCCTGATGATGCTCTTTATCAGGGACGAAGCCAGAACTTTCAGTTAGGGGAGGCGATTTTACTGTTGGTTGTGTACCGTGATTTCAATCTATGATTCTTTTACTTAGCTGGTGAGATTTTTTTTTTTTTTTTTTTTTTTTTTTTTTTTTTTTTTTTTAAGGTAAGAACAAAATTATTTTTGTTTATAATTTTTTTTAAAGGGTAGAGTTATTTATTTTGGATAAAATTAGTTAATTGAACTTAATTTTTTTTTTAGTTTTACTGGTAATTTTTGTTGTTGAGTTTTTTTTTTTTTGGCCTGTATATTTTGTTTTAGATTTTAGATCTATAAATTTTTTTATGGTCACTAAAATGAGGAAAATACTAAAACTGCAAGTTTTTTTAATAAATTACTTATGTAAAGTGGTTATTGGTAAGTAAAAAATGATGTAAGTGATATGCACATATGCAAACTAATAAGAATTTACTACCAAAAAGTTTTGTAAAAATGTTATAAAAAATTTTGTGAGTAAAGTATTACTCTTAAAAGAATCAATGATATTCTTAAAATGAAATAAAATATAATTTTATAAAACAAAATTACTAAAAAATAATACACATATATAATAATTTTTTTAAAAACAAATTAGGGGGGGGGGGGAGGCAATATCCCCGGTCTAAGGGTAGTTTCGTCCCCCTTTTTATTATCAAACCAAGACACCAATCGGTTTTTGGTGTAGGCGGAGATTGAACCCCAAATCTCTTACTCAACTATCAAAAATTTTACCAATTGAGCTAACTGGAATCCACTTGTAATCTTCCTAGTGTGGATTTAAACACGTGCTAATAGTATCTCTTCTCTTTAATAATTAAAATCATATCTCATTTTTCTCTCTCTTGTATGTATGTATTTGTTTCTCAAAAATAAATAAATAAATAAAAAGAACATATCTCTATTTTTTCCCGTCCCTCTTTTTTCAAGAAGATAATTTGGGTGGTAAATTCATTGACATGAAACGTAACATAAACCCAAATTTCCTAAATTCAATCTACCACATTTTCAATACATAAAGTTTACAAGATTCTTAAATACAATGAGTGAATAATCCAATAAAAAGTTAGGACATCACTTTCTTCCTCATTTTCTTCTTCTTCTTCTTCTTATTATTATTATTTTAAAGAAGACTCTTCCAATTAATTTTTTTTTCCCCGAGATGAAGACCGTTCCAATTAAAAACAAGCCTATAGTAATTTTTAACATTGACAAGGGCTTGTCAATATTGAGAGAATGACTCTGAGACCATTATCAAAGCTCTTAAAGATAAATATTGAAGATAAATCCCCTTGAAGATAAATCTTTCACCCATGTCGGTCACATCCAAGATGTCAATTAGAAGCTTGCAGTGACTCATTTATTTTATTTTGGTGTTTCCAACCAAGATTTCTAAGCTTAAAGTAGTGACTATTGAATTTATTTTAAAAAAAATCAATATGATTGAGCTGTCTTTATCAGATCACACCAGGCCATTAGGCCCCAAGAACTTGACTATACAACTTTTTTGACTTGTACATTGCACAATGACTGCATTATGATAATAAAATATATTAAATGAAATTTAATGCCAATGAGGAAATAATGGTACCATGAATCCCAATAAAAGAAATGCAAATAAATCACCTCGTCACATACAATTGTATGAAAGACTCCAACCTGGCATCAGCTTCGTGGAAGATCCCTACTATTATTGTGGGTCACCACATTTTCAATCTCCCAAAAATCCACACTAAAACCTGAAAATTCCATACCCTTTCTTTTACCAAAAGGCTCCATAGTTAGCACCGAAGCCATTCCAAACCACGTTCCCACTCCAACATGCAAAAAGTAAACAAAGCATAATAGAATATTAGCATATAGTATTTGACCCTAATCAACCACGTGCTTATCACGAGATGTGTACTTAAATTCTGACATAAATGTGATTTTGTCCGCACTAGATCAAACCTCCCAAAAAAAAAAAAAAAAATATATATATATATATATAGTACCACCAAAATAAAATCGCAGAGCCAATTATAGTATGCCACGTAATATATTTTGGTAAAAAAAATTGTATTTTTTTATGTGGTTCCCGCTGTGACTATAAATTCACCAATGTTGACGTGTCGTCCTCAATACGAAATTGTTCAGTCAACGCACTGAAGCATTAAACCCTTTCTCTCTCTCGCTCTCTCACTCTCTCTCTTCCTCCATTAAACCCCATTTTTCACAAAGACACACACAGAAGAGACTCAGAAAACACATACACAGAGAGAAGTGAGAGAATTATCAACGATCATGATGATGGTTCCAGCTGAGTCTCCGATCAACGGCTATGATTTTGACAGCTCACTGGCTCCATCTCCAACTCCAACTCCATCTCCATCCCCATCTCCTTCCTTTACCAGCAGTAGCATCATTTCTTCGGTGCAACAAGCATCGCCACCGTCCAAATTACCCGTCCAATTCAGCCCGCCGTTGATCGTCATGGTAGTCATAGTCGCCACCGCTTTTCTCATCGTGACCTACTCAAGGCTCATCTCCCGCCACGTCATCCCTCCGATACTCCGCGTCCACCGCCGCTACAAACGGTGGCGCCGTCGCCGACGTGGAGCTCGGTCTTACCTGCCGTCGTCTTCTGGAGACTTGGATTCTCTGCCTTTCGACTCGCCGTTTTTCGAGACGTCCGATGGATTCCACGTGTGCTCGCCGTACGGACTCGACGAGTCGGTGATCAAGACGATTCCTCTAGCTCTGTACTACACCACGAAACCGTACCGTGAACGCCGTGACTGTGCGGTTTGCTTGTTGGAATTCGAGGACGACGATTACGTCCGCACGCTTCCGGTGTGTTCGCATGCTTTTCACGTTGATTGCATCGATATCTGGTTGAGGTCTCATGCTAACTGTCCACTCTGCCGCGCCGGAATAATCCGTCCGGAGTCTCCTTTCGTTCCGGTCATGGCCGCCAGGATCAGACCAAGCCTCGACGACTCGATCTTACGGAGCTTCGGCGAGAGGCTCGAGAGCGAAGCTTTCCCGGACTCTCGCCGCGGATCTCTCTCCGAAATCACTCCGTGCATCGAAGAACAATCTCCGCTGAGAAACCACAACAACAGCAACAACAGCAATCACAATAACTACTCTGAAGAGAGATTCAACGGAAGAGATTTCATGTTGAAGCGGTCGTACTCGTTCGGATTCGAACGGAATTTAGCGTCGGAGAGGATGGTGATGGAGCCGGCGACGACGTCACCATGGCGGTACAGAAGAGGAAATTTCTGGAACAAACGGCCATCGCCGTTCGGATCCATAACAAAACCTAGAGTCTTCTCATTCCGTTACTACAGAGGAATGAAATCGCCGTTTTTCCGACGAAGAGGATTCTTACCGTTATCGGAAAGATTCGCCGGCTCCGGCAACGGCGTCGGAGGCGGATCATCAAGAAGAACGAAATCAATGACGAGCCCGATGTTCATGAGATCGTCGGCAGCGGTCGCCGGAGCAGCAGCGTTCTCGTCGAGCCGATTACGATGTGGAGATCCCGAGGCGCTACTGTCACCGGACAGATTCAACAGGAGGTAAGATTAACAGAAACAATAACAGACCAACGAGCGGGAAAAAGTACACGTGGAGGGACGAGATTGAGCGAACGACGAGGAACGGACGGTCGGAGATGAGGGGGGCGATGGCTTTGAAAGCAAATATTAAAAAATAGTATATGATAGTATTTTAGTGTGGGAGAATGGGAATGGGGTCAGGGTGGTATTAATGGGAAGGGGGGGGGGGGGGTCGCATGCGGAAAGAGGCGTTTAATGCGACGGTCTGGCAATTTCTAGTGCCCTCATTAATTGGTTTGGTTGAGACTTGAGACTTGTGAGAGAGGGTGCATTTATTGTTAAAATTGACGAGAGCTTAAGGCTAAGACCTAATCTCTTTCACACACACAACACTCTAGAAATTGCTTTCTTTTCTCTTCTTTCCTTTGGTCCATTGGGGGGTGAAAGACATTAATTAAGAAAGGGGAGGAGCTCATAAATGTGAGAGACAGAGGAGGAAGGGGGTTGATGGTTTTTTTTTTTATGGGGATTGGCTCTATTTGTAAACACAAACTTGTGGTTTTGTATTTGGAGCCACCGACAGAGATCACATGTGGAGATGACATAGTGCATTTGTGGGCACAGTGTCACTCACGCTCACACACTCTATTGTCCACCTGGTATAAGTATAAACAACTGGTCCTTATAGTGATTTAACATGTTGAATACACAAGTAGGTTTACTTCTAATTTTTCTCAATTTGAACAAATTTTGAGTCTGATAATTATTTTGTTTGTTTGTTTGTATTTTTATCTTTCCTAATGTTGCATTTCATATTCCACATATGTTAGCTATGTAAAGACTTTGAAATTGTGCATTAGAACTTGTTCATTTCTCTCATTCTTATGGTAAAAGCTTCAAGAAATGGACAGGATGGTGCCTTAGATTTTTTGTTTTTGCTTTTTAAGAAGGAAAACGACAATCATTTGTAAAAATGTTACGAACTAGCTTGTACTTGCCTTCGAATATGAGCTTGGAAGTGCCATTTGTGTTGGAATCATCCTTCAGGCTTCACGTTCCTGGGTGGCCCAATGTACCTTTTCAAGAACCAACATCCCCTGATTGGGCCAATGGCCAACCTAAAGACTAAATGGGCCTACTCCAGCCCAGCAATATTCTGTTCGAATGTCGGTATAATCCTGTACATCGGTGGCACAACCCCCCAAAAAATGCGAATATTTAAAGGAGTCAGTAAACATAAACATACTTCAGCCAAAAAAAAAAAGTAGAGTTCAGCACAAAAAAAAAAAAAGTAAACATAAACATACAATGTAAAAAGCTAGGGGATTTGAATTTTATCTTTTTCATTATCATCAACATATTTATCTTTTTATCTGATGTTCTTAGTCTTACCGTGAAATAATGTAGTATTAGTTAGATTAGACTCCTCCAATGAGCTTATTGTTATGTTAAGTTGGGACCTCTTTGGCATGTACTTGAATGGTGTTGTCTGTTTTATTTTTACTTGAGTTTAAATTTTATCTGGACCTGGTGGAAGAGCATTAGTTTACACTTTACACCATTTGATAAGAAAAAATTAACACAATTTATAACACATAATGTATTATTATAATTATTAACGGAGACATAAAATGGTGTGGTGCTTGCTCGTGTTCTTGTTTGGTATTGCGACACAATTTCCCCACACAAAAAAATTATTTGTTATGAATATTAAAGTAAAAATTCCAGACTTGACTGCATTTACTCTCATGTGCCATGAAAGAGAAAGGTGAAATTGATTTCAAATAGAGGGACAAACCACATGCTGCTTTAATAAATTAAAAATTCGATAACGCAATGAAAATACATATAGACTATTGCAAGAGTATATATAGTCTATCGCACACACTCAATTATATGGTATAGTATTAAAACATTTGCATGCCAATTTATAGTACTAATTAGTAACAAGTGCTTCTCAAAAAAAAAAAAAAAATTAGTAACAAGTGAGATTTTGAATTTAATTCATGAGCAAGAGCCTTGTAATTCGATTGATATCCTATAATATTCTTAATAATGTTATCTACAAAATACAGTTCAAATCCCCTAATGAATTATAAATATTAAAAAATAATTCATAAATAGAGATACAGTTCGAGAAAATGCAAAATACTTTCATTATATAGCATACAAAGTAGATAGGTTAATAAGTGTTTGAAGAAGTTGGTGTGGAACTTGTATGAATAAACATGTCCTAATCAATAAACACGTTGAAAATTAAATGCCTTGGAAAGTTGCTTCATTATTATTACAATGGACCTTAATATCGTGAATATATAATAATTAATTC
This sequence comes from Quercus cerris, assembly GCA_963669245.1. Lineage (NCBI taxonomy): Eukaryota > Viridiplantae > Streptophyta > Magnoliopsida > Fagales > Fagaceae > Quercus > Quercus cerris. Next base: position 41,301,338 of record OY770013.1, on the reverse strand, counting down.
TAAACTATACTTAGTGTCATTGTACTTGCACGGTACAATACACATGCACGCATACACAATGTGTGTATATGTATATATACATATATATAAGTTTCTATCTACCTAGTAACTAGTAACAGACAGTACACATTCATGGTATTATGAAAAAAGCTAATAAATTTGAATCAAGTCTCTTTATATTTTGTGAGTTTTGGTTAGCTTAATTGGTAAAATCTCTAATAATTAAATTAGAGATAGGATTCAATCTCTGCCTATACCAAAAACTGATTGGTGTTTTGATATAATAATAAAGAGTTTTCATCAAAAACATTGAAATTGGAGTTCATTTAGATTTATCATCAGAAGTGGATGTAATAAGTTGAAATTCTCTAAAAATATATATATACATATATATATATATATATATATATATATATATATATATATTTAAAAAAAAAATATTTTAGAGGTTTAGATGAATGAATTTGCATGAAAATATAATTAATTTTAAATTAGAGTATAATTGAAAGGACATTTAAGATGAAATTGAAGTTCATTTAAAATCTAAAGACACTTGGCAAGTTGGCATCAATATTATAAGCCAATTATAAGGACACTTGGCACAAATTTGAAGTTTTAATTAGAATATATTTTTTTGGAATATTAATTGAACTTTCTCTCAACTTCAACTTTAATATAATATATATGATTAAAATTACTTTTGGTTGTTTTACAAAAATATGGACTTACAATAAATTGGGTCTCTTGGTTAGAATATCTCTAACCCCCTCCCCTTAAATTGAAAGGTGGAAGTTTTGGTGTCAACGATTGAGTGATGAGTACGCATGTGATAAAAATGCAACTAAATGACCCTTGATCTTTCCATAAGACCTTCGTCACTATTCTTCAAGAAGATTGTGTCATAGTGTGAATTCCTTGATCATGACTTCTAGGCTAATTAACAAGTTTGATTTTTTTTTTCTTTGAAAGATTTCTAGGTTAACATGTTGTTCATGAATCTCAGGTTTCTTTTATAAGCATTTTTTGTAATGATTTTACTTTTAAGGTATGGATGGCATTGATGTTTTGATTATATAACATAAATTGATCATTAATTTGCAAAAGGCCAACATTTAAGTTAGGGGAGACGGTGTCCAACACCTTACCGTCTTGTAACTTGATCTCCAATCTTAGATCATAATATCTATAATAAAATTGACTCTCAACGCAATTTAGTTTAAATTTTTTTGATTTAAGATAATTCCCAATAATTTTTAATGGTATAAAACAAATTAATACAGCGACATGTTCGATAATCAAAGCTGTACCACACCGAAACATCATGCTTAGACATGCAAACCACTCATAATCATAGCATAAATATTAGATTAAGATACTTTTCTTCCTATCATTTTGATAGGCCTAAATGAAATAAAAGGTCAATAGCATGGTACCAATACTACAATGTTAGGCATTATTGCGCTGCAAAAATTGTTTAATTATGGTTGGCTTTGGTAATGTGCTTGTGTTGAAAAGCACTAAAATAGTACTAAAAAAAACAAAATTCCAAATCACTTTCATATTTTGAAGGTATTGTCAAATTTTGCAATCATAATTAGGTGGTGCACCCATCAGTCATCACCACACACACACTAATGGATTTTCACACATTAATTTCAAAACTTGCTTCTCCAAATGTCAAAAACAAAGACAAATTTGTAAGTTTTGATTTGTGCATGAGGTTTTCTGGAAGAAAAAAGGAAATTAGTGCTAACATATATTGGACTACAAAGACATATGCTTCAATATACAAAGAATTACGATTGTCATACCCAACTTTCATACAAGCAATATCTGGTTGTTTGAGTGGAAGCCACCAATTTTTCAATAGCCTATTATACAAGTAACTACAAAGAGTCCTACCAAGTCAATATCTTAATTATGTTTTATCATTTTATGTGAATTTGTTGCTCTATTTTAAAATATTTGTCCTAACATAAACTTGTACCCAAATCCCTATATTGTAAAATTTGGAAATCTGAGACAATGACCTCCAAGTCATTTGACATCCGTTGATGTCTCTAATGAAAAACTTTGTGATTTGAATCATCCTCTCCCCCAATTGAAATGTATATATACCCAAAAAAAAAAAAAATGGGAACCTTAGTTATTTACTTTGAGTATTTCTCATAAATTTTCTTATTAGTAATGTCATCTCTAAATATCTTAAAGTCATATAATTAATTACTTATGATTCTTACAATGATATTCACAGAGCGCTAATTATTACACACCAGTGTGTACAGAGTGTGTGCATCATGTCAGTTGAAATTGTGTTTTTAAAACACGATTTCAATTCAATTGTAAAATCATGTTTAAGAAGCACAATTTTGAAGTTTGTGTTTACAAATCATGTGTATGGAACTAGTTGTGTCATGTGTGCAACAAACATTAACGATTCAATCTATTGTATAAAATTTTCATCAAGAACATTATATTAGAAAGTCAAGTGGGTCTTAGTCTAGCCCATGCAAAGCCCAGACCAAAACTGAATCTCTGGCTTCAAACTCAAAGCACTTGCCAACAGTACAGAAGTGATGGTAGACTGGTAGTAGCTAGCATGTATTATTTGCATGGCCTTCAAAGGATCTGTACCTTATTTCTTCATTCAACCCAATTTGTTTATCCAGTTTGAAAAGTCATACTTTTTAAGGAAATATAATTTATTATCTTGTCTACCTTATAAAAAAAAGTACTCCATCTGTCCCACTTTTTTTGTCCTATTTGAAAAATCAAAACCTTTAAGAGAACATCATTTATTGTCTTGTCTACTTTTTAAAAATGTATAAGTTTCCAAAACTACCCTTAAAAAATTTTATCAAAAAATTGAATTAGTAAATTAATAGGGGTATAATAGAAACATTAGTAAATTAATGACTTTTATTTTTAGAAACAGAACAATATTTTGGGACATCTCAAAATGGAATAGAGGACAAAAAAAGTGAGACGGAGGGAGAATAAGTTTACAAAACTACTCTTAAATAAATTTATCAGTTTTTCTTTTTTTTTTTAAAGTTATTCTTAATGAGACAACTAAAAAGGTGCTCCCAATTAGATTGATTTTTTAAATATTTGTTAGTTTTCTTTTCAAATAATTTTGAAAATAAAGTAGGGGTATAATAAGAACATTAGTAAATTAATGACTTTTATTTTTAAAAACAGTATAATATTTTGGAATATCCCAAAATGGAATAGAGGACAAATAAACTAGGATGGAAGGAGTATTACATTGTCATACTGGGACATTTATGCAAACATTATTCTAGCTTAGTGTGATAATTGATAATGTTACATAATCTGTATATATATTGGACTAGGGTTGCTTTGGTGTCTACTTTTCATTATTTTCAAAACCATCCTATTTAATTTGAATTGATTTCCCAAAAGAACAAATTAAGGACCAAAAAAAATATTTTAATGAAAAGCTAAAAAAAAAAAAAAAAAACTCTTAAATATACATTTAATCACATACCACACAATTTATCGATAATCATATTGTTAATATATATATATATATATATAGAGAGAGAGAGAGAGAGAGAGAGAGAGAGAGAGAGAGAGAGAGAGAGAGAGAGAGAGAGAGAGAGAGAGAGAGAGAGAGAGAGGTTCAAGTTACACCTGGTGTAACTCGATCCAACGGTAAAAAAAGACTCTCATTAATGCTAATATTTTGATTAGGATCTCATTAATTATCTCTTATTTATTATATTTTATACCAATCTTTAAACCCAAAAAAAGTATTACGTCTGACTCTCTCTCTACATTTCTCTCACTGTCTCTTTCTTCTCCGCCGTTGTTCCACCTCTACCAATAGGTTGCCGGCAAGAAAAAAACAAAATCAAAAACAAAAACGAACACAAACAGCGGAACACTGAAATTGAAAGGAATCCCAATTGAGCAGTGTGATTGTTGTTTTATAATTTATTCTCTTGTAGAAACCTTGCCTTACTTCATATTCAATCACATACTCAGTTGGGTTTTTCTTCAAACACGTAAAGATCGCTTTATTCTGAATCTATATTTATTAGCTTGAGTAGCTTCTAAAGGTTAAAATGCCATTTCATATATTGCAAAAAATTATTATGTTATTTGGGTTTTGTATAAAATAACTCAATTTTCCTTCTTCTGGTTGTATTTCAAGCTTTAAACGTATTCATGTCCAAATTTTATGCTATTGTCTTTCAGTCTCCAGGTTGCATATGAAACCCATTGATCTGCACCCAAAATCTTTCAAATGAATTCATATTCACACACCCTTTATCATCAAGAAGACGGTGACAGAGAAAGAGATAGAGAGAGAAACGTAGAGAGTGAGTCAAATATAACACTTTCTTAGGTTTAGAGATAGATATAAAATATAATAAATAATGGATAATTAATAAGATCCTAATCAGAATATTAGCATTAATGAGAGTTTTTTTGATCGTTGAATCTATTTAAATTTAATGGTTTAAAAAAGGTGTAGGTGTAAGTTGAACCCATCTATATATATATATATATATATATATATTAATAAAGTTATGACCATATTAACATAGTGTAGGAGGAAACTAATCTACTCTATTGTTATTATTTTATTGTTGTTGACATTGTTTTTACTTTTCTTCTAGTTAAGCTAGTTTTGAAGTTATATATTTATTTATCAAAATAACTTTACCTATTATTATTGTATTTAAATTCTACATAAAAAAAACAGTGAAAGTTAGAAGAAACCCTTTTGTTTTTTCTTCTAAGAAAAATAGAACTTTAATGTGATATAGATCTATAAAACATTATCTATATTTTTTCCTTGCCCAGTGGCCTCAAACTTGGTCCTCCACAGTGTATGTGTAATATTGTTGATGCTCATTTTGGCAAAAGGGCCTAATAAGAAGAAGATACCCAGCAATATGAAAAGGATGAAGGAAGAAGAGCTAGCAAAGTAAGAAAAAACCATTAAACCCGAATAGCAGGAATAATAGTCCACAAGCCCATAAAGTAGTAAAAAGACCCCAAAGAAAGCAAACGGGCCCACGAGAGCCTAGAGAAGGAAGTAGCAAGCCTATGAGAATTATAAGAAGCGGAAAGTAAGCAAAAATGGGCCAAAAGAGCCCCAAAGAAAGGAATTAGTAAATGGGGTTGGTGTAAAGGCCAACAAACCTCGAAAGTAAAAGATATGATAATTGGGCCGAGGAAGCCTGAAAGATTTAGCAAATGCCCATAGGAATGTAAGAATGAAATGGGCCGAGAATGTCCAGAGGAATGAAGTGGGCCAAGGATGGCCAAATGAATAAAATGGGCCAAGGAAGCCCAAGATGGCATGAGAATTAACCTAGCAGAAGTACTGGGCAACGTGAACTGAGTAAAGGAAAAATACATGGCATGCCCAAAGGAGGCCCAACAAGCATAATTAAGCAATACATGGCAAAAATAACATGGTGGCATGACAGAAGTATCAGTCGACCCACAAACTAGAAGTGAGAGAAGACAATGGCTAAATTGAAGAAGGAAAGGTCCTTACCCAAGCAAAACCCAACCTAGGGAAGAAACGAGACACAAAGAATAAAGACCCAGTGACCCATCCACACCACAAAAGGTTAAAAATGAGCAACAAAACATGCAACAAGAACCAGACAAATCCACTGGCAATGGCAAACGCATGACAACAAACAAGCCATGAACTCACATGGGAGTGGAGCACGCACAAGGCTTAGGCACCACCCACTTGTCCCTAGCCAATACAGCGCGGTAGGTCGTAGGTCAGAGGTAAAAGAGGGCATGGTCTGGCTGTGGGCAGAAGTAGGAAGTCTATTTTGCGATTCCCGCTCAAGCTCTTCTGGGGAAACTGTCCTGCTAGGATGACATATCACTCAAAAGAGAGAAAGATGAACTAGAATCACTAGGTGCATGTTATAGGAGTTAGTAAGAGAAAATACCCAACCTTTATCCGAATGGGGATGCCACAGAGAGCAAGAAAACAGAATAAGACTCTTTTGTCTGGGAATGGAACATGGCGCGGCCAACACAGGGTAGTGGTGCTAGTTGAGTAGCTAGCAAACCAGTGGATGGCCCGAGAAGGACACTCACACTAGGCCAAAAGTAGTTGAGGGTAAAACAGTAAAACTTATAATGATAGGCGGTATAAAAGGGCCTTAGTTGTGCATAGTAAAGGGGGAGGAGAAGTGTGCGGAGTAAGGAGGAACAAGTGAGAAAAGTAGCAAAAAAGAAAACAACGGAAAAACAAGGAAGAATAGAGGAAATATAAAGGTAAGAAAGAAAACAAAAAGCAGAGAAAAATAGATAGGATAAAAGCAAGAGTTTGATAAGGCTTGCACTAATAGGATACTCCATTCTTTCCCTCTCAATAGCCTACTCTCTAGCAATATAAAGGACTTGAGATTAAGCCATTTAGGTCCATTCTTTCAAAGTAGGCAATTTTCATAGCAGGATTTCCCTATGAGATTACCTCCATTGGAGATTGATTCCTTTCTTGGACTTAAATCTGCTAAGGAACCAAGCATAGTAGGCTAATCCTCTTTCCCCTCTTTTATTGTGATTGATTAAGCATTAATATTATTCTTCTTTTATTGTTGCTAACTTATTTCTGCCATACTCACATTACTGTGTTTTTTTTATTGAGAAAGTGGTTTAAATATTATCTTTTGTTGGCAACAAACATATCTTTCTTATCCTATTCTATTATGTGCCTCCTGCTATAATATTTTTGTGACAGCATCCTCTACCATGGGCATGTGACCAAGATCTCAATGACGGGTTTCTAGCTTGCACACAAGTTGGCTTGAGGTGAGTTTTAATCGAGCTAGTCCTAACTCTCCTATCCCATAACTATTGGGCCACAGCGTAGTAGGAAGCAATCCAGTCCAGAAATACAGAAAGTCCCACCACAAATATCTTCGTAAAGACTAATTAAACAACCTAAACATAGCTGGTTTCTATCGTTAATCAACCACTTGGCTATAGTGTAAGGATGAGATTGACTGGCCTGCAGTGACTATTACTGTTTACTATTGTAGATTTGTGACTAATCATGATTTAGGCATTATGTTTTTAGCTTTTTTTATGAGTTGTACACTTGACTTGGAATTGCTAATGAAATGCATCTTCAATCCCTAAAAGCTACTGTTATTACATTTTTTTTTTCAATAGATTCGATAGGATTTCAAATCTATAGCATTTGTTTCATAAAATTTATTCTTTATCATCAAACTAGGATATCAATTAATTTTTTATGTAGGCAATGTTTGAATCTTAGATATTTTATTTGAGCACAAGAAACTTTATGTTAAGCTAATTAAAACTCACTATTATTGCTATTAAGTTAAGCTAATATTCTTTCTCCAAAAAAAAAAAAAAAGTTAAGCTAATATTTATTTTTATATTAAGTGAGTGTTTGGATAGGAATTATAATTCCTGCATTTGCGTTTTTGCTTTTTTTTTTTTTTTTGGCCGTTGTTTTTGACTTTTCAACCTATGCACTGTTCACAGCAAAATAAGCGGTAGAGTGCACACCAGTGGGTCTCATGCACTGTTTACGAGACCCACAAATCTCACTTTTCAGTAATTTTTTCATTAAAAATAGATCTCATAGTACTATTTACATATTTAAAAATTATTTTGTTATAGTATTTTCAATTTTCAACGAAATAAGTTATATCTAAATGGATCCTAAGTATTAAAAAAAAAAAAAAAAGCGGCCAATCAGCAGATCTGCTGCTGCTGTAGATCATAAAAGTTGCCGTTGTTTATGATTTAAAAGATGCACCCACTTTGTTTAGCAAAAAAAAAAAAAAGATGCACCCATTATGGCCGACATTTTGGTTGACATTTAATTCAATATTTTTATCTTCATGGTTTATGTTTGAATAACAAATATACTAACATTTTTTGGACCACTCAAATTTAAGGACGTCTTTTTTGGATATGAAACATCTTTTTTTGATACAGGATTTGAAACATCTTTACCCTTTGCATGCTTGGAAGTCTTCTCAAGAATTTATATAAAAAAAATAAATAAAAGCTTGCTTGGAAGGATAAATAGGATGGAAGTATGCAATTCTCACGCGGACAAGATTTTTAAGAGACATTTCATTTATTCTATGTTTGAAAATTTTGAGAACGAGTTAAATAGTAAGAAGAAAATTTATATTTCATTATTTCCTCTTAAGCCTTCCTCTCAAAAGTGAGAGAAATACTCATTCTTTTAATAAAATAGAGGTGAAATCTAGATTTTTTAAGCATATGAATCTAGTGGCGACGCCACTTAGAGTCCAGAGCGTTCCCAGGAACATCCTGACTTGAAAAAAAAATTAAATATAATAATTTAAATTTTTTTATTTGTTTACCCTTAAAAAAAAAATAAGAACACCCTCAAGCCCTATTAGGAACACTCTCAAAATTTTTATGCCAAACAAAATTTGAACTAAAATCTAAAAAAAAAAAAAAAAAAAAAAAAAAAAAAAAAAAAAAACAACCAACCAACCAACCAAAATGGCAAAACCCAATACAAAATACAAATATGCGTCCGCAAAAAATCATCAAATGGTAAAAACAAAACTTAAAATCAAAAACCTTTCCTAATCTTAAAAAAAAAAAAAAAAAAAAAAAAAAAAAAACCCTCATCTGATGAGGCTCATCAACGACAACGCACGCCTCTGCCTAAAACCTCATCATCAAGCACATATGCACGACACAGCGACGGCGCCTCCGCCTAAAACTCGAGCAATAGAGCTTGGATGATGGATCGACCATCGGAGATCGGAGATCCGTCCGATTGGATCAAAGCTTGCGATGCCGACGCTTGGCCTTAAATCCTTCCTCGCCTCCAACGCCTCGACGTGTTGCTGCGGCCCTTGGCGCCGTCCCTCAAGCCTCCCTCAAGGTATTTTAATTTTACACTACTTCTCTCTCTTTTTCTCTCTTAATCTTTGGGTTTTGCTCATTTGCTGTGGAGTGTGGATTGTTATGTTCTGAGAGAGAGAGCTTTCTTTCTTTTTGAACTGATTCTCTCTCTCTCTCTTTAAGTCTTTATAATTATTCAATTTATTTGCCCCTGTTTTATTTTTATTTTATTATTATTTTTTTTTTTACTTTATCTGTTGGTGTGTCACTGTGTTGGTCAGTTGGTGTTGGTCAGTTTGTCTTTTAGTGTTGAATTTATCTAATTGGCTCCTCTTGTGTGAATCTTATCTGTTGAGTGGGGGTAGATGGGGCCATGGGGCCATGGGGCCATGTGGTGTGGGGTTAGGGGTGGGATATATATTTGAATTGGGGAAGTAAAGGCATGTAGAGGTAAGGGTGTGTGCACACATTAGGTGTGTGCTAGTGTGTGTTAATGCACAAGGGGTGTGTGCTAGCTAGATTGCTAATAGTTAGTAAAAAAAAAAAAAATTTAATGAAGCAACTATACACCAATAATTAATAATTTAATTAACTAATACATTATAAAAGACAAACAAATTGAATTATGTTAGGCTAAACAATAATTAATAATTTCATAATTAATGAAACAACAATACAACAAATTATAGTTTATAAAAGACAAACAAATTTATGAAACAAGTAAACAATAATAATTAATAATTTTATTAATATTTCAAATGAATTTATAGTTTATTATACAGGTACCTTTGTACATTTCTTTTCTTTTCATTTTTTTTTCCTTTTGAGGTTTTTTAGTGTACAGAATGCAAATTTGTTTTGGTTTTAAGATTTTTTTTTTTTTTTTATGGCCAAATCTTGAATTTCGGCTAGTATTTACCGAAACGTCTTGAAACTCCCGAAATAGACTGAAATGACCCGAAATTTTTTCAAAGTGGAATAGGAACACCCTAGACAAAATTCCTAGAGTCGCCACTGTATGAATCTCATATAATCTTTTTTTTTTTTCCGTGTCATTAATTTATATATATATGTATATATATATATATATATATATAAACTTCCAAAAAATTAAGAGAAAATATATTTATTTATTTCTTTCAATTTCATTTCATTATTTTATCATCCATCAATTCCATTCTATTATTCTATAATAATAAATCTAGAATACATTATATATATATATATATATATATATATATATATATATATATATATATATATATATTTTTTTTTTTTTTTTTTTAAATTAATGACATGATTGGTTGTGATTGTTGCATGATAAAAAAATGTGCTATTACAAGTGGACCTAAGAGGAAGCAATGTTGCTTTAATTACAATTATGAAAATATTGAATTCTTAGCACTAATTCTGATCCAAAAGATAGAAAGTATTCTTAGCATTAATCATCTTATAAAATATAAAATCCTAAGTCCTATACTCGTGGAGTGCGCGTTTGGCTCCAAATTAAAAAGCCAACTTATTTTATTATTCATCCTATTTTTGTTACTATTCATGGGTCTCACTGCACTTTTTGATACTATTTATGGGTCTTATTGTACTATTTCAGCTAACTTTTACTTTTATTTACAGTACTTTTTAAAAGAGTTTTCAGTTTTAACAAAATAAGCGGATCCCAAATAAACCCAGAATATAGGAGTAGGAGGTTTAAATGAGGGAGGATTTGACTCAGCACTGGAAGCTAGCCTATCACGGCCTTTTTTTTTTTTTTTGAACAAAACCCTATTTTTATCTTTGATAAAAAAAAAGAAAAAGAAAAGAATACTAAGACAAGAAAACAATGGCCTGTTTAGTAATGTTGTTTTAGTAATGTTGTTTGTATTTTTTGAAAATACATATGGATGAAAAAGTGTGTGAAAATATATATAATGCTGTTTAAACATTGAAAACTGTTATTCTAGTTACACATATTTTTTTTTCAAAATAAAATTTATTTTCAAACAGTTTCGTTAGTTAGTACTGTTTCCAAACTATTTAGAAAACTAACATCTCGAGTCTTTTATACTTGAGTTCATTGTAGAAAATCGAGTCTTAAAGACTCGATTTCCGTGAGGTGCGTAGCTGAGGTGGATTAAAAAAATCTATGTGGAACTCAAGTCTTAGAGACTCAAGTCCCTCCAGAAAACACAACGCAAACCAATGCAGAAAATACAAACCCATAATAGCCCAGAACAGCAACCTAGAAAACACAAACAGACCAACTAGAAAAAAACAAACCAAGAACATCAACCCAAAAAACACTAACAAACCAACCCAGAAAACACAAACCCACAACAGAAAGTATTCTACCAAAGACAGATCAACGCAAAAAACACAAAAAAACGAATCAAAATACAAACAAAACCGGAAAACACAAAAAAACAGACCTTTGCTACCGAGATCAACAAATCCAAGCTGCTCTAGTGCCGAGATCATGATTTTTGGGTTTGGGTTTTTGCTCTGATTACGAGATCTTGATTTTTGGATTTAAGATTTTGATAAATGGGTTTGGATGTTTGAGGAAGGAGAAGAAGAAGAAGGAAGAACTATCTAGAGATGAAGAACTTTCTTGGGTTTTGGGGGCTTGGAAGAAGGGAGTGGGACAGCAAATGGAGAAAGAAAGAAAAAAAAAAGGAGAAAAAGAACGAAGGAAGAAGATAGTCTAGAGAAACTTGAGTCTTAAAGGCTCAATTTCCACGTGGATTTTTAAGTCTACCTTAGCTTTGCCAGCACACAGAAATCAAGTATAAGAGACTCAAGTTACTACAGGAACTTGAGTCTAAGAGAGTCGAAATGTTAGTTTTCTAAATAGTTTAGAGACATTGTTAACTAACAAAATTGTTAGCAAAATGGTATTATTTTGCAAAAAAATCCCTAGTTCCACTACCAAACAACCCCTATTTAAAAAACAAATTAACAATAAATAAAGCAATTCGTGGGTTAGTCACCCACATATCATCTACCATTATAAATGTTGTGCAAGGAAATCACCATATACGAACACAAAAACCTTTAATGTGTCATAAAACGCCTATAAAATTGGTCAGACACATCTTTCTTAATGTGATCTAAGAATTTATTGCTTTAGCTCAACCAACTCTCCCATATTCCCACCTCCCCCAACTCCCTCTTTCACTCTTTCTTTGTGGTTAAATTCAGCAAAAACATTTTTACAAGCTCTTAAAGAAAAAGCTTCAGTCTCTAAGGTCATCTTTAAAAGATTCTTGAAATTGAAACCCTGTTTCTACATTTTGATAACAATGTCAGATATCTACACTGTGAAGGTTGACGAATCAAGGCCTGCAACAGCTCAAAAGTCATCAGTAGGGAAATGAAAGAATTAGAATTGTATTATTGATATTCAGCAAAAAAAAGAATTATATTTTTGATTGGGAGATTTTTTTTAACATGCAATATCTAGTTGTTTGAGTGGAAGCCACCAATTTTGAATTTTCAGTAGCCTCTAAAAAGTTTAGATTTATAATATTACTCCTGAATTAAACGATGATATTGTTAACGGGATAAAACCTAATTTTATATAACAAAATTACTAAAATGAGGAACTATTAAAAACATATCTAATAATGAATTAATATACAAATCCTCACCTACCATCTCCTACTTTTCCTTATTAGGCGTGCGGTCAACCAAATAGCAAGGTTATCCCCATGTCAATGTGCAAACTACTAAGCCATGAACCTAATCTGATAAGGACTACATCTACTTGGTTAACCAAGTTAGCAAGGTTATCCCCATGGCAATGTGCAAACTATTAAGCCATAAACATAATTTTGGAGAAATTATACAGTTCTCTGGTGGACCACGTCACTTTAGCAAAGACTAAGAAGTGCACAAGCTTTCACGCCACAAACTGATCTATTAGCATTCCTTTCCAATTTCTTTTCCTTGCAAAAAGAAAAGTATGGCAGCTGTTGCAGTGGGAGGAGTATTTCTATCTGTAACCCTTCGAGTGTTGTTTGACAGGATGGCCTCTCTAGAGGTCCTAGACTTCATCCGAGGAAGAAAAGTTCCTAATAACTTGCTAGTGAAGTTGGAGACATCGTGTCTAGCCTTTAACGCAGTGCTCAATGATGCAAAGGAAAAGGAAATCAGTAACCCACTTGTGAAAAAGTGGCTTGATGATCTCAGAGACGTCTGTGACGCAGAGAACCTTTTGGATGAGATTGCTACTAAAGCTTTGCAATGCCAGTTGGAAGCTAAGAACAAGGTACGGAACTGCATCCCTGTTTCTTTTAATCTCAGACAAAAAATAATTATTATGGATGTCCTCTAACCAAATTGTAGGTTCATACAAGACCGTAGCTAACTTAGCAAGTTTATCTGCCACCATATTACCCTCGCGTTTGGTATGTGAAAAATGAAAAATCCTCAAGTCGCTACTAGAGAACATGCATCATCAACTACGTGGCCAAAGGTAGCCATGCTTGGTTGGTCAGAGCTGAGATGTTTGAAGATAATCTCTAAGTCTCCTTCGAAAACGAAGTCCTAGATGACTAGATAAATGGCAAAAGATACTGCCTTCCTACAAGCCAGGGCTTCCAAGACTTCAACTGTTAGAAGGAGAGAGACACGTTTTGATAGTGCTGCAATAGCTTGTCCATTTGAATCTAGTACCACCACACCCAACCCCACCGATGCCGAATCCTGGAACTTTGCACCATCATAATTTATTTTGTAGACAGATGGTGGGGTGGCAACCATTGGGTTGTATGAGAGGCTGCTTCCTGCATCATTGGTGGGTCCTATGCCATATGAAATTCTTGAAGGCGTTGAATAGCATCGATATAAATTTTTTCTATACGCATTGTCAGTTGTCACCGACTCAAACTTTCTTGCATTCCAATTGTGCCAAATACTCCATCCGATATAAGCAAATTACTATGCCATTCTCGGATTGTTTTGTGCGAAGACTCCTTGAAGCAAGTCACGGAAGCACCTGAATTTTTCCCACAAGAAAGGTCTGCATTGTTGCAGCTCCCACCAAGTATCCTTTACCATCAGACAGCCCCAGATTGCATGGATTGTATCCTCATTGTCATCACTGCATCCCTCACAAGTTGATTCCGACATGATGTTCCGTTTCTGCAGATTTTTCTTTGTAGGTAGAGAATCATTGGAAGCCCGCCACAAGAAATGCCGTATTTTATTTGGCACATTCAGCTACCACAGCTGCCTCCAGAATTGATTGTGTGCCGTCGGGTTAGATGGACCAAGTTTTGAAAGTTTCGCCTCGTTTGAGAGAAGGTGATAAGCAGACTTGGTTGAGTAACAACCATTGCTTGTGGCAAACTAGATGAGCTTGTCCTCGGTGCTGGTGGTGCTTAGAGGTATGCTGATAATTACCTCTGCTTCATGGGGAAGGAATTCCTCTCTCACTCTGTCTTCTAACCACCTACCACTTTCCTCGTCAATAAGCACATAGGCCCTTATGTTGTTGGGATATATATATATATATATTTTTTTTTGGGTGATACCACCCTGCTTGCTTGTGAAGGGTTACATTCTCCCATTCAGCAAGCTAAAAATTCAGGTTCAATCAAAAAAGTGTCTCTTTTTAGTACAAATCCAAAGGTCTCCCATTTGTTCTTTGCAGATGACAGCTTGCTTTTTTGTTGAGCAAATACTCAAGAGTGTGCCACTATTTTGGAGGTCCTACAACAATATAAAGAAGCTTCAGGCAACAAATCAACCGAGACAAAACACAACTTTTTTTCAACTCCAATACAGACCCACACATGCAGGAAAATATCAAAACCCTCACAGGGGTGGAAATCACTTTCAATTATGACAAATACCTTGGTCTACCATCATTTGTGGGAGGAGCAAAAAAGAAAAACTTCAGTTATATTCAGGAACAGATTTGGCATAAAATGCAATGTTGGAAGGAAAGACTATTGTCGCAAGGTGGTAGAGAAGTTTTGATAAAAGCAGTCCTTCAAGCAATGCCTACTTTCATCATGGGATGTTTCAAAATCCCAAAGAGTTTATGCAAAGATATTGAAGCTTTAATCATGAAGTTTTGGTGGGGCTACAAGGGAGATAAAAGCAAAACAGATTGGGTGGGATGGAAGAAACTTTGCAAACCGAAAGGCCAAGGGGGGTTAGGCTTTAAGGATATTGAAAATTTCAACCTTGCTATGTTAGGAAAATAGGTATGGCGATTGCTCCACAATAAAGATTTCCTTTTCTATAAAGTTTTCAAATCAAAATATTTCCCGGATTGCACTATTCTAGAGGAAGGGGTGAAGTTGAATGGGTCGTACGCTTGGCAAAGTATCCTAAAAGCAAGGAGGGTTGTTTGGTTGAGTTCGAAGTGGAGGATAGGAGATGGATTATGCATGCCAATTTATAATACTAGTTAGTAACAAGTGAGGTTTTAAATTCAATTCATGGTGTAATTCAATTGGTATTCTTTTAATGTTTTTAATAATGTTATCTAGGGAATAAAGTTCAAACCCCCTAACGAATTATAAATATATATAAAAAAGAAAAAAGAAAAAGAAGAAGAAGAAGTTCGAGATGAAAATGCAAAACACTTTCATTATATTGCATACAAAGTAGATAGATTAATAAGTGTTTGACGTAGTTAGGTGTGGAACTTGTATAAATAAACATGTCCTAATCAATAAAAATGTTGAAAATAAATGCCCTGAAAAGTTGCTTCATTATTATTAAGATTTGTTTATTACAGGTAATAACTAATTACAAACTATACTTTTTTTTTTTTCTAAAAAAGAAATTATAAACTACTGAGTGTCGTTGTATTTGCACGAGTATAATACACTCGTGTGTGTATATATACATATATAAGTTTCAGTCTAGTAAACAATAGATCGTAGACATTCATAGTATTATGAAAACAGTTAATAAATTTGAATCAAGTCTTTTTATATTTTTAGAGGTTTAGATGAATGAATTTGTATGTAAATATAATTAATACTAACTTAGGGTATAATTTTTTTTTTTTAGAAGAACTTTAAGTATTATTGAAAGGACATTTAACATGAAATTGGAGCTCATTTAAGATCTAAAGACACTTGGCATCAAGTATTGAAAGTTCAAATAGCATTAAAAACACTATGAACGTTTAGACCTCCAAACAATAAATTACCAATTCAAACTTTATATTAAACAAAGTATGTGCCAAAAATGATAATCAAGCTTATAACAGTATTGATAAACAATCTAAACTATAAATAAGCACAATCACAGCAGTAATTAGATGGTAAAGATAAAAGGAAGAGAGATGCAAATACAAAGACAACACACGATGTGTTATCGAAGAGGAAACCAAAGTTTTAGGCGTAAAACCTCTCCGCCGCCCTCCAAGCGGTCAATAATCCACTAGAAAATGTAGTTGGGATACATGAACAGCAATAGACCCTCTAAGCCTAATCTACCCAGGTACCTAAACCCTCCAAGCTTCTTGCTCTAATGAGGTTGTGCCGAATCCTTTTCTTTTCTAGCTTATTGGATTCCGCTACAAACCATAGCATCAACCAATAATATTGGTCCCTTCCAAACTGCTTCCCTTAGCACCAAAAGAACCTTCTCACAAATGTGGGTATGGTGAGAAAAAGATTTGGTCAAGAATCTCTCAAGGATGTATCAATGGAGAGGAAGAGAGTAGAGGAATTTGAAGTGTCTCTTAAGTGAAGATTGTGGATGAGTTAATCTTATTTTTCTCTAGGGTTTTTCTCTCAAAAAATTCTCTCTGGAAGCTCTCTACATTTCGTGGGAATAAGGGATATTTATAATAGGGTGAGAATGGAATGCAAATAGACAGTTTTTCCCAAACAGGGTGTTCTGGCGACTTGACCTCGCGACTGGGTTGAGTCGCGAGTTCAAGCCGCGAGCTAACAGCCTAGCCAACCTGGGACTTTTGTCCTGTAGTGCAACAGCTGACGCGACTCTTTAGCTTTTGGCATGCTTGGCACGTGTGCAACTTTTGGCGACTTGCAAGCCGCGAGCCACCCGCGAGATCCAATCGCGTGTCTTTGTTTCTTTGTGCAATCTTGAGTATTTCTTCATACTCTCTCACTCACTACTCTTACAAGATTCCCACCTAAATACATGGTTACTAAATGCTAAAATACAAGCAAATTTGGTACGGAATAAAGCCAACAAGATGATTAATTAAATTCAACTTACAAGTATCAAAGTATAATGAAATGGTACTCTCTCTTCTCACATTTATAGTAGACTCTGTCATGAATTTAATAAGTAGACCCAACCATGAATGTAAAAAAAGGGAGTACCATCTTCCATGCTCTAGAAGTACTTAAGAATTACTCAGGGTAATTACTGGGTACTCTCGGAGTATTATAAATGCGTACTCTCCCCTTTCACAATATTGTAAATTTTATTAATTAAATTTATAGTAAGACTTATAATTCATGTAAGAGGAGAAAATACACATTTATGATTAAAATATGTATTGCATGAGCTTGTCAATGTCTGCAAATTGTACAATGTGTAAGAGGAGAAAATACACACTTTTTTTTACTTATATATATTTTTAAAAAAATTGAAAATCATTGTTTAATCACACTTATAAGCCCTCAATCTTATCTTGTAAGGACCAAGGACTGCATTTAGCGAAGACTAAGAAGTGCACAAGCTTTCACGCCACAAACCGATCTAGCAGCATTCCTTCCCAATTTCTTTTCATTGCAAAAAGAAAAAAGCATGGCTGCCGTTGCAGTGGGAGGAGCATTTCTGTCTGCAACCCTTCAAGTGTTGTTTGACAGGATGGCATCTCCGGAGGTCCTGGACTTCATCCGAGGAAGAAAAGTTCCTGATAACTTGCTAGTGAAGTTAGAGACATCGTGTCTGGCCCTTAACGCAGTGCTCAATGATGCAGAGGAAAAGGAAATCACTAACCCACCTGTGAAAAGGTGGCTTGATGAGCTCAGAGATGCTGTCTGTGACGCAGAGGACCTTTTGGATGAGATTGCTACCAAAGCTTTGCAATGCCAGTTGGAAGCTAAGAACAAGGTACGGAACTGCATCCCTGTTTCTTTTAATCGGTCTGGTATAAGACTAAAATCAAAGATAGAAGAAGTCATAATAAGGCTGGAAGACTTGGCAAAGCAAAAGGATGTTATAGGTCTGAGGGAACGTGTTGGAGGGAAATCTTCACAAAAATTGCCCACAACTTCTCTAGTAGAAGATACTGGAATCTATGGTAGGGATCCTGATAAAGAACCAATAGTCAACTTGCTGCTCTCAAATGATGCAAAATGCAATGACAACCTCTGTGTGATTCCCATAGTGGGCATGGGTGGGGTTGGCAAGACCACCCTTGCTCAACTTATCTACAACGATAAAAGAATCACAGAACATTTTAGCCTTAGAGTTTGGGTTTTTGTTTCAGAAGAATTTGACTTGCTTAGGATATCAAAATTAATTCTTGAGGAAGTCACTTCACAGATATGTGACACCACAAACTTTAATATGATCCAAACTAGATTGAAGGAGAGTTTGATGGGAAAGAAATTTTTCTTAGTTCTTGATGATGTATGGAATGAGAAAAATGGTGATTGGGAGGTCTTAAGAAATCCCTTTAAATATGGGGCATCAGGAAGTAAGATTATTGTGACAACACGCCATGAACATGTTGCATCAATCATGCGTACTGTTCCAATTTGTTATCTAAATCACCTATCAAATGAAGATTGTTGGTTGATATTTGCAAAGCATGCCTTTGTAAATGGCAACTCTATGGCATATCCACAACTAGAAGCAATTGGTAGACAAATAATCAAGAAGTGTGACGGCTTACCATTAGCAGCAAAAGCACTTGGTGCTCTCTTGCGCTATAAACTAGATGTAGAGGAATGGGATAAGATTTTGGAAAGCGAAATTTGGGGGATGCCTAATGATGTTCTTCCGGCTTTAAGATTAAGTTACAATTACTTGCCCTCACATTTGAAGCGATGTTTTGCTTAAGCGATGTTTTGCTTATTGTTCACTATTCCCAAAGGATTATGTATTCAAAAAGCAAGAATTAATTCAATTGTGGATGGCAGAGGGTTTCTTGCAACAGCCCGATGACAATACAGAAATGGAAGATGTAGGTGATGAGTACTTCCTTGATCTAGTTTCGAGGTCTCTCATACAATGATCAAATGTCAATAAATTGCATTTTGTAATGCATGACCTTGTCCATGATCTAGCCAAATTTGTATCTGGAAGATTTTGTTATAGATTGGAGGGAGACAAAATAAACAAAATTATACATAAGACTCACCATTTTTCGTACTTAAAAAAGCAATACGAAACCTCGAAAAGGTTTGAGGCTTTGTACAAAGCTAAACAATTACGCACCTTCCTTCCTTTAGAATCGCATGAAGCAAATGTGGACTTCTACTTAACAAAGAATGTATCAGATGATCTGTTGTTAATGCTAAGATGCTTACGTGTGCTATCTCTTTCTCATTATAGTAATATGATTGGGTTGCCAGAGTCAATTGGAGACTTCATACATCTACGTTATGTAGACCTCTCTTGTACTAAAATTGAGAGGTTGCCTAACTCTGTCTGTAAATTGTACAATTTGCAGACATTGGATCTATCAGGATGTGAATTTCTTGTTATGTTACCAACAAATATGCGAAAGCTTGTCAATTTACGTCATCTTGATATTTCGAGAACTAGCATTATGAAGATGCCAATACAAATGGGTGAATTGATGTGTCTTCGAACTTTGACTAAATTTATTGTCGACAAGGATAGTGGATTCCAAATTGGGGAGTTGGGGGAACTTTCAAATCTTCGGGGAACCATTTTGATATCAAAGCTCCAAAATGTGATAAATCTGATGGATGTGTTGAAGGCGAAGTTGAAGGCTAAGAGGCACCTTGAGGAACTAACGTTGGAATGGGATACCAATGGCATTGTTTCTCAAAGTGAAAGAGAAGTACTCAAGCATCTTCTGCCTCATACAAAGTTGAAAAGGCTTGTTATCAACAGCTACAGTGGCACAAGCTTTCCAAGTTGGGTAGGAGATCGTTCATTTTCAAATATAACCGTTCTCCATCTGAAGTCTTGTAGATGTTGCCCCAATTTGCCATCACTTGGGCAGCTCCCCTCTCTTCAAGACCTCTCAATTGTTGGGTTTTATGAAGTTGTTAGGGTGGGTCCAGACTTTTATGGTAGCTGTTCCTCTGCCGTTACACCATTTGCATCCTTGAGAATTTTGAAATTTGAGGGAATGTTGAAGTGGGAGGAATGGCTTTGTTATGATGGTGGAAATGAACAAGGGGGAGCTTTCCTGCGTCTCCAAGATCTTTACCTTGTGGATTGTCCGAAACTAAGTGGAAGCTTGCCTAAGCAGATTCCTTCTTTGAGCACATTGGTGATTAGCAATTGCTCACAGCTTGAGACCTCTCTCCCAAGTGCTCCTGCAATCCGTGATTTGCGATTAATGTTTTGTAATGAGGTGCTGTTGAAAGAAATGCCACCTAAATTGAATGAGCTCAGAATGGAAGGATTCCATAACTTGGAGTCCCTGCTTGATGGAGCAATGGATCACAACCATTGCCTAGAAGAGTTGATAATCTGGGATTGTCCAGTGCTCAAGTTTCTTCCTCGCGGTGGTCTACTCACTTCGCTAAAAAAGCTTGGTATTTTGAACTGTAAGGAATTACAGTTCCTGACGTACCCATCCTACTCTTCCCTTGAGTCATTGTACATATCCCATAGCTGTAATTCTCTCATGTCATTCCCCTTAGACATTTTCCCCAAGCTTTATTATCTTGGAATCAAAATGTGTAGAAGCATGGAGTCCCTTTCAGTTTCAGAGGGACATCACCTTGATCTACTTGTGCTGGAAATCGAGGAATGTCCTAATTTTGTATCTTTTCCTAGTGGAGGATTGCCAGCCCCCAACCTCACAAGGTTAAAAGTCACTAGTTGCCCTCGTCTTGTGTCACTGCCTCAGAACATGCACTTGCTCCTCCCGTCTCTTCAGTCTTTGTATATAGAAGATTGTCCACAGGTTGATCTTTTTCCAGAAGGTGGTCTGCCAACCAATTTAAATCGTTTTGTAATCGATGTATCAGAAAAACTCTTTGCCAATAGGATGGATTGGGGTTTGCAAAGATTGTGTTCTTTTCAAATATTGTTATTCTCCAATCTTGCTGGTGATTGCCAGGATGTCCAGTCCTTTCCGGAAGAGAATCTACTGCCCACAAGTCTTAGCACTCTTGGCATTGCTGGATTTCCAAATTTGAGATCATTGGACAAGAGGGGGCTTCAACATCTTAACTCTCTCGAAGAATTTTGGATCAAAGACTGTCCCAAGCTCAAGCACATGCCAGCTAAAAAGGGGCTGCCTATCTCCATTTCTCACCTACAGATCCGTCAATGTTCTTTGTTGACAAAACGATTGCAAAGGAAGAAGGGGAAAGAATGGCGCAAGATTGCTCACATCCCTTTCATAGAAATTGGAGATGAATTCATTTCCTAAGCTAGAAGTCTAAACACGATCCAATCCTATTTGACAATCAGGTATTTGTTCTGCTTGGCCAGCTAAGTTTAATCTTAATTTTACATATAATTCTTTTTGTACTTTTATGCTTGGACGGATAATTTTTTGATAATGAAGAAAATTTTATTATTATTGGAAAATAGTTTCAATCCTGATAAAAAAAATATGAAAATAATAATAATAATAATGAATTTCTGGGAAGCGTATTATTCTTTGCCTGATTCTGTTTTTCCCCAAGCTTTATTATCTCAAAACCAAAAATAGTTTCAATACTGATTCTGTTTTTCACAATTGATGAAAATAATGATGGTTTTTGATCAATTTCTGTATGCAAAAAAGTATGGAGGAGCTCTCAAGGACTCGGTGTACGAAAGGATGGAGTTCTTTGTTGAAGAAATGCTTCCAAAGGAAACATGGAAAAGTGCACACCCGAAATTCTTGGTCATGTACCTGTTGAATTGGACCAGTTAAGTGCCTGGATGATTTAATGCCTTTTTTTAATTAATAAAAAGCGTGAAAATGTTATTACTGATGAGAAAAGCTTGCTTGGACACTTGTTAACTCAATGTCTATTTGACTAGTGCAGATCTCCTCATAGCAGACAAGGCGAGTGTCTAAACCTCCTAAATGAGTTCTTTTAGGTGTTTTTGCGAGGTCACTTTCTTTTGTCAAACGCAAGTGCCATGAAGTCCATACGAAAATATTGTACTGCAGGCTGCAGCTCACCACTAGGTTAGTTATTTATTGTAACAAAGGTTGATCCTTTTTAAATTTAGCTTCCTTTATCTCAGTTGTTCCTTTCTGCTAGGTTGCATGTGAGGCTTGTTGTTTCAGTTTGATTGGCTGAAGAAAAGGTGCCAAAATCAGTTTTAGCCCTGAGCTCAAGAACATGCTAGTTGGTGCCTTCCTCACCTTTTTAACCATGCACAGTTGAATATTGTCCTTCGTTGAATAAACAGTACTGTAAGAAGAAAGGAGGTGAATGGCGTTAGATTGCTCAATTTGCCAGCAGACTAATTGAGGATTAAGTGATCATATGAGCTGAAAGTATAGGCTGAGTTCTCAACTCCTGTTTTCCTCATTTACTTGGCATCAAAATAATATTGCATTCAGGTGCTTGTCCAGCTAAATATCTATTTAATATAGTACTCTTTTTTTGGGATGAAACTCAATTTAATCGATGCTAATTATGATGAATCAGAACGCTTTCCTGCTTGCTTCCTTTACTTCATTTTGGACATATTAATCAAAGTTGCTGTTGGATGTCTATCTCTCATGTGTCCACAAGATTCTAGAATAATTAATACAGAAGCATGGGTTCATTGGTTTGTTTTAGTTGATAAATGCTCTTATTAGATCTCCATTTCACTTTTTATGCTCAATTCCTTGTGGCATTCTTTTTCAGGGTAGCTTTGTTTTGTGAATAACGAGTCCCACAACTTCTGGTCCCTTGTTCCATTAGACTTGTTAATTTCTAGTTTGTTTCCAAGTCACAGTAAAAGGATTTCCATTTCCATCTTTAGGTTTTCCATATCTAATAGTCCTCTGCTCGCCAATGTATTTGAAGACTTGCAGGTTATTTTATTTTATTTTATTATTATTTTTTTTATAAGAATCAGTAACTTCATTAACAAAAGCAGCAGCTATTAGCAAAGACTAAACTGTGTACCAACATCAAGACAGCTGTAGAAACTATCTGCATAACAACAGCTACAACCCAACTGAAAACAGAAAAGACTAAAGCCTGCAATATTTTAGAGGTGTTTTAGCATATAGTAATTGCAGAAGTTGACTATGGTAAAATAGTAGGCTATTTAATGACAAAAAAAATTTCAAATATGGCAAGCTACTAATCTCTCATGCAAATTCTGGCCGCTTGAAGTAACTTCTGTTCAGATACTTTCTTACCAATGAAATTTCCATGGCAAAAGACAAGTTCTTGACCAAACAATGATGGTCAGTGTTTCATACAGTTTCCTTTATTTTAATGTTATTTCTTCCCATTGTTGGACTGGAAAATAAGAATTATTTAACGGTGAGAAAACTAAATAAGAAATATGAAAGCAAACATATTTCAAGAAACCAAAAAAAAATTTCAAGTCTCTCTCTTTCAACACGATTAGTGCTGTTTTGGAAAAATCAGAAGCTAAATGCACATAAAATTTTTTTGTTTATTACTAGGGAAGTGTTACCCCAGATTTCTAATGCAGTTAAATATGTTCTTTTTTTTAAATATTAGTATTGATATACTATGTTGAATACGCTAGAATAGATATGGAAGCAAAGGCATAAAATATAGAAAACGAGAGTTACGTGGTTCAGTCTAATGACCTACGTCCACGAATGAAGCCCTTAAGAGTTGCATCTTTAATATATGAGAGTGTAGTACAAATCCTATATTATAATAAACCATAACATAGGTACATATAATAGGCTAAACCCTAGACTAATAAACTTCTAGTATAAGTAGGAAGCTTGGCTTTCACATATAGAAAGCTACCATGAAGATGATCCACGAAGATGCCTTGAAGAAGCCCTAAAAAAATGCCTTAAGGAGCCCACAAAGAAAGCCTGAGAATAACCTTGGAAGAGACCAAAAGGATCAAACACCATGAAGGCATGCACATAGAAGACGACATCTGAAAAATAATGAAGAAGGGCTGCATCCATGACCAAGAAAGGCTGTTATGGCTAGAGAATGGCTACATCGAAGGCTTGAAAAAGATCGGTGAAGATGACTCTTGATGAAGCATGGTTTGCGAGTGTTTGTGGGTAGAAGAGTCCCAAAATGAATGAAAAATGGATCATTTGAACAACTTAGAAGTTTTAAATAAAGAAACTGAGCTCAAAATCTAAATCTACACCAAAACTAAGCAAGATAGGCCTAAATGAAAATTTTCATATTTGGTCAAAAGTCAACACAAAAAGTCAACTATCAAAAGTCAACAAGTCAATAACCAAAATTCAAACATATAGAGTCAGAACTCCACGGGTTAGATCCAAGTAAATTGGTTTGGGTTGGTAAGATGAAGTGGACCGACCGAGAGTAGACATGTGGCAAAACTGTGCGAGCTAACATGTCAGATAAGGATAATGTGGCGCGTTGACATCAACTAGGAATGATGTGGTGATTGATACAAAGAGATGATGTCATGGATGAAGTCAATAAGAGTTTTGCCACACCTAGAGCTCACATGTTAGTGAGACATATATCTCATGCACTCAGTGCATACAAGAGTTTTGGCACTTACACACTCTATTGTCCACCTAGTATAAGTATAACATCCGGTCCTTGGAATTTGAGAATTAGAATAGTATTATTGATTGGGAGATATTTTGGGAGAGGATCACCTCCAGCTTTAAAACCATTAGTTTCCTCTAGTTTTAAAATAGATGAGTGACACGTGCAAATAAAATGATCCAGTGGTTAAAAAATTAGCAATTTGTGTTTTAAAAAAGTGCAAGAAGAAGGCATGGGCTTGTTGGAGTCAAAGCAATAGTGACGGCATGTGGATCGGCAGCCAAATTTCAGGCCGCACATGGAGGCACATGGATCGGCAGCCAAATTTCAGGCTGTGCATGGAGGCACGTGAGATCAAAGATGGAGGTCGGCTTCTTGGGTTTTACATATCAGAGGCGAACGAAGAGAACCATGGCATTGGTTTCGTAAACCCCCAGTCGACGAAGAAATTGTGATGGTGCGTGGATCAGTGGCCACCGCAGGTGGTGGCACGTGTAGGTGAAGATGGAGTTCAGACTCTTGGCTTTTGCATATCAGAGGCCAAAGAAAAGATCTGCGGCATTGGTTTTGCGAAATGATTGAGAAAAAATAACAGATCTGAAGGGAAGCTTGAACTTGATGATGCGATAACTGTGCCTTTTAATAGCGGTGAGGCAGTGGCGAAGAGGCCTTGTGGAGGTGGTGAAGGCAGCAGTAGTCTTGGGTTGAACAGTGGTGATGTATAGTAGATCAGTTTGGCTCTAGAGATGTTAAAGGGAGAGGCAACAAAAAGGTATGAAAAATTGTTAAGTTTTTCCTAACCATTGGATCATTTTATATACACATGTCACTCATCTATTTTAAAACTGGAGGAAACTAAAGATTTTAAAACTGGAGGTGATCCTTCCCCTATTTTTTATAGTGATTTAACATATTGAATACACAAGTGGTTTTACTTCTAATTTTGCCAAGTTGAACAAAATTTGAGTCCAATAAACTTTTGTTTTTTGTTTTTCTCTATCCTAATATTGCATTTTATATTCCACATATGTTAACTATGTAAAGACTTTGAAATTGTGCGTTAAAACATGTTCATTTCTCTCGTTCTTATAATAAAAGCTTCAAGAAATGGACAGGATGGTGCCTTAGATTTTTATTTTTGTTTTTGTTTTCTTAGAAGAAAAATGCTAAAGTTACAAACTGCTAATATGATGAGTGGTTATTAGCAAGTAAAAAAATAATGTTAGTGACGAATCTATATAAAAATTGATAAAAAATTACCACATCAACAATTTAAAAAATTGCTGTAAAATAAGATGTGCAAGCTTTAATTCAACTAATAAGTTGCTCGTGCGATGCATAAATAACGTTGTAATGTTTTATGTAAAATTATTTTTTGAGAATGTTGTATATATATTATAACATACATGTTATAAAACTTTGTTAGTAATGAATTTATCATAATAAGCAACAATTATAAATTGCACACACATATCCATTATAATTATTCAGTTCAAGTAATGAGCAATAAATTTAAAAAGAAAAAAACAATTTTTGAGTAATATTATATAATAAAAGTTGATAAAAGCATATAAATTCATTCCATATCATTGATCTTTGTTATTGATGTAATAAAGAGCTTCATTACGAAATCTTTTTTTTTTTTTTTTTTTTTTTTTTTTTTTTTTTTTTTTTTTTTCGTTTCTTCAATGCTTTGTTATTGTGGTATGGCGACGCTTGTCAAGCTTGTTGAGAGGTATGTTATCATTATCTTTTTCTTTTTCTTTTTTTCTTTTTTTCATTTTCAACATTTGAAGTTTGGTATGTCCTTATTTGTTTAATTCTTGAGCTTTCATCACTTTTTCCTTTTGTTGCATCACTTGTGTTAATCACTAATGAATTGGCACTGGAAGATTCTTAACTGGATCTTGCAAAGTTTGGACTTGTAGATTTGTTGTTGTTAAGATTTTTCGTAGGTATTTGCACTTATATTAAATTTCAGTGATGTGACAGTTTTTTGTAAATGTTTTTATAGTTTTTTTTTTTTTTTTGTTAATTTAGGAATAGTATAGCAAAAGAATTAATATAGCATATTAAATTGCGTAATTTTCTTCGATACCTTTTTGTCACTTGAAGGTGCATCAAAAATCTTAACAACTGTGTAATTTTCAAAACCATACTTTAGATTGAATTCATTCAAATGAAGTGGGAATATGCATTTTTCCTAAAATTTTCTTCAAATCATGTGAGATTCCTTCTCCAATATCAATCTGCATATGAGGAATATAATTTATATTATGATCAATAGTTTTACAATAATTTAATAATTTAAATAAGTTGTTCCTCAGTTCGTTCTTTTAGCAAGATCTATTCCTAGTTTATTTAGGATTTTCTTAGCAACTCGATCAAATATCACAAAAGTTGTTTTGTCAGTTGCATAACAAATTTCAATTTGAATCTGTATTTGAAGTAGCTTGCAATTGTATATAAGTAGTTATAGTGAGATGAATATATTATAAATATTTGGAGAGTATGTAATTAATGTGAGTGCCTCTATCCTTGGGATAGGGAGATTTGTTTTGTTTCACATTTTGCACACCAAAATGATCTTAATTGTGATTTGACTTTCCTTCTACAAAGCACACACGAAATGTAATATCAACCCATCGTTGTATCAATATTGCTTATTGTTGCAATACCCTAGCAATTCATATCTTGCAATGAACTTTGAAGTTAATATGTATTATTTTTTTAATGTAAATAATATGATGTATTATTATTTTTTCATGTAAATGATTAGTATAATTTGAAATAATTAAGAAACATGTTTCGTAGGATCCCATTCAATGCATTTTATCTCTGTTATTGTCTTCATATTCTTTAAAGATAAATCCTCCTATGAAAACTGTTTTGTATGTATTTTTGGTATTTCTTGTATAGGATCATGTTTATTACCATTCCTATTATTGAATTTTTTTTAAAAGAAAATATTATGTAAATAACATTTTGTGAGATAGTATATGCTATTTATTAGATGTTTTTTTATTATAAATTTTAGAAATATGCACTTGTCAATTATTTTAGCAACCTCAAGAATCTCAAATTCTATATATATTTTTATTGCACTGGCCGATGACAAAGAGAATTTGTCTGCATAAATTGCATAAAACATTACTAATAAACAAAAACGTATTGAGTTGAAATTGAGAAAAAAAAAGAAGACATGATTTCATGAGAATGAGATTTTCTATAAGTATCATCTATATGTGAGGGAGGAGGAAGAGAGTTTGTAAATGGGTAAGAGTTTTGGTTTTGATTTACACGTGGAAAGGGTCAGACTTGGGTCATAATCTATAAGGTAATAACTAAGTTTGAGCTTTTCATAAGGTTTAGTTTATTTTTAAAAGTTAGTCCATTTTGTAGAAAATAACATTTGATCCTTAATTGACCTAGGAGTTGTTCCCAGGCATCCTAAAAAAAAAAGGTTCTTATACATCCCAACCCCATCCCTTGGAAATAAAAAGGTAGCACCGAAGAAAGGAAAGAGTGAGATGGTTGTTTTTGTTGTTCCCGTGAAGCGAAGATCATTCGCTTGGCGAATGAAGTGGGTCAACCTCTTTTTGGCTTCGGCCAAACACTTTTTCTCGCTGGTCGAGCTTTCTACAAAAAAAGCGATGCGAGAACGTATTCTCTTATCTAAGCTTCTTCCCTATGCATTCGCTCCCCCCGTCGTAGATAGTTCAGCCATGCCCGGCGCCACGAAATGATTGAGAACTACGACGGGGTTGAAATCCATTTTGTTCTTTGTATTCAATAAGTATTGCATGACCGAATAATTCAAGGAGGGGAGCATTGTAGGGAGGGTCCTTTTAAGTAGAGGAGTCGTCGGGCCGTCAGAGCAGGACTTCTTTGGGAAAAAGAACTTGAATAACTTTGTTTTTCTGAAGGAGTCGTCATTTTCTGTCAGGAACGCTATGTCATTTACAACCCCGGCGTATTTTGGATGCTTGAAGGCCCCGCTGACCCGAAGTGATTTAGAAAGATTCTTCTTTATCTTTATCAATGGTGATCGGTCATGGTATCCATAGCGTTGCTTCTTTTTTGGCCAAATCCTAATTTCGTTTTGCTTCTCCCAGTCGTCGAGCCTGATCGACTCGACTCTTTTCCCTGCCCCCCGGCCTCTCACTTCGTTTTTGATGAAAAACAAATAAAATCTCAATCTCCAGTAAAAATAAGCTACTATGATCTATTGGTAACAATAAAAAAAGCTTAATAAAAAGAGGTAAAAATAGCTAAATGCAAAATTAAAGTGCTACATGGCAAGACCTCATGCACTCTCATATAAGGTCTCTAATTTTTTATATATACTAGTCACAGACCCGAGCAATACGTGGAAATAGATAATTATTTTGTATTTAGTTATGGTATAATATATAATTTGTTCTCAAAAGATTGTAGAAAATAATTTGCTTTCCCAAAAAATTAAACAATTTGTAAAATTATTTTTCATTTATCTATCTCAAAAAAATATCATCATCTTCTAATTTTGAATTTCTTTGATTGATATTATTCATTTTTAAGACAATCAATACTTTGTTGAATTATGTTATTGTGTGCTATATTTTCCTAATTTGTTTTCCTGTGCAACTAAATTGTTTAAATTTCAAATACAGTATTCAAATTTCTCATTCTAATAAAGAATTTATCACATATATATATATATATATATATATATATATATATATATATATATATATATATATATATATATATATATATAAATTTTCTTATCCTAGGAGTAACTTTGAATTATTGATTTGGTTTTGTTTACTAATATAGATATATGAGATTGGATCTACATTTTTTTTAGACAATTTTAAGACACTATACCATATTATAAATTTAATATTTAAAATAATATGTAGAAAAAAATTAGACTTTTTGTCTAAAATTGAACACTTTACCTATTGAAATGGAAAAAAATAATAATTTGTATAACAACATAAAGAGAATGTGATAAAAAAAAAGGGATAATTATAATTTGCCCACCTGTGGTTTGACCCGATTTCTATGTGCCTACCTGTGGTTCAAAGTTTGACACTTTGCCCACCTGTGCTTGTCACCGTTACCCAGCTGTAACCCACCTCTCCACTCTCCGTTACTCTAACACAAAAATAAGCAAAAAACTCACTCCCACTCAGATCAAACACTCTCAAAACTCACTCTCACTCCCAAAACTCCATTCGGCTTGCTCACCAAAAATCACACACTATCACTCCCAAAAATCAGTCACTCACTCACTCCCATTGTGCATGCAAACCGAGCCGAGGAAGACAGCTCCTCTGTTCAGCTGTGGCAACAAGACTCACTTACTCCCATTGTGCAATGTGCTTTGCTGCACTTGAGGTTACTGGGATTTGATCGTGCATGCGAACCGAGCCGAACCGAGGAAGATCAAGATTATTACTTCTCTGTTCAGCCATTGCAGGTAGATCAAAAACCTTTTTTCTTTTTTAATCTTTGAAATCTAGGGTTCTAAATTGGGTTTTAAAATTTCTTCTTCCAAAGTGGGTTTTATTTAAAATTCTTTCTTCCAAATTCGAAGAAACATGGAATCAATTCGAAGAAACATGGAATCAAGAATAGTTTAAGAAACTCAAATTCAAAGAAAGAATAAAAAACCCGAAAAAGCATTAAAAAACCCAATTTCAAACCCTAGGTTTCAAAAATTAAAAACTAAAGAGGGTTTTGATCTACCTGCTGATGCTGAACAGAGGACCATGCAAGCTCAAAACCCAAGTTCAATAACCCACGGTGGCACCCAAGCGCATGCACGATCAAAACCCACCCACGATCAAAACCCAGTTCCATTGGAAAGTTTGCGAATCGAAGCCCATTGCTGAACAAAGGAGGAGCAACTGTTAGCAACTTGCTTCCTCGGCTTGGATTTGAAATTGAGAGTTTCAAACGATGCTTGTTGTAGGAGTGAGTAAGTTTTGAGAGTTTTGGGAGTGAGAGTGAGTTCTAGGAGTGATAACTAGTTTTGATCTGAGTGGGAGTGAGTTTTTTGCTTATTTGGTGTTAGAGTAACGGAGAGTGGAGAGGTGGGTTACGGCTGGGTAATGGTGACAAGCACAGGTGGGCAAAGTGTCAAACTTTGAACCACAAGTAGGCACATAGAAATCGGGTCAAACCACAGGTGGGCAAATTGTAATTATCCCAAAAAAAAAATGACTAAATACACTTTCATTTATTAAGATTTTATTGCCTTTATCTGGACCTTCATATCGCTTTTTGCTATGCTCCTATTGAGCATTCTCATCTACCACATTAATGGTCATATCATTATTCTTTTTATTATTTATTTTTTACTTTTAATTTTTGACAATATTAAATATATAAATATACGGGATTTACAAATTTATCTTAGGCAGTTATAACTTTACATATTCATCTACTTTAATTTTGATGTTATAAATTATATCAATGAAAAATTAAAACAAAAATATTTTCTATACACATTTATCTTGGTGGTTTTAATAGTTGATAGACACATTCAAATACATAGCCAAGATTGTATTTTGATATAAATTCAAAATCTCACTTCCAAAATAACTAAGTATTATGTCAACCAAAACACACAGGCACACACACACACTACCAAATCATATTAACCTAGCATATTATTATAAAAAAAATACAATAATTCATCAATCTAAGGTAAAGTTGCAAGGAAGAATAAATTTTATATATATATATATATATATAGGGATGGACCTAGGTGGGGGCTCGGGGGTCCAAATATATATATATATATATATATATATATATGTTTTTAGTTATTTTATATGTCAATTTTGTAGTTGGGCCTCCTTCCAAAACTTTAGGCCTCCATTCTACTCAATAAGCCTAGCTAGCCTCACCCAAATAGCAATTATCAAACCCAAAAACTTAACAAAAACAATAAGAACATTCACAATGGTGATTGTATTTTAAAAAAATATATATATATATTTAACCACCAAGGAACCAAAAAATCATGTGTTATTAGAAAAACTAAAGCTAAATTTTTTGCAATTATAGTACACTGGTATAAATACCAGTTGATTATAGTAAGTTGTTAAAAATAAAATAAAATATTTTATTAAGATTATATCTCTTCCATCAATTAAAAAACTTAAATTCTCTCTCTTCCTTTATTATTTTAATGAGTTGCTTATATTATTTTAAATGAAGTGAGAAAAAAATAGAACATTTGATATTAGGTGTATTATAAAGTGAGGTGGTAAAATAGATAAAGTACATTTTTGAGGTGTTAAAAGCTAAAAACACCACTACTGTAAATAATCTCACTTCAACCAACAAAAAAAAAAAAAAAAAAAAATCATAGCTAGCTTAGTATTAAAAAAAACATTATTTTGTTTTTGTTTTGTTTTTGTTTGTAAATGGTTGCATCTTAATGTATTTAGAAACAACGATTTCGAGTATTTATAATTTTTTAATACTATATAGATGTCTATTATGAGGGTTTTTTTTTTTTTTTTTTTTTTTTCCTTTATACTACAACCCTTGCTAGCTTAAAATCCTAGCTAGCCGAGAGAGAGAGCCCAAGCCCCCGTGGGTCCAAAATATTTTTAGTTTTTATATAGTATTTTATTTTTATAGTTGGGCTCCCTTCCAAAATCTTAGGCCCCCTTCTCTTCAATAAGCCTAGCTAGTTCCACCCAAATAGCAACTATCCAATTCAAAAACTTAACAAAAATAATAAAAACATTCACAATAGTGATTGTATTTTAGCAGGAAAAAATTATTTTACCACCAAAAAACCAAAAAATCATGTGTTATTAGAGAAGTTAAACCTAAATTTTTTGCAACTACAGTAAACTGGTATAAATACTAGTTAACTATAGCAAGTTGTTAAAAATAAAATACAATATTTCATTTTGATTATATCTCTCTTTCTTCAATTAAAAAACTTAAATTCTCCCTCTTCCTATTTTATTTTAATGAGCTATTTATATTATTTTAAAAGAAGTGATAAAAAAAAATATAATATTTAATATTGGGTGTATTGTAAAGTGAGGTGGTAAAATAGATAAAATATTTTTTTGAGGTGCTAAAAACTAAAATTTTTAGCATCACCACTGTAAATGTTCTAACTTAAAAAAAAAAAAAAAAAAAAAAAAAAAATCCTAGCTAGTCTAGTATTAAAAAAAAAAACATTATTTTTTAATGTTATATGGATGCCTATATGGAGGTTTTTTTTTTTTTTTTTTTTTCCTTTATATTCCGACCCTCGCTAACTTAAAATCCTAGGTCTATCCCTGGAGAGAATAATCATATTTTTCGGGAGAGAAATAGAAAATAAAATGAGAAGAAGAAGACGAGTCAGAATAAAAAATACAATCATGAGTCAAACATCAAATTATCCAAAACATGCTATATAATAGAGTAAGACTATATTCTTGTAAACTATCATCATATGCAATAAGATAACACTTAACAATTATAGAAAAGAAAAAAAAAAGATAATAACTTAAAAGCACAAAAAAAAATTGCATCAACCCAAAATAAAGTTCTAAAGAACACATAAATTCATCAATCTAAAGTAGAGATACAAAAAATAAAAATTTCACACAAAAATAAAACATGAGAGAGAGAGAGAGAGAGAGAGAGAGAGAGAGAGAGAGAAATAAATTTTTTGTGTGAGAAAATATGTATAAGATTGGAAGAGAGATTGAAAAATTAATAGTAATAGAATGGGAAGAAGAAGAATAGTCAAAATAAAAGGAAGATGAATGAATAGACAAAGAGTGACATTAAGGTTGAGAGTAGTGGAGACATGAAAATGTAAAAAAATTAAAAATGACATTGTGGGTGGAAATAGTGGAGAGAAATGGTTGGAAATAAATAGATAATGTGATTGCTGATGTGGCTCAATATGATCGTAGTAACAATAAATACTATGTTTCAGCTTTTATATATACTAGTTGCAATGCATAGGAATAGTTGTTGAATGAGTATTAGAAGGAAAAAAATACCATTATTTTTTACTTGTAGTAGTAAGTAAAAATGCATGAAATTGTATATATAAAACATATGATTTTTAAAAAATAGCACAAAGTTTTATTAGTTAGGTAGAAGAAAATAATGTTATTTTATTTATTAGTTCTTTGTGGGAATGAATAAGAGAAAGAATGTTCAATGTTGTGTCTCTAGTTTAGTTAGTGTTGTATATATAGATAGGTATATACAAGATAGACTGTAACAAAAAGGTCTCTATTGAAAGCTCATAACCCTTTATATTGGATATACTAAAAGGTGTCTATTGAAAGGTCATAACCTTTCATATTAGAAATATATTAAAGGTGCCTATTGAATGAAAAGATACCCATTGACTGAAGATATGTGTATTGAATGAAAATGTGCATATTAAATGAAAATGTATCTATTGACCAAAAATGTGCATATTTAATGGAAAAGTACCTATTGAAGGGTCATAATCATTTGAGTATAAATAGTGGTTTATATTAATTTGGTAACTTCTTCTCAACTTTTTTTTTTAAACATTTTTCTTAGAAACATAGGAAACTTATGGGTCTTCTACAAAATTTTTATTTGTAGAACGCAATAAACTTGGTCGTATCCTAAGAATAAATTTGTAGTAACCCTTTAGCAACTCTTGTGTGGGGGCAAATATTGTCTAAGGATAACATTCAATTGTGCCTCTAGTTCAATCAATTTTTCTGTTTATCTACTAGATCAATTTGTTATTTCATTATATCACTCCTCTATGTTCCCAAAAAATCAAAAAGATTGGTGAAGTTTAATCTTCATTTTAGCGTAACTGTAACGAAATTTTTTTTAGAGGAATCAAGCTTTTGCTATGAAACTATTGGCTTTGCCCACTTTCCTGGTGTACCTTGCCACCCAATTTTCTTGCTCATCTCTGATCAGCCCACCCCCTCCAGCATTTCCCAAATCATCAAAGGACCTGTCGGTTTTAAGTTTCAACCAACCCGAGGCTAGTTTTTCCCACCTGATCTGTTTTGTGATCATGCGACGATTGCCTTTTGGGCAACTAATACAAAGAAAAAATTCAGTGTCTTGCATCTTGATTAGCTTGTTAAGGCATGGGTTGGGGCTTTTATGATTAAATACCACTTGGTTGTGTTGTTTCCATATCAGCCATAAGGCAAATGGGAATACAATATTCCATGGTACTCCATCAGCATTATGGGAAGCCTTGGCCTTAGCATTTGATGCGAGCCAATCTTTGAAGCCTTGGGAGTAAAAGGATTGATTCCCCCTTTGCTGCCCTAGGTGCTGCCATATAGACTTGACAAACCTGCAATCAAGAAGAGCATGGCTGATTGTTTCAGATTCAGTGTGACATAATGGGCAGTCTATTGGGATGTACAGACCTCTCTCGGCCAAACAACCTCTCACCCCCACACTATTGTGCATACATTTCCAAATAAACATTTGGATATTGGGGAGGGTACATGTTTTCCATATCCACAAACCCGAAAAGCTGATTCTGATGGTTGAGTAGCAAGTCTATAGGCACCCTTTGAGCTGAAACCATCTTTGGAGGACCCTTTCTAAGCCAGCTTATCAACACTTCTAGCTACAATAAGGAATGGGACAACTTGAATGCTCTCTTTGATATCTAGGGGTAATTCAAAAGCAATGGTTGACCATAACCAGCCATGGGGGGAGATGACATCCTTAACTTTGAGGTTAAAGGATTCTAGAGGGATTGGGCCATGAAGAATGGACCTTAGAGAACCCAAATCCGACTAGCTATCCCTCCAAAAATCAAGCTGACACTCATGCCCTGGAACCCATTTCATGCCCTCTTTAAATACATGTTCTCCTTTCTTTAAGCTCTTCCAAATAGGAGATCTTGTCACCTTGGTTTCATTTCTGGAATTTATATGTTGTCTAGTCCCATATTTCAGATTGAGCACCTAGGCCCAAAGTGGATTACTCTCTGAGTGGAATCTCCAATTAAGCTTAGCTAAGAGTGCTGTATTCCTATCCTTAGCTGATTAGAGCCCTAATCCTCCCAAGTCCTTTGAGGTAGTCACTTTCTCCCAATTAACCCAGTGCATTTTCCTTGAGTTATCAGTAGACCCTCAAAGGGAATTCCTGTTAACCCTATTTATGCCCCTTTAGGATCTTCTTGGGTAACTAGACATTCTGCATAACATAGGTAGGTATGGTGGATGAAGATGCTTGTATGAGAACCATTCTGCTCGCCATGGAGAGTAAGCATGCTTTCCAACCAACAAGCTTCTTTTTGACTTTATCCAATACAAAACCAAAGTCCTGCCTCCGACTTCCCGAATGCTTAAGGGGAAAGCCAAGATATTTACCCAAATTAGGAGTCAATCTAAAACCAAGGATGTCAGCTAGATTCTCCTTTAGATTAGGATCAACATTGGGTAAGAAGTACACCCGAGATTTTGCTTCGCTCACGGTTTGCCCAAATTTCTTACAAAATTCTTCAAGGACCTCCTTTATGGCATGGCAATTAACTTGATCAGCCTTAACAAAGAGGATAAGATCATCCGCAAAGAAGATATGAGAAAAATCAGAGTCGCTTCTAAAGGCTTTTATCGGGAACCACAGCTTGGCTACACACTTTTCCTCAATAAGATAGCCCAAATACTCCATGTAGAGGATAAAAAGGTATGAGGAGAGAGAGTCTCCCTGCCTAATACCTCTATAAGGGCAAAAGGACTCCAAGCAGCCCCCATTAAAGAAGAGGGACGTGGAAACAGACGGCACACAACTCATGATGAGGTCAATAATATTATTCAGAAAGTTGAACTGAAAAAGCATCTCTCTAATAAATGCCCATTCAATCTTATCGTATGCCTTTTTAAGGTCAATTTTGATTGTCATATAGCCCTTTCTCGCTTTGGCTCTTCCCATAGAGTGGATGAGCTCTTGGGCTATAATGATGTTATCTGTGCCATTTCTTCCCTGGATAAAAGCAGCTTGGTAGGGAGAGATAATGCTATCCAAGTGAGGTCTAATCCGGGCAACAATCACCTTGGTAATGATCTTGTAGATTGTGTTGCAAAGACTTATAAGCTTATAATTTCCTAAGGTTTCCAAACCCTGCATCTTTGGAATGAGAACAATAAGGGTTTTATTGAGATAGTCCTGAAACCTCAAAGTAGCAAAAACCCTCTCAACTTCCCTTGTAATAGAGTAACCTGTTATGAGCCAAAATCTTTGAAAAATGCCCGCATGTAGCCCATTAGGCCTCGGGGCTTCGTATGGTTTCAGGGACCAAAAAGCACCTTTAATTTCCTCACTAGACACCACAGTACTAAGGGAGCATTTTACCTCCTTTGATAATCAACCATGCCACTAGACAGAGTTGTGGGGAATACGGGTGGCTGCTTCATGCGATGTGGAATATAGAGAAATGAAACCCCTGCACAAGTATTCTGTATCCTCTCTATCATTGGTGATCCACTCACCTATTTCATCCTTAATCGAGGCTATGTGATTTTGTTTACTTCTGGCTAAGGTAGACATGTGACAGCGGTCCCCTTTTATCATCCAATTGACCCTAGATTTTAGTAGCTAGAGGTCCCTCTCTTGATCCAAAACAAGTTCAAGATTCTGGTGAAGTTAGTATTCAAGGGTGAGAAGAGATGCACTAGGATTATTAGACAATGCCTTTTGAATACCATACAATCTTGCTAAGATCCTTTTCTTCTTGTAATGGATGTTACCAAAATGATTCTTATTCTATAAGGTAGCCTCCTTGGAGAAGGAGTCTATGGATTCAGCCAAACCTCTATGGTTATGCCAAGCCTTAGAGACAATGTTTGGAAAGGATGTATTAGAAAGCCAAAACTCTTGAAATCTGAAAGGCCTGGTGAGAGGTATAACTCTGCTTGGACTAGTTTTAAGAAGAACTGGGCAGTGGTCCGAGTGACACCTAGGCAAATGCGTGATCTTTGCTTCCGGATATAAGACACACCACTCAGGATTCATTAAAAATCTATCGATCCTCTCCAAAATCCGATTATTAATATCCCTTTTATTAGTCCAAGTGTACCTGGGACTCGAGAAGCCTAAGTCCACCATACTGCATCTGTCCAGACAAACCTTCAAAAGGAGAGACCGGTTTATACTAAACCCTCTAATTTGTCCTCATCGGTTAGAGGAACATGAAAAGTTATAATACATAGAGAATGTGTTTGTGCATTAAGAGAGAAGAGAATGATACCTTTGTCAGAAAATGTCCCATACACAGGACCTAGTCTATTGGCGTTGACATGGATTTACTGTGAACTATTTCTCCAAGTATGCGGTCAATTGCTGCATCCTAATTGTATAGAATATCATTAGACAGCAGCAGAAATGCCAAATACCCATAAACTAAAAATAAACATGTAATATGGCTTCAAAAAATAAAAAAATAAAAAAATAAAAAAATAAAAAATAAACATGTAATATTAGAAATTTTAACTATTCAAACATGCAATCACCTTTGTTGACACCAACTGCTCGCATCTCAACAAATCAGCCACCTTGAACAACATCAACAGATGCATTTAAAATTGGGCCTATCCAATGAAGTTGCACGACGTTCAAAATTTCATCGGGGAGTTCTTTCTGTGAAGTGCTTAGGATACGAAGGATTTTTTTTTTTTTTTTTGAGAAATAGGATATGAAGGATTTTGATATGATATATACGTTTTATCAGTAATAGTTTCTAAATCAAACCATAAATAAATAGAATCTGACTGGGAGTTTTTAGTGTTATTTATAGTTAATTCTAAAAACTGTATTTAAAACGAATTGAATTACATGAAAAGTCACAATCTTTGGGTGTTTTAAAATGTAAACATGGTTGCAATATATGTAGACACGCAACACAATAAGAAATCCTTAATAAAAAGTCAAACGTATTTAAAAACTGTATTTAAAACGAATTGAATTACATGAAAAGTCACAATCTTTGGGTGTTTTAAAATGTAAACATGGTTGCAATATATGTAGACACGCAACACAATAAGAAATCCTTAATAAAAAGTCAAACGTTTCAACTATTAGTTATTAATAATATATATATATATATATATAATAGGTGAAATTGAGAGAAACTCAAATTAGAATTTTAAATTAAAGTTCCAATTTTGCACCATGTGTTCTAAATTATTTATTCTTAAAGAATTTTATTTCTTAATTTTAAAATAAAACGTAGAACTATATCATAAATATTTATCCAAGTGAGTTATTAAGTACAAAAAAATATTTTTTAAAATAAATGAATCGTAAAAAAAAAAAAAAAAAAAAAAGTGCTTCACAATAATTTTAAAAAAAACACATAGACAATTTACATTTTATACATAATAATGTCTTTACAAATTTTTTTAAAGAGTTAACAAAATATAAAAATGACTATTAATAATATATAAATTATATTATATATTTTATTGTATATATTTTTAAGTTTATTTATGCATAAAATTACAAGCTAATATATAAAAAAGATGATATTAATTGATATCGATGAGCTTGAAGTGCCATTTGTGTTGGGATCATCCTTCAGGCTTTACGGCCTGGGCACCCCGATGTACCTTTTCAAGAACCATTATCCCCTGATCGGGCCAACGGCCAATCAAAAGGTTAAATGGGCCTATGGGCAACCCAGCAATTTTCTCCTGTTGGAATGTCGGTATAATCCAATACGTTAGTGGCACAACTCCCAAAAAATGCGAATTTTTTAAGGAATTAAACTGACGAGTGAGTATAGAATCACAAATTATTTTACAATTTCTTTTTACTATTTTTTTATAGAAAATTTCAACTTATAATGCTCAAGATCTCTTATTTTACCATAAAATATTTAACCATTACTTTTTGTGGGGCCTGTTAACTAAAAAGGTATAGTAGTCCTCAGAAGTGGGCTCAGGGCCCAAAGGCCCGATCCGAGAACACTTAGTTGTCCGAGGACAGCCTAAAGAAGTTTTATTCACGTCATAGGGGTGATAGGAAAGAAGTAAATAGGTATTATATACAGTGGTATAACACACGTCCGAGGACGCCAAATTCCGAGGTGAAGGTAACCTTCGTGCTGGCGGAAGGATTCCGCCAGGTTGAATTTGAACTGGAAATTGGATATAGCTTAAAGAGGCGTCGGAGAAGGTAGAAAATATATTCTAAAGTCTATCACCTCCTCATTAAATGCTTTCCAGCTAATACTCTGGCCGCATTAATGTGGAGGTGATTCCTGAATAGTAACTAAGCAGCTTTATGACCACTAAGCTGAAAGTTCCGGTAGGTACTGGATGGGACAGAAAGGAGCTCCCAGGATAAGAACTACACGTGTATGAAGGAAACAAGAAGAAGAACGGAGTATATAACATAGAAACAGAGAAAAGAGAGGGGACTTTTGAAAGAAAAAAAGAAAAAAGAAAGACAAAGAGACCAACTGAAAGAGAGCCGAGGACAGTTTTCCTCGAAGAGCGAATCAATAGTATCCCTTCTTACTGGATGAGTAGAACCTTTCCTGAAAAACAGTATTAGTTCTTGGACCCATACTCTATAAATTTATTGTTTGGGCTGAAAACCCAACACTCAATTCAAATTGAGTCCCTACACTTATATATAGCTCCACTATTTTTTTTTTCATCAATTACACTTTGTCACATTACAATTATGATAAGAAATTGTGAAAATTTTTGTAGACTTTCTTAACTTACAAAGGAAAAAGACTAGAGAATTTGAAATATCTCTTTTTTATTATCATCAAAACATCAACATGTATATCTTATGTTCTTAGTCTTACCGTGAAATAAACGTTTATGAAGACTTCCTATTCCTAGTTTAAAAAAGGAGCATAAGTATCAGTGGACAAAACGATTGAACTTTGAAATAATATAGTACTAGATTAGACTCATTAGAGCAACCACATCAGTTCGTGCATTTTACACATCTATTTTTACACTAAAAACCTACTTTTTCTATTTTATACATCAATTTTTACAAAACACTTACATCAGTTCATCTATTCTATCACCTCTTTTATTTAAATAATCAATTTTCTCAATTTTTTATTATTTCTCTCAACTAACTCCTATACTTACGCACTCTCTCTCTCTCTCTCTACCCATTTTTTTTTGAAACGTTGCTCTCTCTCTATACACATCTCTTTGCCTCTATACCCATTTCTGAATCAACTCTCCCTCTCAGTCTAAATCCACACCATCTCAGTCACAAACTCCGATCCACACCATCTCAGTCACAAGCATCTCGGTCACAAGCTCCGATCTACACCATCTCAGTCACAAGCTCCAATCCGCACCATCTCGGTCACAAGCACAAGCACCAATCTCGATCACAAACACTGATCTCCCTAGCTCCCTAGCTCCGATCAGGCTTCGATCAGGTAAGACCCATACCCACGAGCTCCGATCAAGCGAGACCCACGATTATTCCAGTCAAGCACCGATCGTTTCGATAAGCATCGATCTGTCTCTTTGTTGTTTGTCTGTTTGGGTTTGTGTAGCAAGTGTATCTCTGTGTTGATTTGTTTGTGTGGATGTGTTTGTGTGTGGATGTGATTGTGTGCATCTGAGGAAAAAGAAGAAGATGAGAAGTTACTGAGTTTGTTGAGCTCGGAGAAGAGAGAGAAAAAAAGGAGCGAACAGAAATTAGTAAAATAATCTTTACACGAGCTATAGTAACCGTGTATATTTACATGGTTACTGTAGCTCGTGTAAAGATATACACATTTTTACACAATTTTAATAGAACTGATGTGAAGCATTTTTGAGGTAAAATGTGTAAAAATTGTGTTTTACATGATTTTAGAAGGACTAATGTCGATGCTCTTAGTGATTAGACTCCTCCAATGAGCTTGCTGTTCTGTTAAATTGAGACCTCTTTGGCACG
Source organism: Quercus cerris (assembly GCA_963669245.1). Lineage (NCBI taxonomy): Eukaryota > Viridiplantae > Streptophyta > Magnoliopsida > Fagales > Fagaceae > Quercus > Quercus cerris. Next base: position 41,259,756 of record OY770013.1, on the reverse strand, counting down.
TACTTGAATGGTATTGTCTTGCTTTTATTTTTACTTGAGTTTAAATTCTTTTGGACTTGATGTAAAAGTCTTGTTTTACCCTCTCTAATAAGAAATCGCCACATTAACATTTTACTAAAAATTGAATACAACTTGCCACACATAATATATTATTTTAATTAACGGATACATAAAAAATGGTGTGGAACTTGCTCGTGTTTTTGTTCGGTATTGCTCCATTCTTGGATGGATTATTTGTTATGAATATTAAAGTAAAAATTCCACACTTGACTGCATTTACTCTCATATGCCATGAAAGAGAAAGGTGGAATTGATTTCAAATAGAAAGACAAACCACATGCTGCTTTAATAAATTAAAAAATACAATAACTTAATGAAAAAACATATGGTCTATTGCACATACTCAATTATAAAGTATAGTATTAAAGTAGGTTATAATTAGTTAAACTAGTAAAGTCTTTGTTGATTAAATAAAATATCTGAGGTTCAATTATCGCCTACACCAATAACCAATTGGTGTCTTGGTTTAATAATAGAGAGCTATTATTAAGAGCAAACGTCATAGATTGAAACTCTCTAAAAAGAAGTATAGTATTAAAACATATGCATGTCGATTTATAATACTAGCTAGTTAGTAACAAGTGAGGTTTTGAATTTAATTCATGGCCAAGAGCCTCGTAATTTAATTGGTACTAGTATTCTTTAATGTTTTTAATAATGTTATCTAGGGAATAGAGTTCAAACCCCCCTAACAAATTATAAATATTAAAAGAAAATTCAATTCATAGATAGAATTATAGTTCAAGATGAAAATGCAAAGCACTTTCATTATATAGCGTACAAAGTAGATAGATTAATAAGTGTTTGTAGTGGTTGGTGTGGAACTTGTATTAATAAACATGTCCTAATCAATAAACATGTTGAAAAAAAAATGCCCTGAAAAGTTGCTTCATTATCATTAAGAGGACAAAACTTAGGTACAATGTCTTAGTTGATGTTCCTTAGGTTTTTCTCTTAAGATTCTGCTATGTGATTTTTTAACTAAAAAATACACTTTCATCCTATAAGGAAAAATCCACGTAGCAGAATTTTAAAAGGAAAATCTAAGAAACAGCACCTAAGTACTGTACCTAAGTCTTACTCTCATTAAGATTTGTTTATTGCAATGGACCTTAATATCGTGAATATATAATAATTAATTCTAAAATCTACTTAGTGTCGATGTACTTGCACAGTACAATACACACATGCATACACGCGTGTACACACACACACACACACACACACATATATATATATAAAAGTTTCTACCAAATAAGTAACAGACTTTATACCTTCATAGTATTATGAAAAAAGCTAATAAATTTGAATCAAGTCTTTTTATATTTTAGAGGTTTAGATAAATGAATTTGCATAAAAATATAGTTAATACTAAATTAGAGTATAATCGAAAGGAAATTTAACATGAAATTTGAGTTCATTTAAAATCTAAAGACACTTGGCAAGTTGGCATCAAAATTAATAAGGCAATTATAAGGACACTTGGTATCATATTATAGGACAATTAAAAGACATTTGGAACAAATTTGGAGTTTTAATTAGAATATAATTTTTGGAATGTTAATTGAACTTTCTCTCAACTTCCACTTTAATATAATATATATGATTAGAATTACTTTTGCTTGTTTTACAAAAACATGAACTTACAATAAATTGGGTCTCTTGGGTTAGAATATCTTTACCCCCTCCCCTTAAATTGAAAGGGGGAAGTTTTAGTGTCAACAACTGAGTGATGAATATGCATGTGATAAAATGCAATTGAATGATCCTTGATGTTTCCATAAGATCTTCATCACGATTGTTCAAGATGATTGTGTCACTGTGTGAATTCCTTGATCATGATTTCTAGGCTAATTAACAAGTGTTTTTTTTTTTTTCCCTTTCTTTTTTCTTTGAAAGATTTCTAGGTTAACAAGTTGCTCATGAATCTCAGATTTCTTTTAAAAGAATTTTTTTTTTTTTTAATGATTTTACTTTTAAGGTATGGATGGCATTGATGTTTTGATTATACAATATATATAAATTGATCATTAATTCGCAAAAGACCGACCTTAAGTTATAGAGAAGATGGTGCCCAACACCTTACCGTCTTGTAACTTAATCTTCAATCTTAGATCATAATATCTATAACAAAATAGACTCTCAAGGCAATTTAGTTTATATTTATTTGATTTAAGTTAATTCCCAATAATTTTTAATGGTGTAAAACAAATTAGAACAGTGACATGATTGACAATCAAAATTGTACCACGCCGAAACATAATGCTTAGGCGTGCAAACCACTCATATTCATAGCATAAATAATAGATTAAGATATTTTTCTTCCTATCATTTTGATAGGCCTAAATGAAATAAAAGGTCAAGAGCATAGTACCAATACTACAATGTTAGGAATTATTGCGCAGCAAAAGTTGTTTAATTATGGTTGGCTTTGGTAATGTGCTTGTGTTGAAAAGCGCCAAAATAGTACTAAAAAAAAAAACAAAATTCCAAATCACTTTCATATTTTGAAAGTATTGTCAAATTTTGCAATCATAATTAGGTGGTGCACCCATCAGTCATCATCACCACACACACACTAATGGGTTTTCACACATTAATTTCAAACTTGCTTCTCCAAATGTCAAAAACAAAGACAAATTTGTTAGCTTTGATTTGTGCATGAGGTTTTCTAGAGAAAAAAAAAAAAAAAAAAGTTCTAACATATATTGGACTACAAAGACATATGCTTCAATATAGGAAGAATTACGATTGTCACACCCAACTTTCATACAAGTAATATCTGGTTGTTTGAGTGGAAGCCACCAATTTTTCAATAGCCTATTATACAAGTAACTACAAAGAGTCCTACCAAATCAATATCTTAATTATATTTTATCATTTTATGTGAATTTGTTGCTCTATTTCAAAATATTAGTCCTAACATAAACTTGTACCCGAAAACCCTATATTGTAAACCTTGGAAATCTGAGACAATGATCTCCAAGTCATTTGACATCTCTTGATTTCTCTAATGAAAACCTCCGTGATTTGAATCACATAATCTCCCCCAATTGAAATGTATATATACAAAAAAAAAAAAAAAAAATGCAAACCTTAGTTATTTACTTTGAATATTTCTCATAAATTTTCTTATTAGCAATGTCATCTCTAAATATCTTAAAGCCATATAAATTGCTCATGATTCTTACAATGATATACTTAGACTACTAATTATTATACACCGGTGTATATAGAGTGTATGCGCCAAATCAATTGAAATTGTGTCTTGAAGACACGATTTCAATTAAATTGTGAAATCGTGTTTTAGAAATGTATTTTCAAGTTTGTGCACACAAATGTGCATGGAACTAGTCGTATTATGTATGTAACAAACATTAACGATTCGACCGATTGTATAAAATTTTCATCTAGAACCTTATATTACAAAGTCAAGTGGGTCTCAGTCTAGCCCATGCAAAGCCCAGACCAAAACTGAACCTCCACCTTCGGACTCAAAGCACTTGCCAACAGTGCAGAAGTGATGGTAGACTGGCAGTAGCTAGCATGTGTTATTTGCATGGCCTTCAAAGGATCTGTACCTTCTTACTACATTGTCATACTGGGACATTTATCATTTATGCAGACATTATACTGGCTTAGTGTGATAATTGATAATATTACATATATTGGACTAGGGGTTGCTTTGGTGTCTACCTTTCATTATTTTCAAAACCATCCTATTTAATTTGGATTGATTTCCCAAAAGAACAAATTAAGGACCAAACAAATATTTTAACGAAAAACTAAAAAAAATCTTAAATATATATTTAATCACATACCCACACAATTTATGGATAATCATGGACGGAGCCATCATTGAACCAGGAGGGCAATGCCCCCACACCCCCCACCCCCCCCCCCCCCCCCAAATTTTTTTAAAAAATATTATTATATGTATGTACGTGTATCAGTTTTAGGAATTTTATTCTATAAAATTATATTTTGTTTTCCTTAAATAATATCACTGATTCTTTTAAGAATAACACTATACTCAAACTTTTTTACAAATTTTTTTGGTCGCAAATTCTTATTGGTTCGCATATGGACCAACTACTCACATCATTTATTTACTTTCTAATAACCATTTATCACATCAGTAATTTATAAAAAATTTTGAAGCTCTAGCATTTTCCTCATTTTATTGACCATAAAATTTTTTTATAGATTTAAAATCTAAAACAAAATATACAAGCCCTATAAAAATTGCTTAACAACAAAAATTACCAATAGCAAAACTAAAAAAATTAAGCTTAATTAAACAATTTTAGTCAAAATAAACAACCCTATCCTTTAAAAAATTCTATAAAAAAAAAATTTGTTCTTACCCATAAAAAAATAAAAAATAAATAAAAAATCTCAACAACTAAGTAATATCTGTATTAGTGGTTGAAATCGCCATACACAATCAATAGTAAAGCTGTCTCTCTAACTCAAAGTTCTGGCTCCGTCTTGGTTGTTGTGTCATTGTTTTTACTTTTATTCTAGATAAGCTAGTTTTGAAGTTATATATTTATTTATCAAAATAACTTTACCTATTATTATCGTATTTAAATTCTACATCAGAAAACCGTGAAGTTCTTTTTTTTTTTTTTTTTTTTTTTTTTTTTTTTTTTTTGAGAAAGTGAAAACCGTGAAGTTAGAAGAAAACCTTTTGTTTTTTCTTCTAAAAAAAATAGAACTCTAATGTGATATAGATATATAAAACATTATCTTTTTTTTTTTCCTTCCTCAGTAGCCTCAAACTTGGTCCTCCACCGTGTAATTGTGTATATCTTCGTAAGGACTAATTAAACAGCCTGAACATAGCTGGGTTCTATTATTAATCAGCCACTTGGCTGCAGTGTAGGGATGAGATTGGCTGGCCTGCAGTGACTATTACCGTTTACTATTGCAGATTTGTGACTAATCATGATTTGGGTATTTGTTTTTAGCTTTTTTTATGGGTTGTACTCTTGACTTGGAATGGTTAATGAAATGCATCTCCGATAGGATTTAAAATCTATAGTGTTTGTTTTATGAAATTTATTCTTTATAATTAAATAAAGATATTAATTAATTTTTTATGTAGGCAATGTTTGAATTTTAGATATTTTATTTGAGCACAAGAGACTTTACATTAAGCTAATTAAAATCTACTATTATTGCTATTAAGCTACGCTAATGTTTATTTTTTTTATTAAGTATAAAAAAATAAAAAATAAAAGCGATCAATCAGTAGATCTGTTGGTGCTATAGATCATAAAAGTTGGGAAAATTATTAGGTATTCCTGAAGTACCATAAATATTTACTGCCTTTTCTCACATGAATGGTGGGTCACATCATGAATTTAATTAGTGGCACTCATCATTCATGTGAGAGGATAGAGTACGCATTTATGGAGTACACAATAATTTCAAATTGCCATTGTTTATGATTTTAAAGATGCACCCATTATGGCCAACTTTTTGGTTGACATTTAATTCAATATCCAAATCTTCATGGTTTATGTTTGAATAACAAATATAAGTAATATCTGTATCAGAGATTGAAACCGCCGCACACAACCAATAGTAGAGTCGCCCCTTGACTCAAAGTTCTGGCTCTACCCATGGTTGTTGTGTCATTGTTTTTACTTTTATTCTAGATAAGCTAGTTTTGAAGTTATATATTTATTTATCAAAATAACTTTACCTATTATTATTGTATTTAAATTCTACATCAGAAAACCGTGAAGTTCCTTCTTCTTCTTCTTCCTTTTTTTTTTTTTTTTTTTTTTTTTTTTTTGTGAGAAAGTGAAAACCGTGAAGTTAGAAGAAACCCTTTTGTTTTTTCTTCTAAGAAAAATAGAACTCTAATGTGATATAGATAAATAAAACATTATCTATTTTTTTTTCCTTGCTCAGTAGCCTGAAACTTGGTCCTCCACCGCGTAATTGTGTATATCTTCGTAAAGACTAATTAAACAGCCTGAACATAGCTGGGTTCTATTATTAATCAGCCACATGGCTGCAGTGTAGGGATGAGATTGACTGGCCTGCAGTGACTATTACCGTTTACTATTGCAGATTTGTGACTAATCATGATTTGGGTATTTGTTTTTAGCTTTTTTTATGGGTTGTACACTTGACTTTGGAATTGCTAATGAAATGCATCTCCGATAGGATTTAAAATCTATAGTTTTTGTTCTATGGAATTTATTCTTTATTATTAAATTAAGATATTAATTAATTTTTTATGTAGGCAATGTTTGAATTTTAGATATTTTATCTGAGCACAAGAGATTTTACATTAAGCTAATTAAAATCTACTATTATTGCTATTAAGCTAAGCTAATATTTATTTTTTTATTAAGTATAAAAAAATAAAATAAAATAAAAAAGCAATCATGAATTATTAGGTACTCTTGAAGTACTATAAATGCATACTCCCTCCTTTCACATAAATGGTGGGTCTCATTATGAATTTAATTAGTGAGACTCACCATTCATATGAGAGGAGGAAGTACACATTTATGATATTCCGGGAGTACACAATAATTTCAAGTTGCCATTGTTTATGATTTTAAAGATGCACCCATTATGGAGAAATTATAAGATTCACATGGTGGACAAGTGATGTGGTCTATCATTCTACTAAAAAACTTCCACCTGTTTAAAATTGTTAATTAGAAAAAAATTTTAAAACAAAAATTAATTACTAACTTGATAATTTTAAACAAGTGGAAGTTTTTTAGTAGAATGGTGGACCACATCAATTGCCTATCAGAGGACTCTATAATTTCTCCCCATTATGGCCGACTTTTTGGTTGACATTTAATTCAATATCTATATCTTCATGGTTTATGTTTGAATAACAAATATACTAACATTTTTTGGACCACTCAAATTTAATTACGTCTTTTTTGGATTTGAACAAGATTTTTAAGAACATTTCATTTATTCTATGTTTGAAAATTTTGAGAACGAAATGGTTGGAAGAAAATTTATATTTCATTTCATTTTCTCTTAAGCCTTCCTCTCAAAAGTGAGAGAAACACTAATTCTTATAATGAAATAGAGGAGAAATCTAGATTTTTTAAGCATATGAATCTCATATAATTTTTTTTTTTTAATGTCATCATTATTTACACACATACATATATATATATATATATATATATACTTCCAAAAAATTAAGAGAAAAAAAATATTTATTTATTTCTTTCAATTTCATTTCATTATTTTATCATCCATCAATTCCTTTCTATTATTCTATAATAATAAATTTAGAATACAATAATTTTTTTTTTAATTAATGACATGATTTATTGTGATTGCCGCGTGATAAAAAAGGTGCTACTACGAGTAGACCTAAGCGAAAACAATGCTGCTTTAATCACAATTATGAAAATATTGAATTCTTAGCACTAATTCTTATCAAAAAAATAGAAAGTATTCTTAGCATTACTCATCTTATAAAATATGAACTCCTAAAGTATTACCCATAGAATATAGGAGTAGGAAGTTTAGATGAGGGAGGATTTGACTCAGCACTGGAAGCTAGCCTATCACAGTCTTTTTTATTTTTTTGAACAAAACCCTATCATTGTCTTTGATCCAATAAAAACAAAAAGAATACTGAGACAAGAAAGCAAGTTTTGTTTAAAACATAAATTAACAATAAATAAAGCAATTCGTGGTCAGTCACCCACCTATCATCTACCATTTTAAATGCTGTGCAAGGAAATCACCATATACAGACACAAAAACCTTTAATGTGTCATAAAACGCCTATAAAATTGGTCAGACACATCTTTCTTAATGTGATCTAAGAATTTATTGCTTTAGCGCTCAACTAACTCTCCCATAGTCCCACCTCCCCCAACTCCCTCTTTCACTCTTTCTTTGTGGTTAAATTCAGCAAAAACATTTTTACAAGCTCTTAAAAAAAAAAGGCTTCAGTCTCTTAAGGTCATCTTTACAAGGTTCTTGAAATTGAAACCCTGTTTCTATATTTTGATAACAATGTCAGATATCTACATTGTGAAGGTTGAGGAATCAAGGCCTGCAACAGCTCAAAAGCCATCAGCAGGGCCTGTGTATAGAAGCATTTATGCTAAAGATGGTCTCTTGGAGTTGCCGGCCGGATTGGAATCTCCATGGCAATTCCTCAGGTTTGTAGTTTATATTATATGCATTCATGTACTCCCTTTTGAGAATTAGATTGCTAATTGCTATTGCATGTCTTTATATAGTTGGATCAATGCTATGTGTGTTCATAGGATTAGAAAAATCTGTTTTAAGAAATGGCTAGCAAAGCAAGCCATTCTCTAACAAGCATATCAGATGTGTTATGAACAAGTCTCAGGGCATGCAATGGCCAATAAGAGTGTCATGGAAAAGCACATATGTAAAGTAAAATCAACCAAGGTTGGGTGAGAAACCAACAAGCTAGAGAGAGGGCAGGTCACCTAAGCATGAGTGTAAAATTTAAATGTAAAACTAATTCTTCATTTTATTGTTTAGATTTTTTTTTTTTTTTTTTTTGTTTTGTTTTGTTTTGTTTTGTTTTTGGGACCAGTCTAATAAATTACCATGACAAACTCATCTACAATTATAAGATGAAATTGTAGTCCCCTTCTCATTTTTCTTTGACCTTAAATAACATAAATTCCTAGGCACTAAGTATTATAATTTTACTTTCTCATTATAGAAAGAAAGAAAATACTAATATAAATTCTTAAGAACTATTGGTATTTTGGTTGGAGATGAGACTAAATCTTAGTTGTAGTTAGCTGTGTGACTGTGTCATGGATACACATTTGTCTTGTTATAGTTAACCGTTTATCGGATATTTGTTCTGTTGTAAGTTGTAACTGGAATCCGTAAGCCCAAACAAAAACAAATGTTTGTCGTGAAGAAAAGGTTGTGGTAAATGGCCCAAAGAATTTCGTTATTATTATTATTGGACTCTAACTAATGTTTTTGTATGTAGTAGCCTAATAACTGTAGAGTAATGGCCCAAATCAAACAAAAAGTATTTTTGTTAGTCTAATCTAATTTTTAAGGGAAAAAAAAATTGTAGTGTAATACTGTAATAAGAAAATTGTAGAGTAATGGCCCAAACCTAACAAAAAGTAGTTTTGTAGTCTAATGTAAAGAAAAAAAAAAAAAAAAAAGTAGTCTAACTTAAAGAAAAAAATTAGTAGTCTAATGCAAAGAAAAAAAAATAGAAAGTAGTCTTATGTTATTTATGTAAAGAAAAAATTAGAAGAAAAAAAATTAAATTAGTATTCTAATATAAAGAAAAAAAAATTAGAAAACAATTGATTATGGCCCATGCAGGTTTCGAACCTGCGACCTTCGCGTTATTAGCACGACGCTCTAACCAACTGAGCTAATAGGCCAATTGCTGATTTAATTAAAGCCTTTTTAAAACAATATATTCAAACGTAATACATTCAAGGCCAAGCTCTATAATTTGTTTGATAAAGAACCCCGAAACTACATTATTATTTATTAGAAAGAGAAAAGCTTTGTATATTAAAATACGTGGTCTGATTTCATGGCTCTATGCTGGGATATCTCCTCTGAAACTATGTTTATTGTGGCAGCGACTCAGCTAAGAGGAACCCCAGCAACCCAATGCTGGGTCGACGTCAAGTCACCGACTCAAAGGTACAATACAACTCACTCTTCGTTTTCGTCTATCCCTCTTACATGTGTCTATATGTCCTTAGTAATAATAATAGTAGGGTACTTATCAAAAATAATAATAATAATAGTAGGGTAGGGACACAACATTAATTTTCACAATTTGTTAAGATTATAATTGTAACGGAAAATATCAATTTCACATGACCTGTCATGTACAACCTCACCTCACCTCACTTTTATTAGTTGGAAGTTTACTGAAACAACTTTTTTTTGTTTGTGTTGTCATAATTATTGTCACGACTTTGAAGCGATAGAAAAAAAAAAATACATAATAGATTCTTACAATTATGATTATTTATTACTCACAGTCGATCACTTCAATAAGTTATGACAAAAGTTGTGGTTGTATAAATAGTTATTAAGCATTGACTTTAATAATTGTGAACAAGCTATGAATTTTTTTTTTATTATTATTATTATTTCCCCTATAGTTAGCACATTAAAATCTATAGTAAGGCATAAAATTTTACAATTTTTCTCATATGTAGTGGTATGTCGCACTACTCATAACTTAACACCTTAAAAACTAGTGAAAAAAGTTGTCACTTGGGAAATTTGGAATTGCTTTGAAGAGTGACTGAAGACCATAAGCTAAATTTTCATTGGAAGAAACTAAAAATACTAACAAAAATATTTGACTGAATTCATTCACAGGTGGGTCCCTACGTGTGGCTCACATATCAGGAGGTTTATGATGCAGCCATTCGCGTGGGCTCTGCCATCAGGAGCCGTGGTGTCAATCCTGTAAGTCCAAATTGCACTTTGGCTAACTTAGAAATATTTTTTTTCTTCAAAGAATTAGGCAATTAGTTTATGTGGAAATCCAATTTGTAAGTACTACTAATATGTGTTATTATGTATGTAGGGTGATCGTTGTGGTATATATGGGTCCAACTGTCCAGAATGGATAATTGCAATGGAGGTATATATACATTTATATACATACATTATACTAGTAGTTATCAATCTTGCTTGGCTTCATAGATATTGATGATACATAGTAAATGTGTTTTTTTTTTTTTTTTTGTAAAAGTGTATTATGATTGAGAACTTTTCTTAGGAAACAAACTAAGAATACAACCTTCATTACAAAGGGCTAGTAGCTAGATTGAGAACACTTGTTATAGAAGTTCAGCGTGTATTGTACAGTCATTTTCTCTCATGTTTTGCTTCCTAACCCTTTTTTTTTTTGGCTAAGGGTATTTGTTTGTAACTCACTTTAACAAGTTTTATAAGGTTATATAGTAAAGATGAAAGTCTAAGATAGCAATGTTTAAGTAACAGTTTGAACTGTGTAGTGTTATTTTGATATTTATGTTTGATTTTCAACAGGCATGTAACAGCCAGGCTGTGACATATGTACCTCTATATGACACACTTGGTATGTTTTCCCTTTTTTTTTTTTTTTTTTTTCATCAATAAATCTCAGTGTGCTAATTACTATCATCTTCACCATGTGTTTATGGATGCACACACCCCCTCCTAGTGGCAATCAATGTACTTGAATTGTAGACCACTTGGTTGAGTTATCAAAAGAGTCTGATTATGTAACTCTGTAATCTTACCCATCGCAGGACCAAATGCAGTGGAGTTCATCATTAACCATGCTGAAGTTTCAATAGCTTTCGTGCAAGAGAACAAAATATCTGCTGTAGGTTCTCATTCTATCAATTTCATTTTTATTTTTAATGTAAATTAGCTATCAATTTTTGAAATCTTGATGATCTGATTCAATAACCAATAAGGTTGTATGAAACCTGTGATCGATAACGAAGAATTGATTTTCAACTTACCTTCAAGGACTTTCACTCATAAATTTAGAATCAAACTTAATTAGTTACCTCACTTTTGTCGTTTATGGTTCTGAAACCATTGAAAGATTTTTCTTGTTCTCTGAGGACCTCTATTTTTTCTTATTAGTTTTAACATAATAGGAACAGACAGCATCTTGGAATGCTTATAAATTTTGTAACAAGTACCCTGGTTGTAAAGAGTTTCGTAAAACCATGTTGCCCACTTCATTTCTTCTATCCTACCAAACACCTCCAACATAAGTTTTGACTCTTCATCTGTTATACCTGTTCACTCTTAAGTGATGCTCAGATTTGAAATCCCATGAAAAGCATTATTACAATGCATTACCATAGTAGGAAGGTTACCGTGAGAAGATGCTATGTTCTATAAAACTCATAGTTGACATTTGACAGCAATATGGTTGTATGCAATTCATGTTTTCTTTTTTATATTTTTGCCATGCCACTTCAAAGAACTGGTAATTTGTTGGTTCTAATTGCTTAGCTAGTTATGTTTGTGGGAATGTTTGTAGTTGGCACTTGGGACGTCTTTGTTTCTCACTTTTTGCCTATGGTCAGCGTGTGTTTCTGTACATGTCAAACATCAATTCATGGATGAAAATAATATACTCAGTGCAACTCACGTCTCTCAATTATTTTCCTGGCTTCTACAAATTTTTTTCCTCACTCAAGTGGTAACTCTTTGTGCAGATTCTATCATGCCTCCCAAGATGTTCAGAAAATTTAAAAAGTAGGTCAAGCTGCTATCTTCTGTCTAATATAGTCAAAAGACAGTATGCAGTTCCTTGGGTGGGGAACTAAATTATATATTTTCTTTGCTCAGCTATTGTCAGCTTTTCAAATATTTCAAGCACACAAAAGAAAGAAGCTGAAGAAGCGGGGGTTTCTTGCTTTTCCTGGAAGGAGTTTTCTGAGTTGGTAGGATGTCAATCCACATTGTTCATCTATATAATGAATGCATATTACTGTCTACGTTGATTTTGACTGGTCAATCAAAACAGGGGAGTTTGAATAACGAACTGCCTCCAAAAAACAAGGCTGACATCTGCACAATAATGTACACAAGTGGAACAACAGGAGAACCAAAAGGTGTCATTCTTACAAATGCAGCTATAATGGCAGAAGTATTGACGACGGACCACCTACTTTTACTAACAGATAGAGTGGTAAACAACCAAACACAAATTATGATTTCTTGAAGCTGTATGATTCTATAACTTTTTTAGTGTCTGCATTTCTTGGAGTTTTAAAGTCACTCCTTGTCAAAAGATAACTAAGAAGTGCCCAATATTCTGTTTAACTTGCAACTCAATTCATTATCTGTCTGTAATTTGGTGATATTCTTTTGTGTCAAAAATCATCACCAAATTCTAATCTCCATCACATTATGTCTGCTTCAGAATGCCTGATCAATAGATGTTGTTTAAATAGACTGTAAGATAACTGCGCATGATGATTTTTGTCTACAAAAGCAAATAAATGTGCACAGAACATACATTTAATGTAAGTTGTTGCTAATTAGCCAATGCCAATTATGTTTCTAAGTGCATAACAATGGTCATATAAGGTTATTTTCCCATTAAAATGACAAGAAATCCAGAATGATAATAAACTTATCAAGATAAATATAAGATTCCTGTTAAGAATAAAACTCAGAAGAATTTATGGTTTGCATTCATGTATGCATAGTCAAATTTGTGAAACAATATCACTGTTGTTTCTGGTTCATTCAAGAAAAATCTGTTGGTTCTTCTTGCCATTTTCAGTACATCATGTAAGAACTCCATCTGTTAGCTTATGAATTAATCTAGAATTGGGCATATGTACTTTGTGTTCAATGGCTTAGTTCTGCTATAGATCTAAGAAGTATTTTCTACCAGATAAATTATTAGTCATAGTTCCTCCTAACGGAAGTCATTCCCTCTTTTAGAAAATGCATGTTTTAGTATTGTCAAGATTCTTAAATGGAATGCGGTACATCATTGGTCTGAATAGCAAAGGCAGAGTGATAATGTATGTCATAAGTTCAAACCTTACAAAGGAAAAAAAGGATATAAGTAAACCAATGTATGGTTGTCTATGTCACATTTCGCTATTAAGTCATTCATTGATGATGGACCACAAAAAACTTTTCTTCATGAAATTATATGGCAGTTACATTGTGGTATTGACATAGAATCTTCTCTATTACAGTGTTCAGAAGAAGATTCATATTTCTCCTTCCTTCCTTTGGCCCATGTATATGATCAAATAATGGAGAGCTATTGCATCTATAAGGGCTCCTCAATAGGATTTTGGCGAGGCGTAAGATTAAGATTCATCTCTTTAAATGAGCTCTTTCTTCCATCTATTTATTTGTCTGCATGTCTTTGAATTGCCAATGTTGAACTTGTTCAATGTGTTTTTTCTTGCTTTAAATTTGCAGGACATCAGGTTCCTGATGGAGGACATACAGGAACTGAAGCCATCTATGTTTTGTGGGGTTCCTAGAGTTTATGATCGTATATACAGTGGTATATTATTTTTCTATACATCACATTGAATTATATGCACATACATATATATATATATATATATTTTTTTTTTTTTTTCATTCTAAACATTGGCCTTAAATTTTTGTTTAAAGGTATACTTAATAAAATTTCATCGGGAGGTGCGTTGCGGAAGGCATTGTTCCAATATGCTTATAACTAGTATGTTTATCAATAACCACTTTATTATACCTATCAAGAAAAAGTTTAAGGATAACCACTTCATTAATTTACTTTTCTCCCCTACTGAATGACTAATGGAATCTGGCAGCAAGTTGGGAAATCTAGAGAAGGGACTTAATCAAGATAAAGCAGCACCTCTCTTGGACAGGCTTATCTTTGATAAGGTCAGTCATATATCCTTCCCCATCATTGCTCTGGAAGATCTAATTTACATTCTAATAATGTGTTAATCATTATAGATCAAACAAGGGTTAGGGGGGCGAGTTCGTATTTTGTTATCAGGCGCTGCACCTTTAACTAGGCACGTGGAGGAGTTTTTGAGGGTCACCAGCGGCTCTACTTTATCCCAAGGATATGGTAATTTTGACCAACTGTTTTTAATTAGATTTATTTTTAAGCTTATCAATGGTGGTAACATTAAAGTTACCTACTTTTATTTTATTTTTGTTATCAAACTTTCTATAAATTCGCAGGCAACATTCAAATTTAATACTTTCCCACAATCTCATCATTGAGGAAGCTGATTACTTACCTTTTGGATGTAATTTAAAGCGTCATTGGGAGATTTAAGACAACAAAATCAATATGCATACTTAAACAACCAATCTCACCTTTGCTTTGTTTTACTCCAAATGATGAATTAAAAAAAAAAAAAAACCCTAATGCTTATTTATTATATCCAAGCATATCATAAGTTCTAATTATTTTCCACTGTTCTCGTGTACTTATTTCTATCAGCTTATAATATTTTCTCATGATCAGGTCTTACTGAAAGTTGTGGTGGGTGTTTTACATCCATTGGCGATGTATTTAGCATGATTGGAACTGTTGGAGTCCCCATCACAACCATTGAAGCCAGGCTTGAGTCAGTACCAGAGATGGGATATGATGCACTTGCCAGCATGCCACGTGGAGAGATTTGCCTGAGGGGAACAACCTTGTTCTCCGGTTACCACAAGCGACAAGACCTGACTGAAGATGTCCTTGTTGACGGGTGGTTTCATACAGGTAAAACCTTGTTAGTACAATGCATTGACAAACAATTACATTCTAAGGCTGTATTTGTCACTGGTTAGGAACGTCTATAGCTGCTATAAGACAGAAAATACTTAATTCAGAGAGTATGTGAATGTTGATGGGCCTAATTTTGAGAATAAAGCAGGTGACATTGGAGAATGGCAGCCCAACGGAGCAATGAAAATTATTGACAGGAAAAAGAACATATTTAAGCTGTCTCAAGGTGAATATGTTGCTGTAGAGAACATAGAAAGCACATACTTGCAATGCCCTCTTTTAACATCGGTATGTTGCTGGTGTCCACAATGGTGCCCCATGTAAAAGTAGTCTCTATAAAATAGAACATTGCATCTCTTTTTGTCTAAGAACATATGAGTTTCTGTTAGTAAGTTGATCTGCATAGCCCATTTAGTTTTCATTTTTTTTTTTTACCTCTTATCTAATTCTAAATGTGCTGTTGACTTATCTTTGTTTACAGATTTGGGTCTATGGGAACAGTTTTGAGTCGTTCCTCGTAGCTGTGGTGGTTCCTGACAGAAAGGCATTAGAGGATTGGGCAATAAACCATAATGTCACTGGTGATTTTAATTCATTATGTGAAAACCTGAAGGCAAGGAAATACATTTTAGATGAGCTTAATAACACTGGTCACAAAAACCAGGTATGTACTTGTGTCTCGATCCCTTTTGCTAATTTCATGCAGAGTTATGTCTTTTCTTCTGACTTAAAAGACATCCTGCAGCTTCGAGGTTTTGAGATGTTAAAAGCAGTCCATTTGGAACCAAATCCCTTTGACATGGAGAGGGATCTGATAACTCCAACATTCAAATTGAAGAGACCACAATTGCTCAAGTACTACAAGGTATTCTTTTTATTTTATTTTATTTTTCTCTATCAATTGTTTACTTGACTGCTCATTATTGCTATGACTTTCTGTTGGACCCAAGTTTTTCCTTCCCATGTTTCCCTAGTAAAAGGGTGAAAAATTCATCTTTCCAAAAGTATATAGCTTCATAAATTTGTGTACTCTAAATAGTGCGATTTTCTATGAATAGCAAGAAGGATCAAATAAAAAGGTCCAAGGGCATTTTACTATTCACTAGAACCTGAACATGAATCTAAAAGCTCAGGGCCCCAAAAGCGAGATGTGTTTTATCAAGGATTGACTGGAAGATAAATAGCAATACCTCTCGCTTTTATTTTAAGATAGTTCTTTTGGCTGGCATTCAGAACTTCCTTTTAAAGTGTCCCTTATTGTCCTTTATATTCTTTCTATTTATCTACCATGGAAGTTGGTGTGTTGGACTATGCAGCATCAATATGATCTTTTCCCCAATGTCATCTGCAGGACACTGTTGATCAATTGTACAGTGAAGCCAAGGGAATAAGAGTGTGAGAACATGAGAACAGCATTGGAAGCTATAAACTGGAATGCAGATATTACCAATTTGTGGCAGTTTGCCAAAAGTTTGTTTATTTTATGTTTTATCTTGTCTAAAAACTTGTAGAAAAAGTGTTCATATCAAAATCAAATCATATGTACCCAACAGTGTATGGATAAGCTGATTCTTGCCCTTGTTTAATTATATATAAAAGATCCTTTGACATCATCCACGCTCCTGCTGAAAATTATATTCCTCTTCTTTAACTTTCTATATAATCTAAAGAGGTATCAAAAATCTAGGGGTGGTAAAAATAATAAAGAACCTCCTAGAATTTTTTTTAAGTCTGTCTAGCTTGACAGCACCATGAGACCAGATTTTATCTAGAGATATGAGCAATGACAGAGATTCTCAAGGAATCCATCTATGGTATCCAGCTTTTTTCCAAAAATTAAATAGCTGATATTCTTCAATTTTTGGGCTTCAAATTTTCTTTTTTGTTTAACAAATCGACCACCACTATTAAGGAGTTTGAAGTTTAATTCAACCAGGGTTTTAAGGTGGTTCTCTGTGCTATGCATATGCCTGAGAAAGATTCAAGATCAAGTTTACCTCCCAAAACACAAGCTCATACAAGGAAAATTAACTTCATATTATGGCAACAATATACGTATCTGTTTGAAAGCACAGACCATCACATATTTCGTCATAGCACCTGACGTTTCTGACTGTTTGTGAAATGGCTGGCTTGATCACACTTGCAACTAGTAAATGTTCAATAACATGAAAGTTTAGAGGTAATAACTGGTTTGACTAGTCAAGTCTCTTAGCATGGGATCAAACTCGGATCAAATCCTGCCTTCATCAAGGATTGCAGAGGTTTAATGGAAGAAGGAGGCTACCTTTGATTGTGTAGTCCATAAGCTGGGGCCTCCAACAGATCACCAGAGAAAAATATTGCTGGCAAGTCTGATGGTATCCTCCATTTTGATTTTTGAGTTCTATCCTGGTACCTACCATTGTTAATCAGCCTACTGAAAACTAGTGATTCGATAACTCTGAGGCATGCAGGCCCTAGAAGACTTACACAAGGTTCTTTAGAATAACCACAATCTGAATGGATCACTAGAACATAAGGTTTTGTATTACATATAAGGGCAATACGGCAATTCCACAAGGTCCGTATTGACCATTCTTTTAATTGGAACTGACAAAAGATGTAACATATCGAAGTAACATGACAATGGTGCTGAACTTGTAGGCTTAACCAAAGAACAACACAAACAAGACAGTTGATAAAAATTTGCAAGCTTCAAAAGCAATTCACATGCTACCATGACTGCACCAATGGGAAGTCAAGTAGAAAGTCCAGACAGGACAGAAAAACAGAAAGATTGTGCCATTCTTCCACAAATTCAACAGCATGAAAGACAAGTTTTCCTTTCACAATTATACAGATGTAACAGAACAACGGCAATGAATTTGTAGGTCTTAATAAAATAATGGCACGAAGATAAAGATTCTTAAAATTGCAAGCATCAAAACAATCATATGGCTGCTAAGAGTGCACCTATAGCACATCAAGTACCAGTGCCCAGACGGGATAGATAAACAGAAGGACTATTCCAATTGTGTTTGATAGACCATTGGCTTTTGTGAAAGAATTTCTGAACCCACCAGATGCCCGTATGTGTTCTTGAAGCAAATAACCCGCAATGGCGAGACATATTAACACACCAACCCAGCTATCCCTTACGGTGTCTGCAAGTAAACTAGGGGCTGCCACCGTCAGAAGAATGAAAGCGCCTGGAAGTTCCAGCCAATCTGCAGTTACAGTCATAGTCAGTAAATCGATAGTGAAAAATATTTGATTGATTATGATTATTTGGTTGGATAGCAGATATCATGCTGGTAGTGATAGCAAATGAAGATGGGAAGGTAAGAGTTTCAGTCAGAAAATTCCGAGTAAGATTCACATAGATTGCATTAGTCAAAAGCATTAAAGCATAAACATGATCAATCAACAGTAACTAAGACTTATATAATACCTGGGAAACGTTTTGGGAAGAAAAGGCGCAACACAACAGCAACGAAAGCAATCCATTTCCCAATCTCTCCCCTGCATCACTAAAAAATTAAGTAGCACGAAAGCATACACAGATTGAGGTCATTGAAAACAGTGGTTCCTCAATTAATCACCTGAGTATGCTGAACAGTAGTGAAGGAAGACTCAAGAAGATGTATGGGATCAACAGAGATGTAAGAATGTTTGTCTTCCAGTTTGTTCGATCCAAGATCAACAAATAACTACAGCAAGCATATTAAGTAAATCGATTAGGCCACACTAAACTCTATGACCAACACAAATAATAAAAGACATGATATACTATAAAACAGCATAGTTACCCAAGATCTATTAACCAGACAAAATAATTACAAAAATATAAATAATAAATAAAAATATAGACTAGAAAAAATATCATGTGACGGGGTGTAGCAAGAGGAAGGAAAGTTTTGGCTGCAGTAAATGACCAAAAGTATACTCATTGATCAAATTGATGTTCTTATAAAGTTTCCCTTTCACAAAATACATTTGATCATGAGAAAGTCTGTTGACACAATTTTTGTGCCACAACTCTAATCTAGTCGATTGTAAGTGGCGGAGAAAAAGTGGCAGTTAGTCGCTCACAATCAACCACATTAGAATTGTGGCACAAAAGTTGTGGTCATAGACTTTTTAATCTCATATCTAGTTGTGTGTCTCATTGTAATGTTATTCATTCAAAAAAAAAAAAAAAAAACCTCATGGTGATGACACAGCATTGGTTTTATTGTTTATATGTTTGTGAAAATAAATAAGCACACTGCTAGTTTAGTGGTCCACATTATTCTTGGTGTGCACATTAAATGCCAAAGCTAGTAATAGCCTAATAGGACATGTAACAACTTCCAGTACAATGGCATTGCCACAGATCCAATACATAAATGCTCTCAACTAATCTAAAGTGAAATAAACGCAAAGTGAAGAAAACATAGATCATCAAGGGAGAAAAGCGTGCGTGTGTGTATATCCCATGATCCCATTAGAATCAGAATTCATCATAGAAACTAGAAATAACCCCATCAAACATGGGTGAGAGAGAATGCATATTGAGTCCCCATTGGTAGATCACAGTTATATCAAAGATATAAAGTGAATGATCCCATCAAATTCAATACATCTCATGAACAAGTCATAGTAATTAAACAATAACTAAAAGCTAAATTCAATAAAAATGAAAGAAAAAAAGAAGAAGAAACAAATACACTCAGTTGACTTTAACAAGATAATTCCCAAACCATTTCCTCTTCCTTCTCTCTGTTTTTTTTTTTTTTTTTAATTAAATGATGTCTGTAAATTCCAATTAAATTGACCGTCAAACCTAAATATCCACTGAAATGTTCAAGAAGACTAAAAGAAAGCCTCTACTGATAAATCACCAAATAATGTCCCAAAAATTTAAAAACGAGATCTTGTTTTATAAGAGATCATGATAACTGGTTTGAAAATTGAACCCACATGCTTATGCTTATTTATTAGCTATCACTAGCATTTAAGAAGAAGAAAGATTGTCAGAAAAGCTAAAAGACATGTATTTGTTATCCATTTCAACATCAACTTTATATCTATCTATCATCATAAAATAAATTAAGAAAAAGAAAGAAAGCTTTTAAAATGATCCAAAAGTCATTTGTATATATAGAAAAAGATCATAAAACTGTGAAACAATAGCATTAAGAGAGAGAGAGAGAGAAAGAGAGAGAGAGAGAGAGAGAGTAATATATAGATTTACATGGCAGCAAAAGCAGCGAGCCATTCAAGAAAAGTGGAGCCAAAGCCTAAGCTTCCAAGCTTGATGACATGGGTGGCTAGCTTTTTAACAGCGTTTGCAAGATCTTTCACGTCAGAGTTAAATAGATCTTGATCAGTTTTCATTCTTATGTAGCCCTTCGCCATTAATGTACCAATCAATCTGAGTTCTTTCTTTTCTTTTTTTGCTTTCTGGGTATCTCTGTGAGGGAGAGATAGGTGCGGAGATAACTTGAGAGACAGAGTTCAGTATATATTTATTATTATTTGACTGTCGGATTTAACATCGAAGTGAGTGTTTTTATTTTGCTTTTGGAGCAAAGACGTGAGTGTGAACAGAGAGAATCCAATTTGTAACTTTCTACATAAAGAGTGACACGTGTATTCAATTATATGGACAATTTATTATTTCCCCATCTCCACGTCTTCACTCTCCAGCTTCCACTTGTCATAAATAGCCAACCAATGATGTCATAGACGTGTGTGCGTGCTTTTTTATTTTTATTCCAACAAGTATTGTCCAATAAATAATTTGACGTCGGCACCATTCAAAGCACAAGAATTGTTATTCTAACCCTCTAGGTAGATTTCATCTATAAACACAGAGTTTATGGCTTATTGATACTGCCCATCACTATTTAACTATTGCAAAAGTTTATTGG
Organism: Quercus cerris; assembly: GCA_963669245.1. Classification (NCBI taxonomy): domain Eukaryota; kingdom Viridiplantae; phylum Streptophyta; class Magnoliopsida; order Fagales; family Fagaceae; genus Quercus; species Quercus cerris. Next base: position 41,238,540 of record OY770013.1, on the reverse strand, counting down.
TATTGAGCCCACCATGAGAAGTATGAGGAACCTAAGTAATTTCTTTGGAATCGATTCTTTTCGTGTCCTCTCTCCCCCACCCTACGAATAGGAGGAGGATGATCCTAGAGGTGTTTGAAGCGGAGTTTGAGTTATGTTTTTTTGAGTGTTTTTAATATATGTGTAAATGAAAAAATGTGTAAAAAAGTACGTAATGTTATTTAAAATATGTGAAAATATGTTAGAACTAATCTACCAAACACCCCTTAATCTCTTAAAATGATTCATTAAAAATTATCTGTAAGATAAATCTGTCACTTTCTTTCCATTTTTTTTTTCTAGTAGGTTAATAAACATAATGTACTTTTTACTTATCAATAATATCTTTTATTTCTTTCAGCAGGATTCGAAATATTTGCCTTATTGGGTAAATATTTCCCCATCTCCACTCTTCAGCTTCCACCTGCCATAGATAGCCAACCAATGATTTCATAGACGTGTGTGTGTGTTTTTTTTTCTTTCTCTTTTTTCAAGTATTGTCCAATAAAAAATTTGACGTGGGTACCACTAGTTTTTATTTTTTGGAGTGGTACCGACGTCATAGACGTCGGTACCATTCAAAGCACAAGAATTGTTATTCTAACCCTCGGTATGACGTCGGTACCATTCAAAGCACAAGAATTGTTATTCTAACCCTCGGGAGATTTTATCTACAAACACAAAGTTGATGACTTATTGATACTGCTAATCGTAATTTAACTATTGTCAAGTTTGAAATTGGTTTACTTTGAGTACTTTTTTAATTGGATATGTTCTTTTGTTTTAAAAGTACAATAGTAAGTGATAATGAGTTTTAATTATCACATTTTATTTAGTTAATAGGTGATGTAGCAGTCTCTCATTAAAACAAAATAGAGATTTAAAAAAAAAAATACTGAAAATAAGTCAAACTCGTAAAGTTTATTGGTATTGAGCACACTATGAGAAGCATTAGCAGGAACGGATCTAGGTGGGGGCCCAAAGGAGACCGCCTGGGTCCAAATATATATTTTTTATTTTAGTTATTATATATGTCATTTTTGTAGTTTGGCTCCATCTAAAATCTTAGGCTTCCTTTCTTTTTAATAAGTCTAACTAGCCTTACTCAAATAGCAACTATCTAACCCAAAAACTTAACAAAAACAATAAAAATATTCACAATAGTGATTGTATTTTATCCAAAAAAAAAAAAAAAACAAAACTACTTTACCACCAAAGAACCAAAAAATTATGTGTTATTGGAGAAGTTTAAGCTAATTTTTTTGTGACTACAGTAAACTAGTATAAATACTAGCTAATTGTAGTAAGTTGTTAAAAATCAAATACAATATTTTATTAAGATTATATCTATTCATTTAATTAAAAAACTCAAATTCTCTTCTTCTTCTTTTTTTTTTTTTTTTTTTAATTTATTTTAATGAGTTTTTTATATTATTTTAAATGAAGTGATAAAAAAAAAAATAGAACATTTGATATTGAGTGTATTGTAAAGTGAGGTGGTAAAATAGATGAAATACATTTTAAGATGTTAAAAGCTAAAATGTTTAGCACCACCCCTGTAAATGCTTTAACTTCAACAACAACAACAACAACAACAACAACAAAAATTCTAACCAGCCTAGTATTAAAAAAACCATTATTTTGTTTTTTTTTTTCTTTGTTGGTAAATAATTGCATCTTAATGTATTTAAAAACATCAATTTTGAGTATTTATAAATTTTTAATACTATATGGATACCTATTTGGATGTTTTTTTCCCTTTATATTTTGATCCCTGCTTACTTAAAATATTAAGTCCGTCCCTGAGCATTAGGAACCCGAAGTACTTTCTTTAGAACTGATTCTTTTCATGTCCCTTCTCCCTACCCTACGAATGGGTGGAGAAGATAAAGGAGAACCCCTAATCTCTTAAAATGTTTCATTAGGAATCATCTGTATGATAAATTTGTCACCTTATTTCAATTTTGAATGTGTTGTCATTCAACAAGATTTGAAGTATTTTCCTTGTTGGGTAGAATGGCTTCCGCTGTGGGTTATCAACCTTCCCTTAATACCGAAATGAGTTCTCCACACAAAAAAAAAAAAAAAAAAAAAAAAAAAAAAAAAAAAAAAAAGAAAAAAGAAAAAAAAAAGTACTTTTACCAATTATAGAACAAGCATTATAAATTGAAATTATATCCTATTAATTTTTTTTAAGTCGCCTAATTGTTCTATCTTGTAATAAAAAAATAGAGTCACTTATCTTCATTAATATTATTTTTTATTATATATCAATTATAACATATCAATATTTCCCAAAAAAAAAAAATACACATATATATATATATATATATAACACATATCTATTACGTATCAATCACACTAATCCATCCTACCGCGTTTTTTTAAAAGAAAATTTGTGGTTGAGAAGTGATCAAGGTAGGAAATACATGGCATATTATTATATAGGCGTAAATGCACTTTTAATCCTTGCATTTTTGCTTTTTTCCATTTTGATCCCTACATTTTAATTTTACTACTTTTAGTCTCTAAATCAATTAACGCGTGTTATTTTGGTCATTTCCGTCAGTTAATAGGCATAAATATCTGAGGTGGCTGATGGAGGACTTAAATATTATTAAAAATCCACATGACCCATGACACATTAGCAATTTCCGAATTCACGTCACCCATCACAAAATCCATGTCAACTCTAACTTTAAAAAAAAAAAATTTATCAATTTTAAAAATTACAAAATTAAAAAAAAACATAATTAAAAAAATAGTGGAATTTAGATTTGTGTGTGATGTTGTTTGTACTTGTTTCTTTTTCTTTTTTATTTTCTTCTTTCTTTTTCTTTTTCTTCCTCAAATCTCTCTCAGTTTCTCCGCCTCCATTCTTTCCTTTTCTTCTATTTTTCTTCTTCTTCTTCTTCCTCCCCATATCTTGGTGCTTAGCCTTCTTGAACTCTCTTTATCTCTTGATTTTGGTCAAACCCAAACCCATATGCCTCAAGCTCCTTTCTCAAATCAATGGGTCTCTCTCTTTGGCTCAATACGATGCTTTTCTCTCTCTCTAGCTCAAATCGACGCTCCCTCAATGGGTCCAGTCTACCTTGGTCTGTTGGTTCCAATTAGTGGTTGTGAAGCAGCAGTCTGCTGGGTCTGCTGGGTGGTGAGTTGAAGGGTGGGTTAGTTGTTGGAGTGGGTTTGTTTTGGTGTTCTTGTTGGTATGGTTGGAGCAGTGTTCTTGTTGTTCTTGTTTGGTTATGGGTTTGTTGATTGTTGATTGCTAGGTTTAGAGAGAGGTTGAGATGTTTTGCTTTGTGTTGGTATGGTTGAGGGATTGAATTGGGTTTGTTCAATTTTGTGGGTATTTTTTTAATAATTGTATTGATTTAATTTTTGGATTTAAATCTATTTTTCTTTTGGATAATTTGGTTTGTGTATATATATATGGATTGATTTTGTTTTGTACAATATTCTTTTATGATTTTTCTGTGTTTGATTTGGGTTTGTATGATTTTTTTTGGGTTTGTGCTTGTGTGTTCTTGCTGGGTTTGTATGATTTTCTGGATCTAACATGGCATTTATTTTGAGAGTAAATAGTTTATGTTTGTTATTGTGTTCTTTGTGTTTGTGATCTTGTGTTAATGTTTAAATTTGAGTTTGTGTTTTTTGTGTTTGGTTCTGGGATTGTGCTTTATGTTCTTCTGATAATGTTTAAATCTGTGATTGTGTTCTTGTTCAAAATGAATTAGATATGAATTTATGCATTTTATTGTTTTTAATTTTGTTTTTTCTTTTTTAATTTGATTAAAATTGATTAATAATTTTTTTTTTTTAATATTTAGAAGCTAACATGGCATTTTTTTAAATGCTAATTAAAAAAAATTTATTATTTTTTAATTGGCTACGTCAGTGTTTAATGTGCCAGCAGTGCACTTAATTTTCTACCTAAGCGATTTCCATCTGTTGACTGACGGAAAGGACCAAAATAACACGCGTTAATTGATTTAGAGACTAAAAGTAATAAAATAAAAATGTAAGGATCAAAATAAAAAAAAAGTCAAAATATAGAGACTAAAAATACATTTACGCTTATTATATATTATAATTTACGTATATTTAATTTCATTAGTTGGATGAATTATGAGGAAACCTTAGTACTTTGCCACATCCAAGTACTAGTGTCGACTGGGGAGAGTAGAGTAGGGACATTTAAAAAAAAAAAAAAAAACTATTATTGTGATGACAAACCATAATTGATGTTAATAAAAGTAATGTTAGTACATTTATATAAAGTGACTTCCTTCATCAACATGGAAAAAATATATATCAAAATGAGTGCCCTTAATATTACTCATTTTATTCAATGAATCTTTATTTTGTTAAAAAAAAAAAAAAGTATTTCTATCCTTTCTTTAAAAAGAAATCAAGTAGCTTGTGTCTTTATGGGTAAGCCAAGTCAAATTTATGTCCCGGACTCCCAATGAAGTATAAAATTTTAAAACTATGAATTGCCATAAAAATTCTTTAAGATTGTGTTTGGATTTGGAGATTTAAAATCAAGAAATATAAAGGATTACTATTAATATAAATTTAGAAGAGCATAATGATTTTACTTTTGAAGATTTTGTCCAAACAAAACTATATATTATAAATTTGAAATAAATTCACCAAATCATTTCAAATCATATATAAATAAAGCTAATTCTCAAAAAAAATATATAAATAAAGCTATGTAGCTTACCCACTTTTTTTTTTTTTTGAGAAACAAACACACACACACAAGGGAGAGGGAAGCTATGTAGCTTATTCTCTTCTTTTCAATAAAGTTTCAGTATTTCCCATAAAAAAAAAAAAAATATATATATATATATATATATATAGCTCAAACCTATGAATAACTTCATTGATAGAAAAATAAATAAATAAAAATATGCCTCGTTTCCTTTTTTACTCCATTCTTTGGGCTTGAATCCCAATTTGCATTTAATAAGTTCAGTCATTTTTTGCTTTTCATTTCAATCAAGCTAATAACTTCTAAAACTCAATTATTACTAGTATGAATAATTATCTTATAAGACCGGCTGAATGGCCGATACAACACCCCTCTCACAATATATTGGCTCCTTAGTTGCAAGGAATCCACAAAATTTAAAGGAACTGTTGTACAAGATCGTCTCACAAAATACTCTCTATCAAGCGACATACAACGGAGTGAAACTTGACGAATCATAAATTTAATTTGCAGGGCCCATACGAACTTACTAGCCCTTGCCCTAAAAGAACCCAACACTAAGGCCTAATTCTCAGAGAAAAGGGCCATAACTCAAACCCTAAAAGTTTGGGCCACAAGCAGTCCACTCAACACTCCAATTGGGTTTGCATTACCTTTAAGCCCTACCTTATTCGCTTATCTTTGCGCCTTAATCAATGAACCTCCCCATTGAAAAGGCTCCCACATCCAAGTCCAAACAAAAAAAAAAAAATGAATAATTTTTTTTTTTGATAATAAATAAATAAATGAATAATTTAAACATTAGTTCTTGCCTTTTGAGCACTATGACATCACTAACAGAAGGCCCAAAAGTAACCAACAAAAGAAACAAAGGCTTTGAATACAGTCAGTCATTTTATCATTTGGCCTTTTGCCTTGGAGATCAAAACCAAATTAAATAAGCAAAAGCCAAAATGGGCCTTGTGCTAGCCAGATTTTCACGTCATCACAATTCAAGCCATGTTGCCATAATATTCAGCCTACCAAACTTTGGATTAGGCTTTGCTGGGGGCGACACTCAAGCGTAACAGTGCTTCATGTAGTATGTTATGGTTGATATATAATGAATGTAATATTAATGGTGGACTCACATTACACTAATCACTACTTGTTATCTTAATAATTGTGAAAAATATTATAAAATTTTTTCTCTCTACAAATAGTGTTCGAAGTTCCTAGCTTTTTACTCAAAAGCTTATTTATTTATTTAAAGTTGGCAAAAATACAATTAATCTTGAAAAAAAAAAAGGGAAGCTTTAAAAAGTTTCACACAAGCACATTAGCTAAAAGGGGAAAATAAGAAGCAAAAAGCTTATGGAGCTATCAAATAAGTTATTTTATGCATTTTTAAATTTTATTATGTATTTTATGTCATTTTAATTATATACCATAATTTTTTGTTTTAAGAATAAAAGTTGGGCCTTCTACTTAGTGCTTGCACTATGTAGCTAAATGTAGGTCCTATAACTTATAAGTTATAGGATATAATTTCATTATATGATTCATTATAAATACAATTTTACTATTAACATAGTTTAGTCTCATTTAAATTCAATTACCAAAATTTCCAAAATAATTTAGAATACTACTTCAATTCAACTATATACAAATATTTAAAGAAAATTTAAAATTTTCCATTATTAATTTTAATAATAATATATTATAATTTCTTATTTTAATAAAAATTTTGGTTTTACACAATGTACATTTGTCCTTACAAATTGAAGTAGTTTTTTATTATCTATTTTATTATTTAATTTCAATTTTTTGGTTCATATATGTTTTTTTTATTATTAATCCATGCATCTCACTTGCTTGTTTCTAGTATTTATATTTAAAAAAAAGTTTTGGTGGAGCAAAGGCCCTCCTTGCTCTAAATATAATATGTCCTTGTTAAACAAGGACAATAGTCACCTTAATTTAAATTGGGAAAATTACAGTAGACTCAGCTGTGATTTGGCCTGTTTTCACTTTACTTACTTGTGATTTAAAACTTAACACTTTACCTACCTGTGTTTAGTTCTATTTGGTCTCTGTTACCCACCTTTGGCTTTTCCATTTAAAAAAAAAAAAACTTTTACTACCAAAACATAACATAACAAGAATCAAAAGGTTAGGGTTTGAATTTTTTGAAAGAGCTTGGGTTACTGTTTGGCAAATTGATATCTCTAGTGTAACCAAGTTTTTTGAGTTATGAGACTGCTCGACAAAACAAAATAAAAATAAGTATCGTTCAATACAAAAGACTATTTTTTTTTTTTTTAAATTCTTGTATTCCTTAAGAACAAATTTGATCTTAGTGGTTTTCTCCCTAGTCAAAATCACCAAATCCCTACCACCAAAACAAAACCCAATTCAAGTGAGGATGATTGATTTGAATTTTATTTTATGGGTTTATGTTCAAGATATGTGTGAAGTGAGAGAGTGGTGGGTTGTGGGTTGCGGAGGTTGTGGGTTCTGATAGTGGTTGCGGTGGCTGTGGGTGGACGACAAAGAGGGACGACAAAGAGAGGAGAGGAGATGATTGATTTGGGTTTGAATTTTTGGATTTATTCAAGATATGTGTTAAGTGAACAAACCCATATTAAAAAATCATCTTCATTACAAAATTGAAGAAACCCAAACTTAAAACTCTAAAAGTCAACACGAGAGACAAGAGAGAGATAACACAATTTTGATGAATTGATACCATGGGCCTTGGGTATGGCTGTGAGGACCTTGACTTTGTGGAATTAGAGATCAAAGATAAGTTCTTCCGTGGCCTTGCTGTGAGCAATGAAGTTCTGGATTGGTCTCCTTAATGCCACAGACAGAGAATAGAGGAAAGAATAAAATCAGAGATCTGAGAGAGAGAGAGAGAGAGAGAGAGAGAGAGAGAGAGAGAATAGGATGGGAGTTTGAGAGACAATGAGAGTTTGAGAAAGAAGATGAAGCATATGAAAATTGATACCTAGCTCTATCTATTTAGTTTCTTTACAAATTCCCTATTTGATCTTGTTTCTATCTATATTTTTGTTATTTTTATATTTTTGGAGGAGAGAGATATAAAGTATAAGCAAAAAATACTTATTTACCCATAATTTTAATAGAGGTGGGTAACAGAGACTAAATGGAGCTAAACACAAGTGGGCAAAGTATTAAGTTTTAAACAACGGATAGGCAAAGTGAAAACGGGCCAAATTACAAGTGAGTTTACTGTAATTTCCCCATTTAAATTCATTTTAGTAGGTAATTTCTGTTGCATGTAATGTGTGTAGGTATATACTATGTGCAACAATTATTACTCCATTTTAATTAATGCCCACAGCCCTAACCTTCTACTCCTTTTTATATATATATATATATATATATAAAGTTCAGTCCCAACCATTTATAGTTAGCCTCCAAGAATTCTATTAGTATAAGAGCATTCACATCCCATATCTAAACAAAATTCTATTTTACCATCTTAAAAGTTACTTTATCATCTATATTATATCATTTTTCAACGTCCCTAAGAGCATCCGCATTTGGATGGCTATATGCCAAATGCAAAGCAAATTTGGCATACAAACCCAAAATACACCCAGCAGCTGGAAGGCCAAATGTGAAATGCTAAAAAAAATTTGGGATATTGCTACAGTACCATCTTAAATGTAAGATGGTACTGTAGCTCAATGTTATAAAAAAAAAATAATTTTTTAATCCTTCCTCCTCATTTTTAACCCGCGAATTTCTCTCTCATCCCTCATTATTTTTGTTCTTTTCTCCCTCTTCCTTCTCTCTTTCTCAGTTGCTCTCCGATCTCTTCAGACTCAAGACCTATCCACCGGAGCCTCACGCCGGAGCCTCACGCTGGAGCCTCAACGGCGGAATCGGATGGGTCAGCTAGAGGGCTCCGATGGGTTTGAATCGGCGTGAGCGCATCGGTGAACCTGAATGGGTTTGGATCGGCGTGAAGCTCCAGTTGTGGGGTTTTTTTTTTTGGGTTTGGATCGGCGTGAGGCTCCGGTGATGGGGTTTTTTTTTTTGGGTTTGGATCGGCGTGAGGCTCCGGTGGATAGGTGGATCGATGTGTGTGGTGATCGGTGTGGCCTAAATGGGTTTGGATCGGCGTGAGGGCTTCGGTGGTGGGTTTTTTTTTTTTTTTTTTTGGGTTTGAAACTCTTGGATTGTGTTTTGTTTTTGTTTTTGTTTTGGGTTTCTGTTTTTGTTTGTGTGGCTCTGTGTGTGTGTGTGGTGATGGGTTTGGCTGTGTGTGATGAAACCGGTGCTAGAGGTTGGCTCTGTGTGTGTGTGTGGTGATGGGTTTGGCTCTCTGTGTGTGTGTGTGTGTGTGGGTTGATGGGTTTGGCTGTGTGTGTGTGTGTGTGGGTTGATGGGTTTGGCTGTGTGTGTGTGTGTGATGAAACCGGTGCTAGAGTTTGGCTCTGTGTGTGTGTGTGTGTGTGTGGGTTGATGGGTTTGGCTGTGTGTGTGTGTGTGGCTGGGTTGAAACCGGTAATGAGGGAGAAAGAGAGGAATAGTAAAAGAAAAGAATAAAATAGAATATTTAAATAAAATGAGATAAGAAATAAAATTTTGGGATGCTGGGTGAATTGTAAATGGTATGGTATAATTGAAAAAGTAGATTTTTGAGATGGTAAAATAGGATGAGATATAAGATTGGGATGTGGATGCTCTAACATCCTAAACTTTATTTTTTTTGCAACTTTATTTAAATGTTCTTTTTTAATCTTTTTTTTACTATTTCTCTCTCTCTCTCTCTCTCTCTCTCTCTCTCTTCCTCTATTTCTCCCTCTTCCTCTTGAGCAACCAACAGTCACAACATCGATTAGCAACACCAGAAAAAACCCAACCACACCCACACTCATCAAACCCATCACCTCCACCACGGCAACCCCCCCACCACCCACGACCAAAACATCACTCACGGCCAAAACACTACTCATTAGCAAGGAACCCATGAACATCACCCACGACCAAAAAACAACTCAACCACACCCATGAATATCACCAACGGCCACCAAAAATCACCACCACCACCACCACCACCACATCAGTCACAAACCCACCACCACCAGGAAAAAACACAACCAAAACACAACTTAACCACACCCATGAACATAACCTGCGGCCACCAAAAATCACCACCACCACGGCAACCCTCACCACCACCACCACATCAGTCACAAACCCACCACCACCAAAAAGAAAAAAAAGAAAAAAAAAAAAAGCCACCACCATACCCATACCTACGTAGGCGGTGGAGAAGTCGCCAGCGAAAAAGGCCACGTAGGCCCTGGCTTTGGCTTGTTCAGCCAAGGCATGAGATTGAATTTGAATGCCGCGGAACGAGTGAGGCTTGTTGGCTTTCGCATATATGCTGCCGAACAAAAGGTAGGAAATGACTTTAGCTTCTTCAGCAGTGCCTTGATAAATCCTCATCAAGATGATTTCATACAGAGAATAAATTGAGAATTTTGATTTCACACGGAAACACCCATGGTGGCTTGGTGATGGTGTTACTGTCCACCATGGGTTTTGGGCTTGAAGAGGGGAAAGCAAAATAGAGATAGGAAAGCGAGAGTTGAGAATAAAAAGGAGGGACAAAAGAAATGAATTCTTTTGTGAATGCTCTAAAGAGCTCACAAAAGAAATGAAAAGCCTACTGAGTGGTCCTTGTCCTTCTAAAAGGACTTTTTAAAATAAAACAAATTTCTAACTTTCGGTGTTTAATGCCGTTAAAATCCTTTAGCAATTAAATAAGAAATCATTTCATAATTAATTTAAAGTTAATATAAAGTGAGAAATATTAAAGGTTAAAGTCAAGGTGGAGCCTTTCAGCACTGATTGAAGACCCTTGGCCCACGGGTTAATGGGCCAAACTCCATCCACCATGGTAGGGTAGCCAAAAAATATAAACTGAATAATTCATGAAATCAGTAATATAGCAGGCATTCGGGTAAGGTTATTATTTTATTTCTATTGATAAGTCAATTTTCTATTCTTAGATAAATGAATGTACCAAGAATTTTGTAATTCAACTGATTGATAAATTCTAATGTTTTTAATAACATCATTAAGAATTCAAAAAAAAAAAAAAAAAAAAAGGCCATAGTAATTACAATAGTAATACAAAGACTCTTCCTTTAAAAAATAAAAAGTGGAGCATATGCTTATTCGTTAGAGGCAGAGGATTCAAAGGCTACATCAGGTTCCTTATGCTTATGATTATCTGGAACCTCATTTTCATAATGAATTGAAAGCTTACTTTAATAAGAGGAGGTGCTGGACTACAAGAGCTAGATATGGGTTTGTAGATGTTGATAATCTCTCTCAGGAGCATCCCTCGCATGTTACTGTGGACCTTGAACCACAGCCGACCCATGCTCCTAACCCCAATCCGAGTAACTCTACAGCCCCCACACCACACCCCTCATCTCATCATCATGACTTTGGGCATGCTTCTCTTCATACAGCCATTCGTTCCCTGTCTATCAACAGAGGTAATGTTCCACCAACTCCTGTAAACTCTCCAACTTCACCTTCTGATACCCTACATAATCAAAACCTGAACCTAAACCTGCATGCAGACCCTCCTTTAGAGCTTAACCCAAGTCTGAATTCAAATACTAGCATGCATGCAACCCAGGAGAATCAGAATAATAATTCTCTGCATGAGATGTGGGTCAATGGTATAGGTCCGTTTTTGACGAATGGGGAATTAAGGGAGGCCACAGGTTCTTCCTCAGCTACTGAAAGTGATTCGGAGATGGTTGTGTTGTTTAACTTAGATCAACTCAATGATAATCGTCCGGAATGGTTACGTGGGAATGCATGGGAAAGGGGTCAAATCCCAGAATCTCCTGATAGACTTAACAATCCTGTGGTCAATAGAAAGGAAAGGGACAGATTACGGGCTGCAGTTGGAAATGTGCAAAGTGGGCCTTCTTCTATTTCTGCCAGTGGCTCGGCCCAATATCAAAGCCCCATTTAGAATATGCATGAACTTCACACTATACCCAACCTGATCCAATCAGTCAGTCTTGATACGGGACTGGATGTTATCAGGAATTCAAAGGTCTCAGACACAGCTTCTAGTCTTTCTTCTTCTACTTCGGCTAGGACTAATCCTGGCATTTGTGGTCCTTCCAAAAAGAGATTTGGTACTGAGCTGGGCAGGATTAGGAGGAACATTAAGCAGAAACTGCTATGTGGATCTTTCTCCAAAGAAGGTACCGTTTACTCCTCTCTCAATCATAATTGTTCATATAATTCTTGTCATATTACGAATGTTGAGAATTTCCTGTGTAATCCAAAGGGTTGTTGAGAAGCTGGCCCTAATCAGCTTCCCGAACAACAATGAGGATCATGAGCTGGAACTGCAGGGGTTTGGGCAAATCCTCTGCAGTTCTTCAGTGCAAGAAAAAAGCCCTTGAATTAAAACCTGATTTTTTGTGTCTAGTTAGTGGTAAAGGGAAGGAAGTATGGGAGAAATGTGGTTTCTCTGAGGGGTGGGAGGTCTCTAGGGTGGGGTTGAGTGGTGGTTTTATTTTAGCTTGGGTACCTAGGCAAGACCTGAGGGTGGTGTTTGATTCACAAAACCTCATACATATAAATTTAATGGATGATAGAGGTAGCCCCCTCTCCATCACTTTTGTCTATGGACATCCTGATCATTCTAAGAGAGGGGTGGTGTGGCAGCAATTGAAAACTTTAAAACAATGGGCACATCCTAGTTGGCTCTGTATAGGAGATTTCAACCAAATCCTTAATAAGGAGGAAAAATTCTCTTTTAAAAATGGGACCATTCCTGGAGCTGAGGAATTTCAGCAAGTTCTAAGGGATTTGCAATTATGTGATTTAAGTGCCTCGGGTCAGAGATTTACATGGATGAATAAAAGGGAGAATGAAGATTTTGTCATGGAAAGGTTGGATAGAGCTTTTGGGAGTGTGGAGTGGGTTAATCAATACCCTTTCTATTCCCTTAAGAATCTTCCGATGGTTCAATCTGATCATGGCCCAATTCTGTTGGACCTTGAAGCTCAAACACCCTTTAGAAAAAGACCTTTTAGATTTGAACTTATGTGGTTAAACCATGAGGATTGTACAAAGATGGTGTAGCATGCTTGGGATTTGCATTCCATAGGGTCAAGAGCTACTCAACTAAGGAACAAATTCATTAATGTTAAGTGTAAGGCCATAGAATGGAATAAAAAAGTCTTTGGTAAAGTGGAAGTTGAAATTAAGAGGAAACAATGTCAATTGCAACAGTTACAGGACTCCATTATGACTAGTGAAGATGTTAAGAAGGAGAGAGCCTATAGAGAGGAATTGGAGGATCTTCTGAATAAGGAGGAGTTGATGTGGGCACCAAAAGTTAGAACAAACTGGTTTTTACATGGGGATAGGAATACAAGATTTTTCCAAACTATGGTTAGACAAAGGAGGTCCAGGAATAGAATTCTTCAAATTAAGGATGTACATAGGCGCTATACTGACAATCATGAGGAAATTGAGTAGATCTTTATTGATTCTTTCCAAAGAAGTTTCAGTTGTAATTCCAATTTAACTGTGGAGAGTATTATACAGGAAATTTGTGGGCTTCCTATCCCTTCTCTCATTGATCAGCAGGTTCTTTTTCTCAAAAAGGGTATATCCAACATTGAGATTGAAGAGATAGTTTTTCAAATAGGGCCTCACAAGGCCCCTGGGCCTGATGGTATACCTGTTTTCTTTTTTCAGAACTTCTGGTCCATTATTAAAACTGATGTGTGTAATGCTATTCAAGCTTTCTTCCATTCTGGTTCCTTACTTAAAGCTTTTAATCATACTTTCATAACTTTCATCCCTAAACTTCCTAATCTTGAAGAAGTGTCCCATTTTAGGCCTATCAGTCTATGCAATGTGTTTTACTAAATTATTTCAAAGGTTCTTGTCAATAGATTGAAGCCTATTATGGATACCCCCTTTCAAAATGCCTTTATCAAAGGTATGAATATCACTGATAACATTCTTTTGGCCCATGAAATCATTGATGTGGTTAGGAAAAAGAGGGGGAAGAGGGATAGCTATGGGGTTTTGAAAATTGACATGTCAAAAGCCTATGATAGGGTTAATTGGAATTTTTTGAAGGCTGTTCTAACTGTTATGAGGTTTGATCCTAAGTGGGTTAGGTGGATCATGGAGTGTGTTACAACAGTTGAGTATACCTTGTTGATAAATAGAGGTATGACTAGGTCCTTCAAACCTTCTCAAGGTCTTAGACAAGGAGACCCTTTGTCTCCATATCTTTTTCTCATGTGTGCAAATATTTTATCCATTTCTTTAACCCATGCTGAGGCTCTCAAGAAAATCAGAGGCATTAAAGTTGGCAGAAATGGCTTGGTTTTCTCCCACTTATTGTTTGCTGATGACTCTTTGTTATTTTTCAGGAAAGATAAGAATTCTGTTCAAAATCTCCAATCTATCCTGGAATGGTATTGTTCTATCTCTGGTCAATCTATAAATTTGGCTAAGTTTGATATGTTCTGTTTTCCTAACATGCCAATGGAGGAGCAGGTAGAACTTGCTAGTTCTCTCAGGGTCAATTTGGTTCAACAACCTAGTAAGTATCTTGGTGTCCATTTCAAACTGAGAGGTAATAGGATTGTTGACTTTCAATTTCTTATTGACAAATTGCAAGCAAAATTACAAGGGTGGAAAAATGAAGTTATTGTCTCAAGCTGGTAGAACAACTTTAATTGATTCTGTTCTTCAATCCTTGCCTTTATACTCTTTTTCTTGCTTTAAAGTTCCTGATGCTGTTTGTAGTAAAATGGACTTTATTATTCGTGCATTCTGGTGGGGTCATGATTTTGGAGAAAGGAAGTTGCATCTCATTAATTGGGATAGGATTATTTAGCCCAAGAGAATGGGTGGTTTGGGGATAAAGAAATTTAAAACCATGAACCAGGCTATGCTTAACAAGCAATATTGGAGGTTATGTCAGAATCCTAACTCTCTCCTTGCTAAAATTGTCAAGGCTAAATATTTCCCTAATAGTTCAATTCAGGACTATAGAGCTAAACCGCATCATTCATGGGTTTGGAGAAATATCATCAAAGTTGATTACCCTTTTTTGAGAGAAGGGAAATGGAGGGTTGGGAATGGGTATAATATTCCCCTAAACCATAAGAATTGGTTTCCCCATTCAAACTTTAGTGTCCACCAGCCACACCTCACTACTGGCACTATGGGAGATTTGATAGATCATGATACTAGGACTTGGAAGGCTGATTTGGTTAGGAGCTTATACCCTTTTCAACAGGCTTCATCAATCCTTCAAATTCCCATCTCCAAGATGAATTCTGTCCAGGATACACTCTGTTGGAAATACTCCAATAATGGGGAGTATCAAGTGTTCAAAGCCTATGACTTGTTAAGTAGGAATAATGCTGGCCAATCGGTTTTTTCTCAAGCTCATTTGGGTTGGTGGAGATTGTTTTGGAAAATTAAGGTTCCTTTGAAAGTTAGTAATTTTGTTTGGAAATTGTTGAACAATTGTCTGCCAACTTTTCATAATCTTCATGTTAGGGGTATATCCAATGGAAATCTTTGTCCAATGTGTAATGAGGAGGAGGAGAGTTTAACCCATTTCTTTCTTCTTTGTCCATTCACAAGGGCATGTTGGCATGGAACCACTCTAGCGATCCATACTTCAGATTTTTCTAACTTGTCTATTCAACATTAGTTGAAACAAATTATTTCAAGACATGATTTGAGGAATTTGGACTCCTTGTCTTATTTACAGGATGTTTTCATTACTCTTTGGGCTATTTGGAACCATCGAAACAGAGTCGTGCATCAAGGAATCATACCTAATCCAATGGAAGTTATTCTAACTGCTCAAAACTTCTCTTGCAGGTATAAGGCCTCTCTCTCAAGTTGTCGAACCCTAAGAAGAAGAGATAGCAGCTGTTCCAACACTTGGCAGCAACCTACAGCCAGGAACTGGAACCTAATCATCAAAATTGTAGCAGCTAGAAAGAGGAGGCAATGTAGATATGGTATTGCATATGAAGCTCTAACTCTGCAGGGAGATAAGGTGTTTTTTGGAGTAGCAAGTATTTCTGCCACAACTTCCACTAGAGCTCTTTTGGAGGCTGTTATTGAAGCTGGATTGGTAGCCAAAGACCAAGGTTTTCACAATGTTTTGTTCCTCAGTGATAGCAAAGGACTTATGCAGACAATTAGGAAGAAATGTGCCACAGATTGGATGGACAGCACTAGGCTTACGGACTACTGCTTCCTAAAGCAATATGGCTTGTTTTGTGATCTTTTTTGGGTTCCTCATGTTATAGTGAAAGATATTTGGTCTGTAGCTAAAGAGGCAACATGTTTGCCACTCCACTATTGTAATCGTTCTCCAGTTGGTCTTTTGTAAAGCTACTGTGTATTTTGTTTCTCCCTTCAGTGGTATGGGAAAAGAAAAAAAAAACACAAGAAAACGACAAAATAAGAAATACTTTTTACCTAATTTTGTGGTCACTAGTCATGGGTCATGACCAAAAAAAAAAAAAAAAAAAAAAAAAAAAAAAAAAAAAATTAAGAGTATGTCAAATAAAGCTGCAACCTCTTTTAAGTCAGCAAACAAATTTCCAAGTCCCATCCTTTGTCCATGTAGTAATAAGCCGAAATGAGGGGCACCCAATTCTCTCCGTGCCATAAGGCCCATAACAATTTATAATAAGAAACTCTGGGATTATTCTTTGTTTGAAAATGAGGGCGGTACCCAATTCAAGGCTCAAGCTCATCAATTTTAAGAGGTGAATCAAAAAACTTTTCATCTATTTAGTCAATGATTTAGCAGATGATTGATTGGTTCCCATGCTTATCTGGCCTGCACAACGGTCAAAATGCTACAATGTTTACCCATGGTAAAGTTTCCACTATTGTATCACACCACTGTCTCATGCAAATGATGATGTTTTGAAAAGGAGATTCTTCATACTTTTAGTCATTTCAAGTTTACTTTTGGCAAGTTTTGGCTCTTTGGATTGAAGAACCAAACAAGGCCCTTGCTGCTGAAGATTTGAGTCAAAAGTGAAAAATCACTATTCACTTTTATTGTTTATTGATTACTGTTCAGTTTTTACTGTTCATCGATACTGTTCAATATGCTTTTTTATGCTTATTTAAGAGGGGATGTCCCTTATGTTAAACCAATAATTCTCTCTCTCTCTCTCTCTCTCTCTCTCTCTCTCTCTCTCTCTCTCTATATATATATATATATATATAAATTTGCATCTCTTTAGTCAATGATATATATATATATATATATTACATATTTTTTCTTTTCTTTTTTTCCTTAGGGATTTGAAACTAGCATTATTGTGTCATAAAACTCTTACACTTTGTTTAGAAGCTCATAAAGAAATGAAGTTAAATGGAATAATAATTTTTTTTTTGAGGAAAAAATGGAATAAGTAAATCATAAAGGAATGAAATGAATTTAAGTAATGGAAATGGATTAAGTTTTATAATCTGCATGTTTTAAAATAAAAGAATGAAAATGAATAAAATATGCAAATAATCTTGTTTAGAGTAAGATAGAATGAATTAAATAAAATCATTTTATAATAACATTACTATAATCTATAATATCTCTATTTTAAAATAAAGGGTTAAATGTGTAGGTGTATTTTGAGAGTTTTAGTTTAAATTTTATTAAATCTAATTTCTCATAATTTTGGAAGAATGAAAATTTGAGATTTTGAGAGAAAATGGAAGAATAATTATTCCCTTCTATGGTCTACCCATTCTATTCCCTTTATTAAAACTCTTAAGCAAGGGAAGGGTATTTTCATTCCCTCCAAAGGTGATGCTATACACTAATTCATTTTGGACAATATTTGGTTTCATACATGTTTAAAATCTTAGGCTTCAACCTCAAATAGGAAGATGAGATATATCCATCTCATGTGCAATTCAAATAACTTGGTTTGGTTAATTACATTTGGTTCCATACATTGCAAAGACTCGTAGCTTTTTCCTATTGAGAATTGAATCCCAAGGAGACAAGCTTTCTCCATCTATTTTTTTTATTTTTGCACCATCATAAGAGACAATTTCGGATTTGATAGGACTGACGAACTCTCCTCCTTTGGACGATCTCATCAAACATACTCGTCCACCTTGGTCGGACACTGACGAACATAGGATAACCATTAATAATAGCATTCAATGCCGCAGACAGTTACCAATCAGGAGCCAGACCGTTCGAGCCTCATCAAAACCCATATTCATAAGCCCAGAGGCGTTACAAAAAGGCACTAAAGCCATAATTAAGGCCCTAATGGCTAGGAACCGTGAAACCATATATATATATATATACACTAATCAGAGACAAATCAGGTACAAAAAATTGACTCAAGAAATATTTTCGCATTGATATTTTGATATCTAGAACTTTTTTATTATTCTCATACACTGACTTTGGCATCGGAGGCATTGTGGCAGGCATCACACCGGTGACCACTTCAAGAGAACCTTTGTTCTACATTTGTAGGGATTGTGACACGGATTCAGCTCCACCTGGACAAGCTTACGAAGCTAATGATTTATGCTTCATCAGTTTGGCGCCATCTGTAGGGATGACATTTTTGCACTCAGGTTCGAGAGTGTAGTTCCAGTCAACTTACAAATTCAGATGGAGTCCAATCAAGATTCTGCAGCACTAGCCCTGCAAATCTAGGCACTTACAGCTAGCGTGGAAGAATTTACCAGACAGAACCAGGAGATGAGGCTGTGACTTCAACAGGAGGAAAACCGGTCCAGGGCCAATCAGGAAGACGAGGGAGATAATCAAAGAAGGAGTAACCGTCGAAGGTCAGCCACTCCAGATGGACCTAGCTCAGTTCTTCTTCGGGAGATGAAGAAGGAGATGGATGAGCTTAGGAACGCTATTAAAGGGAAAACATATCAAAACCTAGACAGAGTGGTTAGGATGACGGATTCACCCTTTACGGCAGTGGTTCTGGAATGCCCAGTATCGTCAAAGTTTCACCTACCCCAGCTTGAACCGTTTGACGGACTCAAGGACCCCCTGGACCACCTCAACACTTTCAAGACGACATTAGGTCTTCAACAACCCCTAGACGAAACATTGTGTCGTTCTTTCCCTACCACTCTAAAAGGAGCTGTGAGGGAATGGTTCACGAAGTTACCAATATCGTCCATTGATAGCTTCGAGCAGTTGAGCAATTCTTTTCTATGTTACTTCATTGGAGGACAACGCCCGAGGAGGCTAGAAAACCACTTACTCTCTATCAGGCAAGGAGAGAAGGAGACTTTGAGGTCGTACGTGAAGCGTTTCACTAAGGAAACTTTAGAGGTAGACGAAGCTGATGACAAGGTGCAGCTAACAACCTTTAAAGCCAGATTGAAGTCCAGGGAGTTCGTCGTCTCACTTGCGAAAAATCCATCAAAAACGATGGGGAAAATGCTCTTGAAGGCATAGAAGTACATGAATGCTGAGAACACCTTAGCTGCGATAAAATACAAAGGGAAAACCAGCGTGAAGGGAAGGAAAGAAGATGACCGTAGAGGACGAAAAAGGAAGCCCTCGAATCATTAGACTAACGACAGGGGTAAAAGGAAAGACGAAAAAGCTCATCGAACAGTAAAATTCACTCTCTTAGTTATGCCTGTTGACAAAATTTTGGCGCAAATTAAAGATGAGCACTACCTCAAATGGCCTAGGCCATTACATTCGTCACCCAACGTGCATGATAAGAAGAAGTATTGCCTTTTCCACAAGGATCATGACCATTACATAGAGGATTGCAGAAACCTGAAGGAGCAGATAAAGGAGCTCATATGAAAAGGGAAATTGCAGGGATTTGTGAAGAAGGGGGAGCCCAGTAGGTCCAAGGATAATGACAAGGACAAGCGTGAAGCCTCCCCAAGGGGCGAGGACCATATGTCCCAACGTCCACCAAGCGTGATCGGGGAGATAAAGACGATCACATGTGGGCTATCCATAGGAGGGTCATTCAAATCTCTCAAGAAGTCATATCAGAGGCAAGTGAACAGCATCCACAGGATGCCCTCGATGAAACAGAGGCAAACGGACAGGGACATGTTTTTCTCTGAAGAAGATGCTAGAGGGGTGAAGCAACCTTATGATGACCCCTTGGTCATAATGTTAACAATAGAAGGGTTCAACACCCGGAGAATCCTCGTGGATAATGGCAGCTCCGCGGACATCATCTACCTCTCTACTTTCCAGCAATTGAAGTTAGATCCAAGAAGGCTGCGCCTATTTGACTCTCCCCGTGTCAGATTTAGTGGAGACAGAGTGTATCCTAAAGGCATAGTGATACTGACGGTCACAGTGGGAACTTACCCGAGGCAATTGACTTGTCAATTGGACTTCTTGGTAGTAGACTATCCCTCATCTTATAATGTGATTATTTGGAGGCCCACACTCAACCGCTGGAAGGCAGCTACGTCCACCTACTACTTGAAAGTAAAATTCCCAACAAAAAATGGTGTAGGCGAGGTAAAAGGAGATCAAGTACTGGCCAGAGAATGTTATCAAGCTATATTAGCTGTAGAAGAAAATTATACATGGATGATCGACGAGAAGGAAGAAAATAAAGTAGAACCTCTAGAGACAGTGGAGTTGGTTGAAGGAGAATTAGCAAGAACAACTAGAATAGGGACGACATTGAGCCCCGAGATGAGGACAAGACTTGTCTAGTTCCTTAAAGAGAACCTAGAAGTCTTCGCGTGAAGTAATGAGGACATGCTAGGTATATGCCCAAAGGTCATCCAATATAGGCTGAATGTGGACCCTGAGAAGAAGCCCGTCCAGCAGAGATGACGAGTCTTCGCTCCAGAACGAAATCAAGCAATTATAGACAAGGTCAACAAGCTGTTATCAGCAGGCTTTATTCGAGAGGTCTACTACCCAGATTGGCTCGAGAATGTCGTCCTAGTGAAGAAAGCGAATGGAAAATGGAGAATGTGTATGGACTTCATGGACC
Organism: Quercus cerris; assembly: GCA_963669245.1. Classification (NCBI taxonomy): domain Eukaryota; kingdom Viridiplantae; phylum Streptophyta; class Magnoliopsida; order Fagales; family Fagaceae; genus Quercus; species Quercus cerris. The sequence continues at coordinate 41,217,747 of OY770013.1, read as the reverse complement.
TCAACAAAGCCTGTCCAAAGGATAGTTTGATCTACCAAGGATAGATTAGTTGGTTGATTCTACAGCCGAGCATAAGCTACTGACATTCATGGATGCATTCTCGGGGTACAATCAAATAAAGATGGCTGAAGAAGACCAAAAGAAAACTGCTTTCATCACGAGTCAAGGGCTCTATTACTATAAGGCAATGCCCTTCGGGCTGAAAAATGTAGGAGTAACCTACCAGAGGTTAGTGAATAAAATGTTCAGCAGACAGATTGGAAGAAACATGGAGGTATATGTGGATGACATGCTCGTCAAGAGTAAAGAAGAGCTTACTCATCTAGACGATCTCAGAGAGACATTTACCATGCTCAGGCAGTACCAAATGAAGTTAAACCCCAGAAAATTGCCTTTGGAGTAGCCTTGGGGAAGTTCTTGGGATTCATGGTGTCCTAAAAGGGGATAGAAGCAAACCTAGAGAAGGTGCGAGCCATACTCGACATAACGTCGCCAAAAACTGTCAAAGAAGTCCAGAAGCTCATAGGAAGGATAGTAGCATTCAACAGGTTCGTCTTTAAAGTGACGGACAAATGCTTACCCTTCTTCAAGACATTAGAGCGAGCTTCGGCTTAGACTGACGAGTGTGAGGTAGCTTTTCAAGAACTCAAGAACTACTTGAGCAATCCACCCCTCCTAAATCTGTCCAAGGAGGGAGAAAACTTGTATTTGTATCTAGCAGTATCAGCCACAACTGTGAGTGCAGCCTTGATTTGAGAAGAGGATAGGAAACAGCTCCTAGTCTACTACGTCAGCTAAGCTTTCAAAGGAGCAGAAGCCAAGTACCCAAGGATTGAGAAGATCGCATTCGCATTAATAGTAACTTGACGTAAACTGCAACCTTATTTCTAGGCAAACCCCATCCTAGTAATGACGGACCAACCCATTAAGAAATCCATGAATAAGCCCGAGGCAGTAGGGAGAATGGTCTAGTGGGCATTCGAGCTTAGCCAGTTCGACATTGAGTACCACCCCAGGATAGCTGTTAAAGCACAGGCATTGGCGGACTTCATCACTGAGTTTACCATCCTAGACGAGGACAGCCTCCCCAGTGAAGCAGAAGGACGATACAAATTGATGGTTTGTCAGCTCAAAAGAGGGGAGGAGTAGAGGTCGTCATCATCACCCTAGAAGGAGAAATGCTCAAGTACAGGGTTCAGCTAAAGTTCTTGGCCACCAATAATGAAGCTGAGTATGAAGGAATACTAACGGGGCTAAGGGTCGGGAAGGCACTAGGAGCTAAAAAGATTCTCCTCTAGAGTGATTCTAAACTGGTAGTAAGGCAGATAAAAGAGAAATATGAAGCAAAGGAGGAAAGAATGCAAAAATATCTTAGGCTGACAAAGCACTTAACACATGAGTTTGATAGGGTGGAATTCATGCAAATCCCCAGAAGCCAGAACATGATAGCAGATAAGATTGCGAAGCAAGCATTGTCAAAAGAAAGACCAACGAGCATGGGCTTAGAGATGGAAGTCCAAAAGACCACAGCATTGAAGAAATCTCTACCTTTACAATCCAGAGCACAAGTAATTGGATGACCTCGATCCTATCATTCCTTAGAGATGTACATCTTCCACAGGACGTCGAGTAGGCCAAGAAGGTCAGGAAGAGAGCAACTAGGTTCACGATCCTGAACGACACCCTATATAAAAGAGGCTTCTCCATGTCGTACTTGAAGTGCGTTGACGAAGAAGAGGCCAAATACATTCTAAAGGAGATCTATGAAGGGGTTTATGGAGATCATGCAGGCCCTAGATCATTGGTAAGCAAAGTTATCAAAACATGTTACTTCTGGCCTACCTTGCAGGTGGACGCAAGGGAGCTCATCAAGAAGTGTGACAAATGCTAGAGGTTTGGGAATGTCCAGCACTTTCCAGCAGAGAGCTTGATGACGATAACCTCCCCATGCCCTTTTGCAAATGGGGAATTGACATCGTCGGCCTAGTGCCCCAAAATAAGAGGCAGGTAAAGTTTCTACTAGTCGTTATTGACTACTTTACAAAATGGGTTAAAGCAGAGGCATTTTCAACCATCACTGAAGCAAAAATCCAGAGGAAGAACATAATTTGCAGATTCGGGATTCCATAGACGATCGTGTCAGATAACGGGCGGTAGTTCAACAGTCAAGGCTTTAAGGATTTTTGCTCAAGCCTAGGGATCAAGAACCAGTACTCATCTCCAGGACACCCACAAGCGAATGGACAGACAGAAGTGACTAATCGAACACTACTCAAGATCATTAAAGCCAGGTTGGACGACGTTAAGGGAGCCTAGCCGAAGGAGTTGCCCGGTGTCTTATTGGCTTACAAGACTACAACAAGAACCTCGACAAGAGAAACCCTCTTTAGACTCACCTATGGCATTGAGGCAGTGATCCCAGTCGAGGTGGGAATAACCAGCATTAGATGAGAGACGTTCCATGAAGAGAGCAACGACAATTAACTAAAGGTCAACCTAGATTTCTTGGACGAGGTCAGAGACGGAGCTTCTCACAGAATGACAAAGTATCAGCAGAAGATGGCTGAGTACTACAACAATAAGTAAAACTCAGACAACTTGAAATAGGGGGCCTTGTCCTACGTAAAGTCATCTCAGTAACCAAAGACCTGGCCCAAGGGAAACTTGGTCTAACCTGGGAAGGACCCTACCGAATCATACATTACTCTTAACAAGGCAATTATCACCTGGAGACCTTAGACAGGCAGAGACCACCACGACCATGGAACATTGAGCATTTCAAGAAGTACCACTAATAGATGTAACAGATAATTGTATTCCTTTTTGAAAGCAATAAAAGAACTATTCACCCAATGACCTAATGCAAGCAGGCCTAGCGGCTTAAAAGCCAAAAAATTGGCTAAGTAACAAGATTCCGCCGAGACGGATGTAAGTTACCGACGATGCCAAAAATGACAAGGTCCCTTAAATGGGTGTAAGTCACAAAAGATTGGCTAAGTAACAAGATTCCGCCTAGACGGATGTAAGTTACCGACGAAGCCAAAAATGACAAGATCACTTAAATGGGTGTAAGTCACAAAAAATTGGCTAAGTAACAAGATTCTGCCTAGACGGATATAAGTTACTGATGAAGCCAAAAATGACAAGATCCCTTAAATGGGTGTAAGTCACAGAAAATTAACCAAGTAACAAGATTCTGCCTAAACGGATGTGAGTTATTGATGAAGACAAAAATAACAAGATCCCTTCAATGGGTGTAAGTCACAAAAAATTGACTACGTAACAAGATTCTGCCTAGACGGATGTGAGTTACTAATGAAGAAAAAAATGACAAGATCCCTTCAATGTGTGTAAGTCAACCATAAAATTGGCTAAGTAACAAAATTCTGCCTAGACAGATGTAAGTTACCGACGAGGCAATATTCCTTCAATGAGCGCAAGCCTCAATGAAAATTTTAACTAAGTAACAATAAGGCAAGCTATTGACGGAGAAGAAACGACCAAAGAAACAAAGCAGACAGAGACAAGAATGTAAACAAGTAAGTATAGAATTACAAACGTAAGGAAATGCCCAAAGACAATGGGCAACTAGCATTGTGTCATCATTATAAGCCTATAATTGCTGGGCAAGGTTGTTCTCAAAATAGAATTAAAAAGCCCAAAACACACTAGGCACCTAAAAAAAAAAAAAAGAGATTACAAAGAAAAAGTGGTAGGTTCAAGCATTGGCAGCATCATCACCACCAATAAGAGCACTCTCAGGAGCATCACCCTCAAGAGCCGTGGACTGGGAGGCTTCGTCAGCTGCCATCTCTTTATCCACCTCTTCCAGATCCAAATTCTCTAAATCCACTCTGGTGGGGTGCTTGACGAAGTACCTTCTCAGGAGCTCAAAACCTTTAAAATACCAACTGAAGAGCACTGTGTTATACTCCTCAATCTGTTGGAAAGCCTCAACGACCTTAGTAGCAATGGTCTTGAGTTTCTCCTTGGCAGCCAGAAGTTGCTTGTCCTTTTCCAGAGTTAGCTGCCGCTCGTCTCTAAGGTCGTCACTCAAGGTCTTGGCCTTTTCCTTGATGGTGTTGGCCTTGTCCATGGCGACAATTAGGTCTTTCTTTAGTTTGGAGTTCTCCGCCTCTAGAGCCTCTGTCCTGGACATCACAGATGCGACCTTTGCTTCTTGAGTGAGGTACTCCGAGGTGATATGAAGACTTTCCCCCAGCACCTGAAAAGAAAATTGAATCCTTTAGGACAATAAAAAAAAAAAAAAGAGAAAGAAAGGGCTGAAATTGCACAAGTACATTACTTGAACGAGTTTGTGGACATGAAGAGAAAGAAAGGGCTGAAATTGCACTCGATAAAACCTTTAGGTCCTCAGCAGTGACGACCTCATGTGCCCTTTCCACTACAAGTCCAACTTCATCCCAAACACTAGATTAACGAGAATCAGTCTTTTCTTTCCCTTTGTCGACCAAGCGTGGCCTCTTCGAGATAGGAGTAGTGATCTCTCCAACCGAAGTGGCCGGAGAAGCTGTCCTCGACGTCTCAGTACCGGGGACAGCTGGAGTAACGGGTACATCTGGAGTAACGAAAGGGCCCTTCCCTGTAACGCGCATTATCCTCTTCCTGAGATTGGACAATGGATCTCATTTTTGTGTACATATCCTAGTTAAACTTAGTTGTTATCCCTGCAAAAAAGGAAACACTTGTTAAAAAAAAGGAGAGACAGAAGCAGTGATGAACTTAGTTATGCGAAGGGCTCCGGGCCAAGGTAATACAGGGCCAAGGCAATACAATGCCAAAGTATGAGGATCGACTAAATCGTTGAAATCGTCAATTGACTTCGTGTACTCAATGGCAGCCTTAACGTGTTGCTTATACCTTCTCTTAAGCTTAGGCCGTCTCTTAACTACACAAGGAACCGAAGAATTAGCAACAACAGAATGAACGAGAATGAATGAAGAACAAAGTGCTAAAAGAAACAACGACGCACCTAGACTCGGGGTTCCCCACTGATGGAGCAACCTAGGGAGATCACCCCACACCTTGCCAGAGGGAGTCTCCCATTCATCCCCGGACACAAAAAAGAAGCGGGACTTCCAGTATCTGAATGACAAGTGTAGGTCCCTGACAATCCTAGTCCTCCTCTCCTAAGGCACTAGTTTGTAGTACCCATGCTCTTTAGACTCCTTTAGACGATATAAATAAACTAGATCATCCACCCTAATCATATCCCCTTTAGTAGCAGCCAGCCATATCTTCATATAGCTAAGCACTATTCTCCACGAATTGGGTATAAGTTGCCTAGGAGCAATGCCGAAGTAACCTAGGAGCTCCATGATGAATGGGTGAACAGGGAACCTAAGCCTGCACAAGAAAGCAGCTTCGTAGAAGCATACCTCCCTGGGCGAGAAGTTGTAAGCTTGTTCCTCCCCTTGAGGAAGACGAATCCTAACCCTCTCAGGGAATTGAAATCTCTCTCCAAACCTAGACAACGTTTCATCATCTAGACTGCACACCTCCCCGAGGGCGTGAAAAGCCCTAACTTCCCGAGGAACGGAGACCGCGGTGTCTACCCCTACCTCCACGGGATTATCATTAGACGATAACCCAGTCTCAAGCTCACTCGATCTCACCTCAGACATTACCCCCCGTTCACTCAATAAACCCTCAAACTAGTCAATTGATTGACAAAGCAAATGGAATAAATCACCCAACATTGCACCTAAACTACTACCCTCAGAGACAAAGTTTGCAACCGAAGGGAGAAAAGCACGGGAAGTGCAAAAATGAAAGAAACTGAGGGGCAAGCTACCCTAATCTCAGAGCTATTGACCATGAAAACCAAAAAAATGGAGGAACAGAGATGAATCCTAAAAACTCAAAAAAAAAAAAAAAAAAAAAAAACCCAAAACAAACAAGGAGAGAAAGAAAAATCAAAGATTGAGCATAATCTATATCTAGGCCATAAAAAAGGAAGGAGAGAAGAAAGGCTTACCTTAAAAGGAAGCACAGAACTCAGCCACAGAATGCACCAGCTTGAAGAAAATTGCAGAGGAAGGTTGGAGAAGAAGAAGCTTAGAGCAATGATTGGAAGTTGGAGAAAGTGAAGGGGAAAGTGAAAAGAAGGGAAGTTTAAAAACCAAGGCACAAAAACTGAAATTCAGCGAGAAATCCAAAGAGTCACACAATTAGAGCATTAATTCCACTAGTCAAAACACGCCACGTGGCCATGATGTGTGTGACATCGTCACTACGCATTAAATGTGGAGCAAAATCCTAATAGTCGTGTCTGATCAGGAAACCTTTCATCTTCTAATGGTCGTCATGACACACCACGACGACCACAGAGCCCAGGGGGCAGCTAATGGGACTAACGAACTCACCTCTCTTGGATGATCTCATCAAACATACTCATCCACCTTGGTTGGACATAGACGAACATAAGATAACCATTAATAAGAGCATTCAATGCCGTGGACAGTTACCAATCAGGAGCCAAACCCTTGAAACCTCATCAAAACCCATATTCATAAGCCTAGAGGTGTTACAAAAGGGCACTAAAGCCACAATTAAGGCCCCAACGGCTAGGAACCATGAAACCATATATATATATACACTGATTAAAGACAAACCAAGTACAAAAAATTGACTCAAGAAATATTCTCGCATTGATATTCTGATATCTAGAACTTTTTTATTATTCTCATACACTGACTTTGGCATCGGAGGTGTTGTGGCAGACACCACACCGGTGACCACTCAAGAGAACTTTTGATCTACATTTGCAGGGATTGTGACGCGGATTCAGCTCCACCTAGACAAGCTTACGAAGCTAATGATTTACGCTTCATTAGGATTTATTGTAGCTTTTCTCTAACAGTAACAAGTACCAATCTACGAGATTCTCCCCCCCCCCCCCCCCCCAAAAAAAAGGTAAAATAGTTAAAAAGCTAGCTTTTTAAGCCATTCAGTATTTTGAAAAAGACAACTATTTTTAAATTTCTACACTTTTTTTATATAAATTAAATTCCCAAGCTCATGTCCCTTAAACGATCGCCAATTAATTGCATACATAATAAATGGCTTTTAAACCTCACTTTTAATTCACCTTATATACAGTTTTTTTTAACACTTCTTTTTTTTTTTTTTTTTCTAAATATTTTTTTATCAATTTCAACAATAAAACAATAAACCAAAAACAAAAGAAAAATAAAAATCCAAACACAGAAGCGAAAGATTTATAATTGATCAAAATCAAATGCTCATGGCTTTAGTCAACAAAGTGAACGTGACCAATAAACCCAACAACAACGTCCAGACCTCGATCATAAATGTCTTAACGTAGGAAAAGCTCCAACAACATTATCCTAGACAATCGCACAATCAAATCCTTCGCTAGACACTGCTTATTCTCCATGTAAGACCATCGCTTAGCTCCCTCCCATTTGATCAAAATCAAATGCTCGTGGCTTTGGTCAATGAAGTGAACGTGGCTGATGAACCCAACAACAACGTCCCAGCCTCAATCGTAAACGTGTCATAATGGAGGAAAAGCTCCACCAACATTACCCTAGACAACAACACCACCAAATCCTTCACCGGACACTGCTTATTCTCCACCGTAGGATCATCAATCTCCCCTCCATTAGACCAATAAACATATTTCAAAAGCTTTTCTCCCTCTCCCACAAACCTATGGCCCACAAACTCCTCAGGATCTTCAAAAACCTTTGGATCTTTAGTAGCGAACGGCTGATATCCAAAGATCATTTCCCCTTTCTTGATCTCAAAAGCCGCATCATGGCTATGGACCACCAAATCCTCCTTTGCCTTCGCGTACTGGAACGCAACTGGAGGCTCAATCCTAAGTGCTTCATAAACCACTGACTTAGTTAAAGTCATCTTCTCCAACGCAGAGAAAGTGACCCCACCTTCAGCTCTCACAATGGTCCTGATCTCATCACACAACTCACGATGTAACTTCTCTCCTGCTAAGCCAACTCACTTGATCAAAGTAGGAAGCAAAGTTTTCAACCCACCATAGGTGTTGAAACTAGCCATGAACACTAAATTATGACAAGCTTCATTTCTTTTAATTCCACTTTGCTCAGCTTCGTCCAAAATCGAAGCCATGGACCCATAAAAAGCATTATAAAGCTTATTATAGTCAGATTTAACAAGAAAAGCTGGTAATGGGAATGTATGGAGTAGTACATCTTCGAAAAAGTTCAACAACTTTGGTAACCCTAGTGTCATCAATGGTGCAAGTTGAAAAAACAACCATTTATTAGACATTGTTGAACCCTTTGATCCAAGGCGTGTATCTAAAGGGTTTTGATCACAAAAGAGCCTAAACACAAAGTCGAAAGACATTTTGTCACTAATGGTGTTGAAGTATACTTTGCCTTTGTCAGAGAATTGGTCTTCAAGGTTGACGAAAAGCTCAGACAAGCAGTTTCTGAAAAGTGGGATGAATTTATCGTGAAGAGAAGCGAGAATAGAGAAAATCAAACGCTTGAGAAGGGCATGTTTGGGTTCAGAAGGGTCAAGATAAGCACAAACACGGTAACCACCGGTTAAAGCTGTGGAAGGCATGTAAGTGCCGACAAAAACGTTTAATTTTTGGACTTTGGAAGTGTCAAAGAGGATGGGAAAGCTGATAGCATCAAGGAGAGCAATGACAGTAGAGTTGGAGGATATGAATGGTCCTGGAGGCATGTTGGTTCGGAAGACAGTGGATTGGTGTTCTTGAATTCGGGTTTGGAAGAAGGTGTCTTTTCCTTGGTGGTAAAAGTAGTCAAGGCGATCTTTGATGGGACCAAAAAAGGGTTTGCCATAGTTGCCTAGGATTGGCTTTAAAGGGAGGTCTGTTGGGGGAGAGTCAGTACTGGAAGAGGATTGGAGTTTGGAAGGAGATGAGGAAGACTTTGAAGACATTGTTTGGGGATTTGGGAACGAAGAATTTGTTGGTTTTGGGTAGAAGCATGTATGATTTTATAGATGTACTTGAGCCATGTTTAGAACACCTAAGCTTTCTATTTGTTTTTTCCTTTTTATTTTTTTTTTATTCCTTAAATATCACCTAAGGGTATGCATGGATCGGATTAAGGGGATTTTTTTACCCAACTCACAATGACAAGTTAAAAAAAAATTCAACCTAACCCAACCCATCACATAAGTCCAACCCAACCGACATGAGTCAGGTTGGGTCGAGTTGAACCCATGGGTTGGATAATTTATTATTATTATTATTATTAAATTGAGTAGAAAAAAATATATCATACCTGCTACGTACCTGAGTTAATAAACAAAATATACATTAATATATGAACTAATATTCCAACTCAGTTATACATTAATATATGAACTAATATATATTAATATTGGCTTTTATATAAGATAAGAGAAAAAGCTTGTTATTTGAAAAAATTTATTAATTATATAATATATGTCAAATATATATTAATATATATGAATGGCTCGGCTTAGGTTTCGTAGATTTGAAATTTTATGACTCGAACCCAACCCAACCCACCATGCCCTAAAAATCGACCCAATTCGACATATTGGGTTGAATCAGGTCAGTTTTGGCGGGTTGGCTGCACACTTGTGTGTGTGTGTGTGTGTGGTTTATATATATATATATATATATATATATATATATATATATATATATATATATATATAATATTTATAATAAGTTACAATAAGAGAGATATAATAGGCACGAGTAGAGCTAAGAATTTATTTTTGAGGGGGCCAAATAATTTTTTTTTCTTTGTATATATTAATAATATTCATATTATGTATAATAGTTTCAAATAGTAATGTAAATACAATTCAATATATAAGTTAAATATTTTATAACTCAATGTGTTCTAAAAATATGTATTTATTAAATTATACAATCAAGAGACAAGATTGAGAAAAAGAATGAGTCAATAGTTTTTAATTTACCTTATAGACCTAGATTTTCAAAATAAATTATCACCCATTAAGTATAATGACTAAGATAAAAAAGAAATATTTATTAAAGAATGTTAAGTATTATACAAACTATCACTCAAATTTCAATAAAAATATAACAAAAAACAATCAATTACATGTTTATATTATAATATATATATATATATATATAAATTATATGGTATATATATAGTACTGGTATAGTTTAATAACGGAGAAGAAAAGTTTAATCAAATAAAGATGGGAAGAACCTGAGGATTCTACAGTCTACACTAGTACACTTGCTTTGGTAGACTTTTTCTTTTAACCATATACGTGTGGAGCCTTGAAGGTATTAATAAATCTAGTTGGATGGTTGGATCAAAACTTTAAATGTAAGGCAATTGCTGTGTAGAATCAATAACAACCAATTACAGTAATTAAGTAAAGTAAAGAAAAACAGAGAAAAAAACAGGTAGATCGGTTGAGTGTTGAGATGTTGGAGGGAGAGAAATAAAATGTCAAAGAGTCGCCGGTTAGTGTTAATGGGCGCCAGAATTTGGTGTTGTTTGCAATTGTGTAGGGCTGCAAAATAGGTGCTCTATAAATGTTTTTTAGGAGGACAATTAGAATTTTTTCTCTCTTTTTTTGTTGTTGAGATAACCGTTAATGTCTAATTATTTTATGTTTTAGATATATACATTTAGTTAAAAGTAATTTTAGACTTAATAAATTACTTTTTTTTTTTGCCCAAATATAACAACCAATAACAACATTCTACTTAAAATTATTATAAAAATGTTATGGACATAACATTTCTCAAATATTTATTTGGGATTTGGGAGGGCCAGAAGCATATCTAGTCCTTGAAAATTGTTAAATTGGTTGGGATAACTTGTATCTTAATATATCTACTTTTTTTTTTCAAAATTTTTGGAGGGAATAATAGGAATTTGAATCTTGAATGTCTCCCTTAAAAGCTCTTAGAGATGTTCGATTGGGCAAAAGGATCTTGACTACCAACCCTTTGTTTGTAGTATTAAAGCATGTAAAACATTTCATAAAAACGTTGGTGTACTATTAAGTAAAACAAGCAATCCCCACCTTTGCCATGGGATGTTTCTTACTCCCCGTTGGCCTTGTTCATGATATTGAAATGATGATCCGGAAGTTTTGGTGGGGTCAAAGGGGTGAGCAGAGAAAAATTCATTGGAAGAAGTGGGAAACATTGTGCAAACCAAAAAATATGGGGGGATTGGGTTTTAAGGATTTGGTGAAGTTTAATGAAGCTATGCTCGCAAAACAAGTGTGGAGGTTATTAATTGATCACTCATCTTTGTTTTACCGGGTGTTTAAGGCGAAGTACTTCCCTAATGGTTCAATTCTTGAAGCAAAAGTGGCATCGAGCTCCTATGCTTGGAGAAGCATTTTGAAAGCTAGGAGTTTGATCAAAAGGGGTATGCTTTGGCGAGTGGGTGATGGCACGAAAATTAACATTTATGCAAATAGGTGGCTGCCAGGTGCTAGTTTTGCAAAAATCATTTCTCCATAGGTGGAAATGGCAGAAGAGTGGATAGTAGCTCAGTGGATTGACTCAAATTTAGGAGGCTGGAATGATCGCATAATTGATTCCCTTATACTTCAATTAGAGGCACAACAGATTAAAGGTATCCCTTCATGTTTGTCATGACAAGAAGATTGTATTATTTCGCCTAGGTGCAAATCGAGTATATACTCAGTGAAGTTGAGTTATCAGTTGTTATGTGAGTTAGAAGGTACTGAAGAGGCCTCGGCTTCCTTTGATGAAAAAACCAGAAGTTTTTGGAGGAGAATATGGCAGTTAAGAGTCCTAAATAAGGTCAAGATTTTCCTTTGGCGTGTGTGCATGGATGCCTTGCCTACAAAAGTGAACTTGCAGAAGAGGAGAGTGCTAGACAACACAGTTTGCAGCTTATGTCAGAGAGCTCTAGATGATGTTTTCCATGCTATGTGGAGCTATCCAATCTTTATGGCTATCAAGTTTTTCTTGGCTTCAAGGTCAGACCAATCAATTGAAGACAATCTCAGACTTGGTGAGTGTCATTCTGATTGCATTAGCTTGGCTTGATGTGTTTGCAATGGTAGCTTGGTCCCTCTAGTGTTGCAGGAATAAGCTGAGGTGTAACGAGCAGCCCTTGCCCATCCATAAAGTCTTCAAGTCCGCTTTGACAATGTTGTCTGAGTTCCAGCAGAAATTCTCTAGCCATGGTCCAAAACAGAGGCTACTCCCAGCTAGGTGGAAGCCTCCAACATCAGGTGAGCTAAAAGTAAACTTTGATGGTGCAGTTTTTACTGGCATTGGTGAAGCAGGTATTGGGGTTGTAATCCGTAATGAAACTGGGGAAGTCATGGCAGCGTTATCTGAGAAAATTGCTCTCTCGCCATCAGTGGAAACTTTGGAGTTGTTAGCAGCAAGAAGAGCGGCCTTGTTTGCAGTGGAGCTTGGGTTTCAGCATGTCATTTTTGAAGGCGATGTTGAGAGGTGATAAAAGCTTTGTCTCAGAGGGATGCAACACAATCACCAGTTGGTCATCTAGTTAAAGACTTCAGGTCTATAGCAGGGTTCCTTAGGAACTTTCTCCCTCTCCCATACTAGGAGGCAGGGCAACAATGTTGCTCATGTCTTAGCGCAAAGAGCTCAGTATTCTTTTTCTTTACTAATTTGGATGGAAGATGTCTCACCAGACATTTTACATTGTATTCTTGATGATTATCCTAGTCAATAATAAGCCCTCGCAGTCTTTGATTCTCAAAAAAAAAAAAAAAGTAAATTTATTTTTTATGCACTATTATGTAAAAAACTATAATCATTATATTTTGATCTCCAAAAGTTTTATTAAATCCGATTAAACTAGTGGTAGGACAAAGATTTTATTTTTAATACTATTAAATATGATGGTGAGCTAGCCACCAAACGAAAAAAAAAAAAAAAAAAAATTACGATTACACTTTTTTGTACTATAATTTTGATGTGATAAATTGTGAATGGTTACAATAAATTTATGGATCCATGTAAAAGAAAAAGTTAGTTAATCACAATTTGCTATATAAAATAATTGTGAGGAAAAGTGTAAAAGGAAAAAAAAAAAAATGTAATCTTAGAATTACTCAGCCACCAAGATCCTTCATTTCTCACCAGCGTTTTGAATACATCTTTCTTGCGCATTAACTTTGATATTACTGTATTACTTGCTTCTGCTCCCAACGTTTTTGGCATTTGAAGCATTTGAAGTAGTGTTTGATGGTTGCGCAGGAATATTGATTATTATTGGAGTTTTGATGATATTAGGTGATGGGTTGAAGATGAAGACAATAATTGCTGGAGAAAAGATCGAGGCCATGCTAACTGTGTTATGAATAAGACTATTTAAAAGCTAAAAAGTCAAATTTTATAACCTCATTCCACAAAAAACAATAAATTTTGGCGTATGAGGTAGGGTAGACTGCCATGCCAGCTATAACCAGAAATATTATTATAGGCCATGCTAGCTGTGCGAAATCCAAGGAATAAATATTGACTTTTATTGTACACGTTATGACAATTTAAAAACTAAAAAGTCAAATTTTATTACCTCATTTCACAAAAAACAATAAATTTTGGCGTATGGGCTAGGGTAGACTGCCATCTACAGCAGCTATAACCAGAAATATTATTATATTTCTTAGATAAAGGGACATTGTCTTTTATGATCAGTTTGGATGAAAAAGAGAGAGGAGCATAGAATAAATTTAGTACAAAATTAGTTTATTTTTAACCAATTTTATTTTACTCCCTTCCACTCCACCTCCTCCTCTCATATATCCAAAAAGGCCATTATGTATGTAGATGTAGTTTTTTATTATTATTTTAATAAGTTATTTATATTATTTTAAATAAAATGGTAAAAAATTAGAACTTTTGATGTAAAGTTTATTGTAAAATAAAGTGTTAAAATAAATAAAATAAAATTTTAAGTTGTTAAAAACTAAAATTTTTAGCTCTTTTGATATAAATGCTCTAAGATTTAAAAAAAAAAAAGAAGAAGAAGAAGAAGAAAGGGATCCCTCGTTGAAGATGAAATGCACATTCTCCTCGTCAACAATTTGAAAATCAAGAAAAGTAGGCCAAAAGTTGCCTTGGACAACCTTCTAATTTTAATTTTTTGTTTTGAAACGGCCTTGGATAAACTCAAAACTTAAACAAAGCACATCTGCATTACCTAATACAATTTCTTCTTTAATTCACCATTGAAACATTTCAAGCTCTTTTACATAATGTAACCTTGACTTCTCGCCTCTCAGTATCAATAAAAGGTTGCAGTATCTCAAATAAAAATAAATAAATAAATAAAAACTCATTAATCTTTTGAATTGAAGGGGAAAATTGTTCAAAATAATGGACTTCATTTGCTGGACTTAAAAATCATCTTGGTTGGCCTTTTAAATCAAATTGGGTTGGCTGAAACTTCAGACACTCCCATGCCAATGATTAATAAACATTTCCTCTTTTTTTTTTTTTTTTTTTTTTTTTTTTTTTTTTTTTTTTTTTTCTATTATATATATATATATATATTCCAAATATTATTTGCCCTTTCAAATATTGCTACTACTTATGCTTTGCCCTTTTGTTTTTGAGATAAAAGATAGAAACTTTATTGAGATAAAACTATAAATGAAATACAAGACTGGCCGTGAGCAACGAACCAAAAACCAGATAAAAGAAAAATACAGTAAAACATAGACAGCAGTACAGAAAAATAGAGCAGCAGTCTGCATAACGCGCTGTGTTGCATTTAGCCGCTGGTACTCCACTAGGAAACCAAGAGCCCCATCAATTATGCTTTTTAGAGGCCGCTAAACCTTATCAAAGTAGAATTTGTTTCTTGCATTCCAAAAAAACCATCTTGGTTTTTTTTTTTGCAAGGGATTTAGCATATAATTCTCCTCCCAATTTCCACATATGCAGTCTTAAGTGCATTTAAAGAATTGAACCTTCCTACGTACCTAGTTACTTCTGCTCAAATTAATAGGAATGTTCACAGGTTAGTTTATATTGGATTTGCAGGACATTTCAAAACAAACCAACCACAAACCCAAACCAATTTGCAGATGCTAATAGAAACAATCAATCCAAACCAACCAAAATTTGTAGGTTTTAGGACTATAAATAAACCAATTTGCTATTGAGCAATTTAGGTTTGACCGCAGGAAAAAAATTTATTATTTAAAAAATGTGCCAAATTCAAGCACAAGTTTTAGCTTGACTAGTTAACGAGTGAAAATTAAACCTTTTTTTTTTTAGAAACAACACCGAACACTTCTATTAATTAGCTGGAAAATCTGAAATAACAAACTAGTGTATGTCAGATGGAACATGCTCCATCTATACTAAGAAAGGAAAAGAAACTATTGCTCTATTAGCCAATGCATGAGCTACACAATTACCCTGCCGTCTAGTATGAGAGAAAGAAAAAGTTCTAAGCGAATCAACAATAAACATGGTGTCTTTGACAATTTGACCAATGGACGAGTGACCACAATCCATTGTCCGTAACGCTCTACACACTATCTCCGAGTCACCCTCAAATTTAGAACCCGTAATAGCCAATTCAACAATAAATTTTGCAGCGCTTCTTGCAGCTAAGGCTTCCAACAACTCCACCAAACCCGGGTGAGATATTTTTTCGGCAAGAGCAGCTATTACCTCTCCCTTTGCATTTCGAACAACCACCCTAATACTTGCCTCTCCCGATTCAGTGAAAACAGCCCCATCATAGTTTGTTTTGTACAGCTCACCCGGAGGAGGTCTCCACTGAATACATCCCCTGGGTGGTTTTGTTGCTGCCTTTGGAATCTTCACCTGAAACTCCGAGAGATAAGACTTTGCCGCTTGAAAAATTCTGTTCGAAGCCATCCCCTTCTCATTCAAATGCAATATGTTCCTATGGTTCCAAATAAACCAAGCCACTATTGCAAACAGTCCTAGACTATCATTTTGCTACCCAACCAAATGAATAAGCTCCTGGACATCCTGAATTTGAGGAAACTCTGTTCGGATCCTTAATAATGTGTTTGTGAATAATGTTGTGAGTATTATGGTCAATTTAGGCATATATAATATTTATATGTATACAAATAAAAAAAATAATTACACAAAATTTAAATTATATTGTATAAAACTTGCAAATATGTTACTAGGATATCAAATTATAATTTGTAATTTATTGACAATATAAAAAGTGTGTGATTCATAATAAAAATTATATATATATACACTTTTCAACAATATAAGGTTAGTAAATCTTATTGTTATACATTTATAAATGAAAATCATTTTATGTAATTAATTCAAATAATATAATTTTAACTATAATTTAGTTATGATTTAGTAACATAAATTTGTGAGTGGCTAAAAAATTTTAGTGTTGATGTTTACTAAATATGAGAAAATTATCAAGTTTCTTGTAAACAAGCTCAAATTTTATTTTATTTTATTTTTTTAGAAGAAAAAAGCTCAAATTTGTTCGACAAAAAAATGAACAAAACTTGAGTATTTAATCTAATTTGGTGATGAGCTCCAGCTAGCTCAACATGTGTTCGAATTAAAATTAATGAACATGAAAGGGATGGTTGGTCCAAGATGAGGAACAAAGGAGTTTGGTTTTGGAAAAATACCATTATTATAAAAATGTAAACACAATAGAAAATCTAAAATTTTTAATACTTTGCTTGACTTGACTCATTTATAACACTGGTTAGTTCGGATGGATTGATTTTGATCTATTTGGTCAAGCTCATTAAGTTATTTATCTTCAATAATATTTACATACTTTTGAAGTAATATTTGTGCTCAAAAATCTGAAGTCCCAACTTACACTATGTTTGTTTCGATGTAAAATATTTTCAGGAAAATATTTTACCATTGTTGAGGTACAGATTTTCGGACCCTAATTTCATTAACCCACGGACTAAAAAAATACTCACATAAGCCCATAAATTATTTTGAGCCCACATAAATATTTGCTACATATTACTCAAATATTCTCCATGTTATTGGGCTCCCACAAATATTCCCTTTATAAGCCCCATAAATCACCTTGGACCCTCTCACAAATACTACCTATTATATATCTTACATATTTTCCAACTAGGGCTTTCCACAAAAATACCTATTACTATCAAATTGGGCTACAAA
Source organism: Quercus cerris (assembly GCA_963669245.1). Lineage (NCBI taxonomy): Eukaryota > Viridiplantae > Streptophyta > Magnoliopsida > Fagales > Fagaceae > Quercus > Quercus cerris. The sequence continues at coordinate 41,200,586 of OY770013.1, read as the reverse complement.
ATTATACTATCTCCACAAAAAAGCCCAAAATCATTTAACTTGTGAGCAAAATCCAAAAAGCCCAACAAGACCCTCTTACAAAGCCCATTGCTACACGGCACCTGTAAAGTCCGTTGCTACATAGCACCTCTTAAAAGTTCGTTGCTACACGGCACCTCTAAAAGCCTGTTGCTACACGGCAATATTTTTACAAAATCTTACAAAACCCAAATGCTATTTTGGCACCTATTTTATAAAGTCCAATATTATTTTTGGCAATTACTCACAAAGCCTAAATGCTATTTTGGCACCTATCTTATAAAACCCAAATATTATTTTGGCACCTATTTTACAAAACCCAAATGCTATTTTGACACCTATTTTATAAAACTCAAATATTATTTTGGCACCTATTTTATGAAGCCAAATACTATTTTGTCACATATTTACAAAGTCCAAATATTATTTTTGGCAACTACTCATAAAGCCAAATGCTATTTTGGCACCTATATTATTTTGGCAATTACATATAAAGCCCAATATTGTTTTGGCACATATTTACAAAGCCCAAATATTATTTTTGGCAACTACTCATAAAGCCCAAATATTATTTTGGCATCTATTTTACAAAACCCAAATGCTATTTTTGCACCTATTTTATAAAGTCCAAATATTATTTTGGCACCTATTTTATGAAGCCCAATACTATTTTGTCACATATTTACAAAGCCCAAATATTATTTTTAGCAACTACTCATAAAGCCAAATGCTATTTTGGCACCTATATTATTTTGGCAATTACATATAAAGCCCAATACTATTTTGGCACATATTTACAAAGCCCAAATATTATTTTTGGCAACTACTCATAAAGCCCAAATATTATTTTTGCATCTATTTTACAAAACCCAAATACTATTTTTGCACCTATTTTATAAAGCCCAAATGCTATTTTGACACCTATTTTACAAAGCCCAAATGCTATTTTGGCACTTATTTTACAAAGCCCAAATATTATTTTGGCACTTATTTTACAAATCCCAAATGCTATTTGGGCACCTATTTTACAAAGCTCAAATATTATTTTGGCAAAAACAATTACATTATGCTTGAAAGCCCAAAACTATTTCTTGGCAAAAACATATCTTCATATACTAAAATCCCTAACTCATGGGAAATATAAATTACTCATCTCTCAAAAATATTTCTTCTACAAAATTCATGGGAACTATACTTATATTTTTCATAATCAACTAACTACAAAAACCCCTATATATCATCTATGGCAAAACTATTCATCTCGTAGGGATGGACAAGTCCAAAGAAGCTCAACTATAAGGCCCAGCTAAGCCAGCCTAGCTCACATGAAAATCCCAGCAGTTGAAGCTCACGTGAACTGTCTAGTCAAGTTTCAGTACAACCTGACAGCTAGAGCCCATCACCATCAGCTTCAGCTTTACCAGTCAGATCAAAAAAAGGACACGTGTCTAATAGGGGTTAAACCCTTCCTTGCTAAGTTCATTTCATCATTTCTCACGTGACATAAGGTTGAGGTGACATAATATAAAGCTGGAAAAGCTTTAGCCAGCTATCATTCCTTTCTTCTCCAGCCCATTTGGTTAAGGACTAAGGGCAGCCATAACCAGGCCATGAAAGCTTCTGGAACAACTTTGAAATCAGCTCATTATCTTACCAAAAACGTGTACTTTCTGGTTCATGACCAAGCACATGAACTCAAATGGGGAAACTTAGGGAAATGTGGTTTGGAGGGCACCATAGGATCTCCAGCAGAGTTCCCAGCAAAGGGCTCCAAGGTTGACACCTAGCTTGGGATGATAAAACCTACCCTAGGGAGCTCTGATTCTAGCAGCAGCAAAACCAAGATCATTAGCCTAATACATGCTTTAATCCCATCAGCTGAGGCCAATCAGCATTTAATACCAAGTCAGAATCCCAGCTGTTATTACCCCAAACAACAAGAACATTCTAAAAGCTGAGCTTACCACTCTTGGCCAAAATCCTAGGAACGATTCTCTAAGGATTTTCTAAAGATTGAGGAAGATTTAGTAGAAATTATTTGCTAATTATCCCCTCAAACTCAACTATAAATGGAACTCTCCATTAACACTTCAACACAGATCAACACAGACTAAGAGACACACTAATAGAAAGGAGTTCTTCCTTAACTTCTCTGTTTAGCCTTTTTTAAGCTCTGGCAAAGTACTGAGTTCTTAGCTTCAAGCTTAGAAACTAAGTTCTCCAGCTCCTAGCTCATAAATACCGCTCATACCTCTTCTTATAAACACTCATCTATCCCCAGCTGGAAACTCCAGCATCTTTACTATACTCTCTCACTCACTACTCATACTACTCAAAATGACTCTCTCTACTCACTATATATACTATATCCACGAGCATGCCCTGGCATTATAATGATTTTGCTGCACTAGCTAAAATCTCTCTCTCTCTCTCTTTCTCTCTCTCTCCCTTCATCTCACACTAAGTTTCTTCATTATTTGTTATAATAAAACCTATGACATTTGTTTATTCATTTTCTATTGAAGGTTATGATGTGATCGTTACTATTGAGTTTTTCCCTCATATTATTGTTTTAGAAGACTCGTCTTCAGAGTCCATGAATGATGAGTTTGAAGATGTAGACACTTTTCTTAATCTGTGAATATCTAACAGCTGGAGGTTTATTCTACTCTGTTTCACTTTATCGTTGGGATACTTTACTGCTGAAATATTTTATTACTGGGTTATTTCTTTATTGCAGTATGCTTTTTATTGTGCTGATGTGTCTACTGTAGGAAGTGTTTTTGGGCCATCTCATAACCCTTGTTAGTCCCATCCTAGGCCCAAGGTACAAAAAGAGGGTGAACTCTTCAAAAACTTCACCGATAGCCTTTGGGCCATACTTCAAGCCCATCGTCGAATTTCGGTTTAGGCCCCCAACCCAACATAAATCTCATTTGTCAGAAGGAAAACTTTTTCGCCCCCGACAACCATTTTACGATGTTTGTTTTACAATAAAATATTTAATCAAAAGTAAAATATTTTCTGTCAACCAAATCAACCTAGACAACCAAATCAACCAAATCAGATATTTTGGTAAAATATTTTACATTTTCTCTTCTCCCTCCTTACCTTATACTATCACTTCCTCACACCTCTTTCCCTCTTAGTTTCCACCCTTCCTCTCTCATGACTACTATACCTTCTCACTCTCAAGTTGTCCCTCCTCTCTCTTCTTTTCTCTCTAGCAGTTGGGACTCCTACTAGTGAGCGATGAGGCAATTGGCAGTGTAGATCGTCAATCTAGGTCGGCAGTGAGGCGGTACAAATCATCAATCTAGGTTGGCGGTGAGGCGGTGCAAATCGCCCTCCCTTTTACACTCTTCCTTATATTCCTAATTTCTTTCAGGCCGCATCTCTCAAATCTGGATAAGTGGGTTGTGGGTAGTGGGTTTGGTTTTGAGTTTGGTAGGTGGGTTTAGTTTTAGGTTTTGGTGGCTGGGTATGGTGATGCTAGGTTTTGTTTTGAGATTGGCGGCTAGGTATTGTAACACCCCAAATATTTTTTTAAAGAAATTTTCTTTTGAAAGGGAATAATATCTATTGGAGTTTATTTTTTTATTTGTGTGTTTAATTATTTTATGGAGGACTTATGAATACTTAAGTGATTTATGAGGCTAGATGAAATATGGGAGGAACCTTAAGGGTGGAGTGGTAATTAAACACAAGATATTTTTGGGGCAAACTCGTAATTAAGCCCCCTCCCATAAGTTAGCCACCCCCCCCCCCCTAAGCCCATACATTCTCTCTCTCCCCCTTGTCTTCTCTTTTGTATTTTCTCTCTTCTTGTTCTCACCACCCGCCATGGCTGATCCATTGAAGGTCCTATATCCTTACCACCACTTCAAATAACCTCCTCAATAGCTTGAATCCAACAAGTATGATCTTCCATGAGTTTTGGCTGCCCCAAACAATGATTTTAAGGTGAGTTTTCCATTGACCAACTTCCTTGATTATTTCGTTTATGGCTCACTGCTCATGTGGGGTTGATCCAATGGATGGGGATAACACTTTGGTAGGGTTGTGGGTATGTGACAGTTGGTATTAGGGTATTCAACCATGGAGGTTTTGTGCACTTAGTTTATTGAAGGAAGGAGGGGCTAACTTTTGTGTGATTTATGATGATTTCTCTATTTTGAGTTGAGTTGTTGTAATGATTTTGGTCATATATAAGAAGTTGATGAAATGTTAACTATTACTTGCCGTAGTGGTTTGAGAATGTGCTTTTTGCATACCTAGTGTTTGATAAGTTGTTTATATGAGATTTTGGGTTTGATTCCTTGTTTTTAATATGCTTTATATTTGGTGGTTTTAATGTGAGTAAATTCTCAAATAATTTGGGCTAATCTTACAACTATAGCAATTTTCTAAAGCTGTAATGATAGATTTGAGTCAGCCGCAATGCATGATTTTTAATAAATTACAGAAAAATCGTTGTGGGCTGAATTTTCTGTGGTACATTGTATACATATAGGGGAATGTTCCTTTAAAGTTTTGAATTAATCGGATAACTTTTCATTGATCAAACAATTTTTACAAAATGGCTGCCCTGCTATGTACTAAATCTGAAAGCAAGACTAAAACGCTGAGAAATTGTGGAATTAATCCCAAACCTTGGTTGATCTTATCTTAGCTTAAATATATTATTTAGTACCCAAAGAGATTCATGAGTATGCTACATTATCTTATGATGCACATTATTGTAGTAATGAATTTAAAATGTTTTGGTTGTGTCAACTCTATGAATTTCTTGGATGCTTGTTTGGTTCCCATTTGGGTAGGGGTACTTGCCTTGGGATATTCAGCTAGGCTTTAGGGCCTTAGGTTTGATTTTTGAGGGAATCCTTTCTGATTTATGAAGATAAATTAGACAGTGTAATTTTGTAGTAGGCCATGTTATTAATAGGTTTGATACTTGTGTTTCTAGGTTCCAAGGTACTTGATGATGGACCTAGTGATGAGATTGGTTGATTTCATGGTCTCGGTTGAGGTAAAATTGGTTTGCATCCTGAGATAAGTAGCTTTTTAATGAGATTTTTGGAAAATAACCATGTTGCATAAACATTGTTTTTGGGTTAAACACATTTTGGAAAATTATTTGTGGAACTATATCTTTCTCAAAACTATTGTGTTGTAACCTTAATGTATATGACTATTTATGAAAAGTGCATCATGTTTAATATTGCATATGGGGAAATGCATGAATATTTGGCATGGGAAAGAAAAGCATCTTTGATTAAATTCTTGAGAATGGATTTTATGGATTTAATGAATTATTCACAAAATTTAAAGATGCTTTGATAATTAGGAGAGTTGATACAAAATCTTTTTGACAAGTAATGAGTTTGAAGGCTTTGAGAAGCTTGTGAATATCTTTGGATATTAAAAGGTTTTGTGAAACTACTTGGAAATGAAATTGTGATTTGAATTCATGTAATCTGTGAGCTCTTTATGTTTTACCCTTATGCCATGACGTGTGATTACCTAGCTAGATATTATAGTCTGTGTGACATTGGTATCTTAGCACCCGTCTTTGTGATGGCGTATAAGTTCCGTCTTTGTGGCGGCGATGAGTTTCATCTTTGTGATGGCATATTAGTTTCGTCTTTGTGACGGTAGATTAGTTCTGGCTGTGTGTCGGCGATGAGTTCCGTCTTTGTGATGGCAGATGAGTTCTGTCTTTGTGACAGCGTTGTCACGTGGCCTTGGGTTGGATTTTCAAGTTTTGGAATGGTGTTTTGATAGCTCACAGTAAATAGTATGTAGTTTCATGTTAAAATATTTTGAGAAAGCTTGGTGCTACATCATTTAAATCATTCTTGTCATTTTACCAATGGAAATGGATATGTTGGATTTTTATTCAAATTCCCAAAGTATAACATGTTTTGTAATATGCACATTATCATGAGACTTGCATTTCTCCTACCCCCATTAATTATGCTACTTACTGGGCTTTAGCTCATCCCAATCTCCAACAGTCTTACAGATAAATTAGCTACACGTCGGGCATGGAGCTTAATTTATTGGTGGTGATTAGAGTGCTATGTTAAATTAGGAGACTTGGGCCATAAATGGTTGATGACTCAATCTTGAAAAGTTTAACGAGATCATAATTAATTCTATTGGAGGTTGGATACTTGAGGTTTGTTAACCTTAGGCATTGTAGGTCTAACTTCAATGTTGAGGTTGTGTATTCTAGAAGGGATTGTGGTTTTGTGTTATCCATTTGGAGCTTTTGAAATATATTCATGTATTATTTGGAGACATGATTTGTAATTTGTATTGTTTGTAAATGTCTCTTAAAGCTCTGTGGAGTGATCAATATGTTTATTTATTTTATCATTTGGAAAGGGAAAAAAAAAAAAATCCCCTACAATTTCTTTTGAAGGTTTGGTTTTGCATACTTTGAACCCTTTTGGGTTTGGGCTATAACAGGAGTTGAGGACTCTTTTTTTGCCCCACATGGCACTACTTCATTGGCAACCCATGCCACATCGACATATTATTGATTTTTTGGGTAAATCTATTTAAAGCCCAAAATAAGCTTATATCTCATGGATTGGTCTCACATGGCCTGTAAGATCCTTACTTCAAGAGACAGATTCATGGTTCACATTTCCTCTTCATCAATTTGGATCATAATCCATGACATCATCGACATCAACATATGGACTAGGCTTAAGCAATGAATAGAAGCTTACGGCCCATATTACCTCTCTCATATTCATGGCAAGAGGCTTCTTCAGCAAAAGCTCATATTCATACAAAATGACAACAAAACCCAAGGTATGTCATCTTATCTTCGGCTTATGATCCAAGCTCATGATCCTCTTTGGGGAAACTTTGGGAGTCGTGGTTTGGACGACCAAGAGGTATGTTCAGTAAAGCTCCAACGGTTTAAAGTTGATAAAAGAAACATGTTGTTTGGCGTGTCTTCTTCAACTCCCTGAACTCTGATGAGTTCGTATGTAGTGGGTAACATATGGTAAACATCTCTTATCACATAGCACTTAAAATGATAAAATTTCCCATTACTCTTTTCCTAAAACTTAATATTCATCATATGACAAATACTCAATATCTCCAGCCATCTAAATACTGAACAAATAGTTATTCATTCAACCTCCAGCTGTTCCTATATAAATTTAGAAATTTTATTATATTATTCTACATAAACTACATTACTACTTTTAGCTAAAATCCAACCTAAACATATAGCCTAATCTGATTAGCTATCTTTAATCTCCAAATACATAAAATATTCATGATATCTCTAATATCCAGCTGCTGTCTGCCATAATCAGACCTTATATTTCTCTACTAGCTGCCAGAGCAGATTATTAAAAGCTCTTCTTGCTCACCAAGATTAAGTCACAACACAATGAGACCTTGACTAAATCTCTAAAACTTCATTAACTTTCAACCAATCATTCTATTACTCACTAAAAATGTGTTGTAATGGAACCTTGGACCAAAAACACAAACACCCAAAAAATGAAACATTTCCAGTAGAACTCCAGCAGTATGTTCAGCACTTGACACCTAGTTGGAAGTGACATCATCAGCCTTTTAATGCTCAAATCCCATCAGCCTGACATTTGACCTCATCTGCTTCTACCCCAAGCAATAGCTATCTTATGACAGCTGTGACAGCTGTCTCATGATATCTGTCACAGCATTTTCTGACAGTTGGGATAGCTTTTTTAGAACAGCTGTGACAGCTAACTTAGCAGCCTAAGCATTACTAATTTTTCCTCGTTTGGCTGAAAACCAAAACTAACTAAAGAAACTATCTTTTTCTTGCCAAAATACTTTTCTTTTTTGCTGCTCTTTCCCTAACAGCTCTTACCCAAAATAGAAAGAATACCTTAAAGCTAAACATACCATTTTTGGCCAAATCTTAGGATGGATTTTTTTGAAGATTTATTGCTAGTTGAGACAGATTTTGGCTAATATTCTTTGCTAAAATACCCCTTTAAACTTAGCTATAAACAGAACCCTACATCAACACCTCGAAGGGGGGACTGATAGAGGAACTCTCTCAAAAACTTCTCTCTCCCTCTAATAATCTTCTTAAGCTCTTAATGAAGTTTTGAACTTTGGAGTTTTTGGTTTCCAAATTAGGAACTAAACTCTTCAGCCCTCAGCTCATAAATGCCCTTCATAAGCCTTCATACGCATTCTCTACAACACCATTATCCCTTTTATACGCATTCTCTCACTCTCTATATTCAGAAAATACATCTATCTTACTGCTCCTATCTCCAAATACTTAAACACATCTCCATACTCTTTTCTTACAAAATCTTTCCTCTTGGAAAGAATCTCTACAACTTTTCCAGCAGTTATAATCTCATATTTTTACTATCTTTAACCTCTATATCTCTCATACTTCCATATATCATACATATTACAAATACTACATCCCATAAAACATTTATATCTTTTACTATCTCCACACTTCTCAAGAGATATCAAACACTCATATTAAAAACCCTTCTCATGGAAGGCATGAACTTCTATTACTAAATCCCTTCTCCTAGAAGGCACCAAGATCTCATATCAAAGCCCTTCACTTAGAAGGCACGAATACTTCATACAAAAACCCTTCTCATGGAAGGCAGCACTATTTATAACTTCATAACAAGTGAAATAGCATTGTCAAGGGGAAAACTCATTTAAGTGCATAATAAGAGGGGCAAGCTTAACCAGCCTCTACACATAGCTGGATATATTCTCTCTCCCTCCAGTTGCACCCATTTTTCAATCTTAAATTTATCATTGCAAATTGCCTCTCCATCGCTAGAGTCATTCTGTTGGAATACTATCAGCTCACTGATGCTACACAGCTGGAGCTATAAACCATACAAAGATAAGTGACTTTACTTCCATATCTTTAAATTTACATCATTGAGTACATGATTACTTCACCTTTAATATACATATTACTTTATTCCAACTACTATTACAACTATTAATCAAAGCTTAAACTCATTTAAATGCATGATAAGAGGGGCAAACTTAACTAGTCTCTACACACAGCTGGACATACTCTCTCTCTCCCTCTAGTTGCACCCATTTTTTCCCTTCAATACTGAAGTTATCATGGCAAACTACCTCTCTACCACTAGATTCATTCTATTGGAATACTATCAGCTCACAGATGCTGTATAGCTAGAGCTACAAATCATACAAAGATAAATGACTCTACTTCCATATATTTAAATATACATCATGGAGTACATGATTACTTCACATTTTAATACATATTACTTCATTTCAAGTACTACTATAACTATTAATCAAAGCTATTATATCAAACGCATATTATATATTTATTCGACTATTATCATGATTCTTAGACTTTGGCTTTATTGGTTTTGTAGGCTTAAAAGTACGCTGGTATCCATTGGACCACGTGGCCTAATGTTGAGTTCCGGACGCAACTCCCCAAACAAAACCCGGGCCTAGAAAAGTCACTAATCCAGCGGGTAACACATGGTCGAGCAACTGAAAAAGGCCCCTGAACAATAGGTATGGTGTTGGGAGACTGATGGTCGTCGGTTCAATGTTGTACCTATGTATAAAGCACCCACTTCTAGGTAGGGATTTAAGTAATTTGCTGTTTATGTATATCATCATACTCATATATGATGTTCCCAGTGTATGATTTGTTTGGACTAATGTGATTCTTAGTATTTGTGCATCAGTGGGCTAGCTTTTATTCTAATGTTGGATAATCTCTTGTAATTGGTGAAGGTTTTTTTCTTGTGTTTCACCGACAAACCATAGCTTGAAGGTAGCAATAAGACTTGTTGATTTTTGGTGATTGGATGCTTATCTTATAAAATTTATGGAAAATAATGTAGAAAAAACAAATTTAGTTAAATTTTTCCATCCTTCTTTAGATCTTTGGGTGAGCCTTGAGCCCAATACGGGTTATGACTCTGATATTTTTTTTTTTCAGCTACACCATTCTAATTTGCAGATTGCTCTTTTAGCATAACAACAATTAGTCATTTGGAAGCCACAAAAACAATTTTAAAATAGTTCAATGCATCAAACAAATTTATAGACCAATGTTCAATTCGTCGGTAAAGAAAGTAGAACCAATGTTCTTGAAGGCAAGCCCATATGTCAATGTAGAGAAGTTGAACCACTTAAATGATTATTGATGAAGTGCAAATTCGCCAGTAATTACGAACACGTCCAAACAGAGCCCAACCCTCATCTACACCGCAGTAAAAGTAGCAATCCCTTAAGCTGGTCACCGGTGTGGTGCCTGCCACAATGCCTTCGATGCCAAAGTCAGTATAGAAAGCTTTCAAAGAAATAACAGAATGTCAAAATAACTGAGAATGCTTTTAGGTGAATCTCCCTCCCTTCTGTTGGTGCTGGGAGGGTTGTATATATATGCATTCCCGTAGCCCCTAGCCATTGTGGCTGTTATGGTGGTTTTAATACTTCTTTTGGTAATGCCCCATGGTCAATGATGTGAGCTTTAATGGGCTTCCAACAGTCTGTACAACTGTCCTTGTAACCGTCCGAGGCATTTATTTGACTGCATTGAATGGCTTATTTACCTTCGTCAGTAATGTAGCTTATGTCGTCGGAGGCACCTGGTTAATTCGTTTGTCAACACTACCTCGTTAGTTTGGATGAGGTCATCCAGGAAAGTTTGAGTTCGTCAATCCCATCAGCTGCCCCTAGATTTTGTGGTTGTCATGACGCGTCATGACGATCACAAAAGATGAAAGGTTTATGAGCTGTAAATGACTCTTGGGATTTCACTCCGCATTAAATGCATAGTGGCGGCGCCACATGCGTTGTGGCCATGTGGCATGTTCTGATTAGTGGAGCTAATACTCCAATTGTATAACCCTTGGGTTTCTCACTGAATTTCAGTTTTTTTAGCCTTGGTTTTTAAACTTCTCCTCTCCTCACTTTTCTCTTTTGCTTTTTTTTTTTTTCAAACTTCCAATCATTGCATTACTTCTCTCTCCTGACCGAAGAAGAGAGAAATAATTAAATATAATTTGTATTTAAGGAGAAACAGAGTTAGCACATCCTTAAATAAAAATTATCAATCTGATTCTTGAGGGAGCAGGGAGGGATATATATATATATATATATACACACACTATTTTATTTATTTTACTCATAATTTTATATTTAGGGATCAAAGTTTGAATATTTATTTAAGACTAAATTAGTATCTATTAAAGTTAACAAAATATAAACAAAGAAAATGAGAAAAATAATTGTTTCTCAATATATTTCAAACCAATTATCTATCAAAATAAAACTTAATATTCTTTTTAAAAAAATCCCAAAATCATTAATGATTGATTAAGTACTAAATTAAATAATAAAAATTTCCTTCCTAATATACAAAATCAAAGATTATTATAGTAAAGGAAGACTTAGGTACAGTACTTAAGTACTGTTTCTTAGGTTCATCTTTTAAAATTCTGCATGTGGATTTTTTCTCATGAAATGAAAGTATATTTTTTAATTAAGTAGCCACATGACTGAATCTTAAGAGGGAAACTTAAGGAATAGCACCTAAAGTACTATACTTAAGTTTTGTCCATTATAGAATACCATCTTTATTTTTATTGCACAACAAGTTCTGATAATATTCATGTAGTAAATTTTCTTTTGGAAGAATAAACACAAGTGTAACTGTCTATAAATAAATTGTTATGCCATTACCAACCATTAGCATAAACATAAAAATGATAAATACGGATATATATATATATATATATGTTCTTTTGAGCTACTACAATGTGAAGAAGAAACAAACATGCATATATAAATTTATAATAATACCAAAAAAAAAAAAAAAAAAAAACAGTAACCTTGCTCAAACGCTTAGAGTCTGTTTGGGAACTTTTTTTTGGTCACTCAATTTTCATCACTCATCACTCATTTTTCATTACTCATCACCCATCACTCAAAATCAATACCCGTTTGGCTTATCAGTACAATGCCATAACTCAAAAATTTTCATCACTGTTCATGGGCCCCAACTCTGTCACATGTCCAGATGGTTCTGTTTTGTTACCCGCGCCTTGCTACTCATCCCCATTTCATCAGCTTCTCTTTTGTCATTTCCCATTTCCCCTTCCCTCTCCCAAAGCAAAAAAACCGATAACCATAAAAATGCATCAAGCTCCCTCGCCTCGTCAGGCCCGTCGCCAGTGAAGAACACCAATCTCTCGGCGCCATCTCCTCCGTCGTGACCCAGCGGCGCCGACGAGCATAAGAAACAGTACCCATTTCCTGATTTTGTCACGGCCAGTCTCCTCCGACCCAAGACGGTGTTACCTCGACAGTTCTGTACTCTCTCACTTTGTGTATTTAGCTGATTTGTGTGTTTTGCATTTGGATTTTGAGAAAAATGTTCTGGGTTTTGCAGGTGGGTTCTTCAGAGTTCATCTCGCCGAGGTACCTAGTTGAATCCCTAGGCAGATTTCAACTCAGGCATGTAAATAAATCATCACTTTTTTTTTTGTTACTTTGCTGCTTCATACCTCGACAGTTCTGTACTCTTTGACTTTGTGTATTTAGCTGATTTGTGTGTTTTGCATTTGGATTTTGAGAAAAATGTTCTGGGTTTTGCAGGTGGGTTCTTCAAAGTTCATCTCGCCGAGGTACCTAGTTGAATCCCTAGGCAGATTTCAACTCAGGCATGTAAATAAGTCATCACTTTTTTTTTTGTTACTTTGCTGCTTCAATATCAATGAATACATGAATTGTGTTTACTTTTCTGCTTCAAATCTCATGTTCTTTAATTTAGAGGAATTAGTTTACTTTGCTTTAGAGGAATACATGAAAAATGTTGTCTTTGCTGCTTTAAGTCACTATTAATCCGAGCTCTGTAGTCCATTTTAGAGGAATTAGTTTGTCCAATGTGGTCACAAGTGCCTAACAAATATTACTGCTAAAAGACCATTATTGCATAAACTCATTAGAGCCCAACAGTTTTTCATTTTTAGGAAAATTAATTAGGACTAGTTAGAACTAAATTTAGTACAAATCTACATGCATTTTCTAAACTCAAAACCCCATAATAGGGGACACAAAACTTTAGCACTTCAACTATTCAGACACGGATAAAAATCATGAATTCCAAACTGGCTGACCATCCCTTCGTTCAATTTCAAACTTAAGCAGGGATACAATTTGTACTTCTATTACAATTGAGCACTAGTTTGGACTACGGATTATATATATGTAGATTAACATTCAAGCAATTCAAGCAGTTGGCTTGGCTCTAGAAGGTAACCTTATGTTTTTTCTTTTTCGGATAAAGTATAGCATTTTTCTTTGGACATGGGGCTAAATCTGAAATTCAATTAACAACCAAAGCAGGGACACATGCATACCTCTTGATGAGCTGTAGGATCTCTCACTATCCCACCACTTCCTACCTGCAAAGAAATTGAAAATTTAAATTCATAAATAAATGGGATATCTTAAAGCATCAAACATTGCACTTCATTTTTGATAAGTATTTGCCAAAAATAGTTAAAGAAATGCACCAGCTGACTTCATTGCTTTTATCAATTAAATACGACGGATATAAAACATTAAAAGAAACAAGCATATAAGATGATCTCATTAACCAACAAAACTCTCTAATTATTAGTATAAGATCAAATCTTAGACAAAGCACCTAGAACCCCGAACATACGTGTCAGATAAATAATTGTTACAAGATGATAAAAGACTATGTAAAAATATTTTTGTTTTTTTTTTTTTTGGCCAAAAGCCTTGTAGCTCAGTTGGCATCTCATGGTCTTTCCAACAAAAACATCCAGAGTTCAAAACTCTTTTCCTTTATTGCAACTATTGAATTATCAAATATGTGTGTGTGTGTGTGTGTGTGTTGGGGGGGGGGGGGGGGTGCGGTGTTGAGAAATTCTCTTTAATTGATTACAATAAGCCTATGTAAATATCTTTAAGTATATCTTTGTTCAAAACAGATACAAAATTGTGGGATAACCTATATTTTTTTTTTGATGTGTGATGATGAAATGCAATAGCTCAACGCCTGAATGAGTGGAATGCTCTGTTTGTGGCCTTTAATCAATCTATCTATGTTCTTGTACAGAGAGTTGATTGGATTCTCTTTCAGATTCTGATCACTATTCTTTGAATTCTTTTTCTAATTCATTATATTTAGAATTTTTGGTGTCATTGGGCCATGGCTTAGGTGGGTTTAGAGTTGGTAGCCATTAGACTACCTCTTTAGTTCAAACGATCAACACAACAAGAAGCCTTAGTTCCAAATTTTTGGGGTTGGCTATGAATTCTCAACAAATTAGTTAAGGTCAGATACTTTTATTCTTTTATGTCATTCTTTTCAATCCAAAGTCATAATCTCTATTACTTTCTTAATTGACATATTCTTTTTTACTACTTATGCCAATGTTATTTTCGGTCTTGCTCTACTTTTTTTCCACTTCCTCAACTTGAATAAACTCACTCTGTCACTGATGCAATAATCACTCTCCTTTAAACTTGACTAAACCATCTCGAGCAGCTCTACCTCATTTAGTTCAAACCATACTAGTAAAAAGAATGTTAAATGTATTTTTGATCCCCACTCTGATGCCAGCTTTGATGCTTTCTTAATTATTGGAGATATCTAAATATATAGCATTGGTCAACAGAGAGAGAAATAAAGAAAAGAGAAAAGGAAGAATGAGGACCCATATATCATATCTACAACAAAACACAAGAAATCAACCATAGCTAATCCATGGTCAATAAAATCATACTGCCATTAAGGACCTCGGGATGGTAGGTATTTATAAAAATATTAAATATTATAATATAGTTAAAATAAGAGATTCATGGTGAGTCATAAAATGCTACGAAATAGCAATCGATTGGAAATGACACAAATTTCTACTATATAGTTTATTGCTTGGCTTCGGGTAACAAATCAGATGTGATAACAATACAATAGTTTGTAAGACACTATTTTTCATTGACAATAGGTTCAATCAATCAATTTTCATTGACAGTGAATTGATTATGTAGAACTATGTACTGACATTATATATATAATTATATGTGTGTAGATATATTGGAAAAAGAAAAGCCATAACCATGTCTTCTGCCACTACTTATGAGTCCACCTCTACCGGCCATATGTGCGATATGGATCGGTGTGTGGAAAGGACCTCGTTGTTTATCCGTAATTTCGGTAGGAGGTTCTATGGATGTCAGCAGTGGGCGCCGGTTAGTTTCTATCTTCAATTTTATTATCATTACATATTCGACTTGTCATTTTTTTACTATCTTTGTTGACCATCTTATATATGCCTTCAATGTTGTATGCAGGACTCTGATCAGGCATGTAAGTTCTTCAAATGGTTGGACAAGAATACATGCCCACGTGGCCGTGCCACGGCACCACTTGTCCACGAAAGGTTTGCGAGATATAAGGCCGACGCCGTAGCTGCAAGAAATGAAAGAGATGAGGCTTATGCAAGGGAAGCAGAAGCATGGGAGCTCCTAAGGAAAGCAAAGCGCAAGGGTGAAAAAAGTAATCTCAAACTCCGGATTGTTGAAGACAAGGTCTATAAGTATAGGGTAGCTTTATTTTTGTCTTGTACTGTATTCGGGGTTTATTTTGTGTTCTCTAATGTTTTTGGGGGTCATTGCCATACGCAACTGCGTCTACCATAAACCATTGACGGTCACGTGTATAATGTACATTACACTTTGCATGCCCTGTTTTGAGTTCTTAAATTTTTTGCAGAATGAGAATTGTGTTTGTCAGCTGTTTGCTGTACAGGGAGGTGTTGTGTACAGTAATGAATGTTTCTTGAACAAAACAGGTCAATCTATTATCATTCGTTTTATGCATTATTTTATATTCAATAATGAATCCTTCTCCATCAGTTACTATTTTTTGCACGTATTCTACCAAAAAAAAAAAATTTATTTGGCCCCTTCAGTGTATAAGACAATAAGGTGTCTTTATCAATAAATAAATAAAAAGAAAAAGACGTCTTCATAATTTTTCATTTTGAATAAATTTTGTTTCGTTATTTTTTAATTATATGTTTTTATCATTTTTTTACTTACTTGGAAGTTTTTAAACTTTTTTTCCCAGCGTATGACCAATTTTTTTTATCTCCCCATAGAATTAGTTAAACCTTTCTACGTTTTGACAATTTTTAATTTTGTTATATGTTTTTTAAACCGCACATTTTGACATTTGGCCCAATTTAATGATACTTAAATAATGTAAATTGAAAACCGTAGTGCGTACATCGCATATTCGCATTTTATTTTTAATAACTTAGTTTAGAATGGAGGGACCGTTGTGGCCGTTTAACAAAAGTGGTCAGTTTTGTATTCATTGCCATTGGTGAGAGTCGACACATAAATAGTTGAAACTTGAAACCCTTAAGTTACATATATCTTTCAATAATTGATACAATCGATTTACGTTACATAATTATGCAGAGAGCATATCTGCATATTGTCATATCATTCCAAAATAGTGCAGTATCATTACAAGTTGAACTAACTTATACATCTACCTATCTAATTAATAAGTTTTCCGTCACTTACTAGTACATGCCATTTCCAACATATAATCATCTGACATTGCCACGGGCAACATAATCATCCCACATTGTGTCAGTGATATTGTCCCTAAATTGCCCAATTGCTCTCTTCGATGCACTTGACATTTCTAGTACATGCCTTTGGGTTGCTGAGCTTGTTGCTGCTTCAGCATCGCCACTACCTTCGCCAACACTCTCCCCTATTGTTCTAAACAATTCATCACTCCGATTGTTTATGCGTATGAAATTATGTAGAGCACAACACACAATAACCACGTAACGCTGCCTAATTGGCTTGAAGTTTGGCATTAAATTCAGAATGGGGAAACGGGCCTTCAGCACTCCAAAAGGCCTTTCAATCACCATTCGCAAGGACGAGTGTCTGTTGTTATACAACTCTTTTTTTGATGTTATCCGTCTACGGCTTGACTGGAATTCTTGCGCATGGTACCTAGTTGACTTGTGAGGGGGGAGAAAACTAGTGCCAATTGGTAGACCCGAATCCACCAAGTAGTACGACCCTACACACACACAGCGCCAGACAGCACGTAATTCAGTTGTACAATAAACACACTACTTAGACGTGGAGGATAAAATAACTTTAGTTAAACTCATAGTAATGTATAATACCTGTTGGTGGCCATGGGAATCCATGCTTCCGGTCACTAATCGCTTCCTCGAATACCCTTGAGTCATTTGCACTACCCTCCCACCCACCATGGACAAATGTGAACTGCATGTCAATGTCACACACACACAGCACATTGGTTGTTATAAGGCTCTTACGATCCCTATGTGCTTGAGTCGCATTTGCAGGAGGTCGGGCACTCACGTGTGTTCCATCAATTGCTCCTATACATCTCTACACATTGGACATTTTCATTAATCTTAGCAAGGACATCTACAGAATCATATTATTTTACTGTTGTACGAAGTATGTCAAGTAAGGGAATAATTTCTACCTCAAACCATGGCCAGTACTTGTTCACTTGAAGATGCTCGGGGAGGCTTGTGACGTTATGATCAGGTTTAATTAAATGCTTCACGTAGTGGTGGACAGCCCGCAACGCCAGACGAAAATGCCGGCACACGGTTTCTGTTGAGTGCTGAAACCGGTCTGCAACACATCTAAAGCGGGTGTTGTGTCCAAGTATGTACAATAACATGGCCACGGCCTGAGTGGCATTCACGTCACCATGTCCATCCTTCAAGTAACCATGTGCAGCCAACTCGTCCACCAAATGCAACAGTAAATTAGGTGTCATGCGGAACATCTCATAACACTTAGCTTGATTACCTTCAGTGACCTCGTCCATATACGCCTTGCCGGTCAACGCACTTGTTCGCATTGGTTGTTTATCATAATGACGTTGCATGTATGCGAACATCTCCCCAACTAAAGGATTCACTAAATTAAACTCTGCTTCTTCTTCACGTTCAAACTCTGAATCGGGCCAGTCATCATCATTTTCTTCAGAGTCATTGCTGGAACCAACGTTGTTGAAGTATGCATCATCAAAGTCATACTCTTGGACCGCTTGCCACCAGTCATTTCCAGACGCCATAAGTGACCTACACATTAGTAGAAACACACTATTCAGGTAGGTTATCTAAAGAGAGATATAAAAGTAAATACGTTATTAGAACAAGTACATCGCATAATAGTCACGTAGAATATAAAGACCTAATTCAACAATCACGATAATAAACGTAAAAAAAAAAAAAAAAAAAAAACAAAACAAAAAAAAAGGAACCTTATCCAAGTACGTGACAAAGGAACCTTCGCATACTATATAACATAAAAAAAAAATTAAAAAAAAAAAAAAAAAAGGAACCTTATCCAAGTACGTGACAAAGGAACCTTCGCATACTAGATAACATATAAAAAAAAAAAAAAAAGGAAAAAGGAACCTTATCCAAGTACGTGACAAAGGAACCTTTGCATACTAGATAACATAAAAATAAAAAATAAAATAAAAATAAAAAGGAACCTGTCACATAATATAACATAAACCATACAAATGTCCCAACTTCAAATTCAAATCATTTGCATACTATAACACAAATATAACACAAAATATACAAAAATTCAAACTTCAAATCCAACCCTGTCACATAATATAACATAAACCATACAACCATCCCAACTTCAAATCCAAATTCTTCGCATACTATAACACAAACTATACAAAAATTCCAACTTCAAATCCAAACCTGTCACATAATATAACATAAACCATACAAACATCCCAACTTCAAATCCAAATCCTTCGCATACTATAACACAAATATAACACAAACTATACAAAAATTCCAACTTCAAATCCAAACCTGTCACACAATATAACACAAACCATACAAACATCCAACTTCAAATCCAAACCTGTCACACAATATAACACAAACCATACAAACATCCAAACTTCAAATCCAAATCCTGTCACATAATATAACACAAACCATACAAAGATTCCAAGTTCAAATCCAAATCTGTCACATAATATTACACAAACTAGTTTGGCATCTAAAGTTCCTAAATAACATAAACATAATATAACACAAACCATGCTTGCGGTCCCAAGTTTGTTAAATAGCATAAACCGTAGTATTATCCATACGAAACACAAACAAGTAAATAAAACAACCGGAATCCATATTACATAAAAACCAAATATTGTTCTAGTTTAAACCGAAACTGCTCTCCCTCAATCCTCCTCCGGGTTTAGAATGTCATCAATCCAAGACCTCCTCCTATGCTCCGGCATACACATAAACACTACCCTATCATCCTTTTTCTGCAAAACCTTTGACATCTTGATATAGGCCTTGTTACTGAGATCCGCATAAGAATTCAACACCTCCATTGCCTTGGGAAGTGAGCAAGGATCACCGCCTACAGCAGATTGAGCGAATTGCTCGGATGAACCGCTACCCTTACCAAGTTTACCACTGAACTTATCCCTCGACATTGCAATGTACTCCCTTAGGGCAACAGTCATTTCACTTACCCTATCCGACTTCTTTGAGACCTTCTTACCCTTGCCACTTGCATCTGTCACAGGACGTTTTTCTGCTCGTTGGGTTACCTCCTCAACCTCAACGTCATCCACAGTGTGCGGGAAAGTGTCAAAGTTAGGGGTGTAACAGTCATCATCCAGATGGGTGGGTGCACTTGCATTATCATTAGCATTGGCAAGCTCTTCCTCTAGGGCACGCTCCTCATCACTATTTAAGGGAGGAGTGTTTGAGGAGATCTGCAGGTTCCCAGTTGCGGTACTAGGGGCGAACAACTGCTGCAGTGATGGGTAGTCTGGGCATCCCTTATTCCTTAAGCTATTTGCACCACGATTGCTCTGGAATGTCCTTGGAAACATTAGCACACTAAACGCAGCAAGTTCACAAGAGGCAAATTGCATGAATAAATAATTGCAATAAGTCAAAATTAATAAACAACAGTAAACATACCGCAACCACATTCTGCCACACCTCATCAGAGCAAGCCACTGTTTGGGTATGCTCGTCCCACCCCAATCCTGTGTGTCTTAGAAACTGGCTCCACTTGCGTTGTTTGGTACGGAGCCTATTATGCTTCTGTTGAACTTGGTTAGGGATAAAATCTTTCCCGGACCTTCGGTTAAGTTCCGTTGTGATTGATGTCCACATGGAACCCTTGAACACACCTTTTGCCATGTTACCCTTAAGTTGTTCCTCTAACATTATCTCAATAAATATATGTTCTACATGGGAAGGCCACAATTTCTCCTCTTGATCTTGTGATTCATGTGCCATCTATTTGAAACATGCCACGTGGTAAGCTTATGACAGCTGATAATTTTAACAATTGAACAATAGGACTATAGGATTCATTTAAGGGGTCCAAAAACTGGAAAATCTTCCATACTTAACTCAATAAAGATACGAAAAAGCATGCACTGAATGTAAGAAACAATGGTAATATATAATAAACAGTGGTAATATATAAATCCTTCATCGAGGTTTACTACATATACAATGTGACCAGATATACAAAAGATGGAAGATCGAAGCAATGATTTAGTAAACTGAATAAGTGGTCACAAATACTACTAGGTTAGTGCATGGTTAAGTACATAGCAATCTATAAGAAAGTACGCTACTGAACATAATGGGAACAAAATATGTCAGCAGTATATCAAAAGGAACATGCACTAAATTACCTCGACCAGGCATCTGCCTCTTACTGCGGCGGGTCATCTGACAATCGATCTGGAGAGGACACAGGGGAAACGTTGGGCCGAAGAGATCTGTTACGGCCCACCATTGCTCTGCGATAATTCTGTTCAATACGCTTCCACCTCCTAATTACCCGCCTCACGGTAAAGGCCTTCCCCATGCGGGCATTAAGATTGTCTGTGATCTCCTACCACACTTGCGCATTGGCATGACAACGACGCAAATTCCCACAAACAAAGTGTCCAAGTACAGAGTCACACAACACCTCCTCACAATTGGCATCCCATGTTGTCAACTCCGCAGCCATCTTAAAGAACAACACACATCTCATACACAACCATATCACAAGTACAATAAAGATATCCCAGTATATTTATAGGAACAAAGATTGAGCACATGGTAGTGTGTATGATAGGTTTACAAATTTTTTTAAACTAAAAATGCATAGGCATCGAACTAAGGAGAATTCTAATGAAGTATTATGATCATTGATCAGTGGACATAGGTTCTAGTTTCTGAATTAAATGTGGCAAATTGTCTTATGTCAAATTATGCTAATTACAAGAATGTAAGAAAAATGTTTCCTTTCTATTTTTTTTTTCCTAAATTAGGACATAGGTTTTTATTTTTATTTGTAATAGATAAAGGTTAGGATTTGAATCTAGGACATAGGTTTTAGTTTGCAAAGTATGTGCCAAAGTTGTAACTTTGTTTCAATGTCTCCTCTATCATTTGTTTTGTTGTTAAATTTGACAAAATTTAACATTAACAGACCAATTTACCCATCTATACAAAACAGACAACTAAATAGTAAATTGGTCTTTCAATGCTAAGTTATGTTTAAGTTAATTGCAAAACAGAAGGAAAAACAGTTAAGTGTAACATATTTTTAAAATTAGGAGGTCAATCATGCATTTCAATAATTCATGGGTAAAATGTAATTGAGATAATAGTTTAAAGTGGAAAAATATAATTCCTCAATGTAATATTTTATAACTCTCATTTAAATTAGTGAAAGAAAATTATTTATATTTTTAGTTATATTTATATTGCAAATATTATATATTATGAGTCAAAATTTTATAATTTATAATTTTTTTTAATAATTTTTGTTGAATTTATAATTTTTACTTAGTTGTGTATTATATAAAAGATGCCTAATCATTTGAATTGTCTGAATGATAATAAAAATGTACTATTATACATTTCAAAAAGTATATAAGTAATTGCATCAACTTTGAATAAAAGTGCTCTTTACTCAATCATGAAACTTATTAATTCTTTATTTCCATTACAAGCTGTCTTTTGAAACTTAAAGTCATCTATTGAGAGTTGTGGACAGAAATCATTGACATTAATGGTATTTTCGGCCTTGGAGTTTCTAAAATTATCATGATTGCGGGGGTAGGACTTATTAAATACTAAATATTAAAGAACAGCTGGGTTTAGAAAATGTGGTCTGCGACTGATTTATCAATATATCAATTATGGTATTGTAGAAAGAGAAATATTGGTCAAGTTCCTCAAAATAAAAAAAACAGAAAGAAAATGTTGGGTGAGTAATTAAAAAGGAAAAAAAAATAGAAATCACTTTAATTATTTACAATTCAACCCATACGATTTTTAAACACTGCTATTAACTATAATTTGTGAAAGTACATGCTATCATTAGTAATTATAAAGGCTATGGGATTAATCCTGTAGTCAGACCTGAGGTTGCTGTTATTGTAAGAATCTTTATTTTGTGCTAACCTTAAGATATTAGATATAATATTACTTATCCCCAAAAACCTGAAAACGTGATATGCTATCATATATATGTTGCATAATTTAACTGTGTAATTTGTATGATTCAGGTCCTTAATGGCTTGACCCAGAACATCTCAAGTACCAAATTTCAACTTGGGAAGAATGCTCAAGAGGGTATACTGAACAGCTTGCCCAACACAACTAAAGAGGAACTACTACATGTGAGTACATGTGTGTTTCTTAAAATAATATATAGCTGCTTCTACAAAAATGTGGCTAAACACCATGGATATCTTATTTATTGAAGAATTGATTAAGCAGGCTGTGTGCTAGAATCAATTCTTTTTGTGTTATGTTGAACTTATTAATTGTATATTCTATGAATTTTGGTTTTTCAGTGATTTTAATATTAATAAGAAGAGTGTTTTTTGTTTCCAGCATTGGATATCCATTCAAGAATTACTAAGGCACTTTTGGTATTCATATCCAATTACTACATCATATCTTTATGCTAAGGTAAGTGTTGTATTTGTTAACATGGACAAGAGTCATGTTAAATACATTTATTTATTTATGTTTGAGCATTTGTTTGTACACAAAAGAGTTATAGATAGTAAACTGTCAGCAAACCACCATAAGCTTCTTGGTAAAGTGCATAACACTAATTTTTCCAATGTTAAGTAGATTAAGGTGACAATTAGATATCATTTAAAATTGACAATTAGATATCATTGTCTTGGTCTCATGCAGTTTATGTGACTCAAAATTGACAATTAGATATCATTTAAAAATATTTTTCATCATCGTTGATTTTACCACTAATTAAACCCATTTCAAGCTCATACAATAAGATAAAGATAACATACCATACAAAGATTACAATCAGTCTCTACTCTCTACTACCAGAAACTTAATGGAGGGAACTTTGATAACAAATTCCAGGAAAATCGCACCATTTATCACACATTTCTTAGTTCCATAAATTAATAAAAAAAAATAAAATAAAAAACCCCATAACCACGGGTTGCAATTTTCCCAAATCAGATGGTTACTTAAACATGAAACAAAGAAAAAAAAGAAAAAACAAAAACAGAGAAGCACAACACAGGTTCACCACGGGTTGAAAACCCATTACCACAGGTTTCAATAGACCACATCAGATGCCCAAACATAAAACAAAGAACAAAAATCAGAGAACCAAACATCACACGGGTTGAAAACCCAGGATTCCACAGGTTTCAATAGACCACATCAGATGCCCAAACATCAAACAAAGAACAAAAATCACAGAACCAAACATCACCACAGGTTGAAAACCCAGGATTCCACAGGTTGATACAAGTTAAATCAGATGCGAAAACCCAAACGTGAATCAAAGAAAAAAAAAAGGAAAAAAATCAACACAGAAGCAAACTCCTTGAATCGATGTAAGAGATGCGAAATCCCTTGCTATTACCAACAAATCAGATATATAAACAGCTCAACGATGAAGAATACCTTCGGATTTCACTGGAAAAAGCTGAGAAAGAGCTCGGTGGTTGGCGCGTGAAGCACTACGTTACCGTGACACGGCGGCGCGGGTTGGCTGAGCTTGGATCCGTGAAATGGTGTGTGAGGAGATGAGGGCAGTGAGAGCTTGTCAATGGTGGTACTGGAATGGAATGGAGAGAAATTTGTGATGAGAGACCTCTGCCAACTGAAGAGAGAAGTGTGAAGAAGGGTGAGATGAAAGACCTGAAGAGAGAGCCGTTGAGGACAGTATCAAAAGGCACGCCCCACGTGAATAGCTCTGACGGTGGGACCGGAAATTGTAATAGTATTTACCAAATTGCCATTGAAAACAGAAAATTAAAAACCGAAAACTGAAAACAGCCAAAAGTTGTTTTCAGTTTTCACAACTCATAACTCAAAAATTAGAAAATTGAGTATTGAAAACAGAGTTATGGAAACAAAAAATTTTTGCAGGCAAACGAGTATTTTGCTATGGGTCCCACCATTTTTGAGAATTGAGTTATGAAAATAGAAAATTGAGTCATGAAAACTAGTGAACCAAACAGCCTCTTAACTTCTTATTTCTTGCTTTGTGCATAACTTTAATTAGGCTGATTAAGAAATAATTTTTTTGTTTAATTAATTAAAGATTTTAAGGACATGAAACACACACACACACACACACACACACACACACAAAAAGGTATAAAAATTGTTTTATGTTAAAAGTCCTTTTAGAAGGACAAGGATCACGTAGCTGGCCTTTTCATTTCTTTTGTGATTGAGCTCTACTTTATAGCAGTGGCGGCTTCATGTTTAAGGTAGGGTGTGGTCCTGCAAAAAAAAATTTATATACTAAATTAATTTATTATGACCATCCTTATAAAAATGTTCAACAAAAATAAAAGTAATGTTACATCAACAATATTTTTACAATTTACAACAAATTTTATGTGTTAAGTTGTTCCTGATTTTGATTTGGACACAATATTAACATTACTTTTTATCCACAAATAACAGTTTTTTACATAAGATTTGTTGTAAAAATATTGTGAATGTAGTATGTAAGGTCTATTTTTGTAGCCCAAGCCCAAAGGATATGGGTTAAAGGCTCAACGAACCCAGAACAATGAATTTGTAGAGAGTGGATCGAAAGAGTTGGGCTAGTTATGAAGCACAGAACAGTTGGCTAGGTTACGTGCAGTGATGATAACATGAACTAAAGCTCAGACAACTCCATGAATGAATGTCCGAAGAGACGTTTTATTGAGTGAACTGTGATTACAACATTCAGAGTTACAGTAGAGCTTTTCTCTTTCTCTCTATTTTACTTTCCCGATCCCCCATTATCAGGGACCCTTCTTCTTTATATAGCATCCCTTCCTATCATCTCTATTGTCCACCTGTTCTTCATCCACGCATCTACTCAAGTGCATGTCATGTCATGTGTCTACGTTAGTTCTTTGTGAGTGGCGGTAGCTGAGGTTGCACTGTTCAGGGGTCTTCTCCACATAAATGCGGCCAGAAAAGCTGTTGCAGTGCATTAAATGTGGTGGTAGCAGCTTTTCCTTTAGATATTTTTTAGTTCTGATCATTTCCGGATCCACCCAAGACCTATCATTACCTTTGGGATCGTTGGGAAGATTAGTCGGACCTTCCACACGTTCGTTTGATCAAGGCTCATCATAGCCGAGGAGCAAGACGTCTTCGGACCAATGGTGATCTCTTCGGACGACACTCCCCTTCTGCTTCTGGACTTCCTGCTTTAGATGAGCCGCCTCAATCACCTATTAATCCTCGGAAATACAATAGTCCTTAACAGGGGGTTCCGGGCCCACTAAGTAGCTTTGGGCTTTTTCCCCCCACAATAGCCCCTCAAAATCTCTTCACATTCGAAGGGAAAAAATGGGATTTTGACTTGTTACGAGGTAAAAGCTTGGAAACAGAAAAAAGTTCGGCCTGGCATGCGTGTAGACATAGATGCGCGCGTTCCATCATTACTGCCGTTGTTTTCCGGATTCCCAAATCGCTGCATTAATTATGCCAGGGGGCGCCCTGTCCATTGCATCCAACGGTGGGCTATTGATCCAATGGACAGGGTTCTTCCTCGGGATTTTGGCAAAATAACTTCTGCCCTTTCGTTTGACCTCGTATAAAATCCCAGAGGTGGACATTTCTCCTCACTTTGCAACTTTCAAATCATCCCACAAGAACAAGCACACAAACGCTCAGTGCTCTTCCAATCGCCGATTTTGCTTCTTCCCAGAGTCCTCAAGAATCCTTTTGCGAGTTCAGAGATCAGTCTCTAGCCCCGTTCCTGTAAGTTTTCACCATCTCAATCCTTCAGTTTTCTCTTTGGCCGTCTATTTTTCAGTTTAGGTGACCATTTCCTCACTGCTACGTTGTGCCTCCGTTTTTTCGTAAAGTAATGGGTAAACTAGAGTATCTGGTAGACAGCCCCGCCCAGCTGGAGAAGTTTAGGGCCACGTACCGCATACCTCCAAACGTGGGGGTAAAGTATTGCCCTCCGGAGAAAATACTAACTGATCCGGAAATGGGGGAGGTTGTGATCCCTCTCATCGCCTTCCTAGAAGGGGGGATGACAATCCCTATGGGCCCTATCACTACTAGTTATCTTATAAACCATAGGATCACCCCTTGGCAGTGCGCGCCTAACATGTTTAAGATCTTAGAGGGCATTGAGGACCTCAACCGCCACCTAGGATTGGGGCTCACTTGGCACGATGTGGTGCACATGTATGAGTTCCACAGCCAGTAAGGGGCGGGATATTATTTGAAGTCCCAGTCCGACATTGTTAGGCTCATTTCCTGCTTCCCCAAATCTAATAAAGGGATGAAGGATGACTACGTGATCATCTCGGGCGCGTGGTATGACGGTCCTCACTGTCCGACCAGAGCAGGAGAGTCAGGTGGGACCCGTTAGACTTAGGCACACTAACCATAGGTTCAGGACCTTCACTTTTTAACAGTTTTTTATTCTTCCTGTGTTGCTGCTTTCCGATTCCTAACAAAGCTCTGCTGTGACTTGTAACAGATAAAAGAAATATATCTCCTCGGCTCAGCCTCACTAACTTTGCCGCGCTCAACTATTTGCTGTGGTCCGAGATCTTCGTAAGTGAGGACGGACAACTCCAATCGGCTCCCCTTATCCTAGGGTACACAGCGAGGCGAAAAGACCTCCAACCGGTCGGCAACGCGATAGTCCAGGGAGACGAACGTCTTAACCGTATTGACGTTTCGTTCAGGGGTTTTTTGGCACTGCACGACCCTCCACCAGTACCACATCTGAACCCCCGGGCTATACCCCCTCTCGTCCAGCCACTACAGCAAGTTCCCCTCGGACCAGAGGTTGAGGGTGAAAAGGTTGGCTCCTCCACCTCCTCGCTAGAAGAACAAATAGACAAGTTCCACTTTGGAGGGGAGGCTTTAGGGGCAAATCAAGTAGTAGAGGTCTTGGACGCCGAGAAAGGAGGTGACAGGCATTCCAGTGTCCACCCGTTTTTGATAACTGCCCTCCCCAAAGACTCTTCGGACGAAGACATGGCGGATTTGAAACTCTTGATGAAGAATAGAGGCAAAAAGGTCGAGCAGAAAGGCACTACGACCTCCCAACCAGCAGAGATCCTGCCTCCAGCGCCTCTCGCAGCTCCTGGAGTCAGCTTGAAAACCATGCCGAACCTTCAGAAGAAGAGGCCCCATGAGCCCGAAGAGAGGGAGGTGGGGGTGCCACCCAAGGTGAGCAAGCAGCAGAGGACGGCGAAGGACCGAGGCAAAAGGGCCTCTTCCACTGAAAACCGCAACGAAAACGTTGCGGCCGAGGTCCGCCGAGGAGCAGGACCTCGCATATGGTCCCCAAGGCTTTAGCTAGATGGCGCCCCCATTCTTTGGGATACGTCCCTCAGGAACTATGATGGGGGAAGGGCAGGATACGTTGCTGAAGCCCTGCAGCAGCCACTCCTCCTCCCTCATGATATGGAGTCCTTCAGGCGTTTCAGCCAGCAGGAGCTCTTCTTATCCCTTAAGAGGGACATGGCCATGATAAATGAACTTGCTCTCTTAATTTGGGTTCCATTTTTAACTTGCATTGCTTCCTTTCTTCATCTTGTGCTGAAAATGTGGTCATGCAGATTACTCAGCAGATCTACGTGGCTGAGGAATGGAACAAAAAGTCCTCCCTCGAGGCCCAAGTAGCAGCCCAGTCCCAATCCGAGGCGGAGAAGGCTCTTGGTCTGCTGAAGGACGATTATGCTCGCATATCCGAGCAGCTTAAGGCCGTGACCCAAGAAAGGGACAACCATAAGGCCGGCCATCAAACCGCCGAGACCCAGGCCGAGGAGCAGCGCAAGCCATTACGCGCGTCAGAGACCAACCTGGCGACCGAAAGGGAGCTGGTGAAGGGTTTCAGGGCTGAACTCCAGAAAGCCAGGGAGGGCGCCCGAGCAGCTGAGCAGGTGGTTCAACTGGCCAAGGAGTCAGTTGAAGCTGAGAGGAAAGCGGCATATCAGCTAGGAGTGGACGAGATTGGAAAGCAGCTTATGGAGCAATTTGCTCTGGTTGCTCGCGAGTACTGCGACGTAACCTGGCAAAAGGCACTAGACGTTGCTGGGGTCCCTTCGGACTCTCCCCTGAGGCTACCTAAGAGCATATACTACCATCCAGACATCCGAGAGCTCCCAGAGACTGACTCTCCTCTTGCTCCCCAGCTTTTAGAGGTTACGGAGCAAAGCTTAGTCAGTGTAGCTTCCCCATCCGCCCTTGATGCACCCAGAGAGGCTGATCTGCCAGTTGAACCAGCCAAAGACAAAGATCAAGGGTTGGACGAAGAGAAGACTCCTGCTGAGTCCCAGAGCCAAGCCCCAGGAGCTGCTGTTCAGACAGGCCAGGTTGCTGACCCTGTGGTTCCTTCAGCTCAAGAGTAGACACATAGGGCCCCCCTTTTCTTTGTGTTTTTCTTTTTGTAAGAGATCTTGTAAGCTATTTTCCTGATTAATGAAGCAGTTTTTCCCTTGCATTCATTTGCTTTGCTGTGTAATATGACTCACTATTACTATTAAAGCTTTGTGCCTTAACTTTATTGTGATCCTGATATCATGTTAACAACTCGCATTACTAAGATTGGTGTTAGAAAAGGGGCAGAATGTATGAGAATTATTACTAAACAACGAAAACTACAGGGGTTATAGTAAAAAGCTCCGCAAGCCTTTCCGACTGTGTACAAAAGACTAAGTGGTAATATAGGTTAGGGTTAATCTAAACACGTTTAGGAATCTTAATCATGCCTCATCAGAGAGTGACACTTCAATAAGGACCGTTACATTGGATCTAGATTCAAGCAGTAAGAGAGCTTTGATAGAGTGTTTACTTAAAAGACTTAAGTTTAAACATTTAATGAAACTGTAACAGTGCTAACTAATCCTATATCATCTGGTCCGAGGACTACAGGGATGAATGGATTTAAGTTTGAGCACTTAAAGGAATCGTAACATAGTGTTAACTAACTCAAATCATCTAGTCCGAAGACTACAAGCATGAATGGATTTAAGTTTAAACACTTAAAGGAATCGTAACATAGTGTTAACTAACCCAAATCATCTGGTCCGAAGACTACAGTCATGAATGGATTTAAGTTTAAAAACTTAAATGGATCGTAACATCGTGTTAACTAACCCAAATCATCTGGTCCGAGGACTACAGGCATGAATGGATTTAAGTTTAAACAATTTAAGGAATCGTAACATCGTGTTAACTAACCCAAATCATTTGGTCCGAGGATTACAGGCATGAATGGATTTAAGTTTAAACACTTAAAGGAATCGTAACATCGTGTTAACTAACCCAAATCATCTGGTCCGAGGACTACAGGCATGAATGGATTTAAGTTTAAACACTTAAAGGAATCGTGACATCGTGTTAACTAAACCAAATCATCTGGTCCGAGGACTACAGGCATGAATGGATTTAAGTTTAAACACTTAAAGGAATCGTAACATCGTGTTAACTAACCCAAATCATCTGGTCCGAGGACTACAGGCATGAATGGATTTAAGTTTAAACACTTAAAGGAATCGTAACATCGTGTTAACTAACCTAAATCATCTGGTTCGAGGACTACAGGCATGAATGAATTTAAGTTTAAACACTTAAAGGAATCGTGACATCGTGTTAACTAACCCAAATCATCTGGTCCGAGGAGTACAGGCATGAATGGATTTAAGTTTAAACACTTAAAGGAATCGTGACATCGTGTTAACTAACCCAAATCATCTGGTCCGAGGACTACGGCATGAATGGATTTAAGTTTAAACACTTAAATGAATCGTGACATCATGTTAACTAACCCAAATCATCTGGTCCGCGGACTATAGGCATGAATGGATTTAAGTTTAAACACTTAAAGGAATCGTAACATAGTGTTAACTAACCCAAATCATCTGGTCCGAAGACTACAGTCATGAATGGATTTAAGTTTAAACACTTAAATGGATCGTAACATCGTGTTAACTAACCCAAATCATCTGGTCCGAGAACTACAGGCATGAATGGATTTAAGTTTAAACACTTAAAGGAATTGTAACATCGTGTTAACTAACCCAAATCATCTGGTCCGAGGACTACAGGCATGAATGGATTTAAGTTTAAGCACTTAAAGGAATCGTGACATCGTGTTAACTAACCCAAATCATCTGGTCCGAGGACTACAGGCATGAATGGATTTAAGTTTAAACACTTAAATGAATCGTGACATCGTGTTAACTAACTCAAATCATCTGGTCCGAGGACTACAGACATGAATGGATTTAAGTTTAAACACTTAAATGAATCGTGACATCGTGTTAACTAACCCAAATCATCTGGTTCGAGGACTACAGGCATGAATGGATTTAAGTTTAAACACTTAAATGAATCGTGACATCGTGTTAACTAACCCAAATCATCTGGTCTATGGACTACAGGCATGAATGGATTTAAGTTTGAACACTTAAAGGAATCATGATAGATTGATATGCTGATTAAAAGAAGAGTTTGATTAATAATAATACCTTTTGAGGTTATTTACATTCCACGGGTGTGGTATCACGTGACTGTCTAGGTCTTCAAGGAAGTATGCCCCAATGCCAGCTCCTGAAGTAATACGATATGGCCCTTCCCAATTAGGCCCTAATTTTCCCCAAGCTTGGTTCTTTGCAGTGCCAACCACCTTTCTTAGTACGAGATCACCTGGTTCCAGAGGTCTGAGTTTTACGTTGGCATCGTAGCCCTGTCTAAGCTTTTGTTGGTAATGTGCTAATCGGACCATTGCATTTTCCCTCCTTTCATCAATGAGGTCCAAGCTCTTCTCTAGCAGCTCATCGTTACCCGCCGGGCTAAATGAGCTGGTTCTTAGCGTCGGGAATCCAGTTTCCAAAGGTATGACAGCTTTAGCCCTGTAGGTCATCGAGAAGGGGGTCTCTCCAGTAGACCTGCGCGGAGTGGTTCTGTAAGCCCAAAGCACATGTTTTAATTCTTCTACCCATTTACCCTTCCCACAAACGGTGCCAATTATAAGGGCGGGCTTTGAATCCTCTACCCAAAAGATAAATGGATTAAGGCCTAAAGAGCCCAATATAATGAATTTGTATAGAGTGGAATGAAAACTAGGCTTCAATGAATCGGACAACGCTCACAATGGACCAAAGATATTAAGAAAGCTAGAAAAGCGAGGGAAAAACAAATTTGTGAAAAGAAATTATTCCTCGACAATATCCAAGGAGAGTAATACTTGGATATCTATCTTTTTTCTTAGACTTGGTTACAATTCCAGCTCTTAATGCTACAATATTTTTTCTTTCTTTCAATTCCTCTCTCCCCCACCTGTAATGAGATCCTTCTCCTTTATATTGCTCCCATTTCTTCTATCTTAGCCCTCCACATGTAGATCAAATGGTTGGCTTTTGTCTTTATCCCATTAGCACCTTCCTGAAGCTTTTAGTGGTAGCTGTAAGGCTGAACATCATTGTTCAGGCATCATTTCCACATTAATGCGGCCAGAGAGTTAGCTACAGAGCAGTTAATGCGGTGGTAGCAGCTTTCCCTTAGATATTCCTCACTTTCTTTTTACCTTATCCCTTCCTGATGCTTATCCCTACTAGCAAAATTGCCCAGAATGTTGTCCCTAATGTTAGGCCAACCCTTTTGAACTTTGCCCTGTTAAGCTGAGGTGAAATATGTCCTCGGACATACTTCTCGGAACCTTAAAACCAAAGCCCTTCGCCCATTCACTAGCTTGCACTCCCACACTAGCGTCTACCCGTCCTTGGACTATTGAATGTCCTCGAACAGGGCCCATCTAGCTTGCACTCCCACACTAGCGTCTACCCGTCCTTGGACTATTGAATGTCCTCGAATAGGGCCCATGGCCCAATATACCGGTCTGGGCTTGCCATCCCTACAAAAGTAATATTGGATAAATAATAAATTAAAAAAAATTAGAAGCTCTTGATAGATTATATTATAATATCAAAATTAATAAAATAAATTTTTACTAACTCCTTAAGCTTTTTTTTTTTTTTTTTGCTTATGTGCTTGTGTGTTACTTTTTAAAGCCTAACTATACCATTAACATTATCTTTATTATACCTCAATCACAGCGTACTAATTCAAGCATTGTTACAAGTGACAGAGATTGAGCCTCACCTCAGCCTCAACTAAACCTAATCCACAGTTTGATATGCTAAGCATCATAATACATTTTCACCCAAAAAAAAAAAAAAAGTATCATAACACATGGCTTGAATTGTGTTGACATGAAAGTCTAGCTAGGAAAACTAAAGGCCCATTTTGGCCTTGTCTATTCTATTTGGTTTCATCTCCATTGCAAAAGGGCAATTGGGCTAATGACTGTATTCTAGCCTATATTTACTCATTTGTATTCTAGCCAATTGGGCTAATGACTGTATACTAGCCTTTGTTTCTTAATCCCCTCTATATTTACTCTTTTTATTTTTGGAGAAAATAAAAAGAGACAAGAACTTTAATGGTTGAACTATTTATTTATTTATGGATTTTAGTTAGCTCAAATGATAAAGTTTCTAATGGTTGAATAAGAAAATTGGGGTTCAATACCTGCCTACACCAAAAACAAACTGATATCTTAACTTGATGATAAAGAATTATTATTAGGAGGAGGACGGTCGTAGGTTGAAATTCTCTTTAAAATAAAAAGAACTATTTATTTATTTAATTTTAATTGGATTTGGAAGTCTTTTCTCTTCGAAGGGTCGTTGATGAAGTTGAGAAAATAAGCTAATAAGGTTGGGTTAAATGTTATGCAAGCCCAATCATGCTTTAATTAAGTTCGTGACAATGTTGTTAGCTATGGATTTTTCAACTGGATGAAAAATTGCGAATCATTCTTTGTAGCAAGGAAAGCATTCCAAGACATAGGTTCAACTAACCTTTAACTCTTTGAAGTTGCAAGTGCTAGGTATGTGTATTTTAGGTTTGACATACACACATAGAATTAGTTTATTTGGAGGAGGTATACCATATATCGGATATATGAGTTATTCCCTTTTAGGGTTCACCCTCATGTGAGGGGCAGGACTCATGAATCCAAAACATAATGTATTTTTTTCGTTTATTTGTGCTCTTATTTCAATTAATTAGATTAGTGACCTCCTCGGCCGCTTGGAACAACTGGAACAAGCTTATTAAGAATAAATACCAAATAAACTAACAAGACTAGTGATTTGAATTCTCTCTGCTTCACTATTTCCAAAGAAAATAAAAGGGGGGAGGAGAGGGAAATTTTGCATAGTTCATTATCTCTTGAACTATTAATCAATGCACACTGCTTAATTCATACAAAATTTAAGCACCTCTTCTTCCTGAAAAATGTTTTGCTAAAACTTTCCTTCCTTTGTCGGGGTCACTTTATTTTTGCAAAACTCCAGGCTTTCTGCTTGGTGCAAGTCGCTTATTTCAATATGTTCTTTAAACGTTGGCCTTTGTACATAAAGATTTTGTAAATCACATTGTCCAACAAAACACTAGTTCATTAGCAAGAGGAGAATGTTGAATAAATAGTTTCTCATAATTTAAGAATTGTATCAAGAAGTGTGAGATTGTAACATGAGTGAAATCCACATGAAACAAAAATCTTCTTTTCAGTAAACATTATGAGCAATTCTTTCAAGTATATTGACATACTTTTGTACTCATCCATAGCCATGATGCGCCTTTTGAGATCAAGAAAGGGGAGTTGATCTTTGGATATCAACCATTCGCTACTAAAGATCCAAAGGTTTTTGAGGATCCTGAGGAGTTTATGAGCCATAGGTTTGTGAGAGAGGGAGAGAAGGTTTTGAAGTATGTTTATTAGTCAAATGGGAGGAAGATTGATGACCCTACGGTGGAGAATAAACAGTGTCCAAGAAAGGATTTAGTGTTGTTGTTGTCTAGGGTAATGTTAGTGGAGCTTTTCCTTTGTTATGATACGTTCACAATCGGAGTTGGAACATTGTTGTTGGGATCATTGAATAGTTTTTAGACCCCTTAATCCAATCAGATTAACCTAGTTAATTAGCCAAGTAATTAACTTAGTCAAAATTCTTCAAATCTAGGTTAACAAATCAAACAATCAAATCAATTATATAAAACAACGGAAAAGTACATAACACAATGATATGATGACCCAGGAAACCACACGGTAAAAACCTGGGGAGGATTTGACCTAGCTATCCTCAAGATAAACTTGAATCCACTATCTGAAAGAATCGAAGTTCATACAAAAGGACTTACAAGCTCCCCGCTTGACTTCCTAATGCTACCCACTAGTAGAACTTACTGACATGACCACGTGCAAGTTTCGAATCCATGGACTCCTTCTTTCTTGGATTCTCCAATCAAGATACAAGCACCCACGCTTGTTTTCTTTAAGCTTCAATGGCAGCAACTGAGTTGATCATCAAGATGTTGATATATCTCTACCTTGAAAACCCTAAGTTTATGTGAAGGAAAGCTCCTTAAGGGTTTCACAAGAGATTCACACAAGCTGCAAAATATGAGCAACAAAGACTTAGAGAGGTTTGGGTATAAAACCCTAGATACGAAAGAGGCATTCTCTTCTCTCTCTCAAGAGTCTAAAAAACGTGGCTTAGGGTTTCCTTTATATAGTGGGAGAAGTAGATCTGAAACCCTAATCCTTAATGGGCTTAAGCTAGTGTTTGGGCCGACTTAAAATTCTGCAGATACGATTTTCGATTGATCGAGCCTGTTCTTCGATCGATCGAACCAGGCAGAATATGAAGTCATCTTCCTGCAGCTTGTATGTTCTTGAATCTTGACTTGAATCACCTTGAGCATTGTCTAATAAAACCTATAGACTCTAAGATCTATATCTAGACAAGTTGGTGTTCACGATTTGCCAATTGTTCTAAACATTTAGAACCTAACAAACTCCCCCTTTGGCAATTCATGACAAAACTTTCATACAAAATAAAATGCTCAAATACAAGAACAACCCAATACAATAAAATGCCCATTACAACAAATTCAACCTAACTACTATCCATTAGTTGCAAGTGTAGACAGCAGCTCAATTGAATCAACTTGTATATTTCCTGAAACACTAAACAAAACGCATAAACGCATGTGTGGAAAATACAAGTAAACAAAAATAAATTCTTGATTTCACATAACACAAAATAAAGACATATACTAATGAAGGACTCATAAATATAAATCAATAAGAAGTGAAACAAGAAACAAATATATCAAAATAAATTCTAACTGTCCCCCTAAGTTAGATAATTCAAAAAGTTTTTATATTCTCCTCCTAAACAAAACAAACAGGTCATTTATGTCTCCCCCTTTTTGTCACGTATTGACAAAGACTACCTAATCAGAAGGTAGACAAAAAACATACATAACAGAGTAAGAGAAAATAGAGACAACTCCTCCTATGGAGAGCAACAACTCCCCCTAAGAACCACAAAGGTTAAAAAAAATTTCTCCCCCTATAAAAATAGGAAAAACAAAACAAGTTTTGGGAAAAACAGTTTTGGGGAAAAATAAAGGGGGTGGGGATAAAAAAAAAAAAAAAAAGACACAAACCAAGTTTAAAAAAAAAAAAAAACTAAGTTGAGGATACACATGAAGAAAAAAATATTATCTCTTTCAATAAAATGCAAACATGGTACTATGTGACCCATAAACAGTTGCATGAGTAGAGAAAATATTTGCACATTGATTATCCATCATATCTTTTAAGAAAAATATTTTCCACAAGTCACACAAAAAAAGGCATATACTAGAAAGTAAATAGCTCAAAAATTAATCAATTAATTTTTTTATCAAGTTGAGTACCTAATGTAGCAAAGTGTATGCATGTTATGTGTGAAAACAATGAGAGATATGACTGCAAAACTGCAAAATGGATAAAAAAACAATGCAATGCATGTAAATCCTAAACATACATGATGCATAAAAAATATGTCATGAGGCACGCTCTAATACAGTAAAACTAAGTTCAATTTCACAAAATTGACTTGAGCATAGAATTTCTAAAAAAAAAAACCCAAAATTGAAAACCACTTGTTAAGATTTTAAAAAAATTTGACTAATTGATCATCACACAAGCTAGAATACATAATATAATGATCAATTACATCAATTCAACAAGCCAATTGCATCAATTGAACCCAATTTGAATAAAATGCCCAATCGGGTACATTCAAGCTCTAGAATATCCAATTTCGCAAACTTTAAACACATTTTGTATTAAGATCAAGGAACTTGTAATCTTGGATGGCCATAACAAGATCACACACAATAAAATGTACCAAGTTTAGCAAAGAGTAACTTGTGTAGTGTGTGCAACTAGCAAAAGTTTGAGATACATGTGAGGTGATATGTGAATAGAAATCAACCACAAAGTCTACAAAATTCATCACAGAGAATTCAAAAGAGACTATCACCAAAAGAGTTACATCATATAACTCCCATATCTCCTAGATCTTAAGCTTGCAATCATGTAAGTTTCTTGAATTTTGCCTCATAATATACACACCAATTTTAATTATGTGATTTGGCATCAAGCCAAATAGTATACACCAATTTTAAGCATTAAGCATTTAAACCGAAGCTTCACTTTATATTCTTTTTGTCCATGTGCTACACTTTCTTGAGCGCGTAATCTTAAGATATGCACTAAGATGTTCATGATTGGCTAGTGAATAGTGGTGAGATGGTTATTTATGCCTTTCTCAAAAGGATCAAATCTGACAGTCAAATAACATGTGACTTCAAGATTAAGACAAAGTGATAATCACCATAAACATCTTTCCCGCACAACATGCACTACAAAATTTCAACTAGTCAAGTGCAATAAATAAGCTCATCAAAGCTAAATAAGGTACATAAACTTGTTATGTAAAGATAATATGGCCAATCTTTGATTATAAATCCAAGATGTGAAATACAAAACACAAAAATTGGTTTGGTTTAAAAAAAAATTTATGACAAAAAACAAAAAGCACATATTATGCTAAATGAACAATGCAAATGCAATGCATGACAATACTTAACTAAGCTATAGAGGGTACACAAACAAGAAATATCAATTTCTTAATTAACCCTTGAGTATATGTACAAATTAGTACATACTCACACAAAATCAAAAATAGCTTAGCACTTATATAACACATACTATTCAAGTTTCTCCACAATGTCAAGCATGTTCTAAATCAAGAGATAGATATCATAATTCATGTAATTCTCAAAAAGAAAAACTAGACACAAAATAAAATATTTTTGTCTTTTTGAAATTTTTCAATGTTTTTGGATTTTTTTTTTTTTTAAACAAAACAACCAAAAACTAA
Source organism: Quercus cerris (assembly GCA_963669245.1). NCBI lineage: Eukaryota > Viridiplantae > Streptophyta > Magnoliopsida > Fagales > Fagaceae > Quercus > Quercus cerris. Next base: position 41,162,599 of record OY770013.1, on the reverse strand, counting down.
AACAAAACATGTCCACAAATAATTGAAAGAATTAAATCAAGGACAAGTTAGCAACACTCACCTTAGAGAACCTTTTCTCACCCATATAGTACGAGTCTTCGACTTTGTAAGTGAAAATCCAAGTGAAGCAGAGTGTATTTGAGGGATTACACCAATCTTCTGAGAAAGATTGAAATCCTGCAAATTCCTTTCGTAAGCCAACAAGCTTAAATTTTTCAAAAGAATATGAAACAATTTATATGGACTTATGGCAGGAGAAATATCATTACATATCCTAGATTGAAACACAGAATGCTTAAATTTCAGTTTATGACAATTAGGACGAATGTGACCACGAACACCACAAAAGTGGCAGACAGGAACAAATTTAGGAACATCAGTATTCCTAGTGGGGTTTCCGATCATAGGCTTTGGTTCTTGCCTCAACAAGGAACAATTTGGTCTAATATGACCAACAACACCACAAAGGTGACAGATAGGCACAAAAACAGATTTATTATGCTCCTTAACAATAGGTTTAGACATAGGTTTAAAAACTTCAGCGTCTACGTCAAAACTTTTACCTTTGTCTAACCTAGTAAAATAAGTCTTTTCTTTATTATTTCTCTTGAAATGAGGGATATAAATTTTCTCAGTTTTAGGTTTTTATCATCAGCAGGCTTGGTACTAGTCAAATTTTCAATTTTAGCTTTAAATTCAACTAACTCTTGTTTCAAGCTTTTCATCTTCTCATCTTGAGAGGAAATTTGATTTCTCAAAAATTCATTCTTTTTATTAGATTCATCCAATCTCACAATCAATTCATCTTTTTCAAGATTAGCCAATTTTAACTCTTCTTTAAATTTCTTAGAAATTTTCAAAGATTTAAATAATTCCTTACGAAGAGTTTCACAGACATCAATAAAATCAACAGAAACAACAGTGTCCTTTATATTCAAATCATCACAAACATGAGCAGAAAGACACTTCAAATTATCCATGATAACAGGGGTCAAGGATCAGCTTTTAGATCAAAAGATCTAAAACAAAAGAGCTACCCGTTTTGATACCACTTAAACAGTTTTTAGACCCCTTAACCCAACTAGATTAACCTAATTAATTAGCCAAGTGATTAACTTAGTCAAAATTATTCAAATCTCGGTTAACAAATCAAACAATCATATCAATTATATAAAGCAGCGAAAAAGTAAATAACACAATGATATGATGACCCAGGAAACCACACGATAAAAACCTGGGGAGGATTTGACCTAGCTATCCTCAAGGTAAACTTGAATCCACTATCTGAAAGAATCGAAGTTCATACAAAAGGACTTACAAGCTCCCCGCTTGACTTCCTAATGCTACCCACCAGCAGAACTTACTGACACGATCACGGGCAAACTCCAAATTCACGGACTCTTTCTTTCTTGGATTCTCCAATCAAGATACAAGCACCCACACTTGTTTTTCTTTAAGTTTCAATGGCAACAACTGAGTTGATCATCAAGATGTTGATATATCTCTACCTTGAAAACCCTAAGTTTATGTGAAGGAAAGCTCCTCAAGGATCCCACAAGAGATTCATACAAACTGCAAAATATGAGCAACAAAGACTTAGAGAGGTTTGGATACAAAACCCTAGATACAAAAGAAGCACTCTCTTCTCTCTCTCAAGAGTCTCAAAAACGTGGCTTAGGGTTTCCTTTATATAATGGGAGAAGTAGATCTGAAACCTTAATCCTTAATGGGCTTAAGCTGCTGTTTGGGCCGACTTAAAATTCTACAGATACGATTTTCAATTGATCGAGCCTGTTCTTTGATCGATCGATCCAGACAGAATATGAAATCATCTTCTTGCAGCTTGTATGTTCTTGAATCTTGACTTGAATCACCTTGAGCATTGTCTAATAAAACCTATAGACTCTAAGATCTATATCTAGACAAGTTTGTATTCACGATTTGCCAATTGTTCTAAACATTTAGAACCTAACAATCATCAGCCACATTCGCTTGGTTAACCAAGGCCACGAGTATTTGATCTTGGTCAACTATAGATCCTTTCATTCATTACAAATGTTTGGATTAGTTTCTTTTATTTATTTGTTGAAGTTGGATAAAAATGTATTTATATTTAGAAGAGGTAAGCTTTTTAAAAAACTACTTGAGTATTATATATGAAATTGGTTACTCTTTGATGGATTTTTTTTCGGTAAATAGTAAGGGGGATTAGAGATAAGGTTTGAATCACAAACATCGAGGCTGGAACATTATTGTTGGGATCATCAGTTACGTTCACTTCGTTCGCTAAAGCATCAAGAATTTGATTCTTGCTAATTATAAATCCTTTTATTGTATGTTTGGATTTTTTTTATTTGTTTATTTACCTTTTTTGTTGAAAGTGAGAAAAAATATATAGAAAAAAAAAGTAAAGTGTTAAAAATGAATATAAGAAAAAAGTAAGGTTTGAAAAGGAGCATTAGATTTTGCACCAATTGTTACATATGCAATTGAAAATTGTTTAAAGGATAAAAGTGTGGGAATTTAATTTATGACTAAAATAAAATAAAAAAAGTTTGTGCTTTTCTGAATAGTATGATTATGATCGTATCTCAAGTTCGAGATCTTATTTCCAACTTTCATTAAATAAGTAAATAAGTTTATGTAAAAAGGTAGGACTTTCAAAGACTTTATTATAAGTAAATAGATTAATTTTCTTTTGCAATTATTAAGGTGATAAATGGAAATTATTGTAACATAAACCCACCACTAACATTATCTTTATTATACGTCAATTACAACATACTATCTCAAGCATTGTGACAAGTGACGAGACTGAGCCCCACCCCTATACAAAACCTAATCCATAGTTTGTTATGCTAAGTATGATAATACATGGCTTGAATTGTGTTGACATGAAAGTCTGGCTAGGAAAAGGCCCATTTTGGATTGTCTACCATTTTGGTTTCGGTCTCCACTGCAAAAGGCCAATTTGGCTAAGGACTGTATTCTAGCTTTTGTTTCTTTTGCTGGTTACTTTTGGGCCGTCTGTTGAAATGTCATTGTGCTCTTAATTGCTCTATATTTACTCTTTTGTATAACCCACTGATGGCCTAGTACTACTCTGTATTTTTTTCTGGGAAAATAAAAATAGACAAAGAAATAATTTATTTATTTTTGGTTGGATCTGGGAGCCTTTTCTCTGCTGAGGGTCGTTCATGAAGTTGTAAATATAAGCTAATAAGGTCGGGCTTAAAGGAATTGGAAGCCCAATCGGAGGGTTGAGTGGACTTCTTGTGGGCTAAACTCTAAGGGACCTAGCTTATGACCCTTTTCCATGAGAATTGGGCCTTAGTGTTGGGTGACTAATAGGGCAAGGGCTAGTATATTAATAAGGGGTGGCAAATGGGCGGGTTGGGTCATAAATAGGTTGGGTGTGTAATTACCCATTTATCTATTTATGACCCGTTTATATATAAATTAATTATCCATTACCAACCCAACCCATTTAATTAGTAACCCACCCATTAAACCCAATATGACCCAAATACCTCTAAAACTACTTGAATACCCTATTGACCTCCAAAATTACCAAAATACCCTTAAATACCTAAAATGATACAAATACTCCCTACACTTTCAAAATTACCAATATACCCTTGGGCATCCAAAATTATCCCCAAAATCTCTAAAATGAACAAAATACCCATGAAACCTCTAAAATGACCAAAATACCCCTGATATCTCTAAAATCACCATATATGCTTAAAAACCACTAAAATGACCAAAATATTTCCAAAATCTCTAAAATGAGCAAAATACCCCCAAAACCCAAAAAATGACCAAAATACCCCCCAAAACCTAAAAATGACCAAAATACCCCCCAAAACCTAAAAAATGACCAAAATACACCCGAAACCTAAAAAAATTACCAAAATACCTTGAAACCTAAAAAATTATTGAAATACCCCCAAAACCTAAAAAATGACCAAAACAACCCCAAAACCCAAAAAATGACCAAAATAGCCCCGAAACCTAAAAATGACCAAAATACCCCCAAAAACCTAAAAAATGACCAAAATACCCCCTAAAAACTAAAAAATGACCAAAATACCCCTGAAACCTAAAAAAATTACCAAAATACCTTGAAACCTAAAAAATTATTGAAATACCCCCAAAACATAAAAAATGACAAAAATAACCCCAAAACCCAAAAAATTACCAAAATACCCCCGAAACTCAAAAAATGACCAAAATACTTCAAAAACCCAAAAATGACCAAAGTATCCCCCGAAACAAAAAAAAAATGACCAAAATACCCCCGAAACAAAAAAAAAAGACCAAAATACCCCCGAAACCTAAAAATGACCAAAATAATTCCAAAACCCAAAAAATGACCAAAATACCCCCGAAACTCAAAAAATGACCAAAATACCCTCGAAACGTAAAAATGACCAAAATACCTCCGAAACCTAAAAATGACCAAAATACCCCCCAAAACCCAAAAAATGACCAAAATACCCCCGAAACTCAAAAAATACGAAAATACCCCTGAAACCCAAGAAATGACCAAAATACCCTCAAAATCTAAAAATGACCAAAATACCCCCGAAACCTAAAAAATTACCAAAATACTTCTGAACCCTAGAAATTTACTGAAATAACCCAAAAATCTAAAAATTATTGAAATAACCCTAAAACTAAAAGATGACATAAATGCCCTCGTAACCTAAAAAATGACTAAAATACCCTTAGAATCTAAAAGATGATCAAAATAACCCCAAAACCTAAACAATTACCAAAATTCCCTCGAAACCTAAAAAATTACTGAAATTCCCTCGAAACCTATAAAATGATTGAAAGACTCTTAGAACCTTTAATTTGTCAAAAATATTCTCGTAACGTCCAAAATACCCTAAACCTCTATTTTGGTAATTTTAGATGTTTCTGGTGTATTTTGGTCATCTTACATGTTTAGCGGTATTTTGGTCATAATTTGGGTTTCAAGGGTTTTTATTGATCAATTTTTTTAGGTTTTGGGCTTATTTTGGTCATTTTTTAGGTTTTCGGGTATTTCGATAATTTTTTAGGTTTCAAGGTATTTTGGTAATTTTTTTAGGTTTCGGGGGTATTTCAATTATTTTTTAGGTTTTGGAGGTATTTTGGTCATTTTTTAGGTTTAGAGAGTCTTTTGGTAATTTTTTAGGTTTAGGGTGCATTTTAGTAATTGTTAGGTTTTGGGGGTATTTCGATCATTTTTTTAGGTTTTTGGGGTATTTTGGTCATTGTTTTAGGTTTTGGGGTTATTTTAGTCATTTTTTAGGTCTTGGTGTATTTCAATCATTTTTTAGGTTTTAGGGTATTTTGGTAATTTTTTAAGTTTCAGGGGTATTTCAGTCATTTTTTTAGGTTTAGAGGATATTTTGGTAATTTTTTAGGTTTAGGGTGTATTTTGGTAATTCTTAGGTTTCGAGTGTATTTCGGTCATTTTTTATGTTTTGGGGGTATTTTGGTCATTTTTTAGGTTTCAGGGAGGGTATTTTAGTTCTTTTTTAGGTTTCAGGGTATTTCGGTCATTTTTTAAGTCTAGGGGGTATTTTGGTAATTTTATGGGTTTTGGAGGTATTCAATCATTATTTAGGTTACGGAGTAATTTGGTAATTTTTTCAGGTTTTGGGGGTATTTTAGTCATTTTATAGGTTTCAGAGGTATTTTGGTCATTTTTTTGGTTTCGGGGGTATTTTGGTCATTTTTTGGGTTTTGGAGGTATTTTGGTCATTTTAAGGTTTTGGGGGTATTTTAGTAATTTTTTCAGGTTTCGGGGGTATTTTAGTCATTTTATAGGTTTCAGAGGTATTTTGGTCATTTTTTTGGTTTCGGGGGTATTTTGTTCATTTTTTAGGTTTTGGGTGTATTTTGGTCATTTTTTGAGTTTCGGGGGTATTTTGGTCATTTTTGGTAATTTTTAGGTTTTTGGGATATTTTGGTAATTTTTAGGTTTTGGGGTGTATTTCAGTCATTTTTTGGGTTTTAGAGATATTTTGGTCATTTTTTGGGTTTTGGGGGTATTTTGGTAATTTTTAGATTTTGGGGGTATTTTTTTTTTCATTTTTTAGGTTTTGAGGGTATTTTGGTCATTTTTTGGGTTTTGAGGGTATTTTCGTCATATTTAGGTTTCGGGCGTATTTTGGTCATTTTTTGGGTTTTAGAGGTATTTTGGTAATTTCTAGATTTTGGGGGTATTTTGGTCATTTGTTGGGTTTCAGGGGGTATTTTGATAATTTTTAGGTTTTTGGGGTATTTTGTTCATTTTTAGATTTTGGGGGTATTTTGGTCATTTGTTGGGTTTTGGGAGTATTTTGGTCGTTTTTTGGGTTTCAGGGGGTATTTTGATAATTTTTAGGTTTTTGGGGTATTTTGGTCATTTTTTGGGTTTTGGGGGGGTATTTTGGTAATTTTTTGGATTTTGGGAGTATTTTGGTCTTTTATTAGGTTTCAGGGGTATTTTGGTCATTTTATAGAAATTTAGATTTTATGTTGTTTATTTAAATTTTAGATGGGTTTAGTGGGTATTAGTGGATTTATCCATTTAGACCCATCTAATTAAATAACCAAATGGGTCTTTACCCATTTAACCCAAATATTAAATGGGTTGGGTTAAGACTTATCCAAATAAGGTGGGTAATGGGTGGGTTTATGGATATGGGTAAAAATTGCCACCCCTAATATTCATAAGGGTCCCTTCAAGTTCATTTATAATCCATCGAGTTTCTTGTGAGTTGTGGGACAACCTTATACAACATCTCTCTCAGATTTGGTGAATTCCATACCATTAAGGAATTCATATGTTCTGATAGGGGTGATGTATAGGTTGATTTTACCGTATAATTTTTCAAGCTAATAAATATTGAGCTATTTGTGTTCATTTGGGAACAATTTATTTAATTTTTTCTTGAAAGTCTGTTAATGTATACTTGTCCTTTGAAAAAATTAGGAAAAGTAAGAACAAGTGAGGTCTTAAAAAGTTATATACAAAAATTAAAAAGCAAAAAACTAGCTTATAAACTGTACCCAAACACACACAAAAGCAATTAGCTTTCTATATGAAAAGAAAAGCAAAAATAACTATAAACTTATTAAAAGCAAATTAAGATTCAAGCCCAAAGAAAGGGGTGAAAAAGGCAATGGGGCTTAAATTTTTTTTTTCTATTAATTAATGAATTTATTCATGGATTTGAGCTTTATTTATAAATGATTTGCTGTAAAATATTATTTCAAATTTATAATAACGCAAATGTTTTTGTTTGGACAAAATCTTCAAAAGTAAAACTATTATGTGTCACTAAATTTATATCAAGCATTTTATATTAATGATTTTCTTTTATATATCTTGATTATAAATCTCCAAATCCAAACACAATCTTAAGGTACATACATCGCAATTCATATTTTGAAATTAACATTCAAGTTTTTTTAATTTTGTGCTTGATTGGGACATATTTTGTCTTGGCTTATGCATGAGCCTTTTTTTTTTTTTTTTTTTTTTTTTTTTTTTTTTTTTTGCAGAGAGAGATCGAGAGACTCATTTTAAAAGAAGAGTAATGTTAAGGACACAAATTTTTATAATTTTGTTTCTCAATTGTTAATGTAGCAAGTCACTTTCACATAAACCTAGTACTAAGTACTAGCATTACTTTAATTGTTTTATTAATGTCAATCACAGTATATGTAAGGACTAGATTTGTGGCTCAGTCCAGGATGAGGGGAGCTAGGCTCAAAAGGCCCATTATAATGAATTTGTAGAGAGTGGGTCAAAGAATTAGACCCTAGTGAATTGATCAATGGCTCATATGGAATTGGATGACAATCATGCACAAATAAGAAATACTGACATGAACGAACTTCTTGTTTGAGGAGGCCAGTGTTCCTATCAATCCACTTAATAGCGTCCCCCTTATTTTCATTGTTACCCTCCAGTTTTATACTCCCATCCCCCTTCTTTCATCCTTCCACGTGTAGATTTGGATTGATAGTATTGATACTTGTCCCATCAGCCCCTCCCTAAAGTCTTTGGGAGTAGCTGTAAGGTTATAAAGCATTACTCAGTCAGCTGTAGAGCATTCAATGCTATGTTAGCAGCTTTTTCTTAGATATTTCATAGCTCTCCTTTGTCCTTTTCCTTCTTGATACCTATCCTTTATGGTAGAATGGTCCGGAGCGTTGCTCTTGATGGCAGACCATACTTTCTGACCTCGGTCTTGCCCAGCCGAGGAGGGATTCTTCCTTGGGGCACCCCCCTGGGTGGATTTAATAAGATCTTTCTCTTCACTTACTAATGCAGATCCTTATGTAAGTGTTTTACTCGTCCTCGGATTGTTTGGCATCTTCATGTTGGGCCCTTAGCCCAATATATACTAATATACGTATATATGAGCTCCTAGGCCTTTCCCCACTACAGTATGTAATCTCAACCATTATAAAAATTTAAAAAAAAAAAAAAAAAAAAAAAACACGAAAACAAAAACAAAAATGGTAAATTAGGTGTTTGGTAAGAGAGTTTAAATACAATTTTTTTTTTTTTTTGGAAATTACAAAATGGTGGGTCCCACACTTAAATTTATTATTTGGTTGATGTTTTCTATATAGAGTTTTCATTATTTCCTTTTTTTCTCGTTCAAAACAAGATTTTGAAAACATCCAAGAGAATGTTTTCAAGATATAGAAAATATTTTTAATGGCATAACTGTAAATAAATTGAAAATAGTGGACTCTATCAATTTGTCCAAACTTTTCTATCTCTTAAATTAAAGAGCTTATTTTTATCACAAAAAAGTTCTCACGTTTAAAATTTGAAGCTTATCATATATATATATATATATATATATATATATATATACATTACTACTACTACTACTACTACTAATAACAAGATTCCCTGTTTGGGTTTCATCATTTTGCGTACTAAAATATCCTCACACAAATTCTTAAACTCTATAAAACACCCCTATCTTTTAGTTAAATAATTTTAAATTAAAAAACACAAACTTTTTAAAAGATTAATTTATTGTTCCTAAGTTTTTAAATTTTTTCTTTCTCGTCTTTATTTGAATTACCACTTTTTATTTTAAGTTCAAAATTTCAAATTTATAAACCCACGTACAAATAATTTTTTTTTTAAAATCATATAGTTAAAGATTCTAAAAATTATGACACTATCTTTATCTCACATTTGAACATTATGAAATTTATAAAAATAAAATAAAATAAAAAAAGTCTCATCGCATGCACAAAGCGCGTGTGATGAGGCTAGTTATTATGATTATTATTATTATTTTGATAATGATAAGTTTGAAAATTGAAGTGTGGGAATAAAACTAATGTACCCATATATATATATATAGAGAGAGAGAGAGAGAGAGAGAGAGAGAGAGAGAGAGAGAGAGAGAGAGAGAGAGAGAGAGAGAGAGAGAGAGTGTGTGTTCTAATGTTTAGGAAAAAGCCTAAAACTTAAGAAAAGTAAATTACTCTTTTAACCAATTTTTTTTTTTAATTTAAAATTATTTAACTAAAATATAGGGGTATTTTAGAGAGTTTAAGAATTTGTGTGAGGACATTTTAGTATGCAAAATGATGAACCCCAAATAAGGAATCATGCTATTAGTAGTATAGAAATAGATAATCTATACATTACTTTCAGTAGGAAAAAAAAAAAAAAAAATCTCAAAGTAGAAATGGTCTCCCAAACATCATTTTTTTTTTTTTTCAATTTTTTGAAAATTTTTCTTAAAAAAGGGAGCCAAACACATATAATATAAAATTATTCTTTGAAAACTAGTTTCAGTGTTTCATATTCAATTTTTTTAAATTTGAAAAAAAAAAAAAATCCTCCTACCAAATAGGCCCTTAATATTTACTAGTTAAAAAAAAAAAAAAAAAAAAAAAGGAGAAGGAAATAAAAGGGAAAGTTGACATTGATGATGATATAATTTTAAGAATAATAGTTTTATTAATGTCCGCCGAAACTTTAGGCTGATTTCTTCTAGATACTGATGGTGGGGAATGCGTTTCTAATCTTTGGTTTTCCAATCACTAGTTGTTTGAAAGATGATAAGTGATGAATCTCCATATACATCTCAACCATTATAAAAATAAAAACAAAAATTGCTTTTTAATTTTTACTAGTAAAAAAAAAAAAAGGAGAGAGAGAGATAAAAGGGAAGTTGAGATTGATGATGATATAATATTAGGAATATGTGGGGTAGGAAAAAATAAAAAACAATTTTTTTTTAATATTTACTAGTAAAAAAAAGCAGAGAGAGATAAAAGGGGAAGTTGACATTGATGATGATATAATATTAGGAAAAAATAGAAATTAATAATAATAATCATGGCCCATGCAGTTCTCGAACCTGCATGATGCTCTAATCAACTGAGCTAATACGCCAATTCATATAATACATTGTGATTGATAAATAATTAAGAAATTACAATTGATACACTTAGCAAAATAAAATATTATAAATTGATACGTGATCTAAAAAAATATATTGGCAATGAATTTAGGTGACTTTGATTATTATTTCATTGAAAAAGAATTTTATTATATCAATGTGAATAAAAAAAATGTGTGTAATATTATTGGTTGGTGATGGCAAGTGGTAATTGGAGACAAGAGGTAGGAGTGGTGGTACAAAAAAGAATGAAGTCGTGGACACAATATTTTCACAGCAAAACTTAGATGGTGAGTTATTAATAGTAGATAAAAAAGTGATATCAATGGTAACTCCAAATGAGAACCACGAATAGTTTACTCAAATGATTGGAAGATGCATGTGACATTTCTTATTCAGAAAGCTACCAAATGGATTCACACTTATGTCTTTGAAACACACACGCACTTTGATGTCAAATCTGACACTTAAATTTATTTTCACTCTCTCTTTCTCTCTCCCTTTTAAGATGTAAAACCTGTTAAATTTTAAAATACATGATATTGTTCACAAAAAATACAAAACATCCATCCAATTGACATTTTGCAAAAAAATTTACAACTTGTTACAATCGATACATAAATATGAGAAGTGTTATGTCTACAACAATTTTACAACAAATTTTAGATGGTAAGTTGTTAACGGTTCAAATTTGAACCCAATAGTGATATTACTTTTTTGCCCACCAGTAATAACTTGCCACCTAGGATTGATTTTGAAAATGTTATAAAACTATTGTAGACATAACATTTCTTATATATATTAGTATATATACTGGTCCACTGTAGTAGAAGCTGTGAGAGAAGTAGACAAAAAAAAAGAAGAAAAATGTTTAGCATTTCTGTTGTACTGTTCTATTAATTAGTAGAATGCTACTATAGATATTTTTTGGCATTTGGCACATTTTATGCAGGTGCTTTTTGTGTTTAGTGTACTCTAAAAATTTATCATCTAACACATCTAATGCTAGTGTTCTAATATTTGGAACATATCTATAGATTCTATACTATATATAAGATGATTCTCCTCTTTAAACTGGACTTTTATATGGTTCAAAAATACCCTCATTAATGAAGGGTAATTTCTCTTAGAAATATGGTCATAAATGTCAAATAACAAATTTTATTTTGAATTCAAAAGGAGAACTTCTAAAATTTAGGATTTTTTTTTCCTTCACGTTCATCTTTTTATTACCTAAAGTTTATCTTTTTTATTTGTTTGAAAACTTTTTTCTCAAAAAAAAAAAAATTTGTTTGAAAAAAAAATATATTTCCAAATTCTAATAGATGCAAATTATTATCATTTATTCAAAAAATAAAACAAAATGTTTTATTGATAGCTAGTGCAAGAGTGTCTGAAGTTTCAGTCAAGCCAATTTGATCCAAAAGCCAAACCAAGATGATTTTTAAGTCCACCAAATAAAGTTCATTACTTTGAATGATTTTTTGCTCCAATTCAAAATTTTAATGGATTATTTTGCCCAAAGAACTCAAATATCATTTATTTTGAGTTTTCTAAGAAATATTAGAGCATTTATGTTTCAGTTACCCTGGGCAGACAAGCATTTTATTTAGTTTATGGTTTCTATGAGTATAATTTCACTTTGTTCATGAAAATTTGATATTTTAATTACTATTTTCGTTCTCCTATTCTTGGAGACTTATTCTAAAATTTTATATAATATATTTGGTTGGAGTGACTTTCAGAACATTAGCCTTTGTGCTTTGAGAAGAAGAATGTCTTCTATTTTAAATCTTATCCCTTCAATGGCGAGTTTGAATGCTATATCTTTTTGGTGGATTCAATTGGCTGGTGACATATTTGAGTCTTGTATTCTTAGTCGAATTATTTAGGTGGTAATATATGTATTCTTTTGTGTTTGCTTTCGTGGCGAGGTTATCTATCATTTCATTCTTATATGTTTACTTGATTCCATCAATCCAAAACTTCTCTATCCAGCCATAAATGTCATTGTTCCAAAAGTGAATTAAAGAAAAAATTGTATTAACGTAACTTTTGGCCTGCTTTTCTTTGGATATTAATTTATTATGAAATCGGCCAAAAGTTGGCTTGGATGGTCCAAATCGTTGACCAGGATAACGTGCATTCATTTCAATGACCTTATACAGTTTCTCAAAACAAAAAACAAAAAAAAACAAAAAAATCATACAAGTTCTTATCCTCAAAAAAATAATTAAAAATAAAAATCTCTCATCCATAATGTGTACAATAAGTCAATAACCACTATTAACAAAAATTCATACCAAACTTCAATATAATTGCGATATTTATTTCAGGCATTATAACGGGTGGATTTCGCACAGCAATTGATGACTTCATCTTCAACCAAAATCCCTCATTTCTCACCAACGTTTGGAATACTTCTTTCATGCACATTAACTTCAATTTTATTATTTGCAGCTGCACCCAACGTTTTTGGCATTTGAAGAAGGATAGAAATTTTGCCCCACCCTATCTTGACCCACCCCACCTTGCTTCACTCTGTATATGTGATAGGACGAGGATTGGGTGAGATTTTTGCCCTGCACCTTAGGGCTGGATGGTTTAAGCCCTTTAGCCCCGCCCCACAATATGGTAAAAGACGAGTCCAAATCTTCTGTCCCACTTTTCCTGCTCCACTCTATACTCCACCAATAAATACTTGCCACGTGATACTATTAATTAATAATTGTAGGATTAATAAGTCAATAATGATAATATTTAATTAATTAGGTGAACATGTGGTAAGTATTTATTGGTGGAGTATAAAGTGGAGCAGGAAAAGTGGGACAGAAGATTTGGACTCGTAAAAGACAGTGGAAATTATTTTTGAAAAACAAGGCAATGTGAATTTTGTTATGTATTGGAAGTTTGGATTAGGTTGTTATGCATTAGACTATTAGTATTAATGACATTGTTTGTATTACTACTAAATATGTAAATGCATAGATATTAAGACTTTTTGTTCTATTGTGATATTTTCTTTTTAAACACTTTGGATAATATTATTTCCTCCTTGCTAAAAATTAATTTGATTTGATATGATAAATTTATTTGTAATTTTAAATATATTTATGTTTATGAAATGAGTTATACGTACATACATATATATAGGGCAAATTACAACTTACCCATCTATGATTTGCTCGAAATTTAAGTTACCTACCTGTGGTTTGAAATCTCATTATGCAAGTGTTCCATTGGATTCTTTTTGATCTTATTTGATCTTGTATTTTTATTTTTATGTGTGTGTGTGTGTGTGTGTGTGTGTTTTTTAGAAGATAAATACATAAAAGTGGAGCAAAATTACATATTTAGCTATGTTTTTAACGATGTTGGGTTACAGAACTCTAACTGAGCTAACTTTAGGTAGTTAAAGTGTCAAATTTCAAACCATAGGTAAGCAACTTAAATTTTGGCTAAACCACAAATGGGTAAGCTGTAATTTGCTCATATATATATATATATATATATATATATATATATATATACGTAGGTGTAGGGCAGGGTGGGTCTTCACAGGGCCCTAAGGGGCAAGGATAGAGTAAGAAAGTTTGCCCCGTAATACAAGACAGGGCAAGACAAAACCATGCAGGGCGAGGTTGAAGACCTCATCCTTCGGCCCTACCCCCCTTTGGCCCCACCCTACGCCACTGCCAGCCCTAATTTGAAGTAGTGTTTGATGGTTGCGCATGAATATTGGCAAATAATATTTGGAATATGTATATAATAGAAAAAAAATGAAATGTTTTATTAATCATTAATACAAGAGTGTCTGAAGTTTTAGCTAGCCCAATCTGATCTAAAAGCCCAGCCAAGATGATTTTTACATCCAGCAAATAAGGTTCATTATTTTGAATGATTTTTCCTTTCAATTCAGATGATTGATGAGTTAGTTTCTCCAAGAAGTCAAATATCATTTATTTGAGTTTCCTAAGAAATATTATGGTATTTATGTTCCTGTCATCCTCTGAAAAGAAGAATTTTAATGTGTTTCAACTTTAATTCTAATAACTCTAATTTAATTTGACTTTGGTCAAGAAAATGTAATTTTTTAAAATAAAAAAATGTAATGTTTTAATTGCATATTTTCGTTCTCCTAATCTTAGAGAGTTGTTTTAAGCTTTTATATAATCCATTTGTTGGAATGAATAAAATTGCCTATGGTGCTTTGAGAAGAAGGATTTCTTCTATTTTAACTCTTCTCCTTGGGTGGCAAGTTTGGTTTTGTATTTGTTTAGTGGATTCCATTGACTAGTGACCTATTTCAGCCCTTATCCTTAGTCAAATTCTTTGGGTGGTGATATCTGTATTGGTATTGTGTTTACTTTTTAGTGGTGGGCTTATTTATCATTTCATTTCTTTATTGTATGTTTTGTTCATTCCATCTATCCAAAAATTATCCATCCAGCCATACATTTTCTTCATGTCGGTATTAGTTTGGTATCACCAAACTTTTTATCAATCACTAATGTCAATGTATATATATATTTTTGAGCAAATATGCCAAATAATGATGTCAATGTTTCAATAGTGAGTTAAAGGACAAATTGTATTTGGGTAACGCAGATGTGCCATAAAAAGAATATGAAAATGTCAAATCTTTGATGATTCCATCATACGTGATTGAATTGCGAAACTTCAATGATTACAATATTTATTTCATGAAATATAAGTTTAAAACGTGTGGAACTGTGGATTTCGCACAGTATGACTTTTCTCCAGCAATTGATGTCTTCATCTATGTTTCTCAAAAATAAAAATAAAAGTAACAAACTTCAATGATTACAATATTTATTTCATGAAATATAAGTTTATAACGTGTGGAACTGTGGATTTCGCACAGTATGACTTTTCTCCAGCAATTGATGTCTTCATCTATGTTTCTCAAAAATAAAAATAAAAGTAACAAACTTCAATGATTACAATATTTATTTCATGAAATATAAGTTTATAACGTGTGGAACTGTGGATTTCGCACAGTATGACTTTTCTCCAGCAATTGATGTCTTCATCTATGTTTCTCAAAAATAAAAATAAAAGTAACAAACTTCAATGATTACAATATTTATTTCATGAAATATAAGTTTATAACGTGTGGAACTGTGGATTTCGCACAGTATGACTTTTCTCCAGCAATTGATGTCTTCATCTTCAACCCGTCTCCTTCCTCATCATCAAAAATCCAATAATAATCAATATTCCTGCACAACATCAAAGACTGCTTCAAATGCCAAAAACTTTTGGGGGCAGATGCAAATAATAATAAAATTAAAGCTAATGTGCATGAAAGAACAGAGAAGTATTCAAAATGATGAATATTTAATATTAAAAACTAATTCTTTCTTTGTCCCTCCAAATTTGTTCATTCTAGTTATTAACCACTAGTTTAATCGGATTTAAATATTTCAGGGAGATTCATACATAATAATTATAGGTCCCTTCGGGGACATCCGATATATAATAATTATAGTTTTTACATAGTAGTATACTAAAGTTTTTATGAAATGTTTCACATGCTTTATATTTAAAAACAAAAAGGTTGATGTTTAGCAAAAAAAAAACAAAAAGGTTGATATTTATTAGCTTGAGCTTTTCAGCTCAAATGGAATCTTCAACTGTTTTGAAGAGGAATATTCAAATAGCATGTGTAAATACTACCGAGGATTTGTAGTCAAAGCGCTCGGTGAGAACACATGTTATACCTTTCAACATCAGCCAATAGATTGTATAAAAAAAAAAGAAAACATCAGCCAATAGAACTAGCTAGTTAGCCCAAGTACATCTATAAAACCAGACATTCTCCTACCCAAATCCAACAAATTCTTCATTCCCAAATCCCCAAACAATGTCTTCAAAGTCTTCCTCATCTCCTTCCAAACTCCAATCCTCTTCCAGTGATGACTCTCCCCCAACAGACCTCCCTTTAAAGCCAATCCCAGGCAACTATGGCAAACCCTTTTTTGGTCCCATCAAAGATCGCCTTGACTACTTTTACCACCAAGGAAAAGACACCTTCTTCCAAACCCGAATTCAAGAACACCAATCCACTGTCTTCCGAACCAACATGCCTCCAGGACCATTCATATCCTCCAACTCTAATGTCATTGCTCTCCTTGATGCTATCAGCTTTCCCATCCTCTTTGACACTTCCAAAGTCCAAAAATTAAACGTTTTTGTCGGCACTTACATGCCTTCCACAGTTTTAACCGGTGGTTACCGTGTTTGTGCTTATCTTGACCCTTCTGAACCCAAACATGCCCTTCTCAAGCGCTTGATTTTCTCTATTCTCGCTTCTCTTCACAATAAATTCATCCCACTTTTCAGAAACTGCTTGTCTGAGCTTTTCGTCAACCTTGAAGACCAATTCTCTGACAAAGGCAAAGTATACTTCAACACCATTAGTGACAAAATGTCTTTCGACTTTGTGTTTAGGCTCTTTTGTGATCAAAACCCTTTAGATACACGCCTTGGATCAAAGGGTTCGACAATGTCCGATAAATGGTTGTTTTTCCAACTTGCACCATTGATGACACTAGGGTTACCAAAGTTGTTGAACTTTTTCGAAGATGTACTACTCCATACATTCCCATTACCAGCTTTTCTTGTTAAATCTGACTATAATAAGCTTTATAATGCTTTTTATGGTTCCATGGCTTCGATTTTGGACGAAGCTGAGCAAAGTGGAATTAAAAGAAATGAAGCTTGTCATAATTTAGTGTTCATGGCTGGTTTCAACACCTATGGTGGATTGAAAACTTTGCTTCCTGCTTTGATAAAGTGGGTTGGCTTAGCAGGAGAGAAGTTACACCGTGAGTTGTGTGATGAGATCAGGACCATTGTTAGTGCTGAAGGTGGGGTCACTTTCTCTGCGTTGGAGAAGATGACTTTAACTAAGTCAGTGGTTTATGAAGCACTTAGGATTGAGCCTCCAGTTGCGTTCCAGTACGGTAAGGCAAAGGAGGATTTGGTGGTCCATAGCCATGATGCCGCTTTTGAGATCAAGAAAGGGGAAATGATCTTTGGATATCAGCCGTTCGCTACTAAAGATCCAAAGGTTTTTGAAGATCCTGAGGAGTTTGTGGGCCATAGGTTTGTGGGAGAGGGAGAGAAGCTTTTGAAATATGTTTATTGGTCTAATGGAAGGGAGATTGATGATCCTACGGTGGAGAATAAGCAGTGTCCGGCGAAGGATTTGGTGGTGTTGTTGTCTAGGGTAATGTTGGTGGAGCTTTTCCTCCGTTATGACACGTTTACGATTGAGGCTGGGACATTGTTGTTGGGTTCATCAGCCACGTTCACTTCATTGACCAAAGCCACGAGCATTTGATTTTGATCAAATGGGAGGGAGCTAAGCGATGGTCTTGTGTGAAGTGTAAACAGTATCCAACAAAGGATCTAGGGATGCGGTTGTCTAGGGTATCATTGGTGGAGCTTTCCTTATGTGTTTGGATTTTTTTTGTTTTGTTTTTTACTGACTTATTTGTTGAGATTGGAAAAAATATTTAGAAAAAAATTGTATATGGGGATAAAGTGAGGTTTAATAACCATTCATTATATACGCAATTGGTTACTGTTTAAGGGACATGGGTGTGGAAATTTAATTTATATATATATATATAAAATAAAATAAAAGTGTGGAAATTTAAAAATTGATTTCCTTTTCAAAATAGTATGATAGTGGGGCTAAAGGGCTTAAACCATCCAGCCCTAAGGTGCAGGGCAAAAATCTCACCCAATCCCTGTCTTATCAAATATGTGGAGTGAAGAGTGTGGCGGGTTAAGACAGAGGGGGGCAAAATTTCTACCCTTCTTCAAATGCCAAAGACTTTGGGTGCAGACTTGTAGATGAAGTCATCAATTGCTGTGCAAAATCCACACGTTATAATGCCTGAAATAAGTTGATAAAAAAACAAAATGCCTGAAATAAATATTGCAATTATATTGAAGTTTGGTATGAATTTTTGTTACTAGTGGTTATTGACTTATTAGACACCTTATGGATGAGAGATTTTTATTTTTAATTATTATTTTGAGGATAAGAACTTGTATAAGGATACCTTTTTTTTTTTCTTTTTTTTCTTTTTTGAGGCTGTATAAGGATTATCCTGGTCAACGATTTGGACCATCCAAGTTGGCCGACTTCATAATAAATTAATATCCAAAGAAAAGCAGGCCAAAAGTTACGTAATACAATTTTTTCTTTAATTCACTTTTGGAACATTGACAGGCTAAATTAATACCTCACTGAATTTGAAATGTATGGCTGGATAGATAAGTTTTGGATTGGTTCATCAAAAAAAAGGTAAGTTTTGGATTGATGGAATAAAGTAAACATGTAAGAATGAAATTATAGATAACCTCACCACGAAAGTAAACCCAAAAAATTCGTATATTACCACCTAAATAATTCGACTAAGAATTCAGGACTCAAATATGTCACCAGCCAATTGAATCCACCAAAAAGATATAGCATCCAAACTCGCCATTCAAGGGATAAGATTTAAAATAGAAGACATTATTCTTCTTCTCAAAGCACAAAGGCTAATGTTCTGAAAGTCATTCCAACCAAATAGATTATATAAAAGTTTAGAATAAGTCTCTTAAAATAGGAGAACGAAAATAGTAATTAAAATATTAAATTTTCATGAACAAAGTGAAATTATACTCATAGAAACCATAAGCTCAATTAAATGCTTGTCTGCCTAGGGTAACTTAAACATAAATGCTCTAATATTTCCTAGAAAACTCAAAATAAATGTTATTTGAGTTCTTTGGTAAAAAATAATCCATTAAAATTTTGAATTAGAGTGAAAAATCATTCAAAATAATGAACTTTATTGGCTGGACTTAAAAATCATCTTGGTTTGGCTTTTAGATCAAATTGGCTTGACTAAAACTTCAAACACTCTTGTACTAGCTATCAATAAAACATTTTGTTCTATTTTTTTTTTTTTTTGGGTAAATGTTAATAATTTGCATCTATTATTTAAGGTTGAATTTTATCAACCATCTTGTTGGCTTTATTCCGTGCCAATTTGCTTGTAATTTAGCACTTAGTAACCCTGTATTTAAGTGGGATTTATGTAAGAGTAGTGTGTGAAGAGAGTGTGAAGAATTGCTCAACAATGTGTAAAGAAGCAGGGACTCGCGGCTGACTCGCGACTTGCAAGCCGCCAGCTACTGCACACATGAGAAGCATGCGGGGAGGTGAAGGGTCACGCCAGCTGTTGCACTACGGGACAAAAGTCCAAGGCTGGCCAAGCCGTTATCTTGCGACTTGAACTCGTGACTTAGACCAGTCGCGAGGTCAAGCTGCCAACCAACCTTGTTTGGGAAAAACTGACTTTTCGTATTCCAAACATACACCACTATATATAGACCCTTATACCCACGAAATGTAAAGATCTTTCGGAGAGAATTTTGTGAGAGAAACCCAAGAGAAAAACAAGATTGCCTCATCACCAATCTTCACTAAGAAACTCTTCAAATTCCTCTACTCTCTTCCTCTCCATTGATACATCCTTGAGAGGTTCTTGACTAAATCCTTTTCTCATCACACCCACGTCTGTGAGAATGTCTTTTGGTGCTAAGGGAAACAGTTTGGAAGGAACCAATGGTTATTGGTTGGTGCTATGGGTTATAGTGGAATTTGGTAAGCTAGAAAAGAAAAAGGCTCGGCGCAACCTCGTTGGAGCAAGAAATTTGGAGGGCTTAAGTACCTAGGTAGATTAGGCTTGGAGGGTCTATAGCTGTTCATGTATCCCAACTACATTTTCTAGTAGATTATTGACCGCTTGGAGAGCGGCGGAGAGGTTTTACACCGAGGGCTTCAGTTTTCTCTTCGATAACACATCGCGTGTTGTCCTTGTGTTTACATCTCTCTTCCTTTATCTTTGCCTTTTATTTTCTGTTGTGGATGTAATTATAATTAGCTTAGATTGTTTATCAATTCTGTGGTTGGCTTATGTTTATGTTCTGCACATTAATTGTTTGATTATAAGCTTGAATGGATAATTTGTAATTTGGAGTCTAAACGTTCAAGGGTGTTTTACATTCATATTCAATTGGTATCAGAGCGGGTGCACTTGTTGTGGTTTGAATACCTTAGTGCGATCCTTGACCCCGTTTTGAGATGGATAGGTCTCAATCTCTTACTGTGCCACCATTTTTTTTTATGGTAATAATTATGTATTTTGGAAAGTTCGAATGAGATCATTTTTGTGTTCTATTGATGATGCTGTGTGGGATGCAATTGAAGTTGGTTGGACTAGACCGGAGGCCGCAAAATCCACTTGGGATAAGGCAGCTCTCGTAACGGCTAATGCAAATAGCAAAACCTTGAATGTCATTTTCTGTGGTGTCTTTCCAGAAGAATTTCACAGGATTTCACATATCACCATTGCAAAGGAAGCATGGAAAATTTTGGAGACAACTTATGAAGGGACTAAGAAGGTGAAAGACACCAAACTCCAGATGCTGACTACTCACTTTGAAGAGCTAAAGATGAGTGAGGATGAGTCCTTTGACTCTTTTTATAGTAAGCTGAACGAGGTGGTTGTCGGAAAATTTAATTTTGGGGAAAAGACGGAGGATTCTAAAGTTGTAAGGAAGATCCTTCGGTCACTATCAGAAAGTTTTCGTGCCAAAGTAACGGCCATTGAAGAGAGCAAGGATCTTAACGACATTAAAGTTCAAGAGCTAGTTGGTTCATTGCAGACGTACGAATTGTCACTGTCCATGCAGAAGAAGAGAAAATCTCTTGCTCTTAAAACAATTGATGAGAGAGTGGTATCTCATGAATTTTCAGAAGAGGATGCAGTAGATAAAGATGTGGCATACCTTGTAAAGAACTTCCGGAAATTCTTAAAGCTTAAGAAAGGTGGAAAATTTGGTGACAAAGGAAAATTTCAGAGTTCCGGGAAGGAGAAAAAAGAATTCCGAAGGAAAGACAGTAAAGATTCCCAATCTTCTTAAGGGATTACTTGCTTTGAGTGTAATGGAAATGGACACTTCAAAAAGGAATGTCCCAACTATTTGAAATCAAAAGGAAAGGTCTATGCTACTACCTTGAGTGATACTGATTCATCAAACTCTGACTCTGAAGATAGTTGTGACGGAGAAGGAAATTATTCCACATTCATGACCATTGCATATGTGGAATCCCCGGATGATTTGGGTTCACTTGTGAAGGAGCTTGGCAAACATTCTAATTTGGAGTCTATTGGGGTTGTTGAAGAATCGGAGACTGAAGAAGATGAAGATACATCTGGTCTTCAAGAGAATTACGCCTTACTTCTTGAGAAATCGGGTAAGTATGCAAAGGTGGCAAAGGCGGCTGTGAAGAAGATGAAGAGAGCTGAGGAAGATTACAAAAATCTGCTGGCACGATACAAGGAGGCAAAGTGTGAGATTGAAACACTTAATGGTGAGCTATCAGAAGCTTACACAAAAGTAAGATTTCTTGAGTAAGAGATAGTGCAAGCTCATGCCAAGATAGATAGGGTCTCCTCCAAGAATCTAGATGATGTTATTTCATCTCAAAAACATGCCTCAGACAAGTCCGGGTTGGGATATACCGGAGGAAGTAGCTCATCAGCCAATGTCACCAAAGAAGTGAAGTTTGTGAAGGCCAAAGAGACGGTTGTAGAAGAGCCTATTCCTGAGAAAGTTAAGGGTGAAAAGAAGAAGAAGGTAGCCGATCAACAGGTGTTTAATAAGTCCCATAATCAATCAGAATCCAGATTTGAAGTTAGAGGAAGATCTCTTCCAAGATCACAATGGGTGCTTAGATTAAACCATTTTTGCCACTTCTGCGGAGTGCAGGGACATACAAAACCCAACTGTCACAAGCTGAGAGCATTAAACAATGCTAGTGCTCCTCGGTCACGAGGAAGGAGAAATGACCAGAGGTCTTGGGGTGGTGAGCAACCAAGAAGTCAGAATTGTGATCCAGGAATGATGGACGTGATGAAGATGATCGGTGCCTTCACCAATTGTTTGGAAAGCTTCACAAGAAGGTTTGAAAGTCCTAACTCTCGTACCCAATCCGTCAAGGATATCACCCCAAACACACGTGACGTGTGAGTGATGAAGGGTACTCATGCATAAGCATTACAACATGTCCATACATTAATACTTCCCATGTTTGTGAATATGCTTGGTTGTGTGCTTCTTGCAAGTTTTTAGGTTGTTATATTGTTTGTGTGTTTGTCTTTGGTTCAAATGTTTTTACATTGTTATTTAAGTTGCTTTTGTTATATCTTTTACTGATTTTGTGTCAAAAATCCAAAAACACATAAAAAGTAGAAAATCCTAAAAAGTTTGATCTCCTTTGTTGAGTCTTGTCTCAAAGCAAGTTTTGCCTTGTACATTTGTACTAATGGCTTTATGAATTTTCGAGCTGAACTTGTTTCTTATGCACTCATATCATTATGGAAGAAATTCTGAAATCTATGTGACTGTTGTAAATAGATCTTCAACCTTGTCATGAATGATTAGTGGATGGTTTTGTTGATCTTGAAATATGCATAGACTTGTTCCTATATATCTTCCCATTTTTATTTTATTGCTTTACTCAAAGAGCTCACCAAATGTAAATCTCCAAATGAAAAGAGATATTGAGCTGCAAAAACCTGTCGCATATACTAGTATTTGACTAGGAAAAAGGGAAAACGACCAAAATAAATTGTATGATGCCCAAAGAGCCAAAGGCTAACTCATCAAATTAAAATATTAAAAATTTCAGGCATCAATCTCACAATGAGATATGTTTATTCAAAAAGATCAAATAATATGTTGAAAATAGAGCCAAATGAAAAGCTTCAAAGAAATGTACTCAAGTTTATGTGGGAGGTCATATATGCATACTTCTATAATTGAGATAAGTCACATTATCTAGTGCTAGTTGTGTATGCCTTGATTGAATTGATCATTGAAGCTTCACATTAGACTAAAGACTATCTCACTTTTGATATCCACACACAACACACAAGTCTATGTTCAATAAATGTCATATTCATTTGTGTGATTGTACTTGTTTAAATGTGTTTTCACAAGCTCAATCTTTGGTGATCAAACACAAAAAGATTTTTGAGTGTTTTAGTTTGTTTTTAGAAAGTATTTTGTTTTTACAAAAATGTCAAAATTTCAAAAACAGTGTTGCCCTATTTTGGCGACTCAGTCGCGGGTAGGTCCAGTCACATGTTCCAGTCGCGAGCTCACTCCGTGATTTTTCGCCGCTCACCGGCGAGTCAAGGTCTTAGTTGCGAAAAATACTTAGAAAATTTTTCAAAATTTGAGTTTTTATGATTTTTGCGGCTCAGTGTGGCGACTTGTTCACGGGTCAAAGGTCCAGTCATGAGGGGTACTCAGAGATTTTCGCGACTCACCTCGCGACTATCTCGCGGGTAGACCTTCCAGTCGCGAAAAACACTTATAAGATTTTTTGAAAATCTTGGTTTCACAGTGATTCGCGGCTTACCCTGGCGACTGACAGGCGACTTAATCCAGTCACGAAAAACGCGTGTTTTACGTTTTAAAGACAGTTTTTAAAATTGTTTTTCAGTTTTTCCCTCGAATTTCTGTGACTGGTCACTATCTCCTTCATTTCTCTCACTCAAACACTCTGTGTCTCTCTGAAAATCCTTCATTTCTGCCATTTCTTCTCCAATCTTCAAGAAAAAGGTATGGGTTTTCTCTATCTCACTTCATACTTACTAATTTGATCTTTATTTTCTTGATTTGTGAGTTGCGACTATGTTCTACGAAATAATGTGTTCGAACATGGGTTTGTCTAAAAAGTTGTGTTTGTTTGTTTGGGGTTGATTTCTCTTGTTGCTGAGTATATTTGGTGTCATGTGTTTGCATTAGTTTGCTAGTATTTGTTCTGAGCATTGATATTTGATTGTGTTTTTTACTCCTTGGGCTTATGGCTTTGGGGTTTTCTGTGTTTCACTCTAAATGTGGTTTTGGGTTTTTCTAAATATATGAGTTTTTGGAGTGTGTTGCAAGCATTGTTTTGATTCTATTTCACCATATCATGTGTGTGCTGATGCCTTAGGGTTTTTCTTGCACATTTCATATTCATTATGTCATGTTTCATTGACATATGCTCTCATCTGTCTGAATGTGATTTACACTGTCCATTTCTTGTTATTTAATGCTAGCTTGCTCCTGTCTGTTCTATACAGAATAAACTTGTTTGATTTGATGTAGTTTTGATTTGATCTATCCATCTTTTCGTTATCAACTGTGCTTGGTCTGTGGACTGACTTGACACTCTGTTACTCTCTTTGTAATTAAATTGTTACTAATATGTGTGCACTTCCACATATTGTGTTTTGCTCTTGTTGTGGCTTCTTCTGCTTGTTTACAGATGCCTCCTACACCTTCAAAGAAAAAGACTCCTGCTAAGAAGGCTGACAAAAGACTGAAAATGGACCACAACCTGTTTAGGTCTGTTCAGCACTTTAAGAGATACAAAGATTTCTTCATAAAGGGAACAATTATCCAGGAGAGGTTTATGGATCTAAATGATTTGAAAGATACCTTCATTCCAGAATGCTTTGAAGGCAGAGGATGAGAGAAGTTGCTAGGTGACCTACCTCTTGTGTGTGAACCCTTAATACGAGAATTCTATGCAAATGCTGTTATAAAGGAGGATGAGCTGAACTGCTGGATTAGAGGACGTGAGTTCACCATAGATGCTCATGATATTGATGAGATTCTGGGGCTTGAGGGACTAGAGGATTATGAGTTTACCAACTACAAGGACAGGATGTTATCTTTGGACACTGTCCAGTCTCGGATTTGTGGTGTTAAAGAAAAGAGATGTCTCAACACTACTGACTTTTCTACTGACTTAAGGTGTCTGACCACTATCATGATGTTTAACTTGTATCCTATAAGAAAGATGACTATTCTTACGAATGCCAGAGCTATCTTCCTTATGGAGCTTAAGGAGAAAACCTTCATTGATATAAGTTCTCACATATATGACACAATTGTGGATGAGACTAAAACCACCTCAAGGCCCAAGCTGATATTTCCTAGTCTTCTCATGAGAATTTTGAAAGCAAAAGGAGTTGCAATCCCTCAAAATATCAGTCTCATGACTCCTCTATCGGCCATAAACAAATTTACTCTCACAAGGATACAAAGTCATCTTCCAGGTGAAGAAGAGGAGGATGTCCAAGAAGAAGGTGATCCAATGGAGACTGAAGCTGAGGCTGCAAGACAGATATCCACACCTAAGAGCAGAAGCAAGAGGAGCAGAGCTTCTACTTCATCAGCTGTACCTCTTAATGCATTTCAGATCATCCTAAAGAGGCTTGATGGACTCAGAGAGGTTCAAAATCAGCATATTGAAAGGATGACAGCAATGTAGGATCAGTTTGATGTACTTTCAGCTAAGTTTGACAACATCTACACCAACCAGGAGTAGTAACCCTTTGGCCATTCCGGTCAAAAAGGGGGAGAATTTTTGGGTTACACTTGAGGGGGAGTGCTTGTTTTGAGGGGGAGCTTTCATTATCATATGCTGTTATGTTTATAGTTTTGATACTGTGTTTTGGTTAACTGCTACTATTATTGGTTTGATACACTGGTTTTGGTTATTTTTTTGGCTAAAACCCATAACTCTTGGATAGTTTTGAATCTTTGGTGGTAGTTATTCAGTATATAATATGATGTTCTTCAGCATATGTTTATTGGTTTGTACCTGGTACCTTTGTAGGTTTTTAAGGTTCTTGTTTATGTTTTGTACCCATATTGCTTTTGTAAGCTTTTAGGGTTTGTTTTTATGCACTTTGTAGGCTTTATGGTTTATACCTTGCTTTATGCAGCCTTTGTGCTTTGTTAAATCAGTACTTCTAACTAAATGTTATGCATTTCCTTTTAAGTACTGTCACTCTTGTGCCCTTGTAGGATTTTATTCCTAGATGCATATAATTCATGTACTGTGCATTGGTTGAGTATTGGTCATTCAAGTGATTTGCTTTGTGTTTATCAGCTTGAATGTCCAGATGTTCATTCCAAGTGTAAATGAGCATTGTGATCACTTGTGTATAGTGATTTCTTGTTTAGGTCTTGTCATGGTCTATTGCTATATTCCATTTTGCTTGATCGTATTGTTCTTACTCCATATGCATTACAAGTTTTCTACATACAATGAACTTATTGTGTTGTTGTGTTTCAGGAGATTCTTGTTCTTATGGTTCAAAAGCTTCACAGATTCTAAAGTTAGGTGTGAGTGAGTTTTCCAACTATTCCCAACTCACTCGTTAAGTTTAGAGTTTGTTTTAGGGTTTTGTCACGAAATAGCCAAATGAGGAGATTGTAAGGTTGAATTTTATCAACTATCTTGTTGGCTTTATTCCGTGCCAATTTGCTTGTAATTTAGCATTTAGTAATCCTGTATTTAGGTGGGATTCATGTAAGGGTAGTGTGTGAAGAGAGTGTGAAGAATTGCTCAACAATGTGCAAAGAAGCAAGGACTCGCGGCTAGGACCTGCGACTGACTCGCAACTTGCAAGCCGTCAACTGCTGCACACGTGAGAAGCATGCGAGGAGGTGAAGGGTCACGCCAGCTATCGCACTACAGGACAAAAGTCCCAGGCTGGCCAGGCCATTATCTTGCGACTTGAACTCGTGAATTAGACCAGTTGCGAGGCCAAGCCGCCAACCAGCCCTGTTTGGGAAAAACCGACTCTTCGTATTCCAAACACACACCATTATATATAGACCTTTATACCCACGAAATGTTGAGAGTTTCCAAAGAGAATTTTGTGAGAGAAACACTAGAGAAAAACAAGATTGCCTCATCCCCAATCTTCACTAAGAAACTCTTCAAATTTCTCTACTCTCTTCCTCTCCATTGATACATCCTTGAGAGGTTCTTGACCAAATCCTTTTTTCATCACACCCACGTCTGTGAGAAGGTCTTTTGGTGCTAAGGGAAGCAATTTGAAAGGAACCAATGGTTATTGGTTGATGTTATGGGTTATAGCGGAATTCGGTAATCTAGAAAAGAAAAAGGTTCGGTGCAACCTCGTTGGAGCAAGATGCTTGGAGGGCTTAGGTACCTGGGTAAATTAGGCTTGGATGGTCTATTACTGTTTATGTATCCCAATTACATTTTCTAGTGGATTATTGACCGCTTGGAGGGCGGCGGAGGGCTTCGGTTTCCTCTTCGATAACACATCGCGTGTTGTCCTTGTGTTTGCATCTCTCTTCCTTTATCTTTGCCTTTTATTTTCTGTTGTGGATGTGATTATAATTGGCTTAGATTGTTTATCAATTCTATGGTTGGCTTATGTTCATGTTCCGCACATTAATTGTTTGATTATAAGCTTGAATTGATAATTTGTAATTTGGGCTCTAAACGTTCAAGGGTATTTTACACTCATTTTGAACATTCATATTATAATTTGAAAATATATATTTTTTACTTTTCAAACAATTTTTTTTTAGAAGAAAGTTTTCAAACAAATAAAAAAGATAAAGTTTGGGGAATAAAAAGATGAACGTGAAGAGAAAAAAATTCTAAATTTTAGGAGTTCTCCTTTTGAATTCAAAATGAAATTTGTTATTTGACATTTATAACCATATTTCTAAGAGAAGCTACCCTTCATTAATAAAAGTATTTTTGAACCATATAAAAGACTAGTTTAAAGAGGGAAATCCTCTTATATATAGGATAGAATTTATAGATACGTTCCAAATATTAGAGCACTAACATTAGATGTGCTAGATGATAAATTTTTAGCGTTTAGCACACTAAACACAAAAAGCACCTACATAAAATGTGCCAAATACCAAAAAATGTAGCATGGATCTATAGTAACATTCTACTAATCAATAGAACAGTAAAATAGAAATGCTAAACATTATTCCTCTTTTTTTTGTCTACTTCTCTCACAGCTTCTACTACAGTGGTCAAATATATATACTAATATATATATATATATATATATATTAGTATATATAAGAAATGTTATGTGTACAACAGTTTTATAACATTTCCAAAATCAATCCTAAGTAACAGGTTATTACTGGTGGGCAAAAAAGTAATATCACTCTTGGCTTCAAATTTGAACCGTTAGCAACTTACCACCTAAGATTTGTTGTGAAATTGTTGTAGATATAACACTTCTCATATTTACATATCAACTATAACAAGTTGCAAATTTTTTTTGCAAAATGTCTATTGGACGGATGTTTTGTATTTTTTGTGAACAATATCATGTATTTTAAAATTTAATGGGTTTTACATCTTAAAAGGGAGAGAGAAAGAGAGAGTGAAAATAAATTTAAGTGTCGGATTTGACATCAAAGTGTGTGTGTTTCAAAGACATAAGTGTGAATCCATTTGGTAGCTTTTGAATAAGAAATGTCACACGCATCTTCCAATCATTTTTTTTTTTAAACAAGATAGAATTCTACTCTAGCATAATCTAAGTGTATATGTGTGTAAAGCTCCCTCCTGGAGACTTGAACTCTAGCCCTTACCCCCCACACTCCACAAGCACTAATACTTATGGAGTGACCATCACCAAGGGTGTGTGGTGGTCATCTTCCAATCATTTGGGTAAGCTATTTGTGGTTCTCATTTGAACTTACAATTAATATCATTTTTTTGTCTACCATTAATAGCTTACCATTTAAGTTTTACTGTGAAAATATTGTGTCCACGACTTCATTCTTATTTGTACCACCACTCCTGCCTCCTGTCTCCAATTACCACTTGCCATTGCTAGCCAATAGTATTACACACTTTTTTTTTTATTCACATTGATATAATAAAATTATTTTTCAAGGAAATAATAATCAAAGTCACCTAAATTCATTACCAATATATTTTTTTAGATCACGTATCAATTTATAATATTTTATTTTTCTGTGTATCAATTGTAATTTCTTAATTATTTATCAATCACAATGTATTACTATATGAATTGGCCTATTAGCTCAGTTGATTAGAGTGTCATGCTAATAATGTGAAGGTCGCAGGTTCGAGACCTGCATGGGCCATGATTATTATTATTTTTTCTATATTTTCCTAATATTATATTATCATCAATGTCAACTTCCCCTTTTATCTCTCTCCACTCTCTTTTTTTAATTACTAGTAAATATTAAAACAATTTTTTTTCCTACCCCATATTTTCCTAATATTATATCATCATCAATCTCAACTTCCCTTTTTTTTTTCCTACCCCATATTTTCTATTATATACATATTCCCAATATTATTTGCCAATGTTCATGCGCAACCATCAAACACTACTTCAAATTAGGGATGGTAGTGGGGTAGGGTGGGGCCAAGGGGGGGCAGGGTGGGGTCAAAGAATGGCGTCTTCATCCATGTATGATAGGGCAAACTTTCTTACTCCATTTTTGCCCCTTAGGACCCTGTGAAGACCCGCCCTGCCCTACATTTGTAGTTTAGTCAAAATTTAAGTTGCTTACTTGTGATTTAAAATTTGACATTTTAACTACCTGAGGTTAGCTCAGTTAGAATTCTGTAATCCAATTTTGTTAAAAACATGGCTAAATATGTAATTTCGTTCCACTTTTATGTCTCTCTCCTCTAAAAATGCAAAAAATAAAAATAAAAATACAAAATCAAATAAGATCAAAAAGAATCCAGCGGAACACTTGCATAATAGGATTTCAAACTACAAGTAAGCAACTTAAATTTCAAGCAAACCATAGGTGGGTAAGTTGTAATTTGCCTTATATTTATGTATGTATGTATAACTCACTTCATTAACATAAATATACTTAAAATTACAAATAAATTTATCATATCAAATAAAATTAATTTTTAGCAAAGAAGAAATAATATTATCCAAAGTGTTTAAAAAGAAAATATCACAACAGAACAAAAAGTCTTAATATCTATGCATTTACATATTTAGTAGTAATACAAACAACGTCATTAATACTAATAATCTAATGCATAACAACCTAATCCAAACTTTTAATACATAACAAAATTCCCATTGCCTAGTTTTTCAAAAAAAATTTCCACTGTCTTTCACCATATTGTGGGGTGGGGCTAAAGGGCTTAAACCATCCAGCCCTAAGGTGCAGGGCAAAAATCTCACCCAATCTGTGTCTTATCATATATGCGGAGTGAAGCGTGGTGTAGTGGGTCAAGAGAGGGGGCAAAATTTCTACCCTTCTTCAAATGCCAAAGACGTTTGGTGCAGTTGCAAATATTAATAAAATTAAAGTTAATGTGATTGAAAGAAGTATTCAAAACGTTGGTGAGAAATGAGGGATTTTGGTTGAAGATGAAGTCATCAATTGCTGTGCGAAATCCTCACGTTATAATGCCTGAAATAAGTTGATCAAAAAAACAAAATGCCTGAAATATATATTGCAATTATATTGAAGTTTGGTATGAATTTTTGTTACTAGTGGTTATTGACTTATTGTACAAATTATGGATGAGAGATTTTTTTTTTTAATTTTTTTTTTTTTTTTTGAGGATAAGAACTTGTATAAGGATACCCTTTTTTTTTTTTTTTTTTTTTTTTTTTTTTTTTTTTTTTTTTTTTTTGAGGCTGTATTAGGATTATCCTGGTCAACGATTTGGACCATCCAAGTTGGCCGACTTCATAATAAATTAATATATAAAGAAAAGCAGGCCAAAAGTTACGTAATACAATTTTTTCCTTAATTCACTTTTGGAACATTGACAGACTAAATTAATACCTCATTGAAATGTATGGCTGGATAGATAAGTTTTGGATTGATGGAATAAAGTAAACATATAAGAATGAAATTATAGATAACCTCACCACGAAAGTAAACCCAAAAAAATACATATATTGCCACCTAAATAATTCGACTAAAAATACAGGACTCAAATATGTCACCAGCCAATTGAATTAATCCACCAAAAAGATATAGCATGTCCAAACTCGCCATTCAAGGGATAAGATTTAAAATAGAAGACATTCTTCTCCTCAAAGCACAAAGGCTAATGTTGTGAAAGTCGTTACAACCAAATCATATTATATCATATTATATTATATATAATAATAAAAGTTGAGTTTAGACGTTATTGTTGCGCCAAGTAGTGGCACCAAATTGCAGAAGTTTATTTAAATTTTTAAATTTTAAGAAAAAATATATATAAGTTTTCTTCAACTATAATTTCTAAGTGGATAAAAAATTTTAATTTGATTAAAATTGAATTAGACTTGCTGTATTTATAAGTAGATAAAAACAAAAATCATAACAATTAAAAGCCGTGCATCAGGTTAAAGCAATTAAAGTAATTAGTCTTTCACTCAAATGTGACTTAATCTGAAGATGAAGGTTACGTATAAAAAATAGTGTCGTGCTTCCTTGGCCAATAAGACCCCGGTGAGGTTGAAACTTTAAAATTCAAGAGAGGAAAAGAGATGCAAACGATATGTAGCTCACAAAGACAGAACTACAAGGCATATACTTTTCCTCTCTGACATATGTGGCATCTTAGTTTTAAGGATATAAAAGTATATGCTTCACGTGGTGCTAAAAAGACCTAGCAATAGTTGGGTCCAGTGGTGCTAAATATTAAACCAAATCAAAACAAAATTAAATATTTGCTAAATATTAAAAGACCCAGCAATTTGCATATCACAAGGTGGTTTAATTAACTTTAAACTTTTTGTTCATATAAAATTCTTCAATGTGGAGTGTGTGTGTGTGTATGTATATATATATATCAAATAATTCATAATTAATACCCATCATATGGTTCCTTTATGCTCTTATTCTCTTCTTCTACCTACAATCTTTTTTTTTTTTTTTAGAATACTAAATATTTTTAACACACACACAGGGGAGATGGGAGAAGGTTTTTAAAGAAACTTACAGTGGTGTATCTACCTACAATCTTTATTATTCATAATCCTTATTTTTTTTAATTTATTCTTATCATTAAATAAAATTAGATTAACATTATTTTTTATTTATTAGGATATTTTAATATTATTAAATTAATATTATTTTATCAGAATATCAAGCTACAAAACTTGATTATTAAGGGATAAGCACAATCCTAATTCTTCAAGAGGTGATTAATATAAATCTATCCCAAAAAACAGTATATATCTCCATTAATTTGATAATTTCTACGTTGATGACATTTAAAATATATATATATATATATATATATCAAAATTCCTTATAGCTATTGTGGGGCCCATGGGCCTAGCGACCTCGGCCCACTTTGCATTTGGCCCAAGGCCCATGCCGAGGAAGGAGGATCGTCCGAGGATGGTGTATGAAGGCCTAAGCTCTTTAGATCCCCGCCGAGGATATCCCTATCCTCGACGGATCGAGACTAATTCCAGGTGGGGGGAACGGGCCCAGGACAGGTTGTCATCTCCACACTAAATGCACTCACCTAACCCTTTGGCCGGAATAATGGGGATGTGACCCCTGGACAGGGCAACATTGGTCATTGTGAATCACTCGAGTACTGATAAGACATCTGATGGGAAGGACGGTCAGACGGAAGGTGAGTGGATGATCAACAGATGGAAGAAAGAGATGGGAGGAAGACGACTATATAAGAAGAACGAACAGAGCGGTAAAAAGGGGGGAGAAAAGAAAAGAAAAGGGGATAAATGGGAAGCTCCTTGGATCAATGCTGAGGAGCAACCTTGAAGGGAAACTTGAATCCACCATTGGGCTTCGTTCATCTGAAAGGGCCAAGTTCTTCAACCCACTCTCTAAAAATGTATTGTTCGGGGCCTTTCTAAATTGAGTCCCTACAATTGGCGCCGTCTGTGGGAAGAATTTGTGCACCAGCAACGCAACGAACCATCGTTCCTAAGTAATCAGCTTACGGAAGGTTAGCAACAGAGCTTTTGCAAAAAAAAAAAACCATTGTAGAAAAGTAGAAGATTCAAAGGAAAATAAAAGGAACATCGCAGTATTTTATTGAGAAAAAAAAACATACAAGATACAAACAAAGGCTCAGATAGGCTTGTTTTAAAGCCAATTCTACAAACAGAGGCCCAGATGAGCTTGTTTTAAAGCTAACTAAGGGGAAGGGGGCTGAGGCAGGCCTGTTTTAAGGCTACCAACAACTCCCGCGCCAACGCGGTGGTGCTGGCACAAAGAGAGGAGCAGATGCAAGGGCGCCTGACGACCTTTCCCTATGATGTTCCCTTGATTCTCTTCCAGCCCCACTGTGGTTGACTGTTGGAGATGGCAACACTCGGGCACCAGACATGACATAATCTTGCACACCTCCACCGACATGGGTGCATCCTGGAGAAGGGCGTTATGTGCTTCAGGGACTTCCCTCTTAGCCGCTATGCACGGCATCATCAGGATGACGCTCAAACTTTGTCCGGAGATCTGACGCGGGCTATAGCCACAATGGCTCTCGGTCGAGGGAGGAGGACCTTTGGCCTGTCTATCCTCACTCCCATCCAAGGCCGTCCCATTTCTCCAAACTCTTATCACAATTCTGGCAGGGTTATTGAGGGGGCTTTGAAAGTTGATGGGACATGTTTCCTATTTTGTTAGAGGGTTCGTGGAGTGTAGAAGGACATTTCCCCCCATATAGCTTTATATAGAGGATGGAGATTGATGGGAACTGATCTACGCAGAATTCAAAAGAAGAATTATCGGTGACATTAATCCTGACCAAATTCCAAGGCAGCTATCCACCGTTCGATCTGCATCAATCCACGAGGATATTAATTAGAGCACGCCTCGCGTGTCGAAATATCAAGCGCGGAATGCGAGCAGTCAGGAGACGCCTCGTAACTAAAGAGGGTAGAAACTTGAACTGAAGGCAGGGTCACTGCCACGCGTAGGATTAGAATTTCAAACTACCCTTGCCCAGGACACTGCTGGGTTAAGGGTCTGGTCCACAGGATGGCCCACTTCCGATGAAGCAGGTCCGAGGCCATCATCGGGCCAAAAATAATATTCCCAGCACCGAGGACAAACCCCTTTACCCCATACCTGGGTACTAGACAAAACCAGGGTCTTGCATGGTCCTCGGACCTAAACCTATGGGGAAACTAGTTACTTACAGAAGAACAAAAGTGTTAGACAGAACCAAGGTCTTGCATGGTCCTCGGACTCAAACCTATGGGGAAACTAACCATTCAAATATACCTGGGTACTAGACAGAATTAGGGTCTTGCATGGTCCTCCGACCCAAACCTATGGGGAAACTAGCTACTTATAGAAGAACAGAAGTGTTAGACAGAACCAAGGTCTTGCATGGTTCTCGGACTCAAACCCATGGGAAAACTAACTACTCAAATATACCTGGGTACTAGACAAAACCAGGGTCTTGCATGGTCCTTGGACCCAAACCTATGGGGAAACTAGCTACTTACAGAAGAACAGAAGTGTTAGACAGAACCAAGGTCTTGCATGGTCCTCGGACTCAAACCTGTGAAGAAACTAACCACTCAAATATACTTGGGTACTAGACAGAACCAGGGCCTTGCATGGTCCTCCGACCCAAACCTATGGGGAAACTAGCTACATACAGAAGAACAGAAGTGTTAGACAGAACTAAGGTCTTGCATGGTCCTCGGACTCAAATCTATGGGAAAACTAACCACTCAAATATACCTGGGTACTAGACAGAACCAGGGTCTTGCATGGT
Organism: Quercus cerris; assembly: GCA_963669245.1. Classification (NCBI taxonomy): domain Eukaryota; kingdom Viridiplantae; phylum Streptophyta; class Magnoliopsida; order Fagales; family Fagaceae; genus Quercus; species Quercus cerris. The sequence continues at coordinate 41,127,487 of OY770013.1, read as the reverse complement.
CCTCGGACCCAAACCTATAGGGAAACTAGCTACTTACAAAAGAACAGAAGTGTTAGACAGAACTAAGGTCTTGCATGGTCCTCAGACTCAAACCTATGGGGAAACTAACCACTCAAATATACCTGGGTATTAGACAGAACCAGGGTTTTGCATGGTCCTCGGATCCAAACCTATGGGGAAACTAGCTACTTACAGAAGAACAGAAGTGTTAGACAGAACCAAGGCCTTGCATGGTCCTCGGACTCAAACCTATGGGGAAACTAAGCACTCAAATATACCTGGGTACTAGACAGAACCAGGGTCTTGCATGGTCCTCAGACCCAAACCTATGGGGAAACTAGCTACTTACAGAAGAACAGAAGTGTTAGACAGAACCAAGGTCTTGCATGGTCCTCAGACTCAAACCTGTGGGGAAACTAACCACTCAAATATACCTGGGTACTAGACAGAGCCAGGGTCTTGCATAGTCCTCGGACCCAAACCTATGGGGAAACTAGCTACTTATAGAGGAACAGAAGTGTTAGACAGAACCAAGGTCTTGCTTGGTCGTCGGACTCAAACCTATGGGGAAACTAACCACTCAAATATACCTGGGTACTAGACAGAACCAGGGTCTTGCATGGTCCTCGGACCCAAACCTATGGGGAAACTAGCTACTTATAGAAGACCAAAAGTGTTAGACAGAACCAAGGTCTTGAATGGTCCTCGGACTCAAACCTATGGGGAAACTAACCACTCAAATATACCTGGGTACTAGACAGAACCAGGGTCTTGCATGGTCCTCAGACCCAAACCTATGGGAAAACTAGCTACTTACAGAAGAACAGAAGTGTTAGACAGAACCAAGGTCTTACATGGTCCTTGGACTCAAACCTATGGGAAAACTAACCATTCAAATATACCTGGGTACTTGACAGAATCAAGGTCTTGCATGGTCCTCGGACCCAAACTTATGGGAAAACTAGCTACTTACAAAAGAACGAAAGCGTTAGGTAGAATCGAGTTGCGGTACGGTCATCGAATGCAAACTTGAAGGATCGCCGATTGTCTTATAAGGCTAAGTCCAAAACAGAACCAAAGTATTGAGCAAAACATTAAAGTATAACAAGTAAAAGGAAGCATCAATCAAAGAACCAAAGGCAAACTATTGAATATGTATTTTAAATAGAAAGTATGTAATTTCGTTACAATGTCGCCAAGGCAAAAAGCAAAATGAAATGAAAAAGAAAACAAATAAGATTGTCCCATGCCATCGAAACGGGGTGGTCCAGCGAGATGGCTTACTCCCCCAACTCGGTGGGCAGCTTGTCTTGAGGAGCTTGTTGAAGGGCTTCGACTAACTCCTGGGGACCCTGACTCGGAGGGGCTACTTCAGAGGACCTTTCCATGGTAAGAGGGATCTGAGGAACAGTGAGTGTGGCTTGGGAGTTAGCAGGGAGCCTCACTACATAATGGGGTGCTTCTTGACTGTCAGTTCCAGCCCCCTCCAACGCCCCACGGGGCTCAGCCTCCTCAAAAGGTCTGTCAGCTGAAGATGTGTCCTCGACAGTTTTAGTCTGACTTTCACTTGCCGATGGTAATACAGACTCCTCCTCGGAGGTAATAGGGATAACCTCGCAAATTGCGGGGGGAAAGTATACTCTCGCTACCCTCCTAAGGTCAGACGAGGCATCAACTCCTGCTTGGTTGAGGGCTTCATTCCAGGTCTAGGAACAAAAGCGCCTGCACACTTCAAGGACTTGAGCCTTGAAGGTAGCTTCAGTTTTAACCACCCCCTCAGTAAAGGCCTCCTCCTTCGCCTGTTCTACAGAACGCTCAGCGTCTATTTTCGCAAACACAGCCAATTCTTTGACCTTCATGGCCTCGTCCCTGGCATCCTCGACAATACCCTTTGCCCTGACCTCCTTGGCCAACTTTTTCTTCAGGTCGGCGATGTCCTCTCTGGCAACCCGCAGTTGGCCCTCGACATCCTGTAAGTGCTTTGTCTGGTCCTCGGCCTGCTTCGTAGCCCCCGCTAGGTCACAAGCCGCACTATCTCTAGCCTTTGTCATCTCCTCCAGATTTTCAGTCGCCTTCTTGAGATCTACCTCAAACCTCTTAAGGGTACTTGCAGCCTTCAACAACCTGTTGCTCTCCTGCGCCAAAGCGTTACTCTGGCCGTCGACCTCCTCATCCAGCCTGGATACCTGCTAACCAAAACGAATGCGCTGTAAAGGGGAGGGGAGGTGCTAAGACATAAAATTCAAATGAAATAGACAAGTACCGCAGGTCTTACCATGCCCAGGTATCTCTTGAGGTTGCCGGCAACCTCTGGCCCCCTCATGCTCCCCAGCTCAGCCATGTCGACGAGGAGGAGAAGAGACCTCTCCAGGGCATCGGCTACGCGAGCCCCTTCACCTCCTCTGAAATCCCGAATAGTAGCGTCATCCATCAAAGGTTCTCTGTGGAGCATGGCAGCGGGCAGCCAAGCCTGGGGCTTGGACTGTTGAACGATTTCTTTCCTTTTTCACTGACCACCCAGCCTCAGTTATTTTGAAGGTCGTCTGGCTTTGTCTTCCACTAGAGAAGGGTGGGATTTACTCTCATCCACTGGGTCTTTACCATTGGAAGGCCTCTTCCTTTTTGGATCGGAGGACTCAAGCCGAGAGTCCGAGATTGGGGGGATGGAGGAAGACCTGGTCTGCGCAGGCGAAGACTTAGATCCAGGTAAAGGGTGCTTGGGCTGTGACTCCCTCGGCACACCCTTCCCCGACTTGCCCTCAAGCAGATCAAGAAGGCTGGTTTGGGGCTGTTTCTTAAGACCCATCTCGGCTTGGGTACCAACCCTTTGGGGTTGAAGATCAGATTCGGACAAGTAGGGGTCCCCTAGATCACCAAACGGATCCTCGGATTCGTCCTCAGACGAGCTTAGTTCAACCACTTCTTCTCCTCCCTCCGAGCTCTCTTCCTCGGCCTCTGCCGCTTTGTGGGACGAGGAAGAACCTACCCACGGAATGCCTTCTGGAATAGAGGATCCATCGGGAAACGCAAAACCGTCCTCTACCACAATGATTTGCCTAAGCCGATGATCACGAGCCCTAATAACATGCTTAGGGACCGGGAATGACTTCTGGGCCAGATCGCATCCGAGGATCTTATGGGCGGCTCTAACCTGGTTATCGGTCTCGTTCAGAATAAGCTCTGCCCTAAGAACGGTTTCCAAATCCTCCTTGTTGACCAGATGAAAATGACGCGCGAAGGCGTGCGAATCTGCAGAAAGAGAAACAAAACTCTTATGATCAATCAACCAAAGAAGATATACGACAAAGAAAATATAAAGGAGTCTGGACGGCCTCCCACTTCGGATACCCTACCTGGCTCTCCCTCTACTGTCGGGCAGTGGAGACCATCATATCATTCCCCCGACACAATGAGAAAATCTTGAGTCAACCCCTTATTGGAATCAGGGAGGCACTGGATAAGCCGGACCCTATCATCTCTCGTCTTCATATAGTACGACTTACCCTTCAGGTGCTGAAGATTGTAACACCAATTTACATCGTGGTGGGTTAACCTCAACCCCATTTTCTCATTCAAGGCATCTACGCACCCTAATATCCTAAATACATTAACGGCACACTGGGTAGGAGCCAGCCGAAAATGCTTAAGGTAACCGCTTGTCACTAGTCCCATAGGAATTTTCATGCCTCCCTCTATGAAGGCGACTATGGGAATCACAACTTCACCCTCGTTCCTCTTAATATACCACTCTCCCTCCTCGCAATACCTTAAGCCCACATTGCGGGGTATCCCGTAATCGACAATGAACTTCTCCATCATCTCTTCAGACTCAACTAACTTCTTAAATTTACCCATTCCTAGCAATGACTAAACGACCTGTTAGAGAGAAGGAGAAGGAGGAACCAAAGAAAATTTTGGGTTACAGAGAAAAGAAGACTTACAGAAAGGGGGAGATTCTCCTCGAACAGGCTTTTTACGCTGGAAAAGGGCGCTAGACAGTGTGGAAATTGAACCAGATTCAGAGTATGTACACCGAAGTTCGTGAGTGCACAAATAAAGAAGCCAAGTAGTCCAAACGAGTATTTATATCCCCAATTTAAGTTCACCAAGCGTAACTTCCCGCCCATAAAAGCGGGAAGTCCCCGTCAAGCAATTACCATCACACCGTTGGAAGTGGGAAATATAGAGCCGCCAAAATTTAATGCGAGCGCACACTGAGTCTTGAAGTGCCAAAAACGTACATTGGGCAGGCGAAAAGTCTCCAGAGCTAACGTGGACCAAGGTTGGGTGAATCATGTAAAGGGCCTGGGGATATCAAAACCCTCCTCCCCGTCCGAAGGAACGAGCAGCAGGATTTTGAAGGGCTATTGTGGGGCCCATGGGCTTGGCGACCTTGGCCCGCTTTGCATTTAGCCCAAGGCCCATGCCAAGGAAGGAGGATCGTCCGAGGATGGTGTATGAAGGCCTAAGCCTTTTAGATCCCTGCCGAGGATATCCCTGTCCTCGGCGGACCGAGACTAATTCCAGGTGGGGGGAACGGGCCCAGGACAGGTTGTCACCTCCACACTAAATGCACTCACCTAACCCTCTGGCCGCACTAATGGGGATGTGACCCCTGGACAGGGCAACATTGGTCATTGTGAATTACTCGAGTACTGATAAGGCATCTGATGGGACGGATGGTCAGAGGGAAGGCGAGTGGATGATCAACAGATGGAAGAAAGAGATGGGAGGAAGAGGACTATATAAGAAGAATGAACAGAGCAGTAAAAAGGGGGGAGAAAAGAAAAGAAAAAGGGATAAATAGGAAGCTCCTCGGATCAATGCCGAGGAGCAACCTTGAAGGGAAACTTGAATCCACCATTGGGCTTCGTACGTCTGAAAGGGCCAAGTTCTTCAACCCACTCTCTAAAAATGTATTGTTCGGGACCTTTCTAAATTAAGTCCCTACAGCTATCAACCACATTCGCTTTCTCTCTTTTAAATTTCTTTTTTAAATTTTTAATTTTTTATATGTTACGTTATGTTGAATCAACTTTTTTTTTTTTTTTTTCATTCCATTCATATGACCTTTGTTTAATTCCAATTTTTTTGAGATAAAAACAAACACATTGATTAGACATCTTTAATTTCAATAAGATTTAAATGAATTATATTTCAAATGGAACTCTACCAATATATATAACCCTATATATCCTTTTTGGATTGAAACTTATTTTAATAGGTGAATTCCCCATGACAATGTTGGTATGCATTCTTTCTTCTTTTATTATTATTATTTTCATGTTGTTTATTTTCTTTAGTGTTATTATTGGTTTTTTGTCTTCATGTGATTTTAATTAATGAATTCAAAACATTCGAAAACATTGTCAAGTTTCTAAAGGCTCCTTATTTGTTTTTGTATTTTTTTTTATTAAATTGATTAGGTTTTGTTTATTGGTTGCCTTTTTTTTAAACTAGTTTTCTTAGCTTTGATCTAATTTATATGCTTAGGGTTAGGGTCTTAGAATTAATAGATTAATTTTACATCAAATTATCAAGATGTTCTACACGTGTATTCTTGAATTATCAACTTTAATTTTAATTTATAATATTATCAAGATTATATTAATTTTAGATTTATCAATTTTTTAGTACGTTTTTTTTTTAAAAATAATTATCAATTTAAAATTCAATTTGGAATTATCACTTTAATTTAGTTTTAGGAAGAAATCTTACCCCTTATTTTAGTGAAACAATTATTTACACTTGATAATTTTTTCTTTTATCTTTATTGAATCTATTAAATTATATAATTATTTATACATTTATTTTATAAGTTTTTTCATAAAACCGTGCAATGCACAGGCCTATAACTAGTAGATTATATACAAGTTTAGAATAAGTCTCTTAAAATAGGAGAACGAAAATAGTAATTAAAATATTAAATTTTCATGAACAAAGTGAAATTATACTAATAGAAACCATAAGCTCAATAAAATGCTTGTCTTCCTAGGGTAACTTATACATAAATGCTCTAATATTTCCTAGAAAACTCAAAATAAATGTTATTTGAGTTCTTTGGGAAAAATAATCTATTAAAATTTTGAATTAGAGTGAAAAATCACTCAAAATAATGAACTTTATTTGCTGGACTTAAAAATCTTCTTGGTTTGGCTTTTAGATCAAATTGGCTTGATTGAAACTTCAAACACTCTTGTACTAGCTATCAATAAAACATTTTGTTCTATTTTTTTGGGTAAATGTTAATAATTTGCATCTATTATAATTTGGAAATATATATTTTTTTTTCAAACATTTTTTTTTTTTTTTTTGAGAAGAAAGTTTTCAAACAAATAAAAAGGATAAACTTTAGGGAATAAAAAGATGAACGTGAAGGGAAAAATATTCTAAATTTTAGGAGTTTTCCTTTTGAATTTAAAATGAAATTTGTTATTTGACATTTATGACCATATTTCAAAGAGAAGATACCCTTCATTAATGAGGGTATTTTTGAATCATATAAAAGTCCAGTTTAAAGAGGGGAATCCTCTTATATATAGTATAGAATCTATATATACGTTTCAAATATTAGAGCACTAACATTAGATGTGCTAGATAATAAATTTTTAGTGTTTAGCACACTAAACACAAAAAGAACCTACATAAAATGTGCCAAATGCCAAAAAATGTAGCATGGATCTATAGTAACATTCTACTAATTAATAGAATGGTAAAATAGAAATGCTAAACATTTTTCCTCCTTTTTTCGTCTACTTCTCTCACAACTTCTACTACAGTGGTCAAATATATATACTAATATATATAAGAAATGTTTTGTGTACAATAGTTTTATAACATTTCTAAAGCCAATCCTAAGTAGCAGGTTATTACTGGTGGGCAAAAAAGTAATATCACTTTTGGCTTCAAATTTGAACCGTTAGCAACTTACCACCTAGGATTTGTTATAAAATTGTTATAGATATAACACTTCTCATATTTACATATCGACTGTAACAAGTTTCAATTTTTTTTTGCAAAATGTCTATTGGATGGATGTTTTGTATTTTTTGTGAAGAATGTCATGTATTTTAAAATTTAATGAGTTTTACATCTTAAAAGGGAGAGAGAAAGAGAGAGTGAAAATAAATTTAAGTGTCAGATTTGACATCAAAGTGTGTGTGTGTGTGTGTGTTTCAAAGACATAAGTGTGAATCCATTTGGTAGCTTCTGAATAAGAAATGTCACGTGCATCTTCCAATCATTTGGGTAAGCTATTTGTAGTTCTCATTTGAACTTACAATTAATATCACTTTTTTATCTACCATTAATAGCTTACCATTTAAGTTTTGCTATGAAAATATTGTGTCGACGACTTCATTCTTATTTGTACCACCACTCCTGCCTCCTGTCTCCAATTACCACTTGCCATTGCCAACCAATAATATTACACACATTTTTTTTTTATTCACATTGATATAATAAAATTCTTTTTCAATGAAATAATAATCAAAGTCACCTAAATTCATTACCAATATATTTTTTGTGTATCAATTGTAATATCTTAATTATTTATCAATCACAATGTATTATATGAATTGGCCTATTAGCTCAATTGGTTAGAGTGTCATGCTAATAACGCAAAGGTCACAAGTTCGAGACCTGCATGGGCCATGATTATTATTATTATTTTTTTCTATATTTTCCTAATATTATATCATCATCAATATCAACTTTCCCTTTTATCTCTCTCTACTTTTTTTTAATTACTAGTAAATATTAAAACAAAATTTTTGTTTTTTCTTTTTCCTACCCCATATTTTCCTAATATTATATCATCATCAATCTCAACTTCCCTTTTGTCTCTCTCTCCTTTTTTTTTTTTTTTTACTAGTAAATATTAAAACTCAATTTTTGTTTATTTATTTATTTTATTTTTATAATGGTGGAGATGTATATGGAGATTCATCACTTATCATCTTTTAGACAACTGGTGATAGGAAAAACCAAAGATCAGAAACGCATTCCCCACCATCAGTATCTAGAAGATATCAGCCTAAAGTTTAGGCAAACATTAATAAAACTATTATTCCTAAAATTATATCATCATCAGTGTCAACATTCCCTTTTATTTCCTCCTTTTTTTTTTTACTAGTAAATATTAAAGGCCTATTTGGTAGGAGGAATTTTATTTTTCAAATTTCAAAAAATTGAATGCGAAACTAGTTTTCAAAGAATAATTTTATATTATATGTGTTTGGCTCCCTTTTTTGAGACCAATTTTCAAAACACTGGGGGGGGAAAAATGATGTTTAGGAGACTATTTCTACTTTGAGCTTTTTTTTTTTTTCTACTAAAAGTAACATATAGATTATCTATATCTATACTACTAATAACATGATTCCTTATTTGGGTTTCATCATTTTGCGTACTAAAATATCCTCACACAAATTCTTAAACTCTCTAAAATACCCCTATCTTTTAGTTAAATAATTTTCAATTAAAAAACACAAATTGGTTAAAAGAGTAATTTACTTTTCCTAAATTTTAGACTTTCTCCTAAACATTAGAACACTATCTCTATCTCACTTTTAAATAGTTTTGCATGTATATTTTTTTTTAGAGAAATTACTTTTCCTATTTGAATTTCAATGCCTCTACATGAGAGTTGGAAAAAAAAAAATGAAGAGTTTCAATTTCAATTGGTTAAAAGAGTAATTTACTTTTCCTAAATTTTAGACTTTTTCCTAAACATTAGAACAATATCTCTATCTCAATTTTAAACAGTTTTGCATGTATATTTTTTTTAGATAAATTACTTTTCCTGTTTGAATTTCAATGCCTCTACATGAGAGTTGGAAAAAAAATGAAGAGTTTCAATTTCAAATAGTTTCTTCCATTCACATCAGCCACTAACTCATGTACAAATAACTAATTAGAAAAAAAAAAAAAAAATCACATAGAGAGACACTATCTTTATCTCACTTTTAAACATTATGACACTAAACCCAAAAAACAAATAAATAAAAAAGAGTCTTATCACACATGCAAAGCACGTGTGATGAGGCTAGTTATTATGATTATTATTATTATTATTTTGATAATGATTAGTTTGAAAATTGAAGTGTAGGAACAAACTAATGTACCCTAAAATATGGAAAAAGGGGCTTTTGCTCTTATTTTTTAAAAATATTCCGTATTTTGTCACTGTTTTGAAACTATTAAGCATTATGTCCCTATTTTGAAACTCGATTTTTAAAAAATCGAGTTTTTCATAGAACTCAATTTTTATGATTATCAAGTTCTAAGTAAGTTTTTGCCACGTTGGAGGAGCACCTGTCAGATGATTGAAACTTACCTTAAAACAGGGACATAATGCTTAATAGTTTCAAAACAGGGACAAATCACTGGATATTTTTAAAAATAAGGGCAAAATCGACTTTATTTTCATAATATTTAAATGTGAGATAAAGATAGTGTCATAATTTTTAGAATCTTTAACTATATGATTTTTTTTTAAAAAAAAGGTTATTTGTACACAGGTTTAAATTTGAAATTTTGAACTTAAAATAAAAAGTGGTAATTCAAATAAAGAAGAGAAAGAAAAAAACCTAAAATTTAGGAACAGTAAATTACTCTTTTAACTAGTTTGTGTTTTTTAATTTAAAATTATTTAACTAAAAGATAGGGGTGTTTATAGAGTTTAAGAATTTGTGTGAGGATATTTTAGTATACAAAATGATGAAACTGAAACATGGAATCATGTTTATATATATGAATGATAAGCTTCAAATTTTAAACTTGAGGACTTTTTTATGATAAAGATCTTTAATTTAAGATATAGAATATTTTGGGAAAATTAATGGAGTCCACTATTTTCAATTTATTTACAGTTATGCCATTAAAAATATTTTTTGTATCTTGAAAACATCGTCTTGGCTATTTTCAAAATCTTGTTTTGAAAGAGAAAAATAGGAAATAATGAAAACTCTATGTAAGGTTAAATTTTATCAACTATCTTGTTGGTTTTATTCCGTATCAATTTGATTGTAATTTAGCACTTAGTAACCCTGTATTTAGGTGGGATTCATGTAAGAGTAGTGTGTGAGAGAGTGTGAAGAATTGCTCAACAATGTGCAAAGAAGTAGGCACTCGCGGCTGACTCGCAACTTGCAAGCCGCTAACTGCAGCACACGTGAGAAGCATGCGGGGAGGTGAAGGGTCACACAAGCTATCGCCCTACAGGACAAAAGTTCCAGGCTAGCCAGGCCGTTAGCTCGCAACTTGAACTCGCGACTTAGACTAGTCGCGAGGCCAAGCTGCCAACTTGCCCTGTTTGGAAAAACTGTCTCTTCGTATTCCAAACACACACCACTATATATAGACCATTATACCCATAAAATGTAGAGAGCTTCTAGAGAGAATTTTGAGAGAGAAACCCTAGAGAAAAACAAGATTGCCTCATCCCCAATCTTCATCCAAGAGACTCTTCAAATTCCTCTACTCTCTTCCTCTCTATTGATACATCCTTGAGAGGTTCTTGACCAAATCCTTTTTCTCACCACACCCACGTTTGTGAGAAGGTCTTTTGGTGCTAAGGGAAGCAGTTTGGAAGGAACCAATGGTTATTGGTTGATGCTATGAGTTATAGCAGAATCCGGTAAGCTAGAGAAGAAAAAGATTCAGCGCAACCTCGTTGAAGCAGGAAGCTTGGAGGGCTTAGGTACCTGGGTAGATTAGGCTTGGAGGGTCTATTGTTATTCATGTATCCCAACTACATTTTCTAGTGGATTATTGACCGCTTGGAGGGCGGCGAAGAGGTTTTACGCCGAGGGCTTCGGTTTCCTCTTCGATAACACATTGCGTGTTGTCCTTATATTTGCATCTCTCTTCCCTTATCTTTGCCTTTTATTTTCTACTGTGGATGTGATTATAATTGGCTTAGATTGTTTATCAATTTTGTGTTTAGCTTATGGTCATGTTCCGCACATTAATTGTTTGATAATAAGCTTGAATTGGTAATTTGTAATTGGGGGTCTAAATGTTCATAGTGTTTTCAACGCTATTTGAACTTTCACTCTATATAGAAAACATCAACCAAATAATAGATTTAAGTGTGCGACCCACCATTTTATAATTTCCAAAACAAAAAATTGTATTTAAATTCTCTTGCCAAACACCTAAAACACAATTTTTTTTTTTTTTAATTTTTATATTGGTTGAGATTACATACTATGATTGACATTAATAAAAACTATTAAAGTAATGTTAGTACTTAGTAGTAGGTTCATGTGGAAGTCACTTGCACAAAATTGTAAAAATTGTAAAAATTTGTGTCCTTAACATTACTCATCTTTTAAAATGATTCTCTCGTTCTCTCTTTGCAAAAAAAAAAAAAAAAAAAAAAAAAAAAAAAAAAAAAAAAAAATTGAAGAGGCTCGTGTGTAAGGATAAGCCAAGACAAATATAAGTCCCAATCAAGCACAAAATTAAAAAAACTTGAATGTTAATTTCAAAATATGAATTGCGATATATGTACTTTAAAATTGTGTTTGGATTTGGAGATTTATAATCAAGAGATATAAAGAAAATAATCAATATAAAATGCTTGATATAAATTTAGTGACACATAATAGTTTTACTTTTGAAGATTTTGTCCAAACAAAAACATTTGTGTTATTATAAATTTGAAATAATATTTTACAGCAAATCATGTATAAATAAAGCTCAAATCCATGAATAAATTCATTAATTAATAGAAAATTTTTTTTTTAAGCCCCATCGCCTTTTTCACCCCTTCTTTGGGCTTGAATCCTAATTTGCTTTTAATAAGTTTATAGTTAATTATTTTTGCTTTTCTTTTCATATAGAAAGTTAATTGCTTCTGTGTGTGTCTGAGTATAGCTTATAAGCTAGTTTTTTGCTTTTTAATTTTTATGTATAACTTTTTATATCCTCACTTTTTCTTATTTTTCTTAACTTTTTCAAAGCATAAATATACTTTAACATATTTTTAACAAAAAGTTAAATAAGTTGTTCCTAAATGAACACAGATATCTCAATATTTATTAGCTTGAAAAATTATATTGCGAAATCAACGTATACATCACCCCTATCAGAACATATGAATTCCATAATTGTATGGAATTCACCAAATCTGAGGGAAATGTTATATAAGGTTGTCTCACAACTCACAAGAAACTCGATGGATTAAAATGAACTTGAAGGGACCCTTATAAGTTAACTAGCCCGTGCCCTAATAGCCACCCAACACTAAGGCCCAATTCCCAAGGAAAAGGGTCATAAGCTAGGTGCCTTAGAGTTTAGCCCACAAGAAGTCCACTCAACCCGCCGATTGGGCTTGCAATTCCTTTAAGCCCGACCTTATTAGCTTATTTTTACAACTTCATCAACGACCCTCGGCAGAGAAAAAGGCTTCCAGATCAACCAAAAAAAAATAAATTAGTTCTTGTCTCCTTTTATTTTCCCAGAAAAAATTCAGAGTAGTACTAGGCCATCAGTGGGTTATACAAAAGAAATATGGAGGAATTAAGAGCATTATGACATTTCAACAGACAACCCAAAAGTAACCAGCAAAAGAAACAAAAGAACACAGACATTAGCCCAATTGGCCTTTTGTAGTGGAGACCGAAACCAAAATAGAGTAGACAATCCAAAATGGGCCTTGTCCCAGCCAGACTTTCATGTCAACACAATTCAAGCCATGTGTTATGATACATTAATATATTATGGATTATGTTTTGTTGAGGGGTGAGGCTCAATCTCGTCACTTGTCACAATGCTTAAGGTAATTTGTTGTGATTGAGGTATAATAAAGATAATGTTAATGGTGGGTTCACGTTACATTAATTTCCACTTATCATCTTAATAATTGCGAAACAAAATTAATAGAGATAAGTTCAAGTGTAACTCTAAAGAGTTACACTTTTTTTAAACCATTAAATTTAAGTAAATCTAACGGTTAAAAAAAGACCCTCATTATTACAAATATTTTTAATAAAATCTCATTAATTATCTTCATTTATTACCTGCTAAATCTACCTCTAAATCCAAAAAAAAATACACGTCTGACTCTCTCTCCCACTCTACGTTTGGTTTAAGCCGTTTGTCTCTCCGTCAGTCTCTCTCTCTCTCTCTGTTTTTTTTTTTTTTGGGTACACACTCTCTCTCTCTTTTCTAAACCTACTTTTCCCTCTCTATCTCCTCCTCCATTTCTCCTCCACTTCCACCTCCACAAGTTGCCAGCAGAAAAAGAAGAAAGAAAATAAAAAACCAAGCTGAATACTGTTGAGAGAAAATTCACAATTGTCTTCGATGGGTTGTGGGTCATTTTCCCCCAATGCCAAACAAGATGTTTTTCTGCCAAAGTTTGATCATCATCTCCGACTTCCCACTCGGCAGCAATGGAGACTTGGGCACTATCCATTCATCGCCACACGAGGTGAGTCCACTTTCCCCTTCTTTTTGGCCAGATGAAATTCTAGGATTTTCTTGCCCCATAAAATAAAATGTTTTGCCGTAGGTGTTCTTGATTTTTTAATTATTTGCTTTTCTTTGATTCCCTTTGATAATCATGTTGATCTATTTGATAATTACAGTTAAGTCCTTGATAAAATGGTGTATGTTGAGTGATTTTTGTACTGGGTAATTAGGAATTCATGGCCAATTGATTACACAACTTTGGCTCATTCCTTTTGTGCTCCAACTGTTGGATAAAATGCCCCAATGATTTTTTTTTTTTTTTTTTTTCCATTTTAAAAAATTTGGGTATGGTCTTTTCATGAAACTTGCCTATTTCTAGATCATGCTAGAAGTTATATTTTTTGCTTAGATATGATCAAGATTAGTGGCATGATCATTTTGGCACCTGCATATACATGCACTACAATGTGCAAAGTGAATTTGAGATATATGTGGTGAGGACAACATTTGGTTAGATGATTTTGTGTTTGTTATTTAGGCTTATTTTGATGTTAAAGAGGTGGTAAATGTGTGATTGGTGGCTGTTTATTATTGTATTTTAAAGTGTTCTTTATATTTATGGATGTAGTATTTTCACCCATCCACAATTATTGCCATTTGGACGTGGGGGCCACTTAGTTAACCTCTCTTATGTTGCTTGGAATTTGATTTTGCAGCAATTAAACTCTCTTTAAAATTATCAACCTATATAATTCTCTTTGTTTGGCTACGGTTGGTGACTTTGGGGTAACAACCATATGGTTTCATTATATACCATTTTGTTCTACCAAAAAAAGAATTTATTTAAGTTGCCTTTCTTTGTCACAGGGATTATACAAAGCTATTTTGTCTACCATAAATAAAAAATGAACACCCTAAAATATAGTTACAAAAACTAATAATTGTAAACACAATTACAAAAACCAATAAGTTGAGTAACAACAAAATTAATGTAGTAGACAACAAAAATACAACAACTAAAAATTTGAGTTGAGTTAAATTGTTAATAAAGTATTACCTATAGACACAATAAATAATTAAAGTATTAAGAAAAATTCTTTTTAATAGAGTAATGCTATGTACACAACAAATTCTTTATATAAACTCTTTTTAATAGAGTAATGATATGTACACAACAAATTCTTTATATAAACTCTTTTATTTAAATTCTTTTTAATAGAGTAATGCTATAGACATCATTTTTTAATATAGGCATATGAGTAAATTCATATAAACTCTATTTTTTATCCTCACATTTTTCTTCTTAGGTGAGAAGATTATTGAATTTTGGGTGAGAAAATTATTGAATGTGGGTTTCGTATATATAATGAAACAAAAGGCACCAATTAAAACTAGACATGTGTAATAAAAATATACCATTGAAAATATATAATTATTACATAAATCAACTCGATCCAATCTACCAACTCCAAAAAAACCAATCCTTGGGCGTTGGATTGGATTAGGTTGGTCAAGTAAATCAAGTTCCATGCAAAGTTATATTACAAAGCAACGTCGTCATTATCTCAACTTTCACATGCATAAGAGCACTAGTATTGGTGGTGCTAAAAAGTTAAATTGCTATTTTTAGCACCATTCCAATTAATGCCCAACATTGGTGGAGCCAAAGGTAAAATTTTTTGCCTTCTTGCTACAGTAAACAACCAACAGTAAATAGCCAAGAGTAGCTGTTTACTCTAGCAAGAATACATAAAAAAATTGATTGTTTATTCTTTTCTCTCTCTTCTCTCATTAAAAAAATGTTTTCTCTCTCTCTCTCTCTCTCTCTCTCTCTCTCTCTCTCTCTCTCTCTCTCTCTCTCTCTCTCTCTCTCTCTCTCTCTCTCTCTCTCTCTCTCTCTCTCTTGTGAGTGGGATTGTGGTGGTGGGTAGATCGGGCTTGAGGGTGGGTGGCTAGGTTCATCGCCGTTGGTGGGTAGCTGGAAAACTTATTGTTATTTAACTTAATTTACAAAGATTTGTTGTAAAACTTATTGTTATATAGAAGCTTGTTGTAAAACCTATTGTTAGAATAACTAATAGAGCCTAAACCATGTTAATCCTATTTGAAATTATTTCAAGTGAATATAGGTCTCTATTTATATTCATAGGGTTATATTTAATCAAAAGACACATATAGAGAGTTAAAATGTTTCATAAAACCGTTCATAAGGCTTGAAACATCTTCAAATATTCAGAACAATTACCAGAAAATTATGCAGAAAACTCAGTTTTACGTGTTTCAATTGGTCGAGAGCTCCTTACTACTACTTCCTTTCAATCGATCGAGAGTTCCTTTCAATTGATCGAATACACTTTTTGATCGATCGAACATAAATCAAATAGCGATTGAATCATCTAGTAACTCCCGGATTATTTTCTACATCATTTCAATCGATCAAGCAAAAGCTTTGACCGATCGAAAATCCTTTAGTTCGAATTTCACTTAGAAAATTTTAGAGCTTAAATTTTCACTTTATAAAACAATACTCTCCAAACTCAAACATCATTATTACAACCTATCCATATATATACCTATATATACAACAATTTTTGTTAAACATTTTTATTAGGGTGGTCACAATAAATTAATTTAGTACACGTGTATATATAAATTGTTTTGCAAGACCACCCAATCTTAAACATGGAGCCACCACTGCTATAAAGTAGAGCTCAATCGCAAAAGAAATGAAAAGGCCAGATACGTGATCCTGTCCTTCTAAAAAGACTTTTAACATAAAAAATAAATAAATAAAAAATTGTACTTTTTTTTTTATGTATTTCACATCGTTAAAATCTTTAAGTAATTAAATGTTATGATCCTAATGTAATGTTCCACATGGATTAAGTGTAAAATTTAAACATTTGTTAAATACAAATATGTACCATTTCTCTTAATTAATCAGCTTAAAGTTAAGTGCAAAGCAAGAAATGAGAGTCTAAGGGCGTTTGGGCAAGGTTACTGTTTTATTTGTATTTTAAGTTTATTCCCTACATATTTTTTTATCAAAAAAGAAGAAGAAGATATGCATGTGTGTTTCTTCTTCTCATTGTAGTAGCTCAAAAGAACATATATTTTGTATTTATCATTTTTATGCTTATGCTAATGGTTGGTAAATGGTAAGAATTAAAAGATTAACAGCATACTAATTTATTTATAGGGTCTATTTGTATAAACTGTTGGAAAACTGTGTTTCGAGTTTAAAATATGCATTTGTAAAAAAAAGCTACGAGGAGTTGTAGTTGCAAAACAAAGTATTGGGTTTTTTTTTAAAAAAAAAAACGCTCTTTTAATCTCCGCCATACGCCTAACCAAACGGACTCATAGACAGTTACACTTGTGTTTATTCTTTCAACTTTTACCGTAACTACAGAAAGAACATTTTCTACTTGAATATTATCAAAATTTGTTGTGCAATATAAATAAAGATGGTATTCAACATTAATCTTTGATTTTATATATTAAAAAGGAAATTTTTATTTATAATTTAGTACTTAATCAATCGTTAATGAATTTTTTTTTTTTAAATTTTTTTAAAAGAACATCAAGTTCTATTTTGATAGATAATTGATTTGAAATATATTGAGAAACAATTATTTTTTTATATTTTTCTAACTTTGACCTGATACTTGTTTTACTTTCTATATATCTATTAATTTAAATAAATATTGATACATTGATCTCTAGAGATAAAATTCAGAGTAAAATAATTAAAATAGGAAAGCCGAAACGTTCTCCTTGTGCTGGTTGCAAGTGGGAAATTGGAGACTTGGATTCACGTTGGCAGAAAATGCAAGCTCTAATAAGTGACTAAATTCTCACTATCAGCAAAATAACCTACTCCTTCTCAAAAAAAAAAAAAAAAAAAAAAAAAAAAAAAAAAAAAAAAACTACTCCAAACTTAAAGAAAAACCTTAAAAAAGAAAAGGAAAAACCTTAAATTCTCTCTCTCTCTCTCTCTCTCTCTCTCTCTATATATATATATACACACACACACACACACAAACTCATGCTACTTCAAGAACAAGTACTGATGTCTAGTCTCTAGAGACCTAATAAACATATTAGTCAACAATTGTCTTATTTACCTTTTCTCTTTACTAAGTGGGAATTCCACGTTACAAGACACGCTCATCGTAAGAAAAAAGTACGCATATATATAGCATCTCAGGATCAAACACACACATAAATGGGAGAGATGATAAAATCATAAAATAATATATATGGTGATTACAATAGTAACACCAAGACTTCAAAAAAAGAAAAAATTCAAATCTCAAATACACTCAAATTTTTTTCTCATAATTAACATTAGCACACGATGAAATAAGAATTTTGTTTTTATACCTAATTCTCTGGATCATGACATACAAAGTATACAATAAAGAGTATATATGTCAAATAAATTAGCTGCAACATTTTTTGTTTTTGTTTTAATAAGCATGAAGTTCCTGAAGTCATCCTGAATGCTTGTAAGGATGATTACATCATTGTATGCACCTCTGTTTAATTTAACGAAGTTTTCAGGTAAAAAAAAGCATAGAAATCTCCTATGTCCGTGTAGGAGGCGACAAGCCGAAGTTAGATTTTTACTAGCAGACTTTTCATGCCAACAGGCCCAACACTATTTAGGCTTTAGCATAACAAACTTTGGATTAGGCTTTGTTAAAAGAGGGGTGGCACTCAAAGCTCATCAATTTAAGATGTGAAAAAAAAAAAAAAAAAAATTAAAAAAAGCATCTCAATGGTCGGTGATTATATTTTCTCTTTCTTAGAGGGTTTGAAACCAAGTAGAATTACAGTGTTTAGTGTCAATAAGTAAATCTTCGCCAATGATTAAATCTTGAAAGAAAGATTGGCAAGAAATAATTTGCAGCATCATGATTTTGTAGCAAAACCCATGACTTCAAACCTCACAAGGTTGACAAATAAAAGAGAAATGGTCCGTTATAGAATAAAATCTTGTGAATCACCTTGTTAAATATTTTAATAGGTAAGCGCTCCCACGTGAATGTTTAATTTTTTTTAAAAGCAAACGAACCAAAGAAATGGTAGATGTTCTATATGCTGCTTTTTAATAAAATCCAAACACATGCATAACTATATCAAACTTATTGTGCTTAAGGGGGAAAAAAAAAAAAAAAAAAACAAAAAAAACAAAAAAAACAAAACAAAACAAACAAACAAAAAAGTTTTTCCGTGTTTTATTGACTAATGTGTTTAGCTGGAAACCTAAGTTTTACCCTATATTTTTTTATATATTATTTATTTTGTAATAAAATAAACAAACTAAAACCAACTGATCATCTCAAAATCTAAGTAATTTAATAATAAAAAATAAAAATAAAATAACATCCTTGATTAGTCTTTAGGTAATCCCTAGGTCTAGTTCCGTTTTGGTTAAGTTTTTTTTTTTTTTTTTTAAATAAAAAAGTTGTCTCTAAACAAATAAGAAGTTAAATTGATTCACATAAACTAACATTAATAAACCTAAGGGTATAAATTACGTATAGTTTCGTAAGTGTTATATATTAATTCCCTCAATTGAATTGAAGCGTATATGGCTGTATTGAATTCAATTTCCTTGAAAAAGATTAATTAAACCATGCCTTTGAGTTCCCTCTCGTAAGGACGAAAAACAAACATGCATTTGTATTAAGTGGGCGAATTTACTTTAGTTTTGCCCATAACCGCTTATTGATGAGGTGTTAATATTAAACATATAGAAGTGATTTTACTTCAATAATTTCTTACCCAGTTGAGGAAAAAAAAAGTTATTTAGTTAGAAATTTGAATTACTCAAGTCAAAGAAAGAGTTGGAGGAAATTACATCTGTATCCCCTACTATGTCTCGTACATACGTAGGGTTAAAAAAGAAAGTGCAGAAAACAAAAACAGAACCGCAGCCAGTACCTTTCAAATTAGAAAATCTCTGTAGAGGGTTCTGGAAGGAGACGGGAGTACGAAGGGACTGTGTCCCGTGGGGTTAAGAAAGAGACTAAAGAAAAGTAAACAAAATAGCAGCCACTTCCTTTCAAGTCATGAAAAACTCATGAAAAGTGTGTGTGTGAGAGAGAGAGATCAAATTTCTTCAGAATTTTTTTTTTTTTTTCTTTTGATATAAGATAAAATTCTACTCTAGCCTAATCTAAGTGTATATGTGTGTGAAGCTCTCTCCTAGAAACTTGAACCCCAGCCCTTGCCCCCCACACCCCACAAGCATTTATACTTGTAGAGTGACCATAGCACCAAGAATTGAATCAAGAGAGAAATGTCAATGTCAGCATTTAGTATATTTTGCTCGTGGGTTATGTTGACAAGTTAAGACTCACGTATCAACTTATAAACAACCATGGTATAGATCTTAAGAATCTACTACCACCTTTGCAGGGGCGGCTCCATAACATGATTAGTGTGTTCATTTTAACTTCCTGACTTAAAAAAAAATATATATATATATATATATATATATATATTAAAGTAATGTTAGTGCTTAGTAGTAGGTTCATGTGAAAGTCACTTGCTACATTAACAATTGAGAAACAAAATTGTAAAAATTTGTGTCCTTAACATTACTCTTCTTTTAAAATGATTCTCTCGTTCTCTCTTTGCAAAAAAAAAAAAAAAAAAAAAAAAAAAAAAAAAAAAAAAAGGAAAAAGGAAAGAAGAAGCTCGTGTGTAAGGATAAGCCAAGACAAATATAAGTCCCAATCAAGCACAAAATTAAAAAAACTTGAATGTTAATTTCAAAATATGAATTGCGATATATGTACTTTAAGATTGTGTTTGGATTTGGAGATTTATAATCAAGAGATATAAAGAAAATAATCAATATAAAATGCTTGATATAAATTTAGTGACACATAATAGTTTTACTTTTGAAGATTTTGTCCAAACAAAAACGTTTGTGTTATTATAAATTTGAAATAATATTTTACAGGAAATCATTTATAAATAAAGCTCAAATCCATGAATAAATTCATTAATTAATAGAAAAAAAAAAGATTTAAGCCCCATTGCCTTTTTCACCCCTTCTTTGGGCTTGAATCCTAATTTGCTTTTAATAAGTTTATAGTTAATTATTTTTGCTTTTCTTTTCATATAGAAAGCTAATTGCTTCTATGTGTGTCTGAGTACACTTATAAGCTAGTTTTTTGCTTTTTAATTTTTATATATAACTTTTTAAATCCTCACTTGTTCTTATTTTTCTTAACTTTTTCAAAGTATAAATATACTTTAACATGTTTTCAACAAAAAGTTAAATAAGTTGTTCTTAAATGAACACAGATAGCTCAATATTTATTAGCTTGAAAAATTATATTGCAAAATCAACCTATACATCACCCCTATCAGAACATATGAATTCCATAATTGTATGGAATTCACCAAATCTGAGGGAAATGTTATATAAGGTTGTCTCACAGCTCGCAAGAAACTCGATGGATTATAAATGAACTTGAAGGGACCCTTATGAATTAACTAGGCCATGCCCTAATCGCCTCCCAAGTTTTACCCTATATTTTTATATATATTATTTATTTTGTAATAAAATAAACAAACTAAAACCAACTGATCATCTCAAAATATAAGTAATTTAATAATAAAAAATAAAAATAAAATAACATCCTTGATTAGTCTTTAGGTAATCCCTAGGTCTAGTTCCATTTTGGTTCAGTTAGTTTTTTTTTTAATAAAAAAGTTGTCTCTAAACAAATAAGAAGTTAAATTGATTCACATAAACTAACATTAATTAACCCAAGGGTATAAATTACGTATAGTTTCTTAAGTGTTATATATTAATTCCCTCAATTGAATTGAAGCGTATATGGCTGTATTGAATTCAATTTCCTTGAAAAAGATTAATTAAACCATGCCTTTGAGTTCCCTCTCGTAAGGACGAAAAACAAACATGCATTTGTATTAAGTTGGCGAATTTACTTTAGTTTTGCCCATAACCGCTTATTGATGAGGTGTTAATATTAAACATATAGAAGTGATTTTACTTCAATAATTTCTTACCCGGTTGAGGAAAAAAAAAGTTATTTAGTTAGAAATTTGAATTACTCAAGTCAAAGAAAGAGTGGGAGGAAATTACATCTGTATCCCCTACTATGTCTCGTACATACGTAGGGTTAAAAAAGAAAGTGCAGAAAACAAAAACAGAACTGCAGCCAGTACCTTTCAAATTAGAAAATCTCTGTAGAGGGTTCTGGAAGGAGACGGGAGTACGAAGGGACTGTGTCTCGTGGGGTTAAGAAAGAGACTAAAGAAAAGTAAACAGAAGCCACTTCCTTTCAAGTCAAGAAAAACTCATGAAAAGTGTGTGTGTGAGAGAGAGAGAGAGAGAGATCAAATTTCTTCAGAATTGAATCAAGAGAGAATTGTCAATGTCAGCATTTAGTATATGTTGCTCGTGGGTTATGTTGACAAGTTAAGACTCACGTATCAACTTATAAACAACCATGGTATAGATCTTAAGAATCTACTACCACCTTTGCAGGGGCGGCTTCATAACATGATTAGTGTGTTCATTTTAACTTCCTGACTTAAAATATATATATATATATATATATATATATATATATATATATATATATTTGTCTACCATAAATAAAAAATGAACACCCTAAAATATAGTTACAAAAACTAATAATTGTAAACACAATTACAAAAATCAATAAGTTGAGTAACAACAAAATTAATGTTGTGGACAACAAAAATACAACTAAAACATTGACAGGTCAACTGCCTTAGGTAGGTTCCCACTATTATTGTCAACATCACTATGCCCTTAGGATATACTCTGTCCCCACTGAAACTGACGAGGGGGGAGCCAAACGGATGCAGTCTTCTTGGATCTAGCTTCAACTACTGAAAAGCGAGAAGGTAGATGATGTCTGCAGAGCTACCATTGTCCACAAGAATCCTCTTGATATACAACCTTCTATCGTGGGCATTTTGACTAAGGGATCATTATGTGATTGTTTCACTCTCCTAGCATCTTCCTCGTTGAAAGACATGTCCTAGTCCATCTATCTCTGCTTAAACGGGGGTATCATGTGGACGCTGTTCACCTACCTCTGACATGCTTTCTTGAGGGATTTGAATGACTCGCCTGTGAATAGCCCTCCCGCGATCGTCTTTTTCTCCCCGATCATATTCTGCAGTGGCTAGAATGTGTGATCCTCGTCTCTGGGCGAGGACTCGCGCTGGTTTTTGTTACCGTCTCTAAACCTGCTAGACTCCCCCTTCTTCACATATTTCTATAGTTTTCCTTTCCGTATCAACTCCTCTATCTGCTCCTTTAGGTCCCGGCAATCTTCTGTGTAGTGGTCATGATCCTTGTGAAACCAGCAGTACTTCTTCTTATCACGAACGTTAGGGGATGAATGTAATGGCCTTGGCCATTTGAGGTAGTGCTCATCCTTAATTTGTGTCAAAATTTTATCAACAAGCATAATTAAAGGAGTGAATTTCACCATTCTAGGAGTTCTCTCATCTTTTCTTTTACTCTTGTCATTAGTTCGACGATCTAGACGCTCCCTTTTTTGTCCTCTGCAATCATCATCTTTCATTCCTTTGTCTCCCAGCTTTTCCACATCCTTTATGGCGGCTAACGCATCCTCAGTATTCATGTACTTTTGTGCCTTCATGAGCATCTCCGCCATCGTCCTAGGAGGATTCTTCGCGAGTGAAACCATAAACTCTCTGGACTTCAACCCTGCCTTAAAGGTCATCAACTACACTTTGTCATCAGCTTCATCTACCTCTAGGGTCTCCCGAGTGAAGCGTTTCACATACGACCTCAGAGTTTCTTTCTCCCCTTGTCTAATGGTGAGCAAGTGGTTCGCTGGCCTCTTAGGACGTTGTCCACTGATGAAGTGGTGCAAAAAGGCATTGCTCAACTACTCGAAGCTGTTGATGGATGATGTTGGCAATTTTGTGAACCATTCCCTTGCAGCTCAGGAAGGAACGACACAATATCTTGCCAGGGGGCTGTTGAAGGCCTAGCATTGTCTTGAAGGTGTTGAGGTGGTCCTGGGAGTCCTTAAGTCCATTAAATGGCTCAAGTTGAGGCAGTTGGAATTTCGACGGCACTGGGCATTTCAGGACCACCGTAATGAATGACAAATCTGTTGCCTTAACCATTCTATCCAGGCTCTGGTCTGTTTTCTCCTTAATGGTGTTCCTCAACTCGTCCATCTCCCTCCTCATCTCTCGAAGAAGATCTCAGTTCTGTTCATCTGGAGTAGTAGGTCCTCGATGGTCACTTCTTCTATGGCTATCCCCCTCATTCTCCTTGTTGGCTCTGGACCAATTCTCCTCTTGCTAAAACTGTAGCCTCATTTCCTAATTCTGTCTGTTGAGCTCTTTGACGGTGGCCGCAAGAGCCTGGACTTGCTGAGCTAAGGCTGCTGAATCCTGGTTGGAATCCATCTGAGCGTAGAAGTTGATTGGAAACTACATTTTCAAACCTAAGTATGAAAAAATGTCATCCCCATAGACGGTGCCAAACTGATGAAGTGCAAATTCACCAATAATTATGAACACATCCAAACGGAGCCCGACCCTCATCTACACCGCAGTAAAAGTAACAATCCCTTAAGATGGTCATTAGTGTGGTGCCTGCCACAACGCCTTCGATGCCAAAGTCAGTATAGAAAGCTTTCAAAGAAATAACAGAATGTCAAAATAACTGAGAATACTTTTAGGTGAATCTCCCTCCCTTCTGTTGGTGCTGTGAGGGTTGTATATATATGCATTCTCGTAGCCCCCTAGCTGTTGTGGCTGTTATGGTGGTTTTAATACTTCTTTTGGTAACGCCTCATGGTCAATGATGTGAGCTTTGGTGGGCTTCCAACGGTCTATACAACTATCCTTGTAACCGTCCGAGGCATTTATTTGACTGCATTGAATGGCTTATTTACCTTCATTAGTAATGTGGCTTATGTCGTCGGAGGCACCTGGTTAATTTGTCTGTCAACACTGCCTCATTGGTTTGGATGAGGTTGTCCAAGAAAGTTTGAGTTCATCAATCCCATCAATTATAAGAACTGAAAAATGCTACCAGGAGGACAATGTGTTCTGTTAGATGAAACACCTTATGACACGGTTCATTGTCCTTCACATATGATGCAGAGCTTTAAATTAGAAAGAACCTTTCACATTTTCGGTTCAAAACAACTATGGTAAAATAAGGTTATTACCGTAGTGCTTGCATTTTCAAGTGTCTAGACAATCCAAACACTTGAAAAGATTTTATTGAAAAAATTTTACTGAAAAGATTTTACTATAAATTTTTTTACTTGTAAAATATTTTACTTTGAAACAAATAGAACGTTAATATTAAATATTTTTACATCTTGGCTCAAAACATCCAAAGGCCTACATTTAAATTTCAATCAATTTTGGGAACACCTCATTTTAAACTTTGTAATTCATGGGGTGTAATTAATTAAACCTTATAGTTTTAAAAGTAAGAAATTAAATTCTAAAATTTTAAAAATTAACAAACTAAGGGCATGTTTGGTAGACTGTAATAGGCGCTATAATGTAATAATTATTCCTATGATTTAGTTATTCTTTAGTTTGGTTATGTTTTTGTTACAAGGAATAACCATTCCTTATTAATAGCTATTCTTCAAAATGATGAATAACTATTCATCTTTAAAAGGTTGTATTAGTTATTCCTTAGTAAGAGCAATAATTTCAAAACTTAATATATTTTCAATTAAACAAACTTTCCATATACATCTAACAATTATAAAAATAAAAAATCATAAAAAATAACATATATCTCTCTTAAATTTAAAAATAACAATTTTTAAGAAGATATAATTGTATGAGTAAGAAATTTCCTAAAATAAATGTTAAGTTTCATTCTAATATTATAACTCACAACCAAACTAATGAATAGGTTTGGTTATTACATTACAACACATTTTATTCCTAGTAATAAATATTACAATTCTTATCGTAATCCTCATTCAGTATACCAAATGTACTCTAAACCTTATAGTTTCAAAAGTAACAAATCAAATCCTCATGTTTCAAAAAATAAACAAATTAATCCTAAACCTATGTTATACTTCAAATACAATCTACTTAATTATATGAGTTGAGATGTTGTTGCTACTTTTTAAAACCTTAAAGTTGTTACTTTTAAAGCTATAGAGAAGTTATTTATTTGAACTAGGTAGTGTTCGTTACACACACTCTGTTACGCATTGATTTATGAACTAAAATTGAGAGTAGAAAATACAATTTAAAAACTAAAATCATGTTTTCAAATTACGCTTTCAGTTCAAAAAATGCGTGTAAGAGGAGGTGTGCAACTATTTTTATCCTTAATTTATTACTTTTGAAACTTAAAGGTTTAATTTATTAATTTTGAAACTATGAGGTTTAATTTGTTCTTATACCTTCTGAATTTAAAAATGTAATTTACATGTATTATTTTTCTTCAAAATAGACTAACAAATATGGAGACAAAATTGCTCGCCTAATGAGTGAATGAGCAACAGTATTACAATAAATGAGAAAATTTAATATCTGTAAAAACATATGCAAGGTACTAAACATCTTTAGCAATATGGCCAAACATAGCTAGTGAACTGCTATCACTCTCCAAAGCTTTTATGAGGATCTTAGAATCTCCTTCCAAAATATCCTGATCAATACCTATCTCCATAGCAAATTCAAGAGTTCGTCTTGCTGTCAAAGCCTCCACCTCAATGATTGTGTAAGGAGGAGGAATCTATTGGGACAAGAAAGCCATGACCAAACCTGCTTCATTCCTTATTACCACCTCACTCCGGCACTGTTTTCCTTTTCAAATACAGCTCCATCAAAATTAATCTTATAGCAAGACATTTCTGGGAATCGAAGCCTAGTGAGCCAAAATTTTTCCACCCATTTTTTTAGTTTTGCACGATCATATGAGCCAATTTGGGATCTATTGTTGCTTTTCCCAAACAAAAAACAAGTACCAATCTACAAGATGCTCCTAAAATAAAATATCAAAAAAATACCAACCCAACGACCTTTGAATGGATCTATTAGAAACTCACAGCAATACTCAATAATAAATTTTCAAACTTGAGAATTGAGATACGATCATACTATTTTTGACAAGCACAACTATCATTATGAACAAATGGTGCTCAACTATCATACTATTTTGAAAAGGAAATCAATTTTTAAATTTCCACACTTTTATTATATATATATATATATATATATATAAATTAAATTTCCACGCCCATGTCCCTTTAAGGGACTCCCTTAAACAGTAACCAATTGCATATATAATGAATGGTTTTTAAACCTCACTTTATCCCCATATACAATTTTTTTCTAAATATTTTTTCAAATTTCAACAAATAAGTCAGTAAAAAACAAAAACAAAAAAAAAAAAAACAAAAAAAAAAAATCCAAACACATAAGTAAAGCTCCACCAATGATACCCTAGACAACCGCATCACTAGATCCTTTGTTGGATATTGTTTACTCTCCACATAAGACCATCGCTTAGCTCCATCCCATTTGATCAAAATCAAATGCTCGAGGCTTTGGTCAATGAAGTGAACGTGGCTGATGAACCCAACAACAACGTCCCAGCCTCAATCGTAAACGTGTCATAACGGAGGAAAAGCTCCACCAACATTACCCTAGACAACAACACCACCAAATCCTTTGCCGGACACTGCTTATTCTCCACCGTAGGATCATCAATCTCCCTTCCATTAGACCAATAAACATATTTCAAAAGCTTCTTTCCCTCTCCCACAAACCTATGGCCCACAAACTCCTCAGGATCTTCAAAAACTTTTGGATCTCTAGTAGCGAACGGCTGATATCCAAAGATCATTTCCCCTTTCTTGATCTCAAAAGCGGCATCATGGCTATGGACCACCAAATCCTCCTTTGCCTTACCGTACTGGAACGCAACTGGAGGCTCAATCCTAAGTGCTTCATAAACCACTGACTTAGTTAAAGTCATCTTCTCCAACGCAGAGAAAGTGACCCCACCTTCAGCACTAACAATGGTCCTGATCTCATCACACAACTCACGGTGTAACTTCTCTCCTGCTAAGCCAACCCACTTGATCAAAGCAGGAAGCAAAGTTTTCAATCCACCATAGGTGCTGAAACCAGCCATGAACACTAAATTATGAGAAGCTTCATTTCTTTTTATTCCACTTTGCTCAGCTTCGTCCAAAATCGAAGCCATGGATCCATAAAAAGCATTATAAAGCTTATTATAGTCAGATTTAACAAGAAAAGCTGGTAATGAGAATGTATGAAGTAGTAAATCTTCGAAAAAGTTCAACAACTTCGGTAACCCTAGAGTTATCAATGGTGCAAGTTGAAAAAACAACCATTTATCGGACATTGTCGAACCCTTTGATCCAAGGCGTGTATCTAAAGGGTTTTGATCACAAAAGAGCCTAAACACAAAGTCGAAAGACATTTTGTCACTAATGGTGTTGAAGTATACTTTGCCTTTGTCAGAGAATTGGTCTTCAAGGTTGACGAAAAGCTCAGACAAGCAGTTTCTGAAAAGTGGGATGAATTTATCGTGAAGAGAAGCGAGAATAGAGAAAATTAAGCGCTTGAGAAGGGCATGTTTGGGTTCAGAAGGGTCAAGATAAGCACAAACGCGGTAACCACCGGTGAGAGCTGTGGAAGGCATGTAAGTGCCGACCAAAACGTTTAGTTTTTGGACTTTGGAAGTGTCAAAGAGGATGGGAAAGCTGATAGCATCAAGGAGAGCAATGACATTAGAGTTGGAGGATATGAATGGTCCTGGAGGCATGTTGGTTCGGAAGACAGTGGATTGGTGTTCTTGAATTCGGGTTTGGAAGAAGGTGTCTTTTCCTTGGTGGTAAAAGTAGTCAAGGCGATCTTTGATGGGACCAAAAAAGGGTAGGCCATAGTTGCCTGGGATGGGCTTTAAAGGGAGGTTTGTTGTGGGAGAATCATCATTGGACGAGGATTGGAGTTTGGAAGGAGATGAAGAAGACTTTGAAGACATGGTTGGGGGATTTGGGAATGGAGAATTTGTTGGATTTGACAAGGAGAATGTCTGGTTATATAGACGTATTTGGGCCATGTTTAGAACACCTTAGCTTTCTATTTGTTTGTTCCTTTTCTTTTCTTTTTTATTCCTTAAATATCATTTCATTTTCAATAAAATTATCTTATTAAAAAAAAAAAAAAAACTACTGTCTAGCAGTATCATATCACAAACGTGTGAGTGGAATCATGTTCTGTTTATCACAATAATGTAATAGAGATAGCGTAAGAGGATGCAATAGTCAAATGTCCAGAATTATAGGTGAAGATAAAATAGAAGGTCGCCATGTTCTTTGTATTTCTTTGGTCATTACTCGGACTAATGGTTTTCTTCGAAGGTTCTTATAATAAGTAGGTATAAAAAAAAAATGCACATTCCTATTTGCGACCATCACATATTCACATGCATTTGCTTCTATTACAAATTAAAGAACGTGCATATTGCGTTTTATATTAATATTAGGATCTAGCGAGCTGGTTCCCCTTGGTTTCCATTACCTCCAATTTGCATAAAAAAGCATAGAAAAATACAAAAGGAAAGATGCTTCTTGTAAATTACAACTTATAAGGAAATTAAATAAAACCCTTTCAAACTTCCAAAAATAATAATAATAAAATAAAAGTTTGGTGCATGCACATAAGAAAGATAACCGTAAGAAATTTATATAATATTTAGGGGAAATGTCCCTAACTTAAAAAAAAAACATTAAAAAAGTAGCATAAATCTAAAAAGGTTTGTATTTAGATTTGAAAATTTAAAAACAAGGAATTTGAAGAACAAATGTTATTATAATTTTTATATGAATCTAACCACACAAAATGATTTGAACTTTGGGGATTTTGCTCAATTAAAAAAGACTTGTGCTGTACCTGTATGCATTTCATCTAATTATTTCAAATACACTTATTCTTTTTTTGAGTCCCAAATACACATATTAATAAAGTTAAAGCCAAAATTAGATGAACCAAAAGAGATAGAATTAGCAGTACTAGTTAACACACTAGTACTGCAAATCCCTAAAAATCATATGTTAGGGCCTTAGCTTTTAGTCCTCTGTTTTTCCTTTTGATGCATTAAAAAAAAAAAAAAAAACAGTTAGAAAAAACAGTTAAAATGATGCCTTGCATGTAACAGTAATGATTGAAGCAACCTCTTTCCCACAAGCAACCTCTTAGCGTTACAACCATGACTTGTTTTTTTTTTTTTTTTTTTTTTTTTTTTTTTTTAATTATTATTATTATTTTGAGCAAAAGTCATGGATGTAACTTGTGTTGACTTTTGAAGAAGTTTATTTAATTAATGTTATCTTTACTTGCCCCAATGCCACATTAATGTAATAAAAAGGGGTTACTTGTCAGGAAGTCTTTCGGCCTGGGTTTCTTTCTCCTTCCATCCAATTAAAAAAGTTTAGATGTTTGCTAAAACCTAAACATTTCATTAAGATTTTTTTACAAAGTCACCTAATAATTTTATAGAATAATATTAAATATATTATGTATCAATCATTACTGTTACATGCAAGGCAGCAAGATTACTTTAAAGATGGAAGATGCCATATATGTATAATAATAATAATAATAATGATAAAAATAAAATTTTCATTATTATTATTATTATGAACACAATTGTTTTTTTTTTTTTATGATTTTAAAAGTTAGTAAGTTGTTAATAGTAAAAAATAAAATGTTGCAATCAAATTCATTAATATAGCTATATTGAATTTAATTCAAAAAATGTTAAGGATACTATAAATTTTATTGAAACTGCTTTTAGAATAAATAATTTGATGTGAGAACTGAAAAGTAACTGTGTAAAATAAAAAAAGACATCACCAACACCATTGGATCAGTGTATTTTAATACACAAATGTTTGTTGCTTTTCTTGGTTATTTGTTGTTTGTATAAGAAGGGTGTGTTTAGTGTTGTGTTTGGTTAGCAAGAAAGTTCACAAAAAGAAAAGAAAATGAATTAGAGATTAATTTGGGTTTCCTATGGATTGTGTGATTGGTTAGCAAGAAAGTGAAAAAACCAAAGAAATGAAAAAAATCCAAGTTGGTGGTTAAGGCAATTATTGATTGTATTAGGAACACGGTGACCAAGTGCAGAGCACCCTCCTGCAGTTGGGTTCCTAGAGAGATGAATAGAGCTGCCCATGAACTAAAAGCTCCATCATGCTAGGAAAACTCTGCATAACTTATTAACAAATAGTCAAAATTTCAAATAAACATGTACATGAATAAATATATAGGTACGTATTGATTCTTTTAGTTTTGATTCATAACATTACCAAGTTCATTCACTCACTATATAAAATTTTAAGTTTTTGTTAACATTACCAAGTTCATGTAATGTCCATGTCCACTGCTGTTTTAGTTTTGATTCTTTTGATGGCAAAAATCAGCAAGTTTAATAGTGAGTGAATCATTAGTCATAAAGTAGTTGAGAAGTTTGGGAAATCTAAAACAAATGCTTACGACTTGGTAATAAGATATTAATTGAGAAAGCAATTATAATAAATTAAAAATTGAAAACTAAAGGGATTTGTTTTTGTGACGGTTCAAACCTTAAAAGGTTCACGTATTAAAGAGAAATGGTCTATTATTAATAATTTCTTGTGAATCAGCATGTTAAATATTTTAATAGGTAAGCACTCCCATGTGAATGTTTAATTTTTTTTAAAAGGCAAACGATCCACAAAGAAATGGTAGATGTTTATATATATATATATATATATATATATATATGCTTCTTTTTAATAAAATCCAAACACATGCATAACTGTATCAAATTATTGTTCTTAAAAATAAAAATAAATAAATAAAAAACAAAAATGGTTTTTCGTGTTGTATTGATTAATAATGTGTTTAATTGGAAACCTAAGTTTTACCTATATTTTTTTAATATAAAATTTTTTTTGTAATAAAATAAACAATCCAAAACCAACTGACCATCTCAAAATCTAAGTAATATAAAAAAATAAAAAAATAAACAAAAACAAAATAACATCTTGATTAGTCATTAGGTAATCCCTAGGTCTAGACGTTCCATTGGTTCAGTTAGTTTTTATTTATGTTATTATTATTATTATTTTTTTAAATGTCTCTAAACAAATAAGATGTCAACATGTTATACATAAACTAACATTAAACTAAGGGTAAAAATTATGGATAGTATGTTAAGTGTTGTATATTAATTCCCTCTATGGGAGGATGAGAATCCGAGGACAAAGATAAATAAAAGGAGGTCAATGTTAGAAGAACAGACCTCGGAAAGTACTGTCAACAAATCCTCATGGCAAATATAACAACTCAACCACAAGCCCAAGGAGACCAGAATACCCAAGAATCTCGAGAATACTGACATGTCCTCGAAAGATCCATGGCCCAGTTCTGAAGAACATCAAGCACAAACTGAGAAAAAGAAGCAAGATTTATCATCAAACAAGAAAAGGAAGAATGCAGATAAAGCACCCATCCCCTCTGCATTCAATGCTCTGAACCTACTTAGCTGGCTACATTAATAAGGAAATGACTCTTAAACAGTGTCATTACAACTCATAGCTTGGGGTAGCAACCTTCTAGTAAGGCCCTGATGGGATAAGTATCAAGAGAAATGAACCCTAACCCTCCAAATGGAAGGCTAAGATGCAATCTGGGTGACTATATAAGGCAGAAAGGCCTCTGTGAAAAGGGGATGGAAAATCAGAACAAAGAGAAAAAGAAAGGAAAATCATTGTAATCTAAGAACAAGTTTAAATTTGTATCTTAGATGAAACTGAGAAACATAATGATGGGTAAAGATAAGTATGACTTGTCCCTGACAAGTTTTACTCGTCCTTGAGTAGTCGTCCATAGAATATAAAACATCATAGTAATTGGGCCTGCTACCCACCCACTATTATTCATGGACTCTTAAGAGGAGCTCGTCCAAACCAAGGAAGGTCGTCCAGACATGGACGACCCCCAATACAAGGTTTGTCTACATAGGCTTATGAATCAAACCACGTGGTGAGATCCTAATACTTCACTGTAACCTCCTGCCAAGCACTTAACTTCCAATGACAGTTATAGAAGATAAGAATAAATATCATAACTTCTATAGCGGTTATAAGAATGGAGTGTAAAGCTTCTAACCTCCACAAATGTGGGGGAAGTTACAAGACAAGTAACCACTCCAATAGTACTATATAAACACTCATTCCCGACAAATAAAGGAAATTTTTTCTCTCTAGACATTTTTTTTCCAAAAAATTGGAATTCCAGAATTTGAGAGAGAAACTAACTTCATCATTGGAGGGCTCTTGGCCGATCAACCCCGATCTCCTTTGATTATTTGTTTTCCTTTTCAGGCCTTCCAGATCATCGAAGCCTGAAGCATTCAGCCTACTGATTTTCTGGGCATCATCATATAATACAGGCAATCCAAGATTATTGTTAATCAATTTCCTTGTCTCATACTTATTCTTAACACGTATCCTTTCATTTCAAGCTTAACTCACTTAAACAAAGGTAACAAAGGTTGATTGGCATCCCATCTCTATAAATTAATTGTGTGAGGTAAAAAGTTGGTTTGACTTATTTTTGCCCACCACTCCCTCAATTGAATTGAAGCATAGGACTGTATTGAATTCAATTTCCTTGAAAAATATAATATTTTTTGTGTTTAATTAATCAATACAATCATGCATTTGAGTTCCCTATATATCATAATGAGGGAGAAAAAAACATGCATTTGTATTAAGTTGGAGAACCTAAAAAGTATGAGAATATATCCATGGTAGGGCTCACACTTCCTGTCAAAGGAGGGGATGAGGGAAACTCCTCTTGTAGGAGTTTCTCCTAAAGTATAACACTCAATCAAATTCACTTTAGTTTTGCCCATAACTTATTGATGAGGTGTACGAAGGGACTATGTCCAGTGGGGTTAAGAAAGGGACTGGCGAGAAAAGAGAATAGAATAGCAGCCACTTACTTTGAAGTCATGAAAAACACATGAAAAGTATGTGTGTGTGAGAGAGAGAGTGAGAGAGCAATTTTTATCAGAATAAATAAGAGAGAATTGTCCATATCAGCATTTAGTATGTTGCTCGTGGGTTACATTGGAACTTAAGCATCTATAATTCTACACCATTCAAGAAGTGAATTGTTCTAATTTGTTTTTTATATATATATATATAGATAAAATTTAATTACAAAATTAGTTGTAGCCTAAGGCTACAACTTTACTCAATAAAATAAACATTACTACATATTTTGAAAATCTAACCTTTAAATTGCATGTCTTTTACACTTATAGTACACATGTCAAATTTTATGTCAATCGGATATTATATACTATATGATCTATAAACTTATATTTTATGTATAATTTTAAACTACAAAAACTAGTAATTTAAACAATTTATTGATAGCATAACTATTGATCTTTAATTTTCTTGAAATTTTGCAAGTATAAAGATATAAGAAGAAGATGTAATACAATAGTAGAATTCTCAAAAATAATTTTAGCTACAAAATTGGTACCTTACTTTATTAAAGAGTCTAAGGGCGTTTGGGCAAGGTTACAGATTTATTTGTATTATAAGTTTATTCCCTACATATTTTTTTTTATGCAAAAAAAAAAAAAAAAAAAAAAAAAAAAAAAAAAAAGAGATATGCATGTGTGTCTCTTCTTCTTATTGTAGTAGCTCAGAAGAACATATATTTTGTATTTATCATTTTTATGCTTATGCTAATGGTTGGTAAGAATTAAAATATTAACAGCATACTAATTTATTTATAGACAGTTACACTTGTTTTTTTCTTTCAACTTTTACTGTAACTACGGAAAGAACATTTTCTACCTGAATATTATCAAAAATTTTTGTGCAATATAAATAAAGATGGTATTCAACATTAATCTTTGATTTTATATACTAAAAAGGAAATTTTTATTTATAATTTAGTACTTAATCAGTTGTTAATGATTTTTTTTTTTTTTAAAGAACATCAAGTTCTATTTTGATAGATAATTGATTTGAAATATATTGAGAAACAATTTTTTTTTTTTTTTTTTTGCTAACTTTGACCTGATACTTGTTTTAATATATATCTATTAATTTAAATAAATATTGATACATTGATCTCTAGAGATAAAATTCTAAGTAAAATAATTAAGATAGGAAAGCCGACACGTTTTCCTTGTGCTGGTTGCAAGGGGCAAATTAGAGACTTGGATTCACGTTGGTAGAAAATGCAAAGCTATAATAAGTGACTAAATTCTCACTATCAGCGAAATAACCTACTCCTTCTCAACAAAAAATAAAAAATAACCTACTCCAAACTTAAAGAAAAACCTTAAAAAAGAAAAGGAAAAACCTTAAATACTCTCTCTCTCTCTCTCTCTCTCTCTCTCTCTCTCTCTATATATATATATATATATATATATATATATATATACACACATATATACACACACACACACACACACACACATGCTACTTTGTACTGATATCTAGAGGCCTAATAAACTTATTAGTCAACAATTATCTTATTTACCTTTTCTCTTTACTAAGTGGGAATTCCACAATACAAGACATGCTCATCGTAAGAAAAAAGTACGCATATATATAGCATCTCAAGATCAAACACACACATAAATGGGAGAGATGATAAAATCATAAAATAATATGTATGGTGATTACAATAGTAACACCAAGACTCCCAAAAAATAAAATTCAAATCTCAAATATACCCAAAAAATTTTCTCATAATTAACACTAGCACACGATGAAATAAGAATTTTGTTTTTATACCTAATTCTCTGGTCATGACATACAAAGTATACAAAGAGTATATATGTCAAACAAAGCTGCAACATTTTTTTTTCTTTAAATAAGTCCTGAATGCTTGCAAGAATGATTGCATCATTGTATACGCCTCTGTTTGATTTAACGAAGTTTTCAGCTTAATATTAGAAGGTGATAGAAAAAGATAAAGTTTTCTCTCTAGGTCTTCTGTGAAGCACTAGAGGTGAAAAAGCAAGTCTTGCTGCCAGGCAAAATTTTTTCTCCGCGTGACGGTAGAAACCCATTTTCTGATCTTCTTTCTTTCTGGTTTGACTTTACCCCCCAAGGAAGAAGGCAATGGATGAGATAACAAAAAAGTGTGAAGGTCTTCGTCTGTCCGTCAGAGAAGGGAGTGAGGTTGATCTGTCTTTGCCGGTGTTGGAAATGGGTTATGTTCTGGCCGGCAAATTCTACACCAAACGTTGGGTGAGTTTGGAATCTGGGGCGAGAGTCCTAAAATCGGTATGGCGAACAGAAAATAATGTTGAGGTTTGTGATTTGGGCAACAATAAGGTCCTTTTCCATTTTATGAGTAAGGACGACATGGATAGAGTTTTACTGTTAAGCCCTTGGTCGTTTGATAAGTATCTTCTAATCCTCCATAAGTCTCAAGACAGGGGAGGCAGTGAACAAACTCCAGTTTGACAAAGTATCATTCTGGGTCCAGATTCATGGCTTGCCTACAATGAGCCAAACTAAAGAGGCTGGGATGCGCATCGGGGAGACACTGGGAATGGTGGAGAAGGTGGACGTTGAGGAAAAAGGTTTTTGCTGGGGTAGCTACCTTCATATCCGAGTTTCCTTGGATATAACACTACCTTTGTGTAGAGGCCACACGGTTCGCATGGGAGAGGCGGGTAAGATATGGGTGGATTTCAAATACGAAAGGCATCCAATATTTTGCTATTGGTGCGGGAAAGTGGATCACAATGAGAGGGACTGTATGCTTTGGATACGCAACAAGGAAGCTCTCCGAACAGAGGACAAGCAGTTCGGACCATGGATGAGAGCGACCCCAGATCGCACCTAAAAGCCGCAACTGATTGTTGCAACAAAGAGCAATGGTGGAAGAGGACCACAACCAGACTCAACGGCAACACCGTGGGAGGGAGGAGCTTCCCAGAGCCAGAATGACAGTGGGACGAAAGTGGTGCCAGGAGGGTCCAACGTGGCAGAGGGCATGGATTTCATTAAAGCTGATACGGAAAGCAAAAGTACACTGACAACGCACATAGAGAGCCGAATCCCACAAACTTGGCAGAATTCAAACTTCGAACAGCAAATCCGAGAGATTGATGCAGAGATTATGGGTACGAAAGGCGCGGGATCAACGCCACCTTTTAATGAAACCTTAGTTTCAATGACAGAAAAGCCGCTGACCTCTCCTTCTTCAATGTCAAACAAGGTGAGTGCAAGTCTAGCATTTCCTAGTGGGCCTTCTCTTGGGCCTAATACCGAGGTGGGCTTAGAAAGGGAAGACAAGTTGGGCCAAGAGGTATTTCAAGACCTTAGTTTATTTGTGATGGGCACGGACAGTCCCAAGGCCCAAAGTGAGATCAAAATAAGGAAAGGGAGGGGCCCTACCCAGAAGAAAAATCAGTCTGGACGTAACCATGCAGGGAAGGAAAACATGCAGGGGGTGGTTACAGAGGGTGAGAAAAAATGTGCATTACGCCATAAGGCAGGGATGGAGGTTGATGTGGACGAGGTCGGGACGAAGAGGAAGAATCGCTCTCCATTAGAAGAGATAGATGTAGGGGAATTTGGAAAGAAACAAAGAGTGGTGGAAGAGGTGGAGGTCATTAGCAAGATAATAGCACAACAACGAGGAACGGCGGAGGCTGCAGGACAGCCCGCCGAGAGCAATGAGTGCTATATGCTGGAACTGTCGGGGGCTTGGGAATCCCTGCACAGTAAAAGCTCTCCAAAAGACTGTTTTGGAGGAAGATCCCACCTTGGTCTTTCTCATTGAGACCAAGTTTGTTGTGTCTGAGATGGCGCGAATAAAACGCAAACTAGAACGGCAGCAAGGTCTAGTTGTGCCTAGTGTGAACAGGGGAGGTGATCTGGCTCTATTGTGGAAAAACTCCCTTACAGTGGACGTCCAAACGTATTCTCCTCGTCACATTGATGCAATAGTAATTGAAGAGAACGAAAATAGGAAGTGGAGGTTTACCGGCTTTTATGGCCACCCAGAAACAAACAAGCATACGGATTCTTGGAAACAAGCATACGGATCTTCCATGGGTTATTATGGGAGACTTTAATGAAATAATGTATCTCAGTGAAAAGGTTGGGGGAAACCTTCGGCCTGAATGGCAAATGCGTAACTTTGTTGAGACAATTAACAGATGCCAGCTGAGGGACTTGGGTTTTATTGGGTCCGAGTTTACGTGGAGGCTAGGCTCGAGGGGATGGGTCCGAGAAAGACTGGATAGAGCACTCGTGTCCCCTAACTGGGTGTCTCTATTCCCACAGGTCAAGCTGCACCATGTGGCAACCTCTACGTCAAACCATTGTATGCTGGTCCTTAAGAATGCATGAACTAGACAAAGACCTTTCCGGAGAAAAAAATTGTTTAGATTTGAATCCATGTGGTTGAGAGATGTAGGATGCAAGGATGTAGTAAAGGAGGCGTGGGAGCAAGGCCAAGTTTCAATTTCAGAATTCACTCAATGCCTGGACGAGTGCAGGACTTCTTTATCCTCATGGAACAAGAGCACGTTTGGGCATATTGGTAGGCGAATAGCAGCACTCCAGACGAAACTTCAATGGTTGGAAGGGAGAAACAGGGGAGATATAAGCATGGATGAAATACATGAAGTAAAATCAGAGCTAAACAAAATGTTACTAGTGGAAGAGGACATGTGGCATCAAAGATCACGAAATTGTTGGCTGAAGGCAGGGGATCGTAACACTTCTTTCTTCCACACAAAAGCCTCTAATAGACATCAGCAGAACTCTATCTGCAAAATCAGGGGTTTGAATGAGGTCTGGCTAGAAGACGAAGCAATGATTGGCAGCACCTTTGTGGAGTACTTTGAGCAGCTTTTTACTTCATCTCAACCCACTGTCAGTGATGAACTCCTTGCAGCAATTCACACCAAAGTTACGGACAGAATGAACGCCTATAGCCGCGTTTTTAATAGCCGCGTTTTAAACGCGGTTTAAGTACCGCAGCAACAGAACTATGGCTGCGTTTTTCAAAAACGCAGCCATAGGTGACACCTATAGCTGCGTTTTTGAAAAACGCGGCAATAGCCCACTTTAAGCTGCGTTTAAAACGCGGCTATAGGTTTTTCTAAAAACAAAAAAAAAAAAAAAAAAAAATTCTGGACTTTTTTTTCCCCAGCAAATTCAAAATTCAAAATTCAAAAAAAAAAAATTCAAAATTAATCACAAATCCAAAAAATTCAAAATAAAATACAAACCAAAAAATTAAAAAACAAACGCAACATACTCATAATACAAACAAACCCAAAAAATTCAAAATCAACACAACATATTCACCATACAAACAAACCCAAAAAATTTAAAATCAAACACACACCCAGAAATTCAGAATCAAGCATAATGTGCTCCAAAATTTAAGAATACAAACCCACTTAAACATAATCACAATATCAGCAACACAAGAGCACAAATCCACAATAGCATCTCCTCCATTTTCTTACTAGCTAAGCATAAAATAACCAACAAAAAAAAAAAAAAGGATCTACTAACAAATCAGTGTGCTTCAGATGAAGAAAAAAATGAAAGAAAAAAAAAAAAGCATCAGCTCCAACGAAACAAAGGAAAAAAAAAAAGTTACCCAGTGAAGAAAAAAAAAAAAAAAAAAAGAAGAAGAGTTATCCAGATTTGATGAAGGAAGAAAGAAAAAGGAAAAAAAAAAAAAAAAAAGAAGAGTTACCCAGATGAGGAAGGAAGCAAAAAAAAAAAAAAAAAAAAAAAAAAAAGAGGAAAGAAAGAAGAACTTACGGAGGAGTATGTGAGCAAGTGAAGAATGAGAGAAAAAAAAAAGAAAGAAGGAGAAATAAGCTGAAGAAAGTGGGGGTAGGTGAGGGATGTAGGTGGGAAAGGGGGGCACGTGGGAAGTTTTTTTTTTTTGTTTTTGATACCTATAGCCGCGTTTTTTGAAAACGCGGCTATAGGTAACGTCACAAAAGATAAACTATAGCCTGTAGGTCAGTGACATTTTTATAAGGCTGGACCTATAGCCGCGTTTTGTGAAAACGCGGCTATAGGTAACATCACTAAAGGCTTACTAAGCCGCGTTTGAAAAACGCGGCTTTAGGGTATACTGATGGACCTATAGCCGCATTTTTTAAAAAACGCGGCTATAGGTCATCTTTAGCTGCGTTTTAAACGCGGCTAAAAAAATTATTCGGCTGGGCCTATAGCCGCGTTTAAAAAACGCAGCCATAGGTTGGCTATAGCCGCGTTTTTGAGAAACGCAGCTATAGGTTGAGGCTTTAGCCGCGTTTCTTAGAAACGCGGCTATATGTTAGTTATAGCCGCGTTTTTTGTAAACGCAGCTAAAAAAAACGCAGCTATAGCCCGCGTTTTTTGTAGTGATTGAAGCAGATGCAACCGATGAAAGCACCGGGACCTGATGGTATGCCCCCTCTATTCTATCAACATTTCTAGCCTATTGTTAATTCCACTGTTATAAAAACTGTTTTGGACTTTCTAAATCATGATATAACTCCTCCAAAATTTCATGAGACCCATATTGTCCTGATTCCCAAAACAAAGAACTCAGAGCATGTGACGGACTATAACCGATCAGTTTGTGTAATGTGGTTTATAAGCTTGCATCCAAGACTATGGAAAATAGGTTAAAGTCGGTCATGCAGGAAATAATATGTGAGAATCAAAGTGCATTTGTATCGGAAAAGCTCATCACCGACAATGTGTTAGTGGCACATGAATTAATGACTCATATTAACCGGAAGAAAAAAGGAAAAAACGGAGAGATGGCTCTAAAGTTGGATATGAGTAAGGCGTATGATCGGGTGGAGTGGGGTTGCCCGAAGCCAATTATGGTGAAACTGGGTTTCCATGAAAACTGGATCAGTTTGGTCATGAGATGTGTTTCCTCGGTGACATATGTAGTTCGTATCAATGGACATCCTTGGGGTCAGATTGTTCCAACACGTGGGCTCCGCCAAGGGGATCCGTTATCCCTTTATCTATTCCTGATATGTGCTGAGGGTCTATCAGCGTTGTTGCACAAGGCGGTCCAGAATAAAGCTTTAAGTGGAGTTGCTGCTTCGGCAAGGGGTCCAAGGATCTCCCATCTATTTTTTGCTGATGATAGCTTGATCTTCAGAAGAGCTACAATTAGAGAGAGTGCCGAAATACAAAGGGTGCTACAAATTTATGAGTTGTCCTCTGGTCAACAACTGAATAGGAACAAAACCTCCCTTTTCTTCAGCCATAACACAGACAATGGTACGAAGGAGACTATAAAAGCAATGTTTGGTGCACAAGTAATCCGATCCCATGAATCCTATCTAGGCTTGCCATCATTAATAGGAAAGTCGAAGCGAAACACTTTTGCACACTTGAAACAGCGGGTTGCAAATAAACTAACAGGATGGAAAGAAAAACTTCTCTCCAATGCGAGGAAAAAGGTGCTGATAAAGGCTATTGCTCAAGCTGTACCGTCATACACAATGTCTTGTTTTAAGCTTCCCAATTCTTTATGTGAGGAGCTAACAGGCATGGTCAAACAGTTTTGGTGGGGCCAAGTGAAAGAAGAAAAGAAATTAGCATGGATGAGTTGGGATAAGATGTGTTTACCAAAGAAGAAAGGAGGGATGAGTTTTAGGGATTTGAAGACTTTCAACTTGGCACTACTGGCAAAACAGGGATGGAGACTCTAAGCAAATTCCTCATCTCTATTCCACCGAGTCTATAAAGCTAAGTACTTTCCACATTGTGATTTTATAGAGGCAGGTGTGGGCTGTCAACCCTCTTATGCTTGGAGAAGCCTTATGGCAGCTCAAACTTTGGTCAGACAGGGGGTGAGATGGCAAGTAGGGGATGGGGAGCGAATCCAAGTCTGGAAAGACAAATGGCTTCCGAACCCAAGTACATACAAGGTGGTGACTCCGGAGAACTCGGGCTCGGAGGTAACCTGGGTACAAGACATAATTGATGGAGGAAGAATGGAGTGGAGGACTGATTTGATTCGCCAAACCTTTATGCCTTAGGATGTAGATGCAATCCTCAGCATTCCCCTTAGTGCGAACAGGGCTCAAGATAGGCTAATATGGGCTGGAACCAAAAATGGCAAATTCTCAGTGAGAAGTGCCTACAAAATGGCCCAAGAAACAGAGTGGGGCGAAAAAGGAGCAGAGTCTTCTGATCCAAAAACACTGAGAGAGATTTGGAGGTATGTATGAGGAATGAACGCGCCAAACAAACTTAAGCACTTTGCATGGAAGGCTTGCAAGAACATCTTGGCCACCAAGGAAAACTTAAAAAGGAGGAATATCACTAATGACAATGTCTGTGAGGCCTGTGGGGAGCAATCGGAGTCTGCGTGCCATATTTTCTGGTTTTGTGACAAGGCCAAAGAAGTTTGGGAATCAAGCAAGTTGGCTTTACCCTTTGAAATTAAGCCCTTATGGGACTTCTTAGATGTTGTATGGCACATCCAGAAAAGAAAAGACCAATGCCCAAGTTTGTTGGAGCGTGTAATAGCCATATGCTGGGGGATATGGAAAAACAGGAACGTGGTGTTTCATGGAGGCAAAGGCAGAGAAGGAAGGGCGGTCACTAGAAGTTCCCTTAAACTTCTGGAGGAATTCCAAATAGTGAATGAGGGCCCATAAGTAACCAGTGGGTGTGCTCCTGAGGTGGTCAAATGGCGTCTGCCAAGACTGGGCTGTTACACAGTTAATGTGGATGGCGCCGTGTTCTCCAAAAGAAAGCAGGTCGATATTGGTGTGGTGATCAGTGACAGTGTGGGAGAGGTGGTTGCTGCGCTAAGCAAGAAAATGA
This sequence comes from Quercus cerris, assembly GCA_963669245.1. NCBI lineage: Eukaryota > Viridiplantae > Streptophyta > Magnoliopsida > Fagales > Fagaceae > Quercus > Quercus cerris. The sequence goes on along the minus strand of OY770013.1, from coordinate 41,085,110 downwards.
TATTGCCACTGGGAGCGTTAGAGACAGAAGCTAAGGCACTGGAGGAAGGAATTCAGTTTGCGAGCGACATCGGAGTCAGAGACGTGATCTTTGAGAGTGACTCTTTGAACGTTTGCAACTCGGTCCAAGGGCTGAGTGAGCCATTATCCTCGGTTCAGAATATCATTGCTGGAATTCTGCGACAAGTTCAGAGTTTCAGGACTTTTGAGTTTACGCACATTAGAAGGCAAGGAAATGTCCCTGCCCATTTATTAGCTCAGCACGCTGTAAAGGTTGAGAACTTTATTGCATGGCTTGAGGAATGTCCAAGCCAAATTGTGCATGCATGTGAACTTGATGTATGTACATTAGTGTCTTCTGAATGAATGAATGAAAGTCTCTTCTTATCAAAAAAAAAAAATGTTTTCAAGTAAAAAAAAATGAAGAAATCTCCTATGTCCGTGTAGGAGGTGACAAGTTTTTACTAGCAGACTTTTCATGCCAATAGGCCCAACACTATTTAGGCTTTAGCATAACAAACTTTTGATTAGGCTCTGTTAAAAGAGGGGTGGCACTCAAAGCTCATCAATTAAAGATGTGAAAAAAAAAAATGGGCATCTCTATGGTCGGTGATTATATTTTCTCTTTCTTAGAGGGTTTGAAACCAAGTAGAATTACAGTGTTTAGTGTCAATAAGTAAATCTTCGCCAATGGTTAAATCTTGAAAGAAAGATTGGCAAGAAATAATTTGTAGCATCATGATTTCGCAACAAAACCCTTGACTTCAAACCTCATAAGGTTGACAAATAAAAGAGAAATGGTCCATTATTGAATAAAATCTTGTGAATCACCTTGTTAAATAATTTAATAGGTAAGCACTCCCGCGTGAATGTTTAAATTTTTTTAAAAAGCAAACGAGCCAAAGAAATGGTAGACGTTATATATGCTGCTTTTTAATAAAATCCAAACACGTGCATAACTATATCAAACTTATTGTTCTTAAAAAAAAAAAAAACAAACAAACAAAAAAAAACAAACAAAAAAAACAAACAAAAAAAAAACAAACAAAAAAGTTTTTCCGTGTTTTATTGACTAATGTGTGTCTAGCTGGAAACCTAAGTTTTATCCTATACATATATATATATATATATATATATATATATTGTGATAAAATAAACAAACTAAAACCTACTGATCATCTCAAAATCTAAGTAATTTAATAATAAAAAATAAAAATAAAATAACATCCTTGATTAGTCTTTAGGTAATCCCTAGGTCTAGTTCCGTTTTGGTTCAGTTTTTTTTTTTTTTTTTTTTTTTTAATAAAAAATTGTCTCTAAACAAATAAGAAGTTAAACTGTTTCACATAAACTAACAGTAATTAACCTAAGGGTATAAATTACTTATAGTTTCTTAAGTGTTATATATTAATTCCCTCAATTGAATTGAAGCATATATATAGCTGTATTGAATTCAATTTACTTGAAAAAGATAATATTGTTTGTGTTTAATTAATTAAACCATGCCTTTGAGTTCCCTCTCGTAAGGACGAAAAACAAACAAGCATTTGTATTAAGTTGGAGAATTTACTTTAGTTTTGCCCATAACCGCTTATTGATGAGGTGTTAATATTAAACATATAGAAGTGATTTTACTTCAATAATTTCTTACCCGGTTGAGAAAAAAAAAAGTTATTTATTAGAAATTTGAATTACTCAAGTCAAAGAAAGAGTGGGAGGAAATTACATTTATATCCCCTACCATGTCTCGTACATACGTAGGGTTAAAAAAGAAAGTGCAGAAAACAAAAACAGAACATCAGCCAGTACCTTTCAAATTAGAAAATCTCTGTAGAGGGTTCTGGAAGGAGACAGGAGTACGAAGGGATTGTGTCCCGCGGGGTTAAGAAAGAGACTAAAGAAAAGTAAACAGAATAGCAGCCACTTCCTTTCAAGTCATGAAAAACTCATGAAAAGTGTGTGTGTGTGTGTGTGTGTGTGTGTGTGTGTGTGTTTATATGTTGCCCGTGGCTTATATTGACAAGTCACGTATCAACCTATAAACAACCATGGTATAGAGCTTAAGAATCTACTGCACCTTTGCAGGGGCGGCACCATAACATGGTTAGTGTGTTCATTTTAACTTCCTGACTTAAAATATATATATATATATATATATATATATATATATATATATATTGTCTACCATAAATAAAAAATGAACACCCTAAAATATAGTTACAAAAACTAATAATTGTAAACACAATTTCAAAAATCAATAAGTTGAGTAACAACAAAATTAATGTTGTGGACAACAAAGATACAACAACTAAAAATTTGAGTTGAGTTAAATTGTTAATAAAGTATTACTATAGACACGATAAATAATTAAAGTATTAAAAAAATTCTTTTTAATAGAGTAATGCTATGTACACAACAAATTTTTGTTGAGTTGAAATATTACAACGTTTTTAAAAATATTACAACAACAAAAATTAGAGTTGAGTTGAATTTTTATTTTAATAGAAGAAAATAATAAAACTTTATGTATTTGTGTGTGTGTGTTTTGTGTGATGTTAATATATTTAAGTTTTTGTTTATTATATTTTGTATAATTTAAGTCTCTTAAAACATCCGCATCAGCTAGTGCAAAAGGGTCTATCTAATTTAGCATAAAAACTTAATTTTTGTAGGTGATGTGGGTGATTTTTGTGGTTGGTTGTACAAAATTTGGCCCTTATGCCATTTTATACGGACTAATATGAATGTTCTTAATGACCATCCTAAAAAAAATTCCTAAAACCACTACCGCACCCTTGAGATGGAAATTGTACTAATTTATTTATATATTTATATATATATATATATATATAAAAGTTGCCTTTGTAGTTAATCATACTTCTTCAACAAGTACCACGTACCAACCAACATGTGTTCCTTTTCTTTTTTTTTTCTTATATATATATATATATATATATATAAGTTGCCTTTGTAGTTAATCATACTTCTTCAACAAGTACCAAGTACCAACCAACATGTGTTCCTTTTCTTTCTTTTTTCTTTTTTCTTTTTTAAAAAAGGTAGCAAGTTAACGACCTTCCAATGGATCTGTTGTAACTTGTAAAGTCTCATAAAAATATCATTCTTACATAGCTATACTCATAAATAAATTCTCAAACTTGAGATAAGATCATACTATTTTATAAAACACAAACTATAATTTGTTCAAATGGTGCACAACTATTTTAAATTTCCACTTTTTTTTTTAATAAATTAAAGTCCCACACTTATGTCCCTCAAACAATTACCAATTGCATACATAACAAATGGTACAAGACCTAATGCTCGTTTTAAACCTCACTTTTTTCTTATATACAGTTTTTATTTTAAACACTACTTTTTTTTTTTCTATATAATTTTTTTCTCATTTTCAATAAATAAAGTAAATAAGCAAAAAAAAAAAATCCAAACATAAAATGGAAGAATTTATAATTGACGAAAATCAAATGCTTGATGCTTTGGCAAATGAAGTGAACTGACTGAAGCAACAACATTCCAGCCTCAATGTTTGAGATTCAAACCTTATCTATCTCCTCCCACAATTTACCTAAAAACAATTTATCAGAACTAACAATGACCAATTTTATATGTAATAGTACAATAGTACTCAATTATTTTTTAAAACATTTTTTTTCTCCATTATAAGTACACATGACTTTCATCCAATTTCAACAAATAAATAAAATGAACTAATACAAACACGAGTAATGAATGAAAGGATCTATAGTTGACCAAGATTAAATACTCGAAGCCTTAGTCAACGAAGTGAATGTGGCTGATGATCCCAATGGCAGTGTTCCAGCCTCGATCGTAAACGTATCATAACGGAGGAAAAGCTCCACCAACATTACCCTAGACAACAACACCACCAGGGCCGGCTCAATGGTATAAGTCATTGATGCGGCCGCCTAAGGCCCCAAATAAAAAAAAAGCCCCTAAATTTTAACTAATAGTATTAATTAAGCCAAAATATTAACTATTAAATAAAATAATATTTTCTTATCAAATGAAAAACAAATAAAGAAGAGAAAAAAATGCTATGTCTACAACATTTTTCACAATATTTTTACAAAAAATCTTAAAAACAAATTGTTAAAGGTTGTTATTGACAACAAAAAAATAATTTTAGTCGTAGGTTCAACTAGAAAACAAGAAGCAACTTAACACTTAAGATTTTTCATGAAAAATATTCTGAATGTTGCATTTCTAAAAGAAAAAAGAACATGAAGAAAGCAATTTATAAAAAAAATTCACAACATTTTTCACAATAATCAAGTTAGCAAACTTTTATTAGTTTTTAACTAGATTCACCGCTGACATCATACTTTTAATGACTACTATCAATCTGCCACATCAATAAATGTAAAAAGTTTTGTCAAATTTTTTTGTGTTTATAAACTATTTAGAAAAAAAAATTATATGTGGTTCATGTTGATTAATAGTAATTTTATATATGAAACAAGATAATCAATTTTTACCTTAGGCCCTCAAATGCATCAAGCCGCCCCTGAACACCACCAAATCTTTTCCTGGACACTGTTTATTCTCCACTGTAGGATCATCAATCTCCCTCCCATTTGACCAATAAACATACTTCAAAAGCTTCTCTCCTTCCCCCACAAACCTATGGCCCACAAACTCCTCAGGATCCTCAAAAACCTTTGGATCTTTAGTAGCAAATGGTTGATATCCAAAGATCATCTCCCCTTTCTTGATCTCAAAAGCAGCATCATGGCTATTGACTACCAAATTTTCCTTTGCCTTACCGTATTGGAATGGAACTGGAGGCTCAATCCTTAGTGCTTCATAAACCACTGACTTAGTCAGCGTCATCTTATCCAACGCTGATAAAGTAACCCCACCTTCAGCTCTTACAATGGTCCTAATCTCATCACACAATTGACGGTGTAACTTTTCTCCTGCTAAGCCAACCCACTTGATCAAAGCAGGAAACAAAACTTTCATTCCACCATAAGCATTGAAACCAGCCATAAATACTAAATTATGACAAGCTGCATTTCTTTTAATCCCACATTGCTGAGCTTCGTCAAAGATGGAAGACATAGACGAATAAAATGCATTATAAAGCTTCTTATAGCTAGATTTAACGAGAAAATGTGGTAATGGGATTGAATGGAGTAGTATATCTTCAAGAAAGTTAAACAACTTTGGTAACCCTAGGGTCATCAATGGTGCCAGTTGAAAAAACAACCATTTATCAAAGAGTGTCGGACCCTCTGATCCAATACTTGTTTCTAAAGGGTTTTGATCACAAAAGAGCCTAAACACAAAGTCAAAAGACATGCTATCACTAAGGGTGTTGAAGTATGATTTGCCTTTGTCAGATACTTGGCCTTCAATGTTGATGAAAAGCTCAGACAAGCATTTTCTGAAAAGTGGGATGAATTTATCATGACGAGTAGCAAGAATAGAGAAAAACAAGCCCTTAAGACGGGCATGTTTGGGTTCAGACGGGTCAAGAAAAGCACAAACACGATAACCACCAAAGTAAGCTGTGGAGGGCATGTAAGTACCATCTAAAACGTCTAGTTTTTGGACTTTGGAAGTATCAAAGAGGATGGGAAAGCTGATAGCATCAAGGAGAGCAATGACATTAGAGTTGGAGGATATGAATGGTCCTGGAGGCATGTTGGTTCGGAAGACAGTGGATTGGTGTTCTTGAATTCGGGTTTGGAAGAAGGTGTCTTTTCCTTGGCGGTAAAAGTAGTCAAGGCGATCTTTGATGGGACCAAAAAAGGGTAGGCCATAGTTGCCTGGGATGGGCTTTAAAGGGAGGTCTGTTGAAGGAGAGCCATTACTGGAAGAGGATTGGAGCTTGGAAGGAGATGAGTAAGAGTTTGAAGACATGGTTGGGTTGGGCGATCAGGGAATGACCAGTTGTTGGGGATTTGGAAATGTATAATTGTTGTTTCAGGTAAGAGAGTAACTGAGTTATATATAGAATTTTCTGGCCATCCACCAAAAAAGAAAAAATTATATAATTTGGATACAACTAAAAACTAAAAAACACCATAATAAAATAATTTATTTTTAAATGTGTAAATAGTACTATGACACTTATTTTTAATAAAAAAAAGTTGTTAAAAAATGAAATTTTGTGGGTCTCGTAACTGAAAAGTTGCTAAAAAAATGATTGAAAAGTGACTAAATAATTGCTGCAAAAGTTACTGTGAGAGCACTGTTCACACCCCCCAAGTCAACAATCACGGCCTTTTAAAAAAAAAAAAAAAAAAACGCAAAACATAAATGTGGGAAGTGCAACACGCGCTTCCCAAATGCACATATAAAATATTAGGTGTGCGTTTGGGAAGCACAACACATGTTTTGCATTTCAGCATTTTTCTTTTTTTTTTTCTTTTTAAGCCAAAATCTTTGACTTTTCCCATGAACAGTGCACAATGTGCACTGTTCATAGACTCACAAATTTTACTTTTCATCAACTTTTTCATTAATAATGAGCTCTACAGTAATATTCACACATTTAAAAATTATTTTGCTACAACATTTTTCAGTTTTTAACTGTATCCAAAAAAATCACTAGGTGGTGTTTATATTTGGTAGATTTTTTTTCCTATTTTTTATTTTTACTATTATTTATGGGTACTATAATACTTTTTGCTCCTATTTATGATACTCACTTAACCATAAATAGTACCAAAAACCATTAACCTTGACGGTTCTTTAAACTCCAAAAACCGATCTATGTAAAAAAAATCAATGAATTGTATAAACCGTGGTTGAACTGTCCAAATTTGTAAATCGTGGACGGTTCTTATGGTTTAGGACAGAGATGAAAATAAAATTAAAAATAAAAATAAGAAGAAGAAGGTATTTACTTTTTTTTTTTTAATAATGAAAGAAGGTATTTACGGTACCCACCTTATAACCTCCAAGAAGAATAAATCAGTACAAAGAAAAAAAAATAGCAATATAAGATCTAACTAAGCCTCCGTTTTGGATACAAATTATAAATGAAAATTATTTCACTATTTAGTTTATTTTTTCTTCTATTTATAAGCCTTGTTATAATTTTTAATCCTATTCATAATTTCACTGTACTATTTCAATTAACTTTTACTTTTATTTATAATACTTTTAGTAAATTTTCAATTTTAACCAAACTAACGATATCCAAACAAATCTTAAATCTCCGATAATTTGCAACGACCAGTCGTCTGATGCAAGTCAAAGCTTCTGCCTTGTCATCCGTTGCAACTTTCAGTCGAAGACCGGCGATATGATCTCTCCAAACCAATGGTAGTCACGGCAATGGCTCTGAAACTCTCTCTCTCTTTCTCCCTTCCTCTCGCTGTTTTGTTTTATCTTCTTCGTTTTTCGCTAAGACCTCTTTGTTTTGTTTGATAAAGCTGTACGTAGTACATAGCCTAGTAAAAAACGCCTTGACTGTCTCGGCCATCGTGTACCACAAACGTCAGATCATATAACTATTGATATTCTATTCATGCATTATTGAATTACAGTACCAGTGTCCCATAATAGCACTACTACAACAGTACCTTAAGCTTCATCAACTGTCCTCTATTTTAATAACATTTTATACTAGATTTAAAACTGATAACAGTGAAATATACTATTTGGTTTGGTTAGTGATTTAAGTAAATCAACTACGTTTTTTATAATCAGTAAATCAACTCTCACATTGTTATGCATTTAATTATATATTTGTTTATTTATTAAGTTTGCTTTGAATTTAATTTTTTTTTATATGTTATGAAAGTTATGATATAAAAAATACATTTGAAATATAGATTTTTATATTTATTTAGGGATTATTTTAGTCAAATTTTGTATTTATATTAATTTAATATCTTTAAATAATTATTAAACTAATAATGACGTCATCACGGTTCGACCTTAATTTGATTTTGGACCTCTCTTTTATAGTTTATTGAATAGTTCGAGTCTGAAAATCATATTTCACTGTACTATTTCAGCTAACTTTTAGTTTTATCTACAGTATTTTCAACAAAAAATTTTTAATTTCCAATAAATAAGCTATTCCTAAATAGAAATTTAATATATAAATGCACGTGGGCTAAACAATGCCTTAAGTGTATCAATGCCTTGAATATTGGTGTGAATGATTACAAATTTAACTTCAAAATACAGCTCAAATTAAACTTCTTCGTTTTTTTTGGTTAATAATAATACCTTACACTTATATTAGTTTAGATTTAATTTGTTATTTTTTAAAATTAGTTTAACAGTATTCTCCCTCCGTCCCAAAATTATTACCTTATTAGTCCTATATTTTATTTTGGAATTTCTCAAAATTTTGTCATGTTTTTAAAATTAAAAGCTATTAATTTAATGAGTTTCCTATTATGTCCTTACCAAGCATAAACATTTTAGAGCATTCGCATCAGTCCGTATAAATTTTCTATCTATTTTACACAAAAAACCTACTTTTTCTATTTTACACATTCACTTTTACAAAACACACACATCAGTTTATCTATTTTACACATTTATTCAATAAAATATTCATTATTTTACGTTTTTTTATTACTCACTCCTTCATTGCCCCTCTCTCTCTCACAGACCCACGGCCACCATCACCACCATCATCACCACCCAACCACCATCATCAAAAGGAAAACCCACTCAAGCCAAGCCGATCAAGATCAAAATCCATTGACCCACACCCACAATCAACAAAAAACCAGAAAAAATGGATCAAAACCCACCTCCTCGCGATGGTCGCCGGCCTCAACCAAAGTGCCTCGCAGCACTGCCACCTCCTCGCAATGGCCGCCGACCTCAAACTCAACCAAAAATGGATCAAAACCCACACCCACAATCAACCAAAAAACCAGAAAAAATGGATCAAAACCCACCTCCTCGCAACGGCCGTCAGCCTTAACCAAAATGCCTCACAGCACCGCCACCTCCTCGCGATGGCCGCCAGCCTCAAGCTCAACCAAAAATAGATCAAAACCCATGATATTTTAGGCGACAGACCCGTTGGAGAACTCCGTTCATGTTGTAGGCGATGGACTTGTCCGGCGACTTGGCTTGCTCGACCTCGTTCTCATCAATGGCGATGGCAATCGACGGAAGCTAGAGGAAGAAAAATGGATGAGATGAGAGAAAGGGAGAGTTGTGCGCCGAGAGAGAGAGAGAGAGAGAGAGAGAGAGAGGGAGCTGAGAGGCAGTTACATAGATGAGAGAGAAAAAATATTAAAAAATGATATAAACATGCTACAGTGCCCGTGTAAATATACACGGGTACTGTAGCAACTTATAAATATACACAAGTATACACCCACTGATATGGGTGTTTTTTTTGCTCAGATTGTGTAAAAGTGATGACTTTTTCTATTTTACACATTTATACACAATTATGCAAAGACTGATGGGAATGCTCTTAAACATAATTTTCTATTTTGGAAAATTCTATCTTTTTTAATCACGCGGCAAGATAATAAATGAATCCCTTAAAAAGTTAAGTTTTCTAAACAGAATTTGGTATGAAATAAGTATTACTTTTTTTTTTATATAAAATAAAAATTTTATTCTTACCTAATTTAAATGTGTGTATATATATATATATATATATGTAAAGTTTCTTCTTAATTATTGGACGTGGACTACTGTTGCCATTTACTACAATGGCAAACGGTGAAAAATACCATTAAATTTTTGTGTACCCGACTACCCATAGCCCATAGGGACCATGTGCTGGGGATTATTATGCTTTTTCCGATAATAACGAGCTGATATATTATAACTTTTGTTTAAATATAATAATTTGTAGGTACCTCACTCACTATTTTGTAGTATTGTGCTATTCATGATGCTCGCATTGGCTTAGAACATGGAAAAAGAGTGAAGAGTGTGTGTATGTGTGTGTGTGTTTTTTTTTTTTTTTTTGCTTAACAGCTGTCAGTGAAGAGATTACATATATACTCCTATCAGTTTAATAAAAATTCGCAACAATATTTCTAATCATTTTGTTCCTTTTTTAGTATTTTATTCCTCAAATAACTACCCCTTTTTTTAATATATAAATGAATTTGAAACATTTTATAAAGACTTTGGTGTAAGATGTGAAATTTTAATGATTTAATTTGGATCTCCAAAATCTTTAAATCTGATTAAACTAGTTGTAGAGACTGGATTTGAGCACTTCTATTTTTGGATGAGTGAACTCAGATCCAACTAACCCAATACAATAAATTTGTAAAGAGTAGGCCAAAGAACTAGACTTTAGTATATGGACAACAGTCAGTATGGCGTTCATGACAATCGAACAGAGATGAACTGAGATTAAGAAAGTTTGTCCTTAGCACAATCCGATGAGCTTTTTTCTAATTATTAATGAATAAGAGTAGTTACAGGAAAAATCCCCCCCTTCTATGGTTGGTTTCTCCTATTATATAGTCCTCCTCAAACGATCTTTACCTTCCACTTGTTGATCATTAGAGCCTATACCTGACTGCCCATCCCATCAACCACCTTACCAAACCTCCTGTGAGTTGCAGCAACCAAGGCGGCACTGTTCAGAGGTCATTTCCTTGTTAATGCGGCCAGAACTTTAGTTTTACGCATTTAATGTGGAGGTGACAGTTTCTCCTTGAATTGTCTCTCCACCATGTTTCCATGGCTAATCCATCGTACTTGTCTTCTTCTTAGGGTGTTTAGGGGGAGCCGCCTTTGGTGGCGTGTTGCTCTTCCCTTCTATGATTTCAACAGGCCGAGGACAGGATCGTCTTTGGCGATGTTTCTTGGCAACTTGAGCTTTTTTCGTTCATCCTCGGACATTTTTTTGTCCTCAGCATGGGCCTTGGGCTTAATATGAAGTGGGCTGGAGTTGCTAGATTCTTAGGCCCCACAATAGCCCTTCAAAATCCTGCTGTCCGGCTCCTTGGACGGGGAGGAGGATTTTGATGTCCTTGGGCCTTTGTCATGGCTTGTCCAATCTTGTTCTACGTCAGCTCTAGAGTCTTTTCACCTGTCCAATGCACGTTTCTGACACTTTGGTATACGGTGCGCACCCTTATTAAATTCTAGCGGCTCTATACTCTCCACGTTCAACAATGTGATGGCATTCTAATGGTGGGGATTCCTCTAGCTTTATGGGTGGGAAAACCTACACAATTGTTTTTAATTGAAGGTATAAATACCTATTTGAACCAATTTGTTTCTTTACTTTTGCATTCAAGAGTTCTTACGCACACACCCTAAATCTGGTCAAGTCTCCAACCAAACTCACGCCTCTTTGCGACATAAAAAGCCTATCCTGGGAGCCTTTCCTCATTTCTGTAAATTTTCTTCTTACTCAGTCTTGTGTTTTCTCCCTTATGACCTTCCTTTCCCCTTATTCCTCTCTTTCTTTTGCTCTTCCCTGAGTCTTTTAGCCGTTCTTTAGGATGGGTAGGTTTAAGAAGTTGGTTGAGTTTGAGGAGGCGATGGATAAATTCACCACCGATTATAGGATACCCAGTAATGTGGGTTTGAGGTACTGTGAAGAAGGGGAGTGGTACATCTGGAGGAAGGAAGGTGAAGTAGTGATTCCCATAATTGCCTTCCTTGAACGCAGTATGATGATCCCTATAGGGCCAGTGATGAGGGACTACCTTAGGCACTTCCGATTAGCCCTTACCCAGTGCACCACTAACGTGTTCAGGATCCTAGGTTGCGTGAATGCCTTAAATGAGAAGATGGGGTTGAGGTTAACTCATCACGATGTAAATTGGTGCTACAACTTCCAACACTTAAAGGGTAAGTCCTACTACATGAAGACGAAGGACAATAATGTCCGGCTTATTCAGTGCCTCTCCGAGTCTAGTAAGGGGTTAAATAAAGACTTTCTAATAGTGTCTGGGGAATGGCATGACGGTCTTCATTGTCCAACAGAGGATGGGACACCAGGTGGGGTGCTTATAATAAGAGAGGGCTTGATCTTTTGTGTTATTGTAGTTTGCATTGTTTGGTTGCTATTATAAACATGCTTTCTTTTTTGCAGATCCACACACTTTTGGACGACACTTCCATTTGGTCAACAAGGAAGACTTGGAAACTGTACTTAAGGTTGGGATCTTTGTGAACGAAGCTAACAATCAAGTTAGGGCGGCTCACAAGATCCTTAGGTACGATCCGATCCATAAGTCATCTTCGGCTCTGAAGTATGTGATCAAAGTCCAAGATCCTCAGTTTCACAAAATTACCGTAGCAAAGCACGAGTTCTTACTCCCTGAAGGGTCTCCTATCCCAGAGGGCATCTCGTTGTTAGGCCTTTCTTCATCTCATCAAGTTGCAGAGGACGAAGGAGAAACTGCAGAGAGAGAAGAAGAGTTTGTTGATTTGGGTCCATCCGAGGACGAACTTGGCGCTTTCGACCAAGTAAATCCACCCAAAGACTTCTCCGGTGACCTAGGTGACCCCAACTTGACCGAACCGGATATCTTGTCAAAGGGGATTTCTTCTCAAGTCAAAATGGGTTTCAAGAGAAAGCCCTAAACCAGCCTGCTTGATCTGATTAAGGGCCAGTCAGGGAAGCAACAATCCAAGCTTTCTCCTCCTTTACCCAAGCCTTAGCTTGTGCAGACTAAGTCATCCTCTGTTCAGCCAACCCTGACTCCTCAGCTCGAGTCTGCTGATCCAAAGAGGAAGAGGCCATCCAAAGGCAAAAAGCCAATGGACGGGGGGAGATCTCGCTCCTCCCAAGAGGAGGACGAAGCCCAACGACCTTCCAAGCAACTGAGAATTAGGCACCAGGGCCAAGAGAAAGAGGTCGCCCGGCAATCCGAGCCCTAGGCTTGGCTACATGCCCCCATGTCTATGAGGAGCCCTTGATAGATAACGCCTCCCTCAGGGATTTTCGAGCGGGTGAAGGAACTTATGTGGCGGATGCCCTGGAGAGGTCCCTATTATTCCCCACCGATATGGCTGAGCTGGGGGACTTGAGGAGGCAGTAGATTGTCCTTAGTCTCAAGAGGTACTTGGGTATGGTAAGACTTCTAACACTTGTGCCTTCATTGAATTTTGTTCTTTAGTTCCTAACTTACTGTGAGCTTGTTTCAATTGGCAGGCTGTTCAGGCCACTTTTAGGTTGGAGGAGGAGGCTAATAACTAGAGCAGGGCCCTGGATCAAGAGCGCGACAAGCGTTTGGATGTCGCGCAGACCCTTAAGAACTTTGAGGCTGACCTCAAGAAGGCAAAGGAGGAACTGAAGGAGATGACAAAGGCCAGAGATAGCGCAGTATCCGACCTAGCTGGCTCTCAAAAACAGGCCGAGGACCAAACAGGGCTCCTGTAGGAGGTTGAAGATTAGCTGTAGATTGCCAAGGAACAAATTGCTGACCTGAAGAAGAAGCTGGCTGAGGTAAAGGGGGCCAAAAATGTTGCTGAATGGGCCAGGGATGAGGCCTTGAAGGCCAAAGCAAAAGCTAAGTTTGCAAGGACGAACGCTGAAAGCTCTAAGTAGCAAGCCGAATAGGAGGCTTTTGCTTTAGGAGTGGTCGAGCCCGAGGTCAATCTCAAAGCCCAAATACTTGGGGTGTGCAGATGCTACTGCTCCCAGACTTGGAATGAAGCTCTCGACCAAGCTGGGGTTAAGGCTTCGTCCGAGCTTAGGAAAGTTGATAGAGTGTACTACCCCCCCTCCCGCGCCATTCGTAAGGTTGCCTCCGCCAATTCTGCAGCTGACATCGCCTTTGAAACGACAGACAAAGGCTAGGCCAGTGCCGCCTAGGATCCTATTTCAACTGATAAGCCTTCCGAGGAGACAGAACACCAAGGGGTGTTAGAGAAGGAAAAAGCCAGTAACCAAGAAGCGCCCAGGCTGTGATGACCCCCGCTGACTCCCAAGCCACCCTCGCTGACTCTCAAGCTCCTCCTGCCGAGAAAGAGCTCTCCGAAGTTGCCTCTCCAAGCCAAGATCCCAAAGCCTCAGACACAACCTTTCGGCAAAGCCCCAAGGACAAGCTATCTATCAAGTTGAAGAAATAGGCCATTTTGACGGGTTATCTTATTTAGCCGACTTGGGTCATTATAGTCTTCATTTCTTTTTCATTTCATTTTGTTTTTCATCTTTATGATATTGTAATGAAACCATTTTTTTGTAATGGATCTAAGAGTCCATGTTTATTTCTTCGAATGATGTTGCCCTTTATTTATCAGGTTTTAACGCTTTGCTCAATACATGGTTAATTTTAGCGGTGTGCCAGTAATACTTGGATAATTGAAAGCGCCGAACCCATGACGTAAGTTTTTGCTTCAAATTTTAACTGAAAACTGCACAGTCTCAGCAATGCAACTTGTTTCTTCGTAGACAAATCACAAAAGAATTCTGGTTTACAACGCATACCTTATACGAACATACACATTTCATAAACTTGCCAAACCTAAGAGGGCATTTCAGCACTAAATGCAAAGGAAAGATAAGTGAGGCTTTGAGTGATGTTGTAAGTGAATTACTTTATGTGTACCTTGAAACACTTTAAGTGATGCTCATGGGCTTGTTTTTGTTTTACATCTTTATCGAAGTAGGATGAGGCAAGTGATCCGAGGCACCAGACTCCCTTTTAGCTGCGCTTGTAACTTAGGTGAATGCTCACGCTCCGTTTTGCTGAAAGTAGCTAGTTTCCCCACATATTTGAGTCTGAGGACTATGCAAGACCTTAGTTCCGTCTAGTACTTAGTCTTTTAAAGTAACTGGTTTCCCCATAAGTTTGAGTCTGAGGACCATGCAAGACCTTGGTTCTGTCTAGTACTTAGAGTCTTTTAAAGTAACTAGTTTCCCCATCGGTTTAAGTCCGAGGACCATGCAAAACCTTGGGTCTGTCTAGTACTTAGAGTTTTTTGAAGTAACTAGTTTCCCTATAGGTTTGAGTCTGAGGACCATGCAAGACCTTGGTTCTGTCTAGTACTTAAAATCTTTTGAAGTAACTAGTTTCCCTATAGATTTGAGTCTGAGGACCATGCAAGACCTTGGTTTTATCTAGTACTTAGTCTTTTGAAGTAACTAGTTTCCCCATAAGTTTGAGTCCGAGGACCATGCAAAACCTTGGTTCTATCTAGTACTTAGAGTCTTTTGAAGTAACTAATTTCCCCATAGGTTTGAGTCTGAGGACCATGCAAGACCTTGGCTCTGTCTAGTATTTAGTCTTTTGAAGTAACTAGTTTCCCCATATGTTTGAGTCCAAGGACCATGCAAGACTTTGGTTCTGTCTAGTACTTAGAGTCTTTTAAAGTAACTAGTTTCCCCATAGGTTTGAGTCCAAGGACCATACAAGACCTTCGTTCTATCCAGTACTTAGAGTCTTTTGAAGTAACTAGTTTCTCCATAGGTTTGAGTCCGAGGACCATGCAAGACCTTGGTTCTGTCTAGTACTTATAGTCTTTTGAAGTAACTAGTTTCCCTATAGGTTTGAGTCCGAGGACCATGCAAGACCTTGGTTCTGTCTAGTACTTAGTCTTTTGAAGTAACTAGTTTCCCCATAGGTTTGAGTCCAAGGACTATGCAAGACCTTGGTTCTGTCTAGTACTTCATAATTACTGCTTGAAGTGAAGCAGCTTTTCCTCTGCGTTGGGAAGTTTGCTTCTAAAGTGATAACGGCCTTGGCCTTGCTTTGTTGAGGAGGGGTTCTTCCTCTGACTAGGCCCTTGGCCTAACATTGACCTGGACATGGGCAAATTGGCCTTCCACTCCCACGTGCGACAGTAGCCTTGTTGTGCTAATTTTTCTCCACTTCTGATTACAAGGCGTCTTTTGGCTATTCGAGTTATGTACCTAACATTTCGGTACATGGAATCCCGAACTTGCAAATTATGTTCTTCCACATGAAGTTCTGGATCCTTACTTCGATGATGGTTGCTAGTGCCTCTGCTTTAACCCAATTTATGAAATAATCAATAGCGACTAGTAGGAATTTTACCTGTCCTTTACCTTGGGGTAATGAGCTGACAATGTCAATTCCCCATTGTACGAATGGCCACAGAGAGGCTATCGCCATCAATCTCTCAGTTGGAAGGCGCTAAACATTCCCGAATCTTTGGCACTTGTCACACTTCTTGACGAGCTCCATTACGTCCACCTGTATGGTAGGCCAGAAGTAACCTGTTCTGACAACCTTACTTACCAAGGATCTGGGGCCCGCATGATCCCCACAAACCCCTTCATGGATCTCTTCCAAGATATAATTAGCTTCCTCTTCATCAACACATTTCAAGTAGGGCATGGAGAAGCCTTTCTTGTACAGGATGTCGTTTAGGATCGTGAATCTGGCGGCCCTTTTCCTGACCTTCCTGGCTTCCTCGGCGTCTTGTGGGAGGTGTCCATCTTGAAGAAAGGATATGATCGGTGACATCCAGCTACCCATGTTCTGGATTGCAAATATGGAGATTTCTTCGATGCTAGGGCGTATCTAGACTTCCATCTCTAGGCCCAGGCTAATTTATCCTTCTTCTGACAATGCTAGTTTCGCAACTTCATCTGCTACCATGTTCTGGCTTTTGAGGATCTGCATTAATACTACTCTTTCAAAATCTTGGGTCAAATGCTTCATCAGCCTAAGGTATTTCTACATTCTTTTCTCTTTTGCTTCATATTCCTCCTAAATCTGCCTTATTACCAGCTCAGAATCACTTTGGATAAGCAGGTTTTTTGCTCCCAGTGCTTTCTCAAGTCTTAACCCCGTCAGTATTCCTTCATACTCAACCTCATTATTAGTGGCTGGGAATTGTAGTTGAACTCCATTTTTAAGCATTTCTCCGTCAGGGGTGGTTATGGCGACCCCTACTCCCCCCTCTTTTGGGTTGACAAACCATCGTTCTGTATCATCCATCATTCTGTCTCGTTAGTGAGGCCATTCTTGTTTGGGAGAGTGAACTTGACGATGAAGTCCTCTAAGGCTTGTGCCTTAATGGCTGTCCTAGGGTGGTACTCAATGTCAAACTGGCTAAATTCGATTGCCCACTAGACCATTCTCCCTGCTACTTCAAACTTGTTCATAGACTTCTTGATGGGTTGGTCTGTCATCACCAGGATAGGGTTTTCCTAGAAATATGGTTGCAATTTGCGCGAGGCTACTATTAACGCGAATGAGATCTTTTCAATCCTTGGGTACTTAGCTTCTGCACCTTGGAAAGCTTGATTGACGTAGTAAACTAAGAGCTGCTTCTTGTCCTCTTCTCGAATCAAGGCTGCACTTACGGCCGTTGTTGATACTGCCAAATACAAATATAAGTTTTTCCCTTCCTTGGATGGATTGGATAGACTCAAGAGGGTTGGATTACTCAGATAACGTTTGAGTTCCTGAAATGCTGCCTCACATTCGTCAGTCTAGGCGAAAGCCTGCTTCAATGTCTTGAAGAATGGAAAGCATTTTTTTGTTGCTCTAGAGACAAACCTATTGAGAGCGACAATCCTTCTCATGAGCTTCTGGACTTCCTTAACAGTCTTGGGTGATGTCATGTTGAGTATGGCCTACACCTTCTTCGGGTTTGCTTCTATCCCCCATTGGGACACCATGAATCCCAAGAATTTTTCCAAGGCTACACCAAAAGCACACTTGTTAGGATTCAACTTCATTTGGTATTTTCTAAAGGTGGCTAACGTCTCCTCTAGGCCGTCTAGATAGACAAGTTCTTCTTTACTCTTGACGAGCATGTCATCCACGTATACATCCATATTTCTGCCAATCTGCTTGTTGAACATTTTGTTTACTAACCTCTGATAAGTTTCTCCTGCATTCTTTAGTCCAAAGGGCATTACCTTATAGCAATATAGCCCTTAATTTGTGATGAAAACAGTTTTCTCCTGATCTTCTTTGGCCATTTTTATCTGGTTGTATCCTGAGAAAGCATCCATAAACGTCAGTAACTTATGCCCAGTTGTAGAATCCACTAGCTAGTCTATCCTTAGTAGAGGGAAACTATCTTTCGAGAAAGTTTTGTTCATGTCCGTGAAGTATACGCACATTCTCCATTTTCCATTCGCTTTCTTCACTAGGACAATGTTTGCGAACTAGTCAAGATAGTAGACCTCTCGGATAAAGCCTGCTGATAACAGTTTGTTAACCTCGTTTGTAATTGCTTGGTTCTGTTCTGGGGCGAAGACTCTTCGTCTTTGCTGGAGGGGCTTTCTCTCCGGGTCCACATTCAGCTTATGCTGAATGACTTCTAGAGGTATACCTAGCATGTCCTTATAACTCCATGTGAAGACGTCTAGGTTTTCCTTAAGGAACTAGACGAGCCTTGTTTTCATCTCAAGACTTAGTGTCGTCCTTATTCTTGTTGTCTTAGTTGCTTCTCCTTTGACCAGTTCCACTGTATCCAGGGCTTCCACTTAATCTTCCTCCTTCTCCCCGATCATCCATGTATGGTTCTCCTTTGCATCCAAGACGGCTGGTAGCACTCTCTGGCTAAGACTTGATCTCCTTTTACCTCGCCAACACCGTTCTCCGTTGGGAACTTTACCTTTAGGCAATAAGTGGACGTGGCTGACTTCCATTGGTTGAACGTGGGCCTTCCAATAATCACATTGTAATATGAGGGGCAGTCTACCACCAAGAAGTCTAACTGATGGGTCAACTGCCTCGGGTAGGTCCCCATTGTTACTGTCAACATCACTATACCCTTGGGATATACTCTGTCCCCATTAAAACTGACGAGGGGGGAGTCAAACGAATGCAGTCTTCTTGGATCTAGCTTCAACTGCTGAAAAGCAAGAAAGTAGATGATGTCTGCAAAGCTACCATTGTCCATGAGGATCCTCTTGGTATTGAATCCTTCTATCGTGAGCATTATGATTAAGGAATCATTATGTGGCTGCTTCACTCCCCTAGCATCTTCCTCGTTGAAAGACATGTCCTGGTCCATCCATCTCTACTTAAACAGGGGTATCATGTGGACGCTGTTCACCTGCCTCTAACATGTTTTCCTGAGGGATCTGAATGACCCCCACGTGAATAGCCCTCCTACAATCGTCTTTATCTCCCCGATCACATTCTGCGGATGTTGGAATGTGTGATCCTTGTCTCTGGGCGAGGACTCGCATTGGTTTTTGTTATCGTCTCTAAACCTATTAGACTCCCCCTTCTTCACATATTTCTGCAATTTTCCTTTCTGTATCAACTCCTTTATCTGCTCATTTAGGTCCCGACAATCTTCTGTGTAGTGATCGTATTCCTTGTGAAATCGGCAATACTTCTTCTTGTTATGGATGTTAATGGATGAATGTAATGGCCTTGGCCATTTGAGGTAGTGCTCATCCTTAATCTGCATCAAAATTTTATCAACAGGCATAATTAAAGAATTGAATTTTACCATTGTAAGAGTTCTTTCGTATTTTCTTTTACCCCTATCATTAGTTCGACGATCTGGATGCTCCCTTTTTTGTCCTTTGTGATCGTCATCTTTCCTTCCCTTGTCTCCTGGCTTTTCCACATTCTTTATGGTGACTAACGCATCCTTAGCGTTCATGTACTTCTATGCCTTTATGAGCATCTCTGCCATCGTCTTAGGAGGATTCTTCGCGAGTGAAACCACGAACTCTCTAGACTCCAGCCCCGCCTTAAAGGTCGTCAACTGCACTTTGTCATCAGCTACGTCCACCTCCAGGGTCTCCCGAGTGAAGCGTTTCACATACAACCTCAGGGTTTCTTTCTCCCCTTGTCTAATGCTGAGCAAGTGGTTTACTGGCCTCTTAGGGCGTTGTCCTCCAAGGAAGTGGCGCAAAAAGGCATTGCTCAACTACTCGAAGCTATCAATGGACGACATTGGCAATTTTGTGAACCATTCCCTTGCAACTCCTTGGAGAGTGGTGGGGAAGGAACGACACAATATCTCGTCAGGGGGCTGTTAAAGGCCTAGCATCATCTTGAAGGTGTTGAGGTGGTCCTGAGGGTCCTTAAGTCCGTCAAACGGCTCAAGTTGAAGCAGTCAAAATTTCGATGGCACTAGGCATTTCAGGACCACTATAGTGAAAGGCAAATCTATTGCCCTGACCATTCTATCCAAGCTCCAGTCCGCTTTCTCCTTAATGGCGTTTCTCAGCTCGTCCATCTCCCTCCTCATCTCTCGAAGAAGATCTGAGTTCTATTCATGTAGAGTAGTAGGTCCTCAACAGTCATTTCTTCTATGGCTATCCCCCTCATTCTCCTGGTTGGCTCTGGACTGATTCTCCTCCTGCTGAAGTCGTAGCCTCATTTCCTGTTCTGTCTAGTGGGCTCTTCGACGGTGGCCGCAAGAGCCTGGACTTGCTGAGCTAAGGCTGCTAAATCTTGGTTGATATCCATCTGAGTGTAGAAGTTGATTGGAAACTACACTTTCGAACCTAAGTACGAAAAAATTTCGTCCCTATAGACGGCGCTAAATTGAAGAAGTGCAAATTCGCCAATAATTATGAAGACGTCCAGATGGAGCCCAACCCTCGTCTACACCGCAATAAAAGTAGCAATTCCTTAAGATGGTCACCGGTGTGGTGCCTGCCACAATGCCTCTAATGCCAAAGTCAGTATAGAAAGCTTTCAAAGATATAACAAAATGTCAAAATAACTGAGAATGCTTTTAGGTGAATCTCCCTCCCTTCTGTTGGTGCTGGGTGGGTTGTATATATATGCATTCCCATAGCCCCTAGCCGTTGTGGCTGTTATGGTGGTTTTAATACTTCTTTTGGTAACGCCTCATGGTTAATGATGTGAGCTTTGATGGGCTTCCAACGGTCTGTACAGCAGTCCTTGTAACCACTCAAGGCATTTATTTAATTGCATTGAATGGCTTATTTAACTTCGTCAGTAATGTGGCTTATGTCGTCAGTGGCACCTGGTGAATTTGTCTATCAACACTGCCTCGTTGGTTTGGATTAGGCCGTCCAGGAAAGTTTGAGTTCGTCAATCCCATCAATTATAAGAACTGAAAAATGCTACCAGGAGGACAATGTGTTCTGTTACATGAAACACCTTATGACACGGTTCATTGTTGTTCACATATGATGCAGAGCTTTAAATCAGAAAGAACCTTTCACATTTTCGGTTCAAAACAGCAGTGGTAAAATAAGGTTATTACCAAAGTGCTTGCATTTGTGCTTGCATTTTCAAGTGTCTAGACAATCCAAACACTTGAAACGATTTTACTAAAAATATTTTACTATAAAATTTTTTACTTGTAAAATATTTTACTTTGAAACAAACGGAACGTTAATATTAAATATTTTTACATCTTGGCTCAAAACATCCAAATGCCTACATTTAAATTTCAATCAATTTTGGGAACACCTCATTTTAAACTTTGTAATTCATGGGGTGTAATAAATTAAACCTTATAGTTTTAAAAGTAAGAAATTAAATTCTAAAATTTTAAAAATTAACAAACTAAACCTTATAGTTTCTAAAGTAACAAATCAAATCCTCATGTTTCAAAAAAAAAACAAATTAATCCTAAACCTATGTTATACTTCAAATACAATCTACTTAATTATATGAGTTGAGATGTTGTTGCTACTTTTTAAAACCTTAAAGTTGTTACTTTTAAAGCTATAGAGAGCTAAGTACACACACTCTGTTACACATTGATTTATGAACTAAAATTGAGAGTAGAAAATACAATTTCAAAACTAAAATTGTGTTTGCAAATTACGCTTTCGATTCAAAAAATGTGTGTAAGAGAAGGTGTGTAACTATTTTTATCCTTAATTGTAAGGACTCAATTTGAATTGAGTGTTGGGTTTTCAGCCCAACAAGCCCAAACAATACATTTATAGAGAGTGGGCTGACAGGCTTAGGTGCTGGCCGTTGATCACCATGCCCAAACTTATCTCAAAAAATGGCTAAGTGTTTTCTTACAAATGGGAGAATGCTCCTCGGACTGTGGCCGAGGAGGCCTCCCTTTCTTCCCCCCTTCTTTTTGGCTTTACTAGCTCTTCTTTTATAGTTTTCATCTTCCTATCTCTTGCTTCCATCTGTTGATTGTCTATTCGCCTTTCTTCTGGTCGTCCATCCCATCAGAGGCCTTATCGGTACTCAAGTGGCTCACTCTGACCAACGTTATCCTGCCAAGGGGTTACCTCCCCATTAATGCGGCCAGGAGGGTTAGTTGAGTGCATTAAATGCGAGAGTGACAGCTTACTTTGGGGTTAGCCACTCCCTGAAATCACTTTTGTCAAGCCGAGGACAAGGTATCCTCGGCGTGGATCCAGGAGAATAGGCTTCCCCCCTTCTCCTCAGAAATAGCTTGCGCTCCTCGGCATGGGCCTTGGGCCCGCTACAAGATGGGCCGAGGCTATCAGGCCCACAGACCCCACATTAATTTATTACTTTTGAAACTTAAATATTTAATTTATTAATTTTGAAACTATGAGGTTTAATTTGTTCTTTTACCCTCTAAATTTAAAAATGTAATTTACATGTGATTTTTTTTTTTTCAAAAACAAAATTTTCAACCACATTCAGAAAATATCAGATAGGGCCAGATAGGGTTGTGGCCCATGGGTGAGAAAATTATTAAATATGAGTTTTGTATATAGATAGAATGAAATGAAAGGCTCTAATTTTTTTTTTAGCTGAGAAAATGAAAGGCATGCACTAATGAAAACTATAAACGTGTAAGAAAAATATTTAAAAAATATACATGTATTACATAAAAAAATAAGTTGGGTACAGTTAGCGTAAAATTTTTGTGCGCCCGTCACTGCCACGTGCTGCATATAGTTCTCTTTTTTCTTTTTTTTTTCTTTTTTTTGATTAACACGAGCTATATATTATAATTTTTTTAATAATAATTTGTACCTACTAGCTAGGTACCTCACTAAGAGCATTCATAACCGCAAATCCTATCCTATTATATTTTACCATCTCAAAAACCTACTTTATCAATTATACAATACCATTTTACAATACATCTAGCATCCCAACTTTTATTTTACAATACTACACATTAAAATAATATAAAAGTATTTCTCACTTCTCTCTCTAATCTCTATTTCTCTTACTCTCTCAACCACCCACCACCACCATCCAACTTCTCAGTCACACCACCCACCTCTGCTGAGCAACATAATTACCCCACCCACCCAAAATGCTAGTCTCATCACCCAGCCAAAATCCATAGCAAAATCAAAACTAAAAATTCATAGCAAAATCACCACCACCACACCAACAAACCAAAATTAGAAAACCACCGATCACCAACAAACCAAACTCCAAAATCCATAGCCAAACCCCAACAAACCAATTGATGTGAGAGAGAGAGAGAGAGAGAGAGAGAGAGAGAGAGAGAGAGAGAGAGAGAGAGAGAGAGAGAGAGAGAGAGGGTCTTGCTTCATTGGTGGCCCCAGCTTATGCTTCATCAGTGGCGGCCAAGCCACTAGGCCCATGCTACCACAATCCCTTGCCCTTGCTGCTGCTGCACCACCTAATCCACGCCCACATTAGTTACAAACCCACCACCACTAGGAAAAAAAACCAGTGAGAGAGAGATAGAGAAACCCACAACAACCACCAAATGAGAGAGAGAGAGAGAGAGGGTCATCGGAGAAAGCAGATGGAATTTTGGGTCTGAAGAGAGAAGAGAGAAGATGAGAAAGAGAGAAGGAAGAGAGAGAGGAGAAGAGAAATAATGAGAGAGAGGAGAGAGAAATTTGGGGAATTAAAAAGTATGAGAGAGAGCATTAAAAAATTATATTTGTTTATACAATTTAGCTACAGTACCATCATATATTTACGATTATACTGTAGCACTATGGCAATTTTTTTTTTTACATTTTTACATGTTTAGCATTCCGACTGCTGAACTACTTTGGACCTCACATGCTAAATGTTCTTTACATTTGGCATATACCATACCAATTGTGAATGCTCTAATGATGCTCGCATTGTTACTTGTTTAGAAAATGACAAAAGATAAATTCAAATAATAAAATGAAAAAAGAGTGAAGAGCGATAGCCCTATTTTTGTCTTTTTCCTTAACAGTTAGCAGTGAAGACTCACTTAATTACTATTTTTTTGTTCACTTTTTTTACTAATTTTTTCCTTGAATAAAAACCTTATCTTATTTATAAGGGCAGGTGAAACATTTTATAAAGACTTTGGTGTAAAATATGATACTATAATAATTCTATTTAGATCTCCGAAATCTTTGAATTCAATTAAAGTGGTAATTAAAAACTAAAATGAACAGATTTCGGGGGACTAATTATTTATTTTTAATATTTAATACGATGGTGTGTTAGGCTGTCAGTCACCAAAATTTTGAGAATACAAAATTCTTCACCATTGATTAAAGAGAATGTTAACGTCAGAGCTAATTAGTTTGCTTCTCATGGGTTACATTGACAAGTCACCTATACACCCACCATATATATATATATATATATATAAACCATGATGCAGCACTTAAACATTTTCTGACAAAGTTTTACTCCAAATATGCATGTTTAAAACTTTAGATTTCAACCTCCAATAAGAACATAACATATATCTTTATTATATACAATTCAGATGATTTATTTGGTTAGTTCGATTAAGTGACATACATGACATCTTCTTGTTGGGAATTGAAGTTTTGTTTTGTTTATTTTTTTATTTTTTATTTTAAAACTTAAGATAAACCTCCAATAAAAACATAAAATATATCCTTATTATGTGCAATTCAGACGACTTATTTGGTTAGTTCGATTAAGTGACATACATGACATCTTCTTGTTGGGAATTGAAGTTTTGTTTTGTTTATTTGTTTATTTTTTATTTTAAAACTTTAGATTTCAACCTCCAATAAGAACATAACATATATCCTTATTATTTGCAATTCAGACAACTTATTTGGTTAGTTCGATTAAGTAACATACATGACATTTTTTTGCTGGGAATTGAGTATGGCTGTTCAAATCAGTCTAAAATATAGATTCAACGCTTGATGACACATTTTCTATCTAGACTAACAAATATGGAGACAAAATTGCAAGCCTAACGAGTGAATGAGCAACAGTATTACAATAAATGAGAAAATTTAATATCTGTAAAAACATATGCAAGGTACTAAACATCTTTGGCAATATGGCCAAACTTAGCTAATGAACTGCTATCACTCTCCAAAGCTTTTATGAGGATCTTAGAATCTCCTTCCAAAATATCTTGATCAATACCTATCTCCATAGCAAATTCAAGAGTTCGTCTTGCTGTCAAAGCCTCCACCTCAATGATTGTGTAAGGAGGAGGAATCTATTGGGACAAGGAAGCCATGACCAGACCTGCTTCATTCCTTATTACCACCTCACTCCGGCATTGTTTCCTTTTCAAATACAGCTCCATCAAAATTAATCTTATAGCAAGACATTTCTGGGAATGGAAGCCTAGTGAGCCAAAATTTTTCCACCCATTTTTTTTAGTTTTGCACCATCATATGAGCCAATTTGGGATCTATTGTTGCTTTTCCCAAACAAAAAACAAGTATCAATCTACGAGATGCTCCTAAAATAAAATATCAAGAAAATACCAACCCAACGAACTTTGAATGGATCTGTTAGAAACTCACAGCAATACTCAAGAATAAATTTTCAAACTTCAGAATTGAGATACGACCATACTATTTTTGACAAGCACAACTATCATTCTGAACAAATAATGGTGCTCAACTATCATACTATTTTGAAAAAGAAATCAATTTTTAAATTTCCACACTTTTATTTTATTTTATATATATATATATATAAATTAAATTTCCACGCCCATGTCCCTTAAACAATAACCAATTGCATATATAATGAATGGTTTTTAAACCTCATTTTATCCCCATATACACTTTTTTTCTAAATATTTTTTCCAATCAACAAATAAGTCAGTAAAAAAAAAATCCAAACACATAAGGAAAGCTCCACCAATGATACCCTAGACAACCGCATCACTAGATCCTTTGTTGGATACTGTTTACTCTCCACATAAGACCATCGCTTATTAGCTCCCTCCCATTTGATCAAAATCAAATGCTCGTGGCTTTGGTCAATGAAGTGAACGTGGCTGATGAACCCAACAACAACGTCCCAGCCTCAATCGTAAACGTGTCATAACGGAGGAAAAGCTCCACCAACATTATCCTAGACAACAACACCACCAAATCCTTCGCCGGACACTGCTTATTCTTCACCGTAGGATCATCAATCTCCCTTCCATTAGACCAATAAACATATTTCAAAAGCTTCTCTCCCTCTCCCACAAACCTATGGCCCACAAACTCCTCAGGATCTTCAAAAACCTTTGGATCTTTAGTAGCGAACGGCTGATATCCAAAGATCATTTCCCCTTTCTTGATCTCAAAAGCGGCATCATGGCTATGGACCACCAAATCCTCCTTTGCCTTACCGTACTGGAACGCAACTGGAGGCTCAATCCTAAGTGCTTCATAAACCACTGACTTAGTTAAAGTCATCTTCTCCAACGCAGAGAAAGTGACCCCACCTTCAACACTAACAATGGTCCTGATCTCATCACACAACTCACGATGTAACTTCTCTCCTGCTAAGCCAACCCACTTTATCAAAGCAGGAAGCAAAGTTTTCAATCCACCATAGGTGTTGAAACCAGCCATGAACACTAAATTATGACAAGCTTCATTTCTTTTAATTCCACTTTGCTCAGCTTCGTCCAAAATCGAAGCCATGGACCCATAAAAAGCATTATAAAGCTTATTATAGTCAGATTTAACAAGAAAAGCTGGTAATGGGAATGTATGGAGTAGTACATCTTCAAAAAAGTTCAACAACTTTGGTAACCCTAGTGTCATCAATGGTGCAAGTTGAAAAAACAACCATTTATCGGACATTGTCGAACCCTTTGATCCAAGGCGTGTATCTAAAGGGTTTTGATCACAAAAGAGCCTAAACACAAAGTCGAAAGACATTTTGTCACTAATGGTGTTGAAGTATACTTTGCCTTTGTCAGAGAATTGGTCTTCAAGGTTGACGAAAAGCTCAGACAGGCAGTTTCTGAAAAGTGGGATGAATTTATCGTGGAGAGAAGCGAGAATAGAGAAAATCAAGCGCTTGAGAAGGGCATGTTTGGGTTCAGAAGGGTCAAGATAAGCACAAACACGGTAACCACCGGTGAGAGCTGTGGAAGGCATGTAAGTGCCGACAAAAACGTTTAGTTTTTGGACTTTGGAAGTGTCAAAGAGGATGGGAAAGCTGATAGCATCAAGGAGAGCAATGACATTAGAGTTGGAGGATATGAATGGTCCTGGAGGCATGTTGGTTCGGAAGACAGTGGATTGGTGTTCTTGAATTCGGGTTTGGAAGAAGGTGTCTTTTCCTTGGTGGTAAAAGTAGTCAAGGCGATCTTTAATGGGACCAAAAAAGGGTTTGCCATAGTTGCCTGGGATTGGCTTTAAAGGGAGGTCTGTCGGGGGAGAGTCATCACTGGAAGAGGATTGGAGTTTGGAAGGAGATGAGGAAGACTTTGAAGACATATTGTTTGGGGATTTGGGAATGAAGAATTTGTTGGTTTTATGTAGGAGCATGTATGGTTTTATAGATGTACTTGGGCTAACTAGTTCTATTGGCTGATGCTTTTTTTTTATACAATCTATTGGCTGATGTTGAAAGGTATAACATGTGTCCTCACCGTCGTCAGTAGTATTTACACAAGAAAATATATAATCCTTCCTCTTGTATAAATGATAAATTAATCTTACGTGAATTTAATTAGTAATATCTAATATATTATATGAGAAGAAAAAAATACGAGTACACAATCATTTTCCATTTACGCATGCTACTTGAATATTCCTCTTGAAAGCAGCTGAAGATTCCATTTGAGCCAAAAAGCTCAAGCTAATAAATGTCAACCTTTTTATCTTTTTTGGATGAACATCAACCTTTTTGTCTTTAAATATAAGGGATGTTAACAAGCACCAGGCGGTGCTTGTTAAATGCGAAAAAGAAAAAAGAAAATTGTGAAAAAAGTCAAAAAAAATTGTCAGTTTTTTGTCTTTTCTGCACTCAACCAGTACCGCCTGGTGCTGGTTAACATTCTCATTATTATATATCAGATGTCCCCTAATGGACCTATAATTATTATAAATGAATCTCCCTGAAATATTTAAATCCGATTAAACTAGTGGTTAATAACTGGAATGAACAAATTTGGTGAGACAAAGAAAGAATTAGATTTTATTATTAAATATGATGTGTGCTAGACACTGAAATCCTTAGAACCCGTTTGGTGGAGGAGTTGAGTTTGGGTAATGTTATTTGTACTTTATAATTTTTTGAAATACGTGTGAATGAAAAAATGTGTGAAAATATATGTAATGTTGTTTAAAAACTGAAAATAAATTATTTAACAACTCAACCAAACGGGGTCTTAATTTCTTGTCATCATTTTGAATACTACTCTATTCTTTCATGCACGCTAGCTTTAATTTTATGATTATTTGCATCTGCCCCAAAAGTTTTTGGCATTTGAAGCAGTGTTTGAAGTTGTGCAAGAATATTGATTATTATTGGAGTTTTGATGATGAGGAAGGTGATGGGTTGAAGATGAAGACATCAATTGCTGGAGAAAAGTCATACCGTCCAAAATCCACACATTATAAAGGGTTTATTTGACTACTGTTTATTTTGCTAAAACTGAAAATTTATTACTAAAAATACTGTAGATAAAAGTAAAAGTTAGTTGAAATAGTACAGTGGAGTTCATGAATAATACCAAAAAGTGCAATGAGACTCATGAATAATAATAAAAATAAATTAAATAATAAAATAATTTTTTATTTATAATCTGTATTCAAACGGAGGCTTATATTGCATGAAATAAATATTGCAATCATTGAAGTTTGTTATGAATTTATGTGTAGGAGAATAAATATAGCATATAGTATGACTAGTGGTTTTTGACATATTGTACTTATTATATATGGATAAGAGATTTAACTTGTATAACGATTTGAACATCAGCCAACTTTTAGCCGACTTCATAAAAAGTATAACCAAAGAAAAGTAGGCCAAAAATTGCAATTGATAACCTTATTCCTATCATCTAGAAGTTTTCGCAATTCAATCACGTATGATGGAATCATCAAAGATTTGACGTTTTCAAATTCTGTTTATGGCACATCTGCGTTACCCAAATACAATTTGTTCTTTAACTCACTATTGAAACATTGACATCATTATTTGGCATATTTGCTCAAAAAATATATATATACATTGACATTAGTGATTGATAAAAAGTTTGGTGATACCAAACTAATACCGATCGACATGAAGAAAATGTATGGCTGGATGGATAATTTTTGGATAGATGGAATGAACAAAACATACAATAAAGAAATGAAATGATAAATAAGCCCACCACTAAAAAGTAATTAAACACAATACCAATACAGATATCACCACCCAAAAAATTTGACTAGGATAAGGGCTGAAATAGGTCACTAGTCAATGGAATCCACTAAACAAATACAAAACCAAACTTGCCACCCAAAGGAGAAGAGTTAAAATTGAAGAAATCCTCCTTCTCAAAGCACCATAGGCAATTTTATTCATTCCAACAAATAGATTATATAAAAGCTTAAAACAACTCTCTAAGATTAGGAGAACGAAAATATGCAATTAAAACATTACATTTTTTTTATTTTAAAAAATTACATTTTCTTGACCAAAGTCAAATTTAATTAGAGTTATAGAATTAAAGTTGAAACACATTAAAATTCTTGTTTTCAGAGGATGACAGGAACATAAATACCATAATATTTCTTAGGAAATTCAAATAAATGATATTTGACTTCCTGGAAAAACTAACTCATCAATAATCTGAATTGGAAGGAAAAATCATTCAAAATAATGAACCTTATTTGCTGGATGTAAAAATCATCTTGGCTGGGCATTTAGATCAAATTGGACTGGCTAAAACTTCAGACACTCTTGTATTAATGATTAATAAAACATTTTATTTTTTTTCTATTATATACATATTCCAAATATTATTTGCCAATATTCATGTGCAACCATCAAACACTACTTCAAATTAGGGATGGCAGTGGGGCAGGGTGGGGCCAAAGGGGGGGTAAGGCCGAAGGATGGGGTCTTCAACCTCGCCCTACATGGTTTTGTCTTGCCCCGTCTTGTATGACGGAGCAAACTTTCTTACTCTATCGTTGCCCCTTAGGGCTCTATGAAGACCCACCCTACCCTACACCTATATATATATGGGCAAATTACAACTTACCCATCTGTTGTTTAGCCAAAACTTAAGTTGCTTATCTGTGATTTGAAATTTGACACTTTAACTACTTGAAGTTAGCTCAATTAGAGTTCTATAGCCCAACTTCGTTAAAAATATGGCTACATATGTAATTTTGCTCCACTTTTATGTATCTATCTTCTAAAAACACCAACAACAAAAAATACATAAAAATACAATATCAAATAAAATCAAAAAGAATCCAATGGAACACTTGCATAATGAGATTTCAAACAAGTAGGTAACTTAAATTTCGGACAAATCATAGATGGATAAGTTGTAATTTGCCCTATATATGTGTATGTACATATAACTCATTTTATTGACATAAATATACTTAAAATTACAAATAAATTTATCATATCAAATAAAATTA
Source organism: Quercus cerris (assembly GCA_963669245.1). Classification (NCBI taxonomy): domain Eukaryota; kingdom Viridiplantae; phylum Streptophyta; class Magnoliopsida; order Fagales; family Fagaceae; genus Quercus; species Quercus cerris. Next base: position 41,054,477 of record OY770013.1, on the reverse strand, counting down.
ATTTTTAGCAAGGAGGAAATAATATTATCCAAAGTGTTTAAAAAGAAAATATCACAACAGAACAAAAAGTCTTAATATCTATGCATTTACATATTTAGTAGTAATACAAATAACGTCATTAATATTAATAGTCTAATGCATGAACAAAGTTTCTCTCCAAAATATTAATAGTCTAATGCATGAACAAAGTTTCTCTCTAAACTAGTTTGGAGAGAAACTCTACAAACTCTTTATATATCTTTATATTGAGTGTGAATTTTGAAAATCTAACCGTTGAATTGTATGTTCTTATTATATCTTTCATACTTATAAAATTTCAAGAAGACTAAAGATCAATTACTATGTTATCAAACAAATGTAATTTCAATTTTTCATGATCTAAAATTATGTATAAAATATAAGTTTATTAATCGAATAATATAACATCCGATTTGGATGAAATTTGATATGCACGTTAAGAACCTAAGGAACATGAAATTTAATGGTTAGATTTTCAAAATTCACCAAAAAAAAAAAAAAAAGAGATATATAAAAAGTTTGAAAAGTTTCTTTCCAAACTAGTTTGGAGAGAAACTTTATTCCCACTATCTTTTACCATATTGTGGGGCAGGCCTAAAGGGCTTAAACCGTCCAGCCCTAAGGTGCAGGGCAAAAGTCTCACCCGATCCTCATCCTATCACATATACAGAGTGAAGCAAGGTAGGGCGGGTCAAGATATGGTGGGGCAAAATTTCTATCCTTCTTCAAATGCCAAAAACGTTGGGTGCAGTTGCAAATAATAAAATTGAAGTTAATGTGCATGAAAGAAGTATTCAAAACGTTGGTGAGAAATGAGGGATTTCGGTTGAAGATGAAGTCATCAATTGCTGTGCAAAATCCACACGTTATAATGCCTGAAATAAATATCGCAATTATATTGAAATTTGGTATGAATTTTTGTTAAGAGAGATGCTACGTCTACAATAATTTTACAACAAATCACAGGGGGTTAATTGTTATTGGTTCAAATTTGAAATTAATATTAAGATTACTTTTTTGCCCCAATAATAACAATCAGTAACAGCATGCCACTTAAGATTTGTTGTAAAAATGTTATAGACATATTATTTCTCTTTTGTTAACAGTGATTATTGACTTATTGTACACATTATGAATGAGAGATTTTTTTTTTTTTTTTTTTTTTTTGAGGATAAGAACTTGTATGAGGAAATTTTTTTTTTTTTTTGGGGGGGGGGGGGGTTGTAGGCGGCGTTGTTGTTGAGAAACTGTATAAGGATACCTCATTGAAATGAATGCACGCTATCCTGGTCAACGATTTGGACCATCCAAGCCAACTTTTGACCGACTTCATTAATATCCAAAGAAATGCAGGCCAAAAGTTACGGTAATACAATTTTTTCTTTAATTCACTTTTGGAACATTGACATTTATGGCTGGATAGAGAAGTTTTGGATTGACGGAATCAAGTAAACATAAAAGAATGAAATGATAGATAACCTCACCACGAAAGCAAACACAAAGAATACATACATATATTACCACCTAAATAATTCGACTAAGAATACAGGACTCAAATATGTCACCAGCCAATTGAATCCACCTAAAAGATATAGCATCCAAACTCGCCACTGAAGGGATAAGATTTAAAATAGAAGGCATTCTTCTTCTCAAAGCACAAAGGCTAATGTTCTGAAAGTCATTCCAACCAAATATATTATATAAAATTTTAGAATAAGTCTCCAAGAATAGGAGAACGAAAATAGTAATTAAAATATTAAATTTTCATGAACAAAGTGAAATTGTACTCATAGAAACCATAAGCTAAATAAAATGCTTGTCTGCCCAGGGTAACTGAAACACAAATGCTTTAATATTTCTTAGAAAACTCAAAATAAATGTTATTTGAGTTCTTTGGGGAAAATAATCCATTAAAATTTTGAATTGGAGCAAAAAATCATTCAAAGTAATAAACTTTATTTGCTGGACTTAAAAATCATCTTGGTTTGGCTTTTGGATCAAATTGGCTTGACTGAAACTTCAGACACTCTTGCACTAGCTATCAATAAAACATTTTGTTTTATTTTTTGAGTAAATGATAATAATTTGCATCTATTAGAATTTGGAAATATATTTTTTTTTCAAACAATTTTTTTTTTTTTTTGAGAAGAAAGTTTTCAAACAAATAAAAAAGATAAACTTTAGGTAATAAAAAGATGAACGTGAAGGAAAAAAAAAATCCTAAATTTTAGGAGTTCTCTTTTTGAATTCAAAATAAAATTTGTTATTTGACATTTATGACCCTATTTCTAAGAGAAGTTACCTTCATTAATGAGGGTATTTTTAAACCATATAAAAGTTCAGTTTAAAGAGGAGAATCATCTTATATATAGTATAGAATCTATAGATATGTTCCAAATATTAGAACACTAGCATTAGATGTGCTAGATGATAAATTTTTAGAGTACACTAAACACAAAAAGCACCTGCATAAAATGTGCCAAATGCCAAAAAATGTAGCATGGATCTATAGTAACATTCTACTAATTAATAGGACGGTACAATAGAAATGCTAAATATTTTTCTTCTTTTTTTCGTCTACTTCTCTCACAGCTTCTACTACAGTGGACAAGTATATATACTAATATATATAAGAAATGTTATTTCTACAATAGTTTTATAACATCTTCAAAACCAATCCTAGGTGGCAAGTTATTACTGGTGGGCAAAAAAATAATATCACTATTGGGTTCAAATTTGAATCGTTAACAACTTACCATTTAAGATTTGTTGTAAAATTGTTGCAGACATAACACTTCTCATATTTACGTATTGACTGTAACAAGTTGTAAATTTTTTTTGCAAAATGTCAATTGTATGGATGTTTTGTATTTTTTGTGAACAATATCATGTATTTTAAAATTTAACAGGTTTTACATCTTAAAAGGGAGAGAGAAAGAGAGAGTGAAAATAAATTTAAGTGTCAGATTTGACATCAAAGTGTGTGTGTGTTTCAAAGACACAAGTGTGAATCCATTTGGTAGCTTTCTGAATAAGAAAAGTCACATGCATCTTCCAATCATTTGAGTAAACTATTCGTGATTCTCATTTGGAGTTACCATTAATATTACTTTTTTATCTATTATTAATAGCTCACCGTCTAAGTTTTGCTGTGAAAACATTGTGTCCACGACTTCATTCTTATTTGTACCACCACTCCTACCTCCTGTCTCCAATTACCACTTGCCATTGCCGACCAATAATATTACACACATTTTTTTTATTCACATTGATATAATAAAATTCTTTTTCAATGAATAATAATCAAAGTCACCTAAATTCATTAGCAATATATTTTTTTAGATCACATATCCATTTATAATATTTTATTTTGCTAAGTGTATCAATTGTAATTTCTTAATTATTTATCAATCACAATGTATTATATGAATTGGCTTATTAGCTCAGTTGGTTAGAGCGTCATGCAGGTTCGAGACCTGCATGGGTCATGATTATTATTAATTTCTATTTTTTCCTAATATTATATCATCATCAATGTCAACTTCCCCTTTTATTTCTCTCTGCTTTTTTTTACTAGTAAATATTAAAAAAATTGTTTTTTATTTTTTCCTACCCCACATTTGCCTAATATTATATCATCATCAATCTCAACTTCCCTTTTATCTCTCTCTCTCTCTCCCTTTTTTTTTACTAGTAAATATTAAAAATCAAATTTTATTTTTATTTTTGTAATGGTTGAGATGTATATGGAGATTCATCACTTATCATCTTTCAAACAACTGGAGATTGGAAAACCAAAGATTAGAAACACATTCCCCACCGTCAATGTCTAGAAGAAATCAGCCTAAAGTTTAGGCAGACATTAATAAAACTATTATTCTTAAAATTATATCATAATCAATGTCAACTTTCCCTTTTATTTCCTACTCCATTTTTTTTTTTTTTTAACTAGTAAATATTTAGGGCCTATTTGGTAGGAGAATTTTTTTTTTTTTTTCAAATTTCAAAAAATTGAATGTGAAACAGTGAAACACTGAAACTAGTTTTCAAAGAATAATTTTATATTATGTGTTTGGCTCCCTTTTTAAGAAAAATTTTCAAAAAATTGAAAAAAAAAAAATGATGTTTGGCAGACCATTTCTACTTTGAGATTCTTTTTTTTTTTTTCTTCTTCTGAAAGTAATGTATAGATTATCTATTTCTATACTACTAATAGCATGATTCCTTATTTGGGTTTCATCATTTTACATACTAAAATATCCTCACACAAATTCTTAAACTCTATAAAATACCCCTATATTTTAGTTAAATAATTTTAAATTAAAAAACACAAATTGGTTAAAAGAGTAATTTACTTTTCTTAAGTTTTAGGCTTTTTCCTAAACATTAGAACACTATATATATATATATATATATGGGTACATTAGTTTTATTCCCACACTTCAATTTTTAAACTTATCATTATCAAAATAATTATAATAATCATAATAACTAGCCTCATCACATGAGCTTTGCGCATGCGATGAGGCTTTTTTTTTTTTTTTTTTTTAATTTCATAATTTTTAGAATCTTTAACTATATGATTTTAAAAATAAAGTTATTTGTACGTGGGTTTATAAATTTGAAATTTTGAACTTAAAATAAAAAGTGGTAATTCAGATAAAGACGAGAAAGAAAAAATTTTAAAACTTAGGAACAGTAAATTACTCTTTTAAAAAGTTTGTGTTTTTTAATTTAAAATTATTTAACTAAAAGATATGGGTGTATTATAGAGTTTAAGAATTTGTATGAGGATATTTTAGTACGCAAAATGATGAAACCCAAACAGGGAATCCTGTTATTAGTAGTAGTAGTAGTAGTAGTGTGTGTGTATATATATATATATGATAAGCTTCAAATTTTAAACGTGAGAACTTTTTTGTGATAAAGATAAGCTCTTTAATTTAAGAGATAGAAAAGTTTGGATAAATTGATAGAGTCTACTATTTTCAATTTATTTACAGTTATGCCATTAAAAATATTTTCTATATCTTGAAAACATCCTCTTGGATGTTTTCAAAATCTTGTTTTGAACGAGAAAAAAAGGAAATAATGAAAACTCTATAGAGAAAACATCAACCAAATAATAGATTTAAGTGTGGGACCCACCATTTTGTAATTTCCAAAACAAAAAAAAAACAAAAAAAAAAATTGTATTTAAACTCTCTTACCAAACACCTAAAATACCATTTTTTTTAAAAAAATTTTATAATGGTTGAGATTACATACTGTAGGGGGGAAAGGCCTAGGAGTTCATATCTACGTATATATTGGGCCAAGGGCCCAATCTGAGGATGCCAAACAATTCGAGGATGAGTAAAACACTTACATAAGGATCTGCATTAGTAAGTGAAGAGAAAGATCTTATTAAAGCCACCCAGGGGGGTGCCCTAAGGAAGAATCCCTCCTCGACTGGGCGAGACTGAGGTCAGAAAGTATGGTCTACCATTAAGAGTAATGCTCCGGACCATTCTACCATAAAGGATAGGTATCAAGAAGGAAAAGGACAAAGGAGAGCTATGAAATATCTAAGAAAAAGCTGCTAACATAGCATTGAATACTCTATAGCTGACTGAGCAATGTTATATAGCCTTACAGCTACTCCCAAAGACTTTAAGGAGGGACTGATGGGACAAGTATCAATAATATCAATCCAAATTCATACGTGGAAGAATGAAAGAAAGGGGATGGGAGTATAAAACTAGAGGGTAACAATGAAAATAGGGGGGACGCTATTAAGTGGATTGATAGGAACACTGGCCTCCTCGGACAAGAAGTTCGTTCATGTCAATATTTCTTATTTGTGCATGATTGTCATCCAATTCCATATGACCCATTGATCAATTCACTAGGGCCTAGTTCTTTGATCCACTCTCTACAAATTCATTGTTTTGGGCCTTTTGAGCCTAAGTTCCCTCATCCTGGACTGAGCCACAAATCTGGTCCTTACCCATAATATGATTGACATTAATAAAACAATTAAAGTAATGCTAGTACTCAGTAGTAGGTTTATGTGAAAGTGTCTTGCTACATTAACAATTGAGAAACAAAATTTAAAAAATTTGTGTCCTTAACATTACTCTTCTTTTAAAATGAGTCTCTCATTCTCTCTCTCTCAAAAAAAAAGGCTCATGCATAAGCCAAGACAAATATATGTCCCAATCAAGCACAAAATTAAAAAACTTGAATGTTAATTTCAAAATATGAATTGCGATGTATGTACCTTAAGATTGTGTTTGGATTTGGAGATTTATAATCAAGATATATAAAAGAAAAATCATTAATATAAAATGCTTGATATAAATTTAGTGACACATAATCGTTTTACTTTTGAAGATTTTGTCCAAACAAAAACATTTGCGTTATTATAAATTTGAAATAATATTTTACAGCAAATCATTTATAAATAAAGCTCAAATCCATGAATAAATTCATTAATTAATAGAAAAACAAAAATTTAAGCCCCATTGCCTTTTTCACCCCTTTCTTTGGGCTTGAATCTTAATTTGCTTTTAATAAGTTTATAGTTATTTTTGCTTTTCTTTTCGTATAGAAAGCTAATTGCTTCTGTGTGTGTTTGGGTACAGTTTATAAGCTAGTTTTTTGCTTTTTAATTTTTGTATATAACTTTTTAAAACCTCACTTGTTCTTACTCTTCCCAATTTTTTCAAAGTACAAATATACATTAACAGACTTTCAACAAAAAATTAAATAAATTGTTCCCAAATGAACACAAATAGCTCAATATTTACAAGCTCAAAAAATTATACGGTAAAATCAACCTATACATCACCCCTATCAGAACATATGAATTCCTTAATGGCATGGAATTCACCAAATTTGAGAGAGATGTATAAGGTTGTCTCACAACTCACAAGAAACTCGATGGATTATAAATGAACTTGAAGGGGCCCTTATGAATATACTAGCCCATGCTCTATTAGCCACCCAACACTAAGGCCCAATTCTCATGGAAAAGGGTCATAAGCTAGGTCCCTTAGAGTTTAGCCCACAAGAAGTCCACTCAACCCTCCGATTAGGCTTCCAATTCCTTTAAGCCCGACCTTATTAGCTTATATTTACAACTTCATCGACGACCCTCAGCAGAGAAAAGGATCCCAGATCCAACCAAAAATAAATAAATTATTTCTTTGTCTATTTTTATTTTCCCAGAAAAAAAATACAGAGTAGTACTAGGCCATCAGTGGGTTATACAAAAGAGTAAATATAGAGCAATTAAGAGCACAATGACATTTCAACAGACGGCCCAAAAGTAACCGGCAAAAGAAACAAAAGCTAGAATACAGTCCTTAGCCCAATTGGCCTTTTGCAGTGGAGACCGAAACCAAAATGGTAGACAATCCAAAATGGGCCTTTTCCTAGCCAGACTTTCATGTCAACACAATTCAAGCCATGTGTTATGATACTTAGCATAACAAACTATGGATTAGGTTTTGTTGAGGGGTGAGGCTCAATCTCGTCACTTATTACAATGCTTGAGATAGTATGTTGTGATTGACGTATAATAAAGATAATGTTAATGGTGAGTTTATGTTACACTAATCTCCATTTATCATCTTAATAATTGCAAAAGAAAATTAATCTATTTACTTATAATAAAGTCTTTGAAAGTCCTACCTTTTTACATAAACTTATTTACTTATTTAATGAAAGTTGGAAATAAGATCTCGAACTTGAGATACGATCATAATCATACTATTCTGAAAAGCACAAACTTTTTTTATTTTATTTTAGTTATAAATTAAATTCCCACACTTGTATCCTTTAAACAATTTTCAATTGCATATATAACAATTGGTGCAAAATCTAATGCTCCTTTTCAAACCTTACTTTTTTCTTATATTCATTTTTTAACACTTTACCTTTTTTCTATATATTTTTTCTCACTTTCAACAAATAAGGTAAATAAACAAATAAAAAAAATCCAAACATACAATAAAAGGATTTATAATTAGCAAGAATCAAATTCTTGGTGCTTTAGCGAACGAAATGAACGTAACTGATATCCCAACAATAATGTTCCATCCTTGATGTTTGTGATTCAAATCTTATCTCTAGTCCCCCTTACTATTTACCGGAAAAAAAAAAAAAATCCATCAAAGAGTAACTAATTTCATATATAATACTCAAGTAGTTTTTTAAAAAGCTTACCTCTTCTAAATATAAATACATTTTTATCCAACTTCAACAAATAAATAAAATAAACTAATCCAAACATGTGTAATGAATGAAAGGATCAATAGTTGACCAAGATCAAATACTCGTGGCCTTGGTTAACAAAGTGAATGTGGCTGATGATCCCAACAACAATGTTCCAACTTCGATTGTGAACGTATCATAACAAAGGAAAAGCTCCACTAACATTACCCTAGACAACAACAACACTAAATCCTTTCTTGGACACTGTTTATTCTCCACCGTAGGGTCATCAATCTCCCTCCCATTTGACTAATAAACATACTTCAAAAGCTTCTCTCCCTCTCTCACAAACCTATGGCTCATAAACTCCTCAGAATCCTCAAAAACCTTTGGATCTTTAGTAGCGAATGGTTGATATCCAAAGAACAACTCCCCTTTCTTGATCTCAAAAGCCGCATCATGACTATGCATGAGTACAAAAGTATGTCAATCTACTTGAAAGAATTGCTCATAATGTTTACTGAAAAGAAGATTTTTGTTTCATGTGGATTTCACTCATGTTACAATCTCACACTTCTTGATACAATTCTTAAATTATGAGAAACTATTTATTCAACATTCTCCTCTTGCTAATGAACTGGTGTTTTGTTGGACAATGTGATTTACAAAATCTTTATGTACAAAGGCCAACGTTTAAAGAACATACTAAAATAAGCGACTTGCACAAAGCAGAAAGCCTGGAGTTTTGCAAAAATAAAGTGACCCCCACAAAGGAAGGAAAGTTTTAGCAAAACATTTTTCAGGAAGAAGAGGTGCTTAAATTTTGTATGAATTAAACAGTGTGCATTGATTAATAGTTCAAGAGATAATGAACTATGCAAAATTTCCCTCTCCTCCCCCCTTTTATTTTCTTTGGAAATAGTGAAGCAGAGAGACTTCAAATCACTAGTCTTGTTAGTTTATTTGGTACTTATTCTTAATAAGCTTGTTCCAGTTGTTCCAAGGGGCCGAGGAGGCCACTAATCTAATTAATTGAAATAAGAGCACAAGTAAACGAAAAAAATACATTATGTTTCGGATTCATGAGTCCTGCCCCTCACATGAGAGTGAACCCTAAAAGGGAATAACTCATATATCCGATATATGGTATACCTTCTCCAAATAAACTAATTCTATGTGTGTATGTCAAACCTAAAATACACATACCTAGCACTTGCAACTTCAAAGAGTTAAAGGTTAGTTGGACCTATGTCTTGGAATGCTTTCCTTGCTACAAAGAATGATTCGCAATTTTTTGTCCAGTTGAAAAATCCATAGCTAACAACATTGTCACGAACTTAATTAAAGCATGATTGGGCTTGCATAACATTTAACCCAACCTTATTAGCTTATTTTCTCAACTTCATCAACGACCCTTCGTAGAGAAAAGACTTCCAAATCCAATTAAAATTAAATAAATAAATAGTTCTTTTTATTTTAAAGAGAATTTTAACCTACGACCGTCCACCTCCTAATGATAATTCTTTGTCATTAAGTTAAGATATCAATTTATTTTTGGTGTAGGCAGAGATTAAACCCCAATTTGCTTATTCAACCACCAAAAACTTTGTCATTTGAGCTAACTAAAACCTATAAATAAATAAATAGTTCAAACATTAAAGTTCTTGTCTCTTTTTATTTTCCCTAAAAATAAAAAGAGTAAATATAGAGGGGATTAAGAAACAAAGGCTAGTATACAGTCATTAGCCCAATTGGCTAGAATACAGATGAGTTAATATAGGCTAGAATACAGTCATTAGCCCAATTGGCCTTTTGCAGTGGAGACGAAACCAAATAGAATAGACAAAGCCAAAATGGGCCTTTAGTTTTCCTACCAAGACTTTCATGTCAACACAATTCACGCCATGTGTTATGATACTTTTTTTTTTTTTGGGTGAAAATGTGTTATGATGCTTAGCATACCAAACTGTGGATTAGGTTTAGTTGAGGCTGAGGTGAGGCTCAATCTCTGTCACTTGTAACAATGCTTGAGGTAGTATGCTGTGATTGAGGCATAATAAAGATAATGTTAATGGTGGATTCATGTTACACTAATTTCCACTCGTCACCCTAATACTTGTGAAAGAAAATTATAAAATATTTTCTCTTTAAAAATAAAAAGTCTTTGATTGTCTTACCTTTTTACACAAACCTTATTTACTTATTTATTGTAAGTTGAAAAAAATACAATTATACCTAAAAATAGTTAGGCTTTAAAAAGTAAGACACAAGCACATAAGGAAAAAAAAAAAAAAAAAGCTTAAGGAGTTAGTAAAATTTTATTTTATTAATTTTGATATTATAATATAATCTATCAAGAGCTTCTAATTTTTTTTAAAGTTTATTATTTATTCAATATTACTTTTGTAGGGATAGCAAGCGTAGAAGGGTATATTGGGCCATAAGCCCTGTTCGAGGACATTCAATAGTCTAAGGACGCGTAGACGCTAGTGTGGGACTGCAAGCTAATGAATGGGCAAAGGGCTCTGGTTTTAAGGTTCCGAGAAGTATGTCCGAGGACAGATTTCACCTCAGCTTAACAGGGCCGAGGTCAAAAGGGTTGGCCTGACATCAGGGACAACATTCTGGGTAATTTTACTGGTAGGGATAAGCATCAGGAAAGGATAAGGTAAAAACAAAGTGAGAAATATCTGAGGGAAAGCTGCTACCACCGCATTAACTACTCTGTAACTAACTCTCTAACCGCATTAATGTGGAAGTGATGCCTGAACAATGATGTTCAGCCTTATAGCTACCACTAAAAGCTTCAGGAAGGTGCTAATAGGATAAAGACAAAAGCCAACCATTTGATCTACACGTGGAGGGCTGAGATAGAAGAAATGAGGGCAATATAAAGGAGAAGGATCTCATTACAGGTAGGGGAGAGAGGAATTGAAAGAAAGAAAAAATATTGTAGCATTATGAGCTGGAATTGTAACCAAGTCTAAGAAAAAAGATAGATATCCAAGTATTACTCTCCTCGGATATTGTCGAGGAAGAATTTCTTTTCACAAATTTGTTTTTCCCTCTCTTTTCTGGCTTTCTTAATATCTTTGGTCCATTGTGAGCGTTGTCCGATTCATTGAAGCCTAGTTTTCATCCCACTCTCTACAAATTCATTATATTGGGCTATTTGGGCCTTAATCCATTTATCTTTTGGGCAGAGGATTCAAAGCCCGCCCTTATAATTGGCGCCATTTATGGGAAATTTCTTGTGCTTTAATGAGTTTAACATTCAATTATGGTAGGCCCAAGCCCTCACCGAGGGGAGTTTGTTGGTTCTCAACGTCAAGACCAGTTTCTCAACCTTGGGTGAAGAAGGGACCGAAAGTTTGGTGTGCATGCCACACATACTACTAAGAGCCAATCTCGAGGTAGGAGTCACGTCTCTCATGAAGAGAACACTAGGAGCATGCAACTGGAGATCAACTGTTTGCGAAGAAGGTTACGTCGCGAGCGACGTGGGGTAATTCCTTCAAGTTTTGGCCCCTCTTCTGATGATGATAGTGATAATAGATACCGGTCCAGATCTAAGACTCCTCCCAGTGAATCTTTTTCATGTGATGAAGATCGCCATTACAGGAGGACAAGGGAGAGTTCGCCTCATAAAGATCTGGGCAATAATACCATGGGCAGGGCCCTGAATCAAATTTCCAAGCCACCTTTCACCCGTAGGATTGAAGGAGGAAGACTTCCTCGGCGATTCACTCAGCCCACTTCAACTAGAGAATGACTGGTCACTCAAAGAATAAAACCCTGATGTGCAAGGTATTCCAATCTAGTTTGGGGCCTATGGCAATGAAGTGGTTCGATGGTCTGAAAGAGGGTTCTGTCAACTCTTTTAAGGAGCTTACTAGAGCATGTGATTCTTACTTTGTTACTTGCAGTAGAGTCCCTCAGCCTTTAGACTCCCTATTGTCCCTAACTATGCGGGAAGGGGAACCCCTGAAGACATATTCTAATAGATACTAAGAGATGTTTAATGAGATAGATGGGAACTTTAACGACATGGTTGTAAGGACTTTCAAGGTCGGCCTACTTGCCGATCATGACTTGAGGAAATCCTTGACTGGGAAGCTTGTTGAGAGTGTGCATCAGCTCATGGACCATATTGATGAGTATAAGCAGGTCGAGGAAGACCAATAGCAGGAGAAAGGGAAGGCTAAGTTGGTCCCTTAGGATAGAAGGGATTCTAGGTCGGACAAATATAACAATAATCGGCCTCGGAGGGACTTTGCTAGGTAATCTGGATCTATCGTTACTAACGTGGTTGGCATGGTGTTCCTGAGCTAGTACATCAAGTCTTGTAAAAAATCAAGAATGAGCTATATTTTAAATGGCCAAATAAAATGGGAAGAGACCTTACAAAGCGTAACCAAAGCCTTCATTGCCAATACCACCAGGAGCAAGAACACATCACAAAAGAGTGCAAAACTTTGTGGAGTCATCTAGAGCAGCTAGTCAGAGGTGAAAAATTGAAGTAATTTCTATATCAGCCCAATGGGCAAGGAGGCCAAGCAGGCTCGGGATCACAGAGAGATACTTCTTCAAGGCCACTATTGGGCACGATTAATGTTATCCTTACTGCTCTAGGAAGGACTGATTCTCATCCCTCCAAGATAATGTCTGTAGCTCAGCCACTCACAAGTGACTTATCCCCTGAGCTAAAGAGGAGTAGGATGGAGGTCCAACCAGCATTGAGTTTTTCTTATGAAGACAAGGTTGGAACCTTGCAGCCACATGACGATGCTCTAGTAGTCACTCTTAGGATAGAAGGGTATAATGTGAAGAGGGTGTGAGTAAACTAGGGCAGCGGCGCAGAAATCATGTACCTTGACTTGTATGGAGGGCTAAAATTAAAACTTGAGGACTTGGCATGTTATGATTAACCCTTGGTGGGCTTCGATGGGAAAGTTATTATCCCAAGGGACCAGATTAAACTACCCGTGTAAGCAAGTTCAGAAGTGGTGGAGATGGACTTCATTGTGGTGGATGCTTATTCTCCCTATACTGTCATTGTAGCAAGACCTTGGCTTCATACCCTAGGGGCTGTCTCCTCTACCTTGCACTTGAAGGTGAAGTCTCTGTCTGGAGACCAGGTTGGTGGCTGCGATCAGACATCAAAGTGAAGTTGAGTCTTCAGCCTCCGTTGAGCAAGGTTTATAGCAATCAAGGGTCGCAGTGTTATCCGCAGATGTGGTGATGGAAGGGGAAAAATGTGAGGAATTAAGAAAAGTCATCATTGGTGATGACAAGGAGAAGTTTTTCCAGATCGGAGATTGGTTGCCTCCTTAAAAGAAGGAAAAGCTAATAGAATTTCTTATGAAGAATATCGATGTGTTTGTGCGGAGCGCTTACAAAGCTCCAGGGTTGGATCCAAATTTCATTTGCCATCATTTAATTGTCAATTCATCTATTATCCCCAAAAGAAAACCACCTCGGCGATCATCTAAGAATCATTCTAATGTCATCAAGGAGGAGGTGATCAAGCTTAAATGGGCTGGAGCTATTAAAGAGGCATTTTACCCTGAGTGGTTAGCCAATATAGTGGTGGTACAAAAGAAAAGTAGGAAGTGGCGAGTATCCGTAGACTTCACAGATTTAAATAAAGCTTGCCCAAAAGAGCCTTTCCCCATACCTCGGACAGGTTAATTAGTGGATGCAACTGTAGGCCACCCTCGAATAAGCTTTTTGGATGCCTTTCAAGGGTACCATCAAATACCATTAATTTTGGATGATCAGGAGAAAACAGTTTTTGTTACTCCTACTGGAAATTACCACTACAAGGTGATACCTTTTAGGTTGAAGAATGCAAGGTCTACCTATCAAAAGATGATGACCAGGATGTTCGAGTCACAACTAGGCAAAAGTATAGAGGTTTACATAGATGATATGGTGGTGAAAAGTAAGGTGGTGTTTGAGTATGTAGGCGACCTCGAGAATATTTTTGAAATACTGTAAAGGCACAAATTGCACCTCAATACTTCCAAGTGTTCCTTTGGCATTAGCTCGGGTAAATTTCTAGGCTACATGGTCATTCATCGTGGAATTGAAGTCAACCTGGATCAGATTAAAGTAATTAACAATTTGCAATCTCCTCAGATTCCTAAGGAAGTCCGGAAGTTGACAGGGATGACTGCTGCTCTAAACCGATTCATCTCTCAGTCAGTAGACAAGTGTAAGCCTTTCTTTCGATTGTTACATAAGTGGAAGGGATTCAAGTGGACCGAGGAGTGTGCCCTAGCCTTCTAGCAGCTGAAGGAATACCTTTCTCGGCCACCTATTATGTCCCGACTGGAGAAAAAGGAAGTCCTGTTTGCTTACATTGCTGTAGCCTCCCATGCGGTTAGCTTAATACTGATACGAATTGATAATGGAGTGCAAAGACCAGTTTATTACATGAGCAAGTCATTGATCGAGGCTGAGGTTCATTACCTACCATTGGAGAATGCCATTTTAGCAGTGGTGCATGATACATGTAAGCTCCCCCACTACTTCCAAACTCACACAGTTGTGGTTTTAACCTAACTTCCGCTTCAATCACTACTTCGGAGAGCTGATTACACAGGAAGAATTTCCAAATAGGGTACGATCTTAGGAGCTTTCAATATCAAGTATATGCCTCGTGTCTTTATTAAGGGTCAAGTCCTCATAAATCTAGTGGCCGAGTTTGCTGAATCCCCACTAGAAGAGGAAGGAGAAAAACATACCATGGATGAAAGTCAGTTGGTGTAGTCCCCTTATAAGAGCCTTTATACTAGAGAGTGTACTTCAATGACACAACAAATCAAAGAGGATCTGGAGTGGGGCTAGTTGTAATATCACCTGAAAAGATTATCATTGAGAAATCCTTAAGATTGGGCTTCTCGGCCACGAACAATGAAGCTGAGTATAAGGCTCTAATGGTAAGGATGGCTATGGTCTTGACAATGGAAGGAAAAACAGTGGAGGTATTTTCATATTCAAAGTTAGTTGTAGGTCAAATAAGAGGAGAATTAGAGGCTAGGGATTTGAGAATGTAGGAGATCTGAATCAGGTTTGACACTTGCAATCAGGGTTTGAGTCTTTCACCCTACAAAAAATTACTAGGAGCAGGAATACGTATGCTGATTCTCTTGCCACTCTCACAACCTCCTCGTCACAGATCTTACCTCGGGTTATCCTTATTGAGGACTTATGCAAACCTATTGAGATAAAAAGGAAAAAGGTCCAAATTCATCAAATTAGGGTGGGAGCTAGCTGGATGGACTCTATTGTGCTATTCTTAAAAGAGGATATCTTGCTCAAGGATAGGGTCGAGGCTGACAAGGTGCGAAGAAAGACTCATCGATTCTAGCTGTCCAAGGATCAAAAGTTGTATAAACGCTCTTTTTCTGGGCCATATTTGCTATCCATACACCCTGAGGCTGTAATGCCACTCCTAGAAGAGTTACATGAAGGAATTTGTGGAAGTCACACAGGAGGCAGATCCTTGTCTCATAAAGCCCTCTCTCAGGGATATTGGTAGCTGAATATGCAGAAGGAAGCGCAAGAATACGTGAAGAAGTGTGACCAATGTCAGAGATTTGCTCTGAATATTCATCAACCAAGGGGTGTCTTTAATCCTCTATCCAGCCCTTGGCCTTTTGCTCAATAGGGCTTTGATATTGTAGGGTCTTTCCTAAGGCAATAGGGAATAGGAGATCGCTAATGATCAGCACGGATTACTTCACCAAGTGAGTTAAAGCTAAACCACTGGCAAATATTAAGGATGTGGATGCCAAGAGATTTGTGTGAAAAAATATTGTCACCCGGTTTGGGATCCCACATTCCCTCATCTCAGACAATGGTCTTCAGTTTGATAACAAAGCATTTAAGAGGTACTGTTGTAACCTGAGTATTAAAAATAGGTACTCCACCCCGGCTTATCTACAGGGAAATGGACAGGCCGAGACTGTCAATAAGGTCATAGTGAATGACTCAAGAAAAGGCTAGATGACGCAAAGGGTAAGTAGGTAGAAGAGCTATCACATGTTCTTTGAACATATCAGACTACTCCTTGTAGGTCAACACGAGAAACACCCTTTTCAATGACTTATAGGGCCGAGGATGTGATCCCTCTAGAGACGGGTTCCCAATATTGAGGACAAGCTTGTTCACTTTGGATCGTAACGACAATCTACTAGAGAAGAGCCTAGATTTAATTCAAGAACGGAGGGAAAACGTCACGGTTCAGTTGGTGTATTATCAGCAGAAACTTAAGCAAGGATACGACTCAAATGTGAGGTTAAGACCATTAGCTCTTGAAGACTTGGTATTAAGAAAGGTTCTAAGTACTGCAAAGAACCCATCATGGGGAAAGTTAAGGCCCAATTGGGAAAAGCTATACCACATCACCTCGGTGGCTAGTATAGGTGCATATTTCCTAGAGGATCTAGAGAGAATGTTGTACCACGCCCCTAGAATATAGATAACTACGAAGGTACTATTATTAGTGAAAATCAGTTGTGTCATATCTTTATTTGTGACATTATGTTTTTCGTTTATTATTTGTTTAAGTATTAAACAGAACATTGGTCATACTTGGCTCTTTGGACCACATACCCTGGGTAAATTTATACTTCTTATTATTTGTTTAAGTATTAAACAGAACCTTGGTCATGCCAAGCTCCTCGGACCACATACCTTGAGTAAATTAATACTTCTTATTATTTGTTTAAGTATTAAATAGTACTTTGGTCATGCTTGGCTCCTCGGACCACATACCTTGGGTAAATTAATACTTCTCATTATTTGTTTAAGTATTAAATAGAACCTTGATCATGCCTGGTTCCTCGGACACTTGGGTAAATTAATACTCTTCATTTTTTGTTTAAGTATTAAACAGAACCGTGGCTTTGTCTGGTTCCTCAGACCACATATTCTAGGTACGTTAACATTTCTTTGACTATAAAAATACTAAGCAAAACTTCAGACCTTTTAGGTTCCTTGAATCACATGCCTTGAGCATATTATTACTCAGCCTAGCCATATTGAATGGCAAAAACTCTCATTGTAGTAGCTTAATCAAAAGAAAACTCTTAAGCATCACTTAAAGCATTCTCAAGTATATCTATGATCTGTTTGTGAGCTAATTATCACCTACAGTTCCTTAGACTTACTAGTGAGTGGAGGGTTAGGTATAGCCCTGAATGGACGGATGCTCCCCTATTGTGTGAAATTAGGGAAAAATTCAACAATATACAGGATCCTTCGATTTAGCTATATTTAGGTGTATTAAACATAAAAACATTTATGCAGCTAACTAAATGAAGTCATGTCTCATTTTCATGTTGGTTGAGTATTAAGTGAAACAGAAACTATCTTAGGATTTGTGTGAGTGTCACAAAAGTAAAAGAAAAGTTCATAATTATCGTTAAGCTAAGCCTTACAAAAAGGCAAATTGATTACAAAAAGGCAAGTTGATTACAAAAGGGCAAATTAGTTACAAATTTTGGAAACAGAAACAACAGTTAAAAAAATTAAAAAATTTATTTAAAAAAAAAAAAAAAAAAAAAAACACTACTCTAAAAACTACTTCATTTTTATTACAAGCTTGTCTTTTGTGGGGGCCTTGGTGGATTGGGCAAGTGCTGCTATTGAGGATTTTAGGCCTTTACCCTTAAGGTCCTCCTTGGCTGGCACTAAAAGAGTTGCTAGGACAATCTCCATCTTTTGGGAGGCCTCTTTCTCTTTAAGGGGGATCCTTAGGGGCAATTGGACACTTAGTAGCATCAGGAGCAGCTGAAGGCTTGGTGACATCAGGGGCCACTCCCTTGGTTGTGTCTGTTTCCTTTTCAGCAACCCTAGGCTGCTTGGCCTCTTTTTGGAAAGACTATCAAAGGAGAGAAGGGCCTTGGCCGGGCTATCCTTGCTAATATCTGCCTCCTCGGAGACAGTGTCAGCCTTGGATCCAGAAGAACTTGATGCACGGATGGCAGGAGGATAGTATACACTCTCGACTCTCCTAAAGGCAGAAGAGGGCTTCAACCCCAGCTTGGTTAAAGGCCTCATTCCACACCTAGAGGCAGTAATTCTTACACACCTCTGAGACCTCAACCCTAAAAGCCTCTTCGGTCTCTGCCACCCCCACATCATACCCATCCTGCTTAGCTTGATCCTTGGCCTTCTCAACCTCCTCCATTTTCTTCTTCAGGACTTTTATGTGATCCTTAGCTACAACGAGCTCATCCTCGACCTGCCGGAGTTTCTTGCGTTGAGCCTCTACCTACCTTTCAACCCCTTGCAGAGCCACTTCGGCACTTTTCTTCTCCCGGTCAGCTTTGGTAAGCTTGACGTTCAGCTCCTGGATCTTCTTCTCCACCACCTTGAAGGCCTCCACATCAGCAATCCGCCTAGCTTCTTCGTCTTTCATCTGCTTGTGGGAGCCATTCACCAATTCCTCAGCTTTGTATGTAGCTTGGACAGCCTTTCAAGGGAACAAGCATGGCAATTAAAAAAAAAAAAATTGTTTATAATTTTGAATATGAGAAAGCTAATTTACAAACTTACTAAAGCAAGGTCCCTCTTCATGCTGAGGAATACCTCATGCTTCCTCATTGACCTTAGATCGACCATGTACCCAGGTAGTAGCAGCGCCTATTCCACGGTGTCGACCATGTAGCCAGCCCTCCTTTGCTAGAAGTCCCTGATAAAGGCGTTGATGGGCAAGTGAGCTCTATCCAGCACTAAGGAAAGAGTCTAGGTCGAAGGTCCTACTTCAGAATCACTTCTCTTGTTTGCCACCGTCTACATCACTCTAGTTTGTTTAGCCCCCTTTTGGGGCTCAGCCTCTTGGAAGGAATGGCCTTTTCCTCCTTCCACCATCTTATTGCCCTTCTGCTTCCTCTTCCTCTTATGGTCGGCAAGGTCAGATCAGAGAGATTAGGTGGGTGAAAGGGTGGGAGGCTTGGTCTAGGTTGCCTTCCTTGGTGCGTTGCTACCAACTTGGGACTCCAACAGCTCTTGGAGGCTTAACCTTGTCCTACGTTGTATCCCCATAGCGTCTGGAATATCAATGGCTTCCTAGTTATGGCTAACCTGGGCTAGAAGGAAATGGCTGAAATCACCAGCCAAGATTTTCGGGGACTAGGACTGGTTAAAGACCTCGAAGTCGTCCTCTGAGCCTGAAACTTCTACTATTTCTTATTCTTCCTCTTCTTTGATTATTGGTTATGAGGAAGTTGCTTCCACCTCAACTGCGGACCGGAAGGGTAGCTCCGCTTGCAGTACACCCTCTGGAAAAGGGCCGATGACGTGGAAGCTAGAGACTGCTACGTTGATTTAATGCAAACGTGGGTCCCTCACCTTGATCACACACTTTGATGTTTGAAAGCTGGATGAGATCAGGTTGTAGCCGAGGATGAGGTGGGCTGCCTTTAACTGCCCGTCACTATGGACAAAGACCTTGGCCTTAAGTACTTTTTTTTAATCTGGTTGGTTAACTAAATTTATGTTCGGAGTAGCAGTGTGCTTATCTAAAAAACCATCAAAAATAGAAAAACGCTGTTAAGAAAAAACGGCACAAATCAGAGGAAAGTAAAATTATAACTACAAAAAACAAAAAAACAAAAAAACAAAAAAAAAAAAAAACAAAAAACAAAAAACAAAAGACAAATGAGCACGAGAGATGTCGGTGAGAAAAGGGGGTATTATTATTAGAACAATAGACCTAGACCTAAAAACCCCACCTGGTGTCCCTTCTCTCGTCAGACAATGAAGGCCATCGTGCTACTCCCCCAAGACAATTAAGTAGTCCTTATTCATACCCCTATTAAACTCGGGGAGACACGATATAAGCCTGGCTACAAGCTCCCTAGTTTTTAGGTAGTAGCCCTGCCCTGTTAGTTTATGGTGGTTGTAAACCCAGTTAACGTTGTGATAGGTGAGGTTCACACCCATCTTCTCGTTGAGGGTATCGACACTACCTAGGATCCTAAACATATTTGGGGCACATTGGGTGGGGGCTAATCTATGGGCTATCAGGTAATCCCTAGTGACTCTGCCCATGGGGATTCTCATCCCCACCTCTATGAAGGCAATCATCAGGATTACCACTTCTCCCTCCTGCCTCTGGGCGTACCAGTCCCCTTGTTTACACTACCTAATGGAAACCTTTTATGGGATTCCATATTGAGCTTTAAAGCTCTCTATACTTTGTAGGAAGTCTACCAGGTAAGCAAATCTACTCATTTTTCAGAAATAGTTGAAGGTGAAAGGAAGGTGGAGGGAAGTTAGAAGGACTCTGTATAAAGAAAAGTATAAGAGAAAGTAAAAGAGAATGTTTAAATGACTTACGCGAAGGAAGGAACTCTCCTCGGACTGGCTCTTGATATTTATGATTGCAAAAGTGAAGTGAATGAGGTCTTTGAATAGTATTTGTATCAGAGGGAAAGGAAAGCGCGAAAATTCCCGCTCAAGGTCCAATGAGATCCTCAGCCATTGGATCTTCATCATGTCGTAGAAAGTGGGGGACATGAGTAGCAGGAATTTAATACAGAAGCGCCCCAGATGTTGAAACGTCAGGAGCGTGCGTTGGGCAGTTGGAAAGGCATCTACGCACACAAAAGTGACATATGACAAGAAGAGGATAATGATGATAATATCGAAATCCACCTTTTTTCTGAGGAACAAAAAATGAGAATTTTGAGGGGTTATTGTAGGGATGGCAGGCCCAGAAGGGTATATTGGGCCATGGACCCTATTTGAAGACATTCAATAGTCCGAGGACGGGTAGACGCAAGTGTAGGAATGCAAGCTAGTGAATGGGCGAAGGGGTTTGGTTTTAAGGTTTTGAGAAGTATGTCCGATGACAGATTTCACCTTGGCTTAACAAGGCAGAGTTCAAAATGGTTGGCCTGACATCAGGGACAATGTTCTAGGTGATTCTGCTAGTAGGGATAAGCATCAGGAAGGGATAAGGTAAAAAGAAAGTGAGAAATATCTGAGAAAAAGCTACTACCACTGTATTAAATGCTCTGTAGCTAACTCTCTGACCGCATTAATGTAGAAGTAATGCCTGAATAGTGATGTTCAACCTTACAGTTACCATCAAAAGTTTCAGGAAGGTGCTGATGGGATAAGGAAAAAAGCCAACTACTTGATTTACACATGGAGGGCTGAGATAGAAGAAAGGGGGCAATATAAAGGAGAAGGATCCCATTACAAGTGAGGGAGAGAGGAATTGAAAGAAAGAAAAAATATTGTAGCATTAAGAGCTGGAATTGTGAACAAGTCTAAGAAAAAAGATAGATATCCAAGTATTACTCTCCTTGGATATTGTCGAGGAAGAATTTCTTTTCACAAACATATTTTTCCATCACTTTTCTGGCTTTCTTAATATCTTTGATCCATTGTGAGCGTTGTCCAATTCATTAAAACCTAGTTTTCAAACCATTCTCTACAAATTCATTGTATTAGGCTCTTTGGCTCTTAATCCATTTATCTTTTGGGCAGAGGATTCAAAGCACGCCCTTACAACTTTAATTATCTACCATAATTTTTTATTTTTTAATAATAAAATCTGGGTTTTATATGTTATGCTTGCAATATTTAACTAAATGTAGGTCTCGTTATAGAACATAATTTGGCCGTGTAATCCACTGTAAATACAATTTATCACTAACATAGTGTATTCTCGTTAAAACTAGATTAAGAAGATTTCAAAAACTTTAGAATGCTACTTCGATTTTCATAATTATTTTTAATAATAATATGTAATAAAATTTTATTTTATTAAAAATTTGGTTTTACACAGAGTACTTTTAGTCACGGAACTTGAAGTAGTTTTTGTTAGTCTATTTCAATCTATTTTTTTATTTAATTTAAATTTTTTTATAGTTCAAATATAATTTTTTTTTTTATTGATTCATGCACCTCACCATTCTTATGTGCTTATTTGAGTTATTTCTAGTATATATAAAAAATAAATTAAAACTTTTGGCAGGGGCATAGCCCTCGTTAGTCTAAAATCTAAATATAAATGCACCCTTGATTAACAAGGGTGGACCTCTGTCGACCTTTCGTAAGAACCCTTATTGCCCACTGACCCTAATGGTCTTCCCCATTTTAAACGTTTTTGCAAAATATATAAACTTAAAGTCTGGTCCCAAAAAATTATACCGGGCTCCCAAAATTATATTCAATTAGTTTATAGAGTAGTGGCTTTAGGAATTATTTGTAAGGTGGTCATTAAAAAACTTAAATTATACAAATTCTAATAAAGAGATAACCTTAATGTATCAATGTCACACAAAAAAAATGCAAATAGATAAAGTGGTACAATTTTTTTTTTCTACTAACAAAGAGATAAAGATAAAAATGGACTGATAGTAGATAAAATAGGAACTAAGAATGTTAATATGAGAGTAATAAAGTGAGAGAGAGTCTAAACTAATAATAGAAAAAAGAAAAATGGAGAGAGAGAGAGAGAGAGAGAGAGAGAGAGAGAGAATATTTTTAGAAGAGCAAAATTGTTGCAGCTATTTATGGTATTTCTCTTGATACTCATTTTTTAAGAAAAAATGAAATTAGAAAATATTTTTATTGAATGATTTGAAGGAGTTACAAATTTGAATGATTATAGATTTTTATTTTTATTTTTTTGTTTTTGAATAATTTTTTTGCTGAATAACTTGTTCGCTTGTTGTTTGGTCTAGTCTTATTTTTGTTTGGCATTTTTATTGTTATTTGGACTAATTTTTATTGTAGTTGTTTAAGCCATTTTTTAAGGGTTTAAAGATTATGTTTGGGGGGCAAAATTATTTTTAAATAATACTATATTCATAATATTTTTACAATAAATCTTATGTAAAAAACTGTTATTTGTGGGTAAAAAGTAATGTTAATATTGTGTCCAAATCAAAATCAGGAACAACTTAACACATAAAATTTGTTGTAAATTGTAAAAATATTGTTGATGTAACATTACTTTTATTTTTGTTGAACATTTTTATAAGGATGGTCATAATAAATTAATTTAGTATATAAATTTTTTTTTTGCAGGACCACACCCTACCTTAAACATGAAGCCGCCACTGCTATAAAGTAGAGCTCAATCACAAAAGAAATGAAAAGGCCAGCTACGTGATCCTTGTCCTTCTAAAAGGACTTTTAACATAAAACAATTTTTATACCTTTTTGTGTGTGTGTGTGTGTGTGTTTCATGTCCTTAAAATCTTTAATTAATTAAACAAAAAAATTATTTCTTAATCAGCCTAATTAAAGTTATGCACAGAGCAAGTAATAAGAAGTTAAGCGTTTGAGCAAGGTTACTGTTTTTTTTTTTTTTTTGTATTATTATAAATTTATATACGCATGTTTGTTTCTTCTTCACATTGTAGTAGCTCAAAAGAACATATATATATATATATATATCCGTATTTATCATTTTTATGTTTATGCTAATGGTTGGTAATGGCATAACAATTTATTTATAGACAGTTACACTTGTGTTTATTCTTCCAAAAGAAATTTACTACATGAATATTATCAGAACTTGTTGTGCAATAAAAATAAAGATGGTATTCTATAATGGACAAAACTTAAGTATAATACTTTAGGTGCTATTCCTTAAGTTTCGCTTTTAAGATTCAGTCATGTGGCTACTTAACTAAAAAATATACTTTCATCTCATGAGAAAAAATCCACATGCAGAATTTTAAAAGAGAAACCTAAGAAACAGCATTTAAGTACTGTCCCTAAGTTTTCCTTTACTATAATAATCTTTGATTTTGTATATTAGAAAGGAAATTTTTATTATTTAATTTAGTACTTAATCAATCATTAATGATTTTGGGATTTTTTTTAAAAGAATATTAAGTTTTATTTTGATAGATAATTGGTTTGAAATATATTGAGAAACAATTATTTTTCTCATTTTCTTTGTTTATATTTTGTTAACTTTAATAGATACTAATTTAGTCTTAAATAAATATTCAAACTTTGATCCCTAAAGATAAAATTATGAGTAAAATAAATGAAATAGTGTGTGTATATATATATATCCCTCCCTGCTCCCTCAAGAATCAGATTGATAATTTTTATTTAAGGATGTACTAACTCTGTTTCTCCTTAAATACAAATTATATTTAATTATTTCTCTCTTCTTCGCTCAGGAGAGAGAAGTAATGCCTTGAAGAATTAAGATTAGGATTAGGATTATCTGCTATGATCTTCAAGGGGGACTCCCAGGTGGTTGTTAATGCCTTGAAGAATGAAGATGAATCTTTGGCATCTTGTGGCCATCTCTTAGAATCAATGGAACCTACTATATAGATGCCTTTGGTAATATTTTTTCTCTCTCTCTCATATTCGTAAATTAGGCAATTCTGTAACTTACAACCTAACTAAACATGTAAGACATGTTAAAGGTTTAGAGGTGTGATTGGAGACTATTCCTTCCCACCTACATGATGTTCTTGTGGCGGATTATAACTAATTTTTTCTTTCTTCAATAAAAGTTGGTAGTGTTTCTGATTCCAAATTAAATTAATGCCTTGGTCGGCAAATTTACTCTTGCCTTTAAGATGCTACTTCAAGAACAAGTATATAGATTAGTAAGCAGGTGATACGAAAACTCAAAAACAAGTACTGATGTCTAGTTTCTTGAGACCTTTTGTTTTTTTTTTTTTTTCTTTTTTTTTTTTGAGGAAGAAGTTTCTTGAAACCTAATAAACTTATTAATCAACAATAAGAAGTTTACCTAATTCTCTAGTCGTGGCAAACAAAGTATACAAAGAGTATATATGTCAAATAAAGCTGCAAACTTTTCTTTTTTTTAATAAGCCAGAAGCTCTTAAGTCATCCTAGATGCTTTACAAGGCTGATCGCATAATTATATGCACCTCTGTTTGATTTAACGAAGTATTCAGGTTATATATATATATATATATATATATATATATATATTAGACTTATTATATGCGCTTTGCTATATAAATAATTGTGTGTATTTTTTTCTTAAGAAAGAGGTAAGATAACGTAGAATAATGTTTAAAAATTAGAGAAAGATAAAGTCCTAAGTTTTAGGCCGAATAGAGAAGATAAAAGAAAAAACTTAAAACTTAGGAACAATAAATTACTCTTTTAACCAATTTGTATTTTTTAATTTAAAATTATTTAACTAAAAGATAAAGGTATTTTAAAGAGTTTAAGAATTTCTATGAGGATATTTTAGTACGTAAAAAAAAAAAAAAAAATTGCATCTCCTTGGTTAGTGATTATATTTTCTCTTTCTTAGGGTTTTGAAACCAAGTATAGGGATTACAATGTTTAGTGTCAATAATTAAATCTTCTCCAATGGTTAACTAATCTTGAAAGAAAGATTGGCAAGAAATAATTTTGTTGCGTCATGATTTTGCAGCAAAACCCTTGATTTAATTCAAACCTCAAAAGGTTCACGTATTAAAGAGAAATGGTCTGTTATTAATAATTTCTTGTGAATCAGCATGTTAGATATTTTAATAGGTAAGCGCTCCCATGTGAATGTTTAATTTTTTTTAAAAGGCAAACGATCCACAAAGAAATGGTAGATGTTGTTATATATATATATATATATATATGCTTCTTTTTAATAAAATCCAAACACATGCATAACTGTATCAAATTATTGTTCTTAAAAATAAAAATAAATAAATAAAAAACAAAAATGGTTTTTCGTGTTGTATTGATTAATGCAATAATGTGTTTAATTGGAAACCTAAGTTTTACCTATATTTTTTTTATATAAATTTTTTTTTTGTAATAAAATAAACAATCCAAAACCAACTGACCATCTCAAAATCTAAGTAATATAAAAAATAAATAAATAAATAAAAACAAAATAACATCTTGATTAGTCATTAGGTAATCCCTAGGTCTAGTCGTTCCATTGGTTCAGTTAGTTTTTATTTATGTTATTATTATTATTATTTAAATGTCTCTAAACAAATAAGATGTTAACATGTTATACATAACTAACATTAAACTAAGGGTAAAAATTATGGATAGTATGTTAAGTGTTGTATATTAATTCCCTCTATGGGAGGATGAGAATCCGAGGACAAAGATAAATAAAAAGGAGATCAATGTTAGAAGAATAGACCTTGGAAAGTACTATAAACAAATCCTCGTGGCAAATATAACAACTCAACCACAAGCCCAAGGAGACCAGAATACCCGAGAAACTCAAGAATACAAACATGTCCTCAAAAGATCCAAGGCCCAGTTCTGAAGAACATCGAGCACAAACCGAGAAAAAGAAGGAAGATTTATCGTTAAACAAGAAAAGGAAGAATGCAGATAAAGCACCCATCCCCTCCGCATTCAATGCTCTGAACCTACTTAGCTAGCTGCATTAATAAGAAAATGACTCCTAAACAGTGTCATTACAACTCATAGCTTGGGGTAGAAACCTTCTAGTAAGGCTCTGATGAGATAAGTATCAAGAGAAATGAACCCTAGCCCTCCAAATGGCCAAGATGCAATCTCGGTGACTATATAAGGCAGAAAGGCCTCTGTGAAAAGGGGATGGAAAATTGGAACAAAGAGAAAAAGAAAGGAACATCATTGTAATCTAAGAACAAGTGTAAATCTGTATCTCAAATGAAACCTGAGAAACATAATGATGGGGAAAGAAAAGTATGACTCGTCCCTGACAAGTTTTGCTCGTCCTTGAGTAGTCGTCCATAGAATATAAAATACCATAGTAATTGGGCCTACTACCCACCCACTATTATTCATGGACTCTTAAGAGGAGCTTGTCCAAACCAAGGAAGGTCGTCCAAACATGGACGATCCCCAATACAAGGTTTGTCTACATGGGCTTATGAATCAAACCACGTGGTGAGATCTTGATACTTCACTGTAACCTCCTGCCAAGCACTTAACTCCCGATGACAATTATAGAAGATAAGAATAAATATCATAACTTCTATAGCGGTTATAAGAATGGAGTGTAAAGCTTCTTACCTCCACAGATGTGGGGGAAGTTACAAGACAAGTAACAGCTCTAATAGTACTATATAAACACTCATTCCTGACAAATAAAGGAAAGTTTTTCTCTTTAGACATTTTTTTTTCCAAAAAATTGGAATTCCAGAATTTGAGAGAGAAACTAACTTCATCATTAGAGGGCTCTTGGCCGATCAACCCCGGTCTCCTTTGATTGTTTGTTTTCCTTTTCAGGCCTTCCAGATCATCGAAGCCTGAAGCATTCAGTCTACTGATTTTCTAAGCATCATCACATAATACAAGCAATCCAAGATTATTGTTAATCAATTTCCTTGTCTCATACTTATTCTTAACACTTATCCTTTCATTTCAAGCTTAACTCACTTAAACAAAGTTAACAAAGGTTGATTGGCATCCCATCTCTATAAATTAATTGTGTGAGGTAAAAAGTTGGTTTGACTTATTTTTGCCCACCACTCCCTCAATTGAATTGAAGCATAGGACTGTATTGAATTCAATTTCCTTGAAAAATATAATATTTTTTGTGTTTAATTAATCAATACAATCATGCATTTGAGTTCCCTATATATCATAATGAGGGAGAAAAAAACATGCATTTGTATTAAGTTGGAGAACCTAAAAAGTATGAGAATATATTCATTTTGTGTGAAATCTATGGTAGGGCTCACACTTCCTGTCAGAGGAGGGGATGAGGGAAACTCCTCTTGTAGGAGTTTCTCCTAAAGTATAACACTCAATAGAATTCACTTTAGTTTTGCCCATAACTTATTGATGAGGTGTACGAAGGCACTATGTCCAATGGGGTTAAGAAAGGGACTGGCACGAAAAGAGAATAGAATAGCAGCCACTTACTTTCAAGTCATGAAAAACACATGAAAAGTATGTGTGTGTGTGTGAGAGAGAGAGAGAGTGAGAGAGCAATTTTTATCAGAATAAATAAGAGAGAATTGTCCATATTAGCATTTAGTATGTTGCTCGTGGGTTACATTGGAACTTAAGCATCTATAATTCTACACCATTCAGGAAGTGAATTGTTCTAATTTGTTTTATATATATATATATATATAGACAAAGTTTAGTTACAAAATTAGTTATAGCCTAAGGCTACAACTTTACTCAATAAAATAAACATTACTATATATTTTGAAAATCTAACCTTTAAATTGCATGTTTTTTACACTTATAGTACACTTGTCAAATTTTATGTCAATCGAATATTATATACTATATGATCTATAAACTTATATTTTATGTATAATTTTAAACTACAAAAACTAGTAATTTAAACAATTTATTGATAGCATAACTATTGATCTTTAATTTTCTAGAAATTTTGCAAGTATGAGGATATAAGAAGAAGATGTAATCCAATAGTAGAATTCTCAAAAATAATTTTAGCTACAAAATTGGTACCTTACTTTATTAAAGAGTCTAAGGGCGTTTGGGCAAGGTTACTGTTTTATTTGTATTATAAGTTTATTCCCTACATATATTTTATCAAAAAAAAGAAAAAAAAAAAAAAGAAAAAAGATATGCATGTGTGTTTCTTCTTCTCATTGTAGTAGCTCAAAAGAACATATATTTTGTATTTATCATTTTTATGCTTATGCTAATGGTTGGTAAGAATTAAAATATTAACAGCATACTAATTTATTTATAGACAGTTACACTTTTGTTTATTCTTTCAACTTTTACTGTAACTACGAAAAGAACATTTTCTACTTGAATATTATCAAAATTTGTCATGCAATATAAATAAAGATGGTATTCAACAATAACACACGAGGGTTACGTGGTTCAGCCTAACGGCCTACATCCATGGAGGAAGCTACATCAATAATATATTATAGTGTAGTACAAATCCTGTGTTACAATAAATCATAACATGTGTATATATAGTAGACTAAACCCTAGACTAATAGACTTCTAGTACAAGTAGGAGACTTGGCTTGCACACAAAGTAGAATTAGGCTTGGGCCTATGCTAATGGGCTAATATATCTCTAACACCCCCTCTCAAACTCAAGATGGAAGTTTGATGACATCTTGAGATTTGATAAAATTGAGAAGGTCCCTTGAATGAAATTTGGCTCTGTGATGGTAAGGCAATGGTCTTGCAGTGTTGATGCGACTTCTGACGGTGGCTTGACTATACCGGAGAGTTTTGACGGCAACAATAGGAAGCCAAAGAAGATGAACGCAGCAAAAAAAAACACTGAGAAAGACAAAGATTGCTCTTAAATATACCGCAAAGACAGAAAACCATGGCCACAAGAACCTGGCTCTGATACCATGTTAGAAGTACTGAAATGTAGTATTGTATTTTTATCATGAAGAAATATACATGCGATGCCTTTATATAGGAGGCATATGTGTGCAGTACAAGTAAAGTGTAGTACAAGTACAAGTGTGCTATACAAGTAAAATAGCTAGGCCTAAAGCCCATAACATAATATACATTAACATGGTATCAGAGCCACTGCTCTGACCTTTTCTTAGCAGTCTTATCTTTATTGGTGTTACTCCACTCTCAACATCGCTTTCGCCATCACAGCAATCGCCGCAACCTCTCGCCGTTGAACCCCCGACGTCTTCCAAACGTTGTCTTCGGGTTCCGAACCTGCAGCCGCGATCGTTGAGGAGTCCAACACCGTACAAGATCACTGCACATGTCATTCTGCCGCGAATATTACTCCGATCATACTTCTGGAGGTATCACTGAGATCGTCTTGGAACGATCTACCTGTTGGTAAAAGTCTCGTAGTCATCGGAGTGCCCATGCACCTGCACACGCCGCCTGAAGCTTCTGCGTCTACGCCCCACGCGCCCCACGCGCCGTTCTCGTTCAAGCTGATGTCACTAGTGACGTCATCAGTGCCATGTCAGCCCTAGCTTACGTCAGCATCCAATCACTTGCTAACATCAGCGCCACGTCATCCTGCTGACATCATCTACGCTGAATGTTGACCGTTGACCATTGACTTTGACCGTTGACTTTTCAGGGTTGTGACGGCAACAATAGGAAGCCAAAGAAGATGAACGCAACGAAAAAAAAAAACACTGAGAAAGACAAAGATTGCTCTTAAATATACCGCAAGGACAGAAAACCATGGCCACAAAGATTGCTCTGGCATTACTGTACTGGTGCAATTACGATTCCTGTCAAGGGAGCAAGTGAAGAAAATGCTGACTTCCTTGGTCGCATGATTGAATGGGATAGTCACAACCACATGATCCTCACATGGATTCGGAATACTTCCATTCCCTCCATCTCCAATCTATTGGGCAGCTTTGATGATGCAAAATTAGCATGGGATATGTTGGCCAAAAGGTACTCCACTACTCACGAATCCATGAAATATCAGCTGGTAGTTGAATTGCATCAACTTCAACAAGAACCAGGGCAATCCATCAATGACTACTATGATCAGCTTCGCTTCATTTGGGACCAAATTGACCTTTCTGATCCAATTTAGGCATGCTCAAAAGATGCTCAACAATATGCTACAGTTAGAGATGAATTTCGTCTCTATGAATTCCTAATGTCACTTCACAAGGACTTTGAGCCCATCCAAGGTCAGCTTCTTAATCGTAGTCCTCCTCCCTCCCTTGATACTGCTATAAACGAGTTGGTTAGAGAAGAAGCTCGGCTTGCAACCCTTCAAGCCCAGAATAAGTTCAATGTTTTAGCTATTACTCCTTCTGCTCATGCCATTGAGCAACCTCAGCAATCAGGTGATTCCTCTGGCTTTAGCAATCGTCGCAAGCAGACCAACAAGAAGTTCTGTAATTATTGCAAGCGTCCTGGCCACACCATTGAGACTTGTTACTGTCACAACAAATCTACTGCTGTTGTTGCTAATACTGAGCCTACTCCACTGATGCCTTCCATTTCAGCTAAGTCCTAGTCTTCTAGATCGACTATCAACCTCTCCCCCACTGAACTATAGGAGATCATAGCTCAGGCTGTTCGTATGGCTGGTAATGCATCTCTTTCCACTGCTCTTTCAGTTCTACCTGGTAAGTCTTAAACTTGGCTTTTTGATTCTGCCTGTTGCAATCACACGACACCTCACTCATCCTTATTCTCCAAACTTGACCCTGCACCACATCCTCTTTATATTCATATAGCTAATGGTTCCACTATGCATGGGAATAGTTTAGGTTTTGTTTCGACCTCTAATCTCTCTATTCCTAGGGTCTTCCATGTACCTGACCTATCCTATAATTTGTGCTCTATGGGACAATTAGCTGAACTAGGATATCCCCTTATTTTTCACTATTCTGTGTGCATTATGCAGGATCCGAGGATGGGGCAAGAGCTTGGGACCGGTCCTAAGGTTGGGCATATGTTTCCCGTGGACAATCTTCATCTTCCACCTGTTGCTCCTGTCTCCGTTGCTGCTGCAGCTGCTGCAGTTTCTTCCTTACCTTCTCTTGCACTTTGGCATTCTCGTCTTGGTCATGCCACATCTACTCGGGTACAACAGTTAGCTTCTAAGGGTCTGTTAGGTTCTGTGTCCAAAGACAATTTTGATTGTACTTCATGTCAGTTAGGAAAACAGCCAGTTTTACCTTTCAATAATAGTGAATCTATCTCTAATAGTATTTTTGAGTTAATTCATTATGATGTTTGGGGACCTTCTCCTGTTACTAATATTGGTGGATCTCGTTATTTTGTTAGTTTTATTGATGATTATTCTCGTTATAGTTGGATCTTTCCTATGAAATCTCGTTCTGAAATCTTACCAATATACAGTAACTTTGCAAAAATGGTTGAAACACAATTCTCCAAACATATCAAAATTTTTCGTTCTGATAATGCTCTTGAATATACTCAATATGCTTTTCAAGCTCTGTTACATTCCTATGGAATTGTACATCATCTAACCTGTCCAGGCACCTCTCAACAAAATGGTCGAGCCGAAAGTAAACTTCGTCATATTCTTGACACTGTCCGTGCTCTTCTTCTTTCTGCCAAAGTTCCTGCCCCATTTTAGGGTGAAGCTGCTCTTCATGCTGTTCATGCCATTAATCGCATTCCAAGTACTGTTATCCATAATCAGACTCCGTATGAGCACCTTTTTGGGTCACCCCCTGACTATCATTACCTTCGCTCCTTCGGATCTGCTTATTTCGTTCTTCTTCAGCCTTATGAGCACAACAAACTTGAGCCTCGATCTAGACTTTGCTGTTTCCTTGGTTATGGTGAAACTCAAAAAGGGTATCGGTGCTATGATCCTGTCTCTCATCGTCTTCATGTTTCCCGTAATGTTGTCTTTTAGGAACACCGCTTGTTTGTTGAACTCTCTCACTTTCGTTCTTCCCTAACTAACTCTTCTATTTTAGACATATTTCCAGATGAGTCTCCTGTTCCTTCTACAGATACTCTTGATCCTCCTTTGGACTTTTCTATTCAATCTCCATATATTTTTTATGATTCTCCTAGATAGGTTGTAGATGAATAGGTTGATGACGAGCTACCCCACCTTGAGCCTAGGTCCCCTGCTCCTGAAGATCCTCCACAAGACATACCACCTCGCCACTTAACCCAGGTAAGATCCATTCCTGCACATTTGCTTGACTATCATTGTTACACTGCCCTTGCTACACTCCATGAGCCTCAAACCTATCGTGAGGCCTCTACTAACCCTTTATGGAAGATTGCAATGAAAGAGAAAATTGATGCATTAACCAAAAACCATACTTGGGATCTGGTTACTCTCCCTCCTAGTCAGTCTGTGGTTGGTTGTAAGTGGATCTATAAGATCAAGACTCGCTCTAATGGGTCCATCGAGCGCTACAAGGCTCGTCTTGTTGCAAAAGGTTTTACACAGGAGTATGGGATTGATTATGAAGAGACTTTTGCTCCAGTTGCCCGTATCTCCTCTATTAGTGCCCTTTTAGCTGCTGCCGCTGCTAGTAAATGGGACTTTTTTCAGATGGATGTTAAAAATGCCTTCCTTAATGGGGATCTGCATGAAGAAGTCT
The DNA here is from genome assembly GCA_963669245.1 of Quercus cerris. NCBI lineage: Eukaryota > Viridiplantae > Streptophyta > Magnoliopsida > Fagales > Fagaceae > Quercus > Quercus cerris. Next base: position 41,021,262 of record OY770013.1, on the reverse strand, counting down.
ATATGCAACCTCCTCCTGGTCTTTCTGTTGAACCAAACAAGGTTTGTTGCCTTCGACGTGCACTTTATGGCCTTAAACAAGCTCCACGAGCTTGGTTTGCCAAGTTCAGCTCCACCATCTTTCGCTTGGGTTACACTACTAGTCCTTATGATTCTGTCTTATTTCTTCATCGCAATGATAAAGGCACCATTTTGCTTCTCCTATATGTGGATGATATGATCATAACTGGTGATGACCTCAGTGGCATTCAAGAACTCAAGGATTTTCTTAGTCAGCAGTTTGAGATGAAAGACCTTAGACATCTCAGCTATTTCTTGGGTCTTGAGATCACTCGTTCCATAGATGGTCTTTATATTATTCAAGCCAAGTATGCATCTGACCTTTTATCTCGAGCTGGACTCACTGACAACAAGACTGTTGACACTCCAGTTGAACTTAATGCGCATCTGACACCCTCGGGGGGGAAACCATTGTCTAATCCCGCTCTTTACAGATGATTGGTTGGCAGCCTAGTTTATCTCACAGTTACTCGTCCAGACATTTCTTATGTTGTTCATCAGGTGAGCCAGTATCTGTCTGCTCCACGAATGACTCACTATGCTGCTGTTCTGTGCATTCTACGATACCTGAAGGGCTCTCTCTTCCACGGCCTTTTCTACTCAGCTCAGTCTCCTCTTATACTTTGTGCATTCTCTGATACTGATTGGGCAAGAAATCCCACTGATCGGAGGTCCACTACAGGTTATTGCTTTCTCCTTGGTTCTTCTTTGATTTCTTGGCGAAGTAAGAAACAAACTTTCGTGGCCCGCTCCAATACTGAAACAGAATATCGCGCTCTTGCTGACACCACCTCTGAGCTCCTTTGGCTACGATGGCTTCTTAAGGATTTGGGTGTGTCCACATCCTCTGCTACTCCCCTTTATTGTGATAACCAGAATTCCATTCATATTGCTCACAATGATGTCTTCCATGAATGGACTAAACACATCGAGATTGATTGTCAGTTTATCCGTTCTCATCTTGTTCATGGTGCTCTCAAGCTTTTCTCCGTCTCCTCCAAAGATCAACTTGCAGATATCTTCATCAAGGCACTTCCTAAAGGACGCACTCGTGATTTGGTTGACAACCTCAAGCTGGTCTCACATCCACCTTGAGTTTGAGGGGGGCTGTTAATGTATATTATGTTATGGGCTTTAAGCCCAGCTATTTTACTTGTATAGCACACTTGTACTTGTACTACACTTTACTTGTACTGCACACATATGCCTCCTATATAAAGGCATCGCATGTATATTCCTTCATGATAAAAATACAATACTACGTTTCAGTATTTCTAACAATATACTAAAAAGGAAATTTTTATTTATAATTTAGTACTTAATCAGTTGTTAATGAATTTTTTTTTTTTTAAAAGAACATCAAGTTCTATTTTGATAGATAATTGATTTGAAATATATTGAGAAACAATTTTTTTTTTTTTTTTTTGTGGCTAACTTTGACCTGATACTTGTTTTACTTTCTATATGTCTACTAATTTAAATAAATATTGATACATTGATCTCTAGAGATAAAATTCTGAGTAAAATAATTAAGATAGGAAAGCCGAAACGTTTTCCTTGTGCTGGTTGCAAGGGGCAAATTAGAGACTTGGATTCACGTTGGTAGAAAATGCAAGCTATAATAAGTGACTAAATTCTCACTATCAGCAAAATAACCTACTCCTTCTCAACAAAAAATAAAAAATAACCTACTCCAAACTTAAAGAAAAACCTTAAAAAAGAAAAGGAAAAACCTTAAATACTCTCTCTCTCTCTCTCTCTCTCTCTCTATATATATATATATACACACACACACACACACATGCTACTTCGTACTGATATCTAGTCTCTAGAGACCTAATAAACTTATTAGTCAACAATTATCTTATTTACCTTTTCTCTTTACTAAGTGGGAATTCCACAATACAAGACATGCTCATTGTAAGAAAAAAGTATGCATATATATAGCATCTCAGGATCAAACACACACATAAATGGAAGAGATGATAAAATCATAAAATAATATATATGGTGATTACAATAGTAACACCAAGACTCCCAAAAAATAAAATTCAAATCTCAAATGTACCCAAAATTTTTTTTCATAATTAACACTAGCACACGATGAAATAAGAATTTTGTTTTTATACCTAATTCTCTGGTCATGACATACAAAGTATACAAAGAGTATATATGTCAAACAAAGCTGCAACATTTTTTTTTCTTTAAATAAGTCCTGAATGCTTGCAAGAATGATTGCATCATTGTATGCGCCTCTGTTTGATTCAACGAAGTTTTCAGGTAAAAAAAACATAGAAATCTCCTATGTCAGTGTAGGAGGTGACAAGTTTTTACTAACAGACTTTTCATGCCAATAGGCCCAACACTATTTAGGCTTTAGCATAACAAACTTTGGATTAGGCTCTGTTAAAAGAGGGGTGGCACTCAAAGCTCATCAATTAAAGATGTGAAAAAAAAAAAAAAAAAAAAGGGGCATCTCTATGGTCGGTGATTATATTTTCTCTTTCTTATAGGGTTTGAAACCAAGTAGAATTACAGTGTTTAGTGTCAATAAGTAAATCTTCGCCAATGGTTAAATCTTGAAAGAAAGATTGGCAAGAAATAATTTGCAGCATCATGATTTCGCAGCAAAACCCTTGACTTCAAACCTCATAAGGTTGACAAATAAAAGAGAAATGGTCTCTTATTGAATAAAATCTTGTGAATCACCTTGTTAAATGTTGGAGCATTTTAATATTAAATAAATAAAATGAATAAAGGTAATAACATAAATGAAAAGATATGGGAGTAAATATGGGAGATGAGGAGTTAGTGAAAATGTTTAATCCCACATTGAAAAGGAGAGAGACTTTTTTATTCTTTTTAATTGTGGTGATTAATGGGCTAAAATGTATTGACTCAGATATTGGGCTAGATACGTGCGCAATGGGGAGGTGAAGAGTGGAGTATTTTTCAGTTTCTCTTTGTGTTATTTCTATTACCGTTGTATTTGCACCAACATTAAATATTTTAATAGGTAAGCGCTCCCACGTGAATGTTTAAATTTTTTTTAAAAGCAAACGAACCAAAGAAATGGTAGACGTTATACATGCTGCTTTTTAATAAAATACAAACACGTGCATAACTATATCAAACTTATTGTTCTTAAAAATAAAAATTAAAAACAAAAAAACAAACAAACAAACAAAAAAGTTTTTTCGTGTTTTATTGACTAATGTGTGTCTAGCTGGAAACCTAAGTTTTATCCTATATATATATATATATTGGTAATAAAATAAACAAACTAAAACCAACTGATCATCTCAAAATCTAAGTAATTTAATAATAAAAAATAAAAATAAAATAACATCCTTGATTAGTATTTAGGTAATCCCTAGGTCTAGTTCCGTTTTGGTTCAGTTATTTTTTTTTTTTTTTTTTTTATAATAAAAAATTGTCTCTAAACAAATAAGAAGTTAAATTGTTTCACATAAACTAACAGTAATTAACCTAAGGGTATAAATTACGTATAGTTTCTTAAGTGTTATATATTAATTCCCTCAATTGAATTGAAGCATATATATGGCTGTATTGAATTCAATTTACTTGAAAAAGATAATATTGTTTGTGTTTAATTAATTAAACCATGCCTTTGAGTTCCCTCTCATAAGGACGAAAAACAAACATGCATTTGTATTAAGTTGGAGAATTTACTTTAGTTTTGCCCATAACTGCTTATTAATGAGGTATGTGTGTGTGTGTGTGTGTGAGAGAGAGAGAGAGAGAGAGAGATAGATCAAATTTCTTCAGAATTGAATCAAGAGAGAATTGTCAATGTCAGCATTTAGTATATGTTGCTCGTGGCTTATATTGACAAGTCACGTATCAACTTATAAACAACCATGGTATAGAGCTTAAGAATCTACTACACCTTTGCAGGGGCGGCTCCATAACATGGTTAGTGTGTTCATTTTAACTTCCTGACTTAAAAAAAAATATATATATATATATATATATATATATTTTTTGTCTACCATAAATAAAAAATGAACACCCTAAAATATAGTTACAAAAACTAATAATTGTGAACACAATTACAAAAATCAATAAGTTGAGTAACAATAAAATTAATGTTGTGGACAACAAAAATACAACAACTAAAAATTTGAGTTGAGTTAAATTGTTAATAAAGTATTACTATAGACACGATAAATAATTAAAGCATTAAGAAAAATTCTTTTTAATAGAGTAATGATATGTACACAACAAATTTTTGTTGAGTTGAAATATTACAATATTTTTAAAAATATTACAACAACAAAAATTTGAGTTGAGTTGAATTTTTATTTTAATAGAAGAAAATAGTAAAACTTTATGTATGTGTGTGTGTGTGTGTGTGTGTGTGTGTGTGTTTTGTGTGATATTAATATATTTAAGTACTTGTTTATTATATTTTGTATAATTTAAGTCTCTTAAAACATCCGCATTAGCTAGTGCAAAAGGGTCTATATAATTGAGCATAAAAACTTAATTTTTGTAGGTGATGTGGGTGATTTTGTGGTTGGTTGTGCAAAATTTGGCTCTTATGTCATTTTATACGGATTAATATGAATGTTTTTAATGACCATTCTAAAAAAAAATCCTAAAACCACTGCTGCACCTTTGAGATGGGAATTGTACCAATTTGTTTATATATATATATATATATATAAGTTGCCTTTGTAGTTAATCATACTTCTTCAACAAGTACCAAGTACCAACCAACATGTGTTCCTTTTCTTTTCTTTTCTTTTCTTTTTTTTTTTTTAAAAAGGTAGCAAGTTAACGACCTTCCAATGGATCTGTTGAAACTTGTAAAGTCACATAAAAATATCATTCTTACATAGCTATACTCATGAATAAATTCTCAAACTTGAGATAAGATCATACTATTTTGTAAAACACAAACTATAATTTGTTCAAATAGTGCACAACTATTTTAAATTTCCACTTTTTTTTTTATTTATAAATTAAAGTCCCACACTTATGTCCCTCAAAAAATTACCAATTGCATACATAACAAATGGTACAAGACCTAATGCTCTTTTTAAACCTCACGTTCTTCTTATATACAGTTTTTATTTTAATCAAGGAAGTCAATTCCGTACCGTACCGGCCGATATATATCGTACCGGTCAGTGCACCAGTACCATAACCCTCTTGTTTCGTATCGGAAAAATACTGGCCGTACCGGCCACGTACCAACTGTACCGGCAAAATCTGGCTGTTTTGGCCGGTAAATGGATACCGGGCCGAAACACGAAAAGTCTCATTTGTAAGGAAAGAAAACAGAGAAGAAGGAGGAAAGGAAGAAGACAACGACGAAGCGGGGGTGGCACCATGAAGCAACTACTTCTTCTTCTTCTTTCCCTTTTTTTCTTCTTCTTCTCTGTCGGTCTATCCGTCTCCCTCTCATTTTTTTCTTCTTTTTTTTCTTTTTTTTTCTCTCTTTTTTTTCTTCTTCTTCTTTTTTTTTTTTTTTTTTTTGAACTTTGGTATGTATGTGGTCTAGTTTCTCACTTTCTCTTTCTTTGTTTTGTATTTGTTTTTGAAGTTCCCTAAGCTCTCCACGTGACTACCGTACACTGCCAAGCATTGGAAATATTAAAAGCTTTTAATTTTTGGAAAAATGATGAGCTCTCCAAGTGAAAGGCTGAAAGCTCTCCATCACTTCTTTTCAGCTTTGGCCTTTGAGCCCAAATAATGTGACATAATGTACATGTATTGCCATATTGTCACGGTATTGCAACAAATTTATATTTAAAACAATGTTAATATTACAACATTTTAAATCATTTTTGTCATAATTTGTCGTATAAGAAGTTGTAAGTGATGAAAATGTGAACCCACATACACTCACAATTTTTTTCACCCCTCACAACTTATCATATAAGGAGTTGTGATAAAAGTTAATAACTCCATAAAATTAAAAATATATATATATATATATATATATATATATAAAATTGCCAATGTGATATATTGAGTTATTAGAAATATAATTTTGTATATTGTATAAAATAGTAAAAAATAACGGTAAATTCAAAACGGTACACCAATATTGATTGGTATCCGAAATATATCGTACCGCTAGCCAAACCGATACAGCCTCCGGTACGGTATTGACTTCTTTGATTTTAACACTACTTTTTTTTCTATATATATTTTTTCCTCATTTTCAATAAATAAAGTAAATAAGCAAAAAAAAGAATATCCAAACATACAATGGAAGAATTTATAATTGATGAAAATCAAATGCTTGATGCTTTGGCAAATGAAGTGAACTGGCTGAAGCAACAACATTCCAGCCTCGATATTTGAGATTCAAACTTTATCTATCTCCTCCCACTATTTACCTAAAAACAATTTATCACAACTAACAATGACTAATTTTATATATTATAGCACAATAGTACTCAATTACTTTTTTAAACGTTTTTTTTTCTCAATTATAAGTACACGCACATGACTTTCATCCAATTTCAACAAATAAATAAAATGAACTAATCTAAACACGAGTAATGAATGAAAGGATCTATAGTTGATCAAGATTAAATACTCGTAGCCTTAGTCAATGAAGTGAATGTGGCTGATGATCCCAATGGCAGTGTTCCAGCCTCGATCGTAAACGTATCATAACGGAGGAAAAGCTCCACCAACGTTACCCTAGACAACAACACCACCAAATCTTTTCCTGGACACTGTTTATTCTCCACTGTAGGATCATCAATCTCCCTCCCATTTGACCAATAAACATACTTCAAAAGCTTCTCTCCTTCCCCCACAAACCTATGGCCCACAAACTCCTCAGGATCCTCAAAAACCTTTGGATCTTTAGTAGCAAATGGTTGATATCCAAAGATCATCTCCCCTTTCTTGATCTCAAAAGCAGCATCATGGCTATTGACTACCAAATTTTCCTTTGCCTTACCGTATTGGAATGGAACTGGAGGCTCAATTCTTAGTGCTTCATAAACCACTGACTTAGTCAATGTCATCTTATCCAACGCTGATAAAGTAACCCCACCTTCAGCTCTAACAATGGTCCTAATCTCATCACACAATTGACGGTGTAACTTTTCTCCTGCTAAGCCAACCCACTTGAGCAAAGCAGGAAACAAAACTTTCATTCCACCATAAGCATTGAAACCAGCCATAAATACTAAATTATGACAAGCTTCATTTCTTTTAATCCCACATTGCTGAGCTTCGTCAAAGATGGAAGACATAGACGCGTAAAATGCATTATAAAGCTTCTTATAGCCAGATTTAACAAGAAAAGGTGGTAATGGGATAGAATGGAGTAGTAAATCTTCAAGAAAGTTAAACAACTTTGGTAACCCTAGTGTCATCAATGGTGCAAGTTGAAAAAACAACCATTTATCAAAGAGTGTCGGACCCTTTGATCCAATACTTGTATCTAAAGGGTTTTGATCACAAAAGAGCCTAAACACAAAGTCAAAAGACATGCTATCACTAAGGGTGTTGAAGTATGATTTGCCCTTGTCAGATACTTGGTCTTCAATGTTGATGAAAAGCTCAGACAAGCAGCTTCTGAAAAGTGGGATGAATTTATCATGACGAGAAGCAAGAATAGAGAAAAACAAGCCCTTAAGACGGGCATGTTTGGGTTCAGACGGGTCAAGAAAAGCACAAACACGATAACCACCAAAGTAAGCTGTGGAGGGCATGTAAGTACCATCTAAAACGTCTAGTTTTTGGACTTTGGAAGTATCAAAGAGGATGGGAAAGCTGATAGCATCAAGGAGAGCAATGACATTAGAGTTGGAGGATATGAATGGTCCTGGAGGCATGTTGGTTCGGAAGACAGTGGATTGGTGTTCTTGAATTCGGGTTTGGAAGAAGGTGTCTTTTCCTAGGCGGTAAAAGTAGTCAAGGCGATCTTTGATGGGACCAAAAAAGGGTAGGCCATAGTTGCCTGGGATGGGCTTTAAAGGGAGGTCTGTTGAAGGAGAGCCATTACTGGAAGAGGATTGGAGCTTGGAAGGAGATGAGTAAGAGTTTGAAGACATGGTTGGGTTGGGCGATCAGGAAATGACCAGTTGTTGGGGATTTGGAAATGTATAATTGTTGTTTTGAGTAAGAGAGTAACTGGGTTATATATAGAATTTTTTGGCCATCCACCCAAAAAAAAAAAAAATTCCTCTCTCACCCGAAAAGTGGCTGAACAGTTGTTGCAAAAATTTATGTGAGAGTAATGTTTACACCTTAAAGTCAACAATGATGGCTTTTGAAAAAAAAAAAAAAAAAAAAAAAAAAAACCCAAAACACCCAAAACATAAACGTGGAAAGTGCAAAACGTGGGAAGCACAACTCACGTTTTGCATTTCAGCATTTTTTTTTTTTTTTTTGGTTTTTGAGCCGAAATCTTTGACTCTTTTTTTTTTACAGGGTCTGTTTGGATAGCACTTATTGTTGTTAAAAGTTGCTAAAAACTGATTGTTGCTGAAAACACTGTAGCAAAATAATTTTTAAATGTGTAAATAGTATTGTGGGACCCACTTTTAATATTAAATATTGTGTGAACAGTGTATGAACAGTGCATGAACAGTGCATAAACAGTGACGCACAGTACATGCACAGTGAATTTTGTCTCCAAAGTCAAAAAAGCCGGCAGAAGAGAAAAAAAAAAAAAAAAAAAAAAAAAAAGGCAGAAAACGTGAATCATAAAACGTGCCACAACTTTAAGTGCAATCCAAACGCAGGCATAGTATACAGTGTGTACTGTTTATAGATCATAAATTTTACTTTTCATTAACTTTTTCATTAATAATAGCCTTTACAGTACTATTCACACATTTAAAAATTATTTTACTACAGTATTTTTTAGTTTTTAACTATATCCAACCAAATCACTAAGTGGTGTTTATATTGGGTAGATTTTTTTTATTTTTTCTATTATTTATGGGTACTATAATACTTTTTGCTACTATTTATAATACTCACTTATCCATAAATAGTACCAAAAACCATTAACCTTGACTGTTCTTTAAACTCCAAAAATCGATCTATGTAAAAAAATTAGTGAACTGTACAAACTGTGGTTAAACCGTCCAAATTTGTAAATTATGAACAGTTCTTGTGGATCAGGACAAAGTTGAAAATAAAATAAAAAATAAAAATAAGAAGAAGAAGGTACTTTTTTTTTTTTTTTATGAAAAAAGGTATTTACGGTACCCACCTTATAACTTCCAAGAAGAATAAATCAGTACAAAGAAAAAAAAAAAAAAAAAGCTACAAGATCTAACTAAGCCTCCATTTTGGATACAGATTATAAATGAAAATTATTTTACTATTTAATTTATTTTTGTTTTTATTTGTAAATTTTATTATACTTTTTAATACTATTTATAACTTCATCTTACTATTTTAATTAACTTTTATCTTTACATATAGTATTTTTAGTAATAAATTTTCAATTTCAACCAAAGTTATCCAAATCTCAAATCTCCGATAACTTGCAACGACCAGTCGCCTGATGCAAGTCAAAGCTTCTGCCTTGTCATCCGTTGCAACTTTCAGTCGAAGACCGGCGATATGATCTCTAAAAACCAGCGGTAGTTACGGCAATGGCTCTGAAACTCTCTCTCTCCCTTTCTCCCTTCCTCTCACTGTTTTGTTTTATCTTCTTTGTTTTTTTTGCTAAGACCTCTTTGTTTTGTTTGATAAAGCTGTACGTAATACATAGCCTAGTAAAAAACGCCTTGACTGTCTCGGCCATCGTGTACCACAGACGTCAGATCATATAACTATTGATATTCTATTCATGCATTATTGAATTACAGTACCAGTGTCCCATAATAGCACTACTACCACTGTACCTTAAGCTTCATCAACTACGTTTTTTATAATCAGTAAATCAACTCTGACATTGTTATGCATTTAATTATATATTTGTTTATTTATTAAATTTGTTTTGAATTTTTTTTTTTTAATGTTATAAAAGTTATGATATAAAAAATACATTTGAAATATAGATTTTTATATTTATTTAAGGATTACTTTAGTCAAATTTTGTATTTATATTAATTTAATATCTTTAAATAGTTATTAAATTAATAATGACGTCATCACGATTCGACTTCAATTTGATTTTAAACCTCTCTTTTACAGTTTATTAAACAGTTCGGATCTGAAAATCATATTTTACTGTACTATTTCAATTAACTTTTAGTTTTATTTACCGTATTTTCAACAAAAAATTTTCAATTTACAATAAATAAATTATTCCCAAATAGAAATTTAATATATAAATGCACGTGGGCTAAACAATGCCTTAAGTGTATCAATGCCTTGAATATTGGTGTGAATGATTACAAATTTAACTTCAAAATATAGCTCAAATTAAACTTCTTCTTCTTCTTTTTTTGGTTAATAATAATAATACCTTGCACTTATATTAGTTTAGATTTAATTTGTTATTTTTTAAAAGTAGTTTAACATTATTCTCCCTCCATCCCAAATTATTACCTTATTGGTCTTGTATTTTATTTTGGAATTTCTCAAAATTTTGTAATGTTTTTAAAATTAAAAGCTATTAATTTAAGGAATTTTCTATTATGTCCTTACCAAGCATAAACACTTTAAACATAATTTTCTATTTTGGAAAATTCTATCTTTTCTAATCAGGCGACAACATAATAAATGAATCCCTTAAAAAGTTAGGTTTTCTAAACAGAATTTGGTATGAAAAAAAGTACTATTTTTTTTATATAAAATAAAAATTTTACTCTTATCTAATTTAAATATATATATATATATATATATATGTAAAATTTCTTCTTAACTATTGTACTTAGACTAATGTTGCCATTTACTATATTGGCAAACGGTAAAAAATACCATTAAATTTTTGTGTACCCAACTACCCAATAGCCCATAGGGACCATGTGCTGGGTATTATTTTGTTTTTTCCGATAATAACGAGCTGATATATTATAATTTTTGTTTAAATATAATAATTTGTAGGTACCTCACTCACTATTTTGTAGTATTGTGCTATTCATGATGCTCGCATTGGCTTAGAACATGGAAAAAGAGTGAAGAGTGTGTTTTTTTTTTTTTTTTTTTTTTTCCTTAACAGCTGTCAGTGAGGAGATTACATATATACTCCTATCAGTTTAATAAAAATTCGCAACAATATTTCTAATCATTTTGTTCATTTTTTAGGATTTTATTCCTCGAATAACTACCCTTTTTTTATAAATGAATTTGAAACATTTTATTAAGACTTTGGTGTAAGATGTGAAATTTTAATGATTTAATTTGGATCTCCAAAATCTTTAAATCTGATTAAACTAGTTTATATAAAAACTAAAATGAAAAATACCATTAAATTTTTGTGTTCCCAATTACCCATAGCCCATAGGGACCATGTGCTGGGTATTATTATTATTATTATTATTTTATAATAACGAGCTGATATATTATAATTTTTGTTTAAATATAATAACTTGTAGGTACCTCACTCACTATTTTGTAGTCTTGTGCTATTCATGAAGCTCGCATTGGCTTAGAACATGGAAAAAGAGTGAAGAGAGTGTGTGTATGTGTTTTTTTTTTTTTTTCTTAACAGTTGTCAGTGAAGAGATTACATACATACTCCTATCAGTTTAATAAAAATTCGCAACAATATTTCTAATCATTTTGTTCATTTTTTAGGATTTTATTCCTCGAATAACTACCCTTTTTTTTATATAAATGAATTTGAAACATTTTATAAAGACTTTGTTGTAAAATGTGAAATTTTAATGATTCAAATTGGATCTCCGAAATCTTTAAATCTGATTAAACTAGTGTATATAAAAACTAAAATGAACAGATTTGGCGGGACAAAAATTTAATTATAATATTTAATATGATGGTGTGTTCCACCAAAAAATTCATCATTTCTCAGTGGCGGATCCAAGAATTTTTCTCATGGTATTCCTTAAAAAGTATAAATTATACCATGCATCTAATTAAAAGAGAAATTTATATATTAACAATAATAACAATAAAAAAACACGTAAACACATAAAGTTTACAATTGTCTTCTACAAGTTTTTATATTTTAAAATCGGTGCATGATATTCTCATTATCAATGCTACAAACTACATCTCTTTCAATGTACACAACCAAGCAATCATTCATCCACTGAATGTAGAACAAAGAGTAAAATTTAATTTTATTGGCATATAAAAAAAAAAAAACTAAGGGTGTTCCCAAATTTTTTTGAAAGGGTAGACAAATAAAAATTTTTAAATTATTATATATATAAAAAAAAAAAAAAAATCAGGTCACCCAGGCCTTAAGGTGGCGCCGCCCTTGTCCTTTCTCACCAGTGTTTTGAATACTTCTTTCTTGCATATTAACTTAAAATTTGTAATTTTATTTTTTATTTTTTATTTTATAAATTTAATATATTATAACGGGAAGTTAGAAATTAACATGAATGTGTTTGCTGAAAACAAAAGAAAATGCTAGTTGAATTATAACTCTTTCCTTTCAAAAAATAGATTTATAAGACTCTTAAAAATTGTAAAAGCATTTGAGGTAGTGGTTAATTGATTACAACAAGTTAACGGAAGCCATGGTTGTGAAAGAATTAATATTGATTATTATTGAAGTTTTGATGATGAGGCAAACAAAAGGAAAGAAATTGGAGACATCAATTGCTTGTCATGTGGTTTGAATTTTGAGTAGTGTTAGGGGTATTGTAAACTTTAGTACATTAAAAGCTTACAAATTGATGTATCACGTTAATTATAAAGAGGTAATTCAAATATTCATTAATGAGATGGGGATAAATGAGGCGAGTAGGAGTATTGGGTCGTGGGCCATGCCCAATGATGTAGGGTAGCCCGAGAAGGGTCAAACAGTAAGATAAGCATGTGAGGCAATGAGACAAGGATAAGGACAAGTAACGACGAACAAAGGTTGTCTCCCGAGAATCCAAACTTCCTCAGGAAACATTGTGGGGGATTGGATCCGGTCACCTAGAGAATACCGTGCAAGAGGGTACCATACTTCTAAGGAAAAGTTTCAGATAAAAGAGTATACAGTGAACCAGAAAATATCTGAGAAGAATGCTACTACCACCACATTAAATGCTCTGCACCTAACCAACTGGCCATATTTATGTGGAAATGATGTCTGAACAGTGATATTGAGCCTTACAACTACACACATACGTTTCAGGAAGGCTCTGATGGAACAAGCATCCAGAAGATTACTTATACCATCAACAGGCGGAAGGCTGGGATTAAAAAGGAATAGGACTATATAAAGAAAATACCCTTGTGAGAAATGAGGCATGTACTGACTAGAAAAACAAACAAAACAAAAGGAGAACATCTTGTACTTAGAAAAACTTGAGTGAATATAAGAACACTTCATCCTTGGACTTAACCGAGGAGAGTTATTCTCTTCAAACTATGTTTTCTTATCTTTCTGGCGCAAATCCAATCTACTGTGACCCATACATGATTTGCTAAGTCTTACCTGTAAGATCCACTGTCTAACAAATATATTGTTTTGGGCTCTTTGGGCCATCATTCATTTCTAGCGAGCTGAGGGTCTAAATCTAGTCCTTACACCTACTAATCACATTTATTGTCATATCATTTTATAAGCTCAATATAGTAAAACTTGTAATATCGTTTAACATTTTTTTTAAGTGTTTTTTTCTTCTTTTTTTTTAATGTGTATAGGAGAAAGAGAAATATTATTGAAAATTTGAGATTATTTTTTTGCCCACTAGTGACAACTTGACATCTGGTATTTATTGTAAAAAATTGTGTGGACATAAAATTTCTCATAGGAGAATAATAAAGAGTGACGGATTATTGTATATTATGGATGAAGGACTTAAATTGTATAATGATTAAGGATCCTTCATTGAGCTTTTATATCATAATTGTTTTTGGGATAGATATAGCATAATTTTTAAAATAATTTTGATCATCTCCATGCTAATGGTAAATAAATTCAATCCTAATCTAGTCATCTCAATCATGAATTCATGATAAAATGACTCACAAAAAAAAATTCATGATAAAACGGCAATTGAATTAGGTTCATGTCAAGAAACACGTTATATGCGTTGTTTTAAAAACGGATCGGACCAGTTGGTCTAACCAGTTCAACCGAGAATCAGGAGCCAGTCCAGTCTGGTAAAAACTCCTAAAACCGATGAAACCCAGTCAACAACCGGGTTGAACTGGGAATTTTGATAAAAACAGTTCAACTCTTGGTTCGGTTTTTAAAACCATGGTTATATGAGATAGATCAATCAAAATACGTAACCAACTAATCATGTACCAAAAAATTGAAAAGTGGAACAAATCAAACAAAAAAGGATACTTCGAAGAAACGGCTTTTGGAAATCAGATGATATTAATGAATCCTCCGTTGTGGAAGGATCAAGCTCAACCTATTCGGGAAAAAAAAAATCATCCCTTTCCCAAATAACCAGCAAAACCGCTTAATATTTGTAAATAGAGATTCATACTTTCCTTTTTAATATGAGTTAACACCAAATTTTTTATATACTCTCTTACAAACTCACCTAATTGAAACACAAATTCGCCCAATTGAAACACATCCGGTGACACTTTTGGTGTTACCATACTTTTCCTATTAATTTTAATCTCTACTCATCCATACACTTATTAAAAATATATAAATAAAAATAAAATAAAAAAATTACTTTTCCACAGCTTCTGTTAGATATATAAGTGTGAGAGAAGTCTCACATTGAATAATAATGAGAAGAATGAATAGTTAATATAACATAATTGAGCACACACTCATAGAAATTAGTTCTTTTGGATTAAGTGTATCTCTATCATGGTTTTTAGATCTGAATCGTTTAATGAACTGTAAAAAGAAGAGATTTAAGGTTTTGGAGGTCAAATTGATGTCGAACTATAATGATGTCATAATTAATATAATAATTATTTAAAATATAAATAAATATACAATATTAGTACAAATTTAAAATATATATATATATATATCTAAAATGTCCAATTAAATATAAAAATCTATTCTTCTGAATTATATATGGCCACTTGTTAGATTTATTTGTATTTGTGCTCATATTTAATTATTTAAAAATATATATAAAATAGTATTTGTGTTGCACGGCAACAACGTGGTACCTATGAAATTATGAATACATTAATTTAAATAAAAAAGTGATGATATTTGTATTGCATGGCCACATCGTGGCACACTAGGAAGAACAAAATAGAAAAACTCTAACCACTAGTAATGCTAAACGTGGCATCCCCGTTAATAATCTTACCTACCCCAGCTACAA
This sequence comes from Quercus cerris, assembly GCA_963669245.1. Taxonomy (NCBI): domain Eukaryota; kingdom Viridiplantae; phylum Streptophyta; class Magnoliopsida; order Fagales; family Fagaceae; genus Quercus; species Quercus cerris. The sequence goes on along the minus strand of OY770013.1, from coordinate 41,005,859 downwards.
CCCCACTTGACCCCTTCTCTTTCTTTTCTTTTGGCGGCTGAAGCCATATTTTATTATAACTTCTCATTTTTGTTTCCTTTACCTCTCTGTCTCTCTTTGCTGTAGATTTAAAGATTAAGTCTCTTTTTACTTCAGATTTGAAGATTATGAATCAATGAAACTAAAGTACCTCAAAAAATTATCAGATCCTTTGTTCCTTCAATTTTTCTTTTTCATTTTTCACTTCTTTTAGATTCGTTCATAACTTCCTGCTGGTGTATTAGCCGAATTTCACCGGAACAGATGAAACAAAAAGGAACCGTGTGAACTACTAGAACCATTCATGGTTCTCAGAACCGGGTGGTGGGACTGCAGTTCGTACGAGTCCTTGCTTTTTTTGCATAGGACGGTTCTTGATGTTAAACAGACCGCAAAAGTGAACGGTTTGAGGGTTTTCCGGTTGAACCGTACCTATCGGTCTGGGTTTCAAAACCATGATCTCTATATATTAAGAGGATTCAGAATGTTAGTTATGGTTTCATAAAATGTCAAAAATATCCAAAATCTAATTAGATAATCTTTATTCCTAAAAAAAAAAAAAAGGTTAAAATTGTAGTTCAACAAATTAAAAAATAATAATAATAACAGAGAAACTTTTTTTTTTTAATAATTAGCATACTTTCTATCTAAACATATCTCACGTAGTCATGTACGTTTGATATTGTAAAGTTGTGATTTACAGCTATTTTATATTGGCTTTAATTCCGTGCCAAATTTGATTGTAATTGTGTTCAATCTTGTGTACCCTGTATTTTATTTGGAATTTCTTGTAAGGGTTGTGTGAGTGAGAGAGAGTGTGAAAACTCAATGCAAAGTGAAGAGCAAGAAGTTTTCCCTGGTATCTTGCGAGAAGCTTATCCGTGAAGTGAAGCATGTGCCCTGCATATGACTAGAATGTGAAGAGTCAAGACAGGTTGGTGATAGCTGGTTTTCGCGAGTGTCTCACAAGTAAGATATTCCTGCGAGATACCTGCAAAACATTTTGTTTTGCCAATCTGTCATATCTGATACACACTATCTATACCCGAACTATATATACCCACGTTACCCATAAATGTCGAGGAGTGCTTCTGAGAGAAAATCATAGCCACAACCCTTGAGAGTTAGATATTGTTATACTCACATTTCTCTACACAATACATTGTGATTTTTTCTCAACTCTTACATCTCCATTTTTATATCATTGAGAGATTAATAGCCCAAACACTTACCACACCCTTTTAGAGTGTCAAGTGATGTTTTGGTACTGCTGGGAAGTATTGAAAGAAGCCAAACTTTGGTAGATGCAATCAGGCGTATTGCGAGATCTGGAGAGCTAGATAAGATGCAGTTCTGAGAAGCCTTATTGGAGTAGAAGCTTGAAGGGCTTAGGTGCATCAAGTAGATTAGACTTGGAAGGTCTCTTGCTACTCATATATCTTAATTGATTGTCTAGTTGATCGATTTACTGCTTAGAGGGCAGCGGAGAGGTTTTACGCCAAGTACTTCGATTTCCTTTTCGATAACACATCGGAGTGTTATGTTGTGTTTACATTCTTCTTCCATTTTCTTTTAGCTTTCATTTTACTGTTGTGTTTTAATGATTATGGCTTAGAGTAATTATATTTTTTATCCGCTCGCATTTACTCTATTCCACACTTAGTATAAGTTAGAGTAAAATCAATTGAGCCGTAATATTTAATTTGGGGGTCTAAACAGCTCTTGTGTTTTAACACATTTTTGAGCTTTCAGATTTTTTTTTTTTCCACCTAAAAATTAGCACACACTAAACCTAGCAGTTTACTTTATTTCAAATCCTAAAATTTAGTTTTATAAAAATCCTTTTATGTGTAATCTTAATAACAATAGATAAATTCAAATTGAAAAATTATATTAAACTTAAAATATATATATTTAAAAAAAAAAAAAAAAAGTCTCATCACACTTGCGGAGCGCGTGTGATAGGGCTAGTGTTAATTATTCAAGTAATCTCTATATTATGATGAATATTATTTATATCTATCCATTAATTATAATCTTCCTTCTAAAAAAAGTAATCTAATCCAATTATTACAAAGCCCAAATTTATGATCTTGAATTGTGTTTAGGGTAGAATTTTAGAAGTCTCACCCGACCTTCAACAAAGGTGGCTGGAGAATGAGATAATGATATGACCTACGCTGCTACTTTCGTCCTTATACCGTACAATGATGGTGGGAAATTAAAATTTGTACAATTCAAACAAGCATTAAAAAAGTTACGTGCTAAATTTGCTACGGTCTTATAATAAATGAGCTTTAAAGTTTAAACCCATGTAAAACATATTCTTTATAATCTTTTTAGTTTTTACAAGTCAATATAGTTGAAGTCTTGGAAAGGTATGCCCCACAAACTTGATTAGTCTTTAGGTAATCCCTAGGTCTAGTTCCGTTTTGGTTCAGTTATTTTTATTTTTTATTTTTTTTTATAATAAAAAATTGTCTCTAAACAAATAAGAAGTTAAATTGTTTCACATAAACTAACAGTAATTAACCTAAGGGTATAAATTACGTATAGTTTCTTAAGTGTTATATATTAATTCCCTCAATTGAATTGAAGCATATATATGGCTGTATTGAATTCAATTTACTTGAAAAAGATAATATTGTTTGTATTTAATTAATTAAACCATGCCCTTGAGTTCCCTCTCATAAGGACGAAAAACAAACATGCATTTGTATAAAGTTGGAGAATTTACTTTAATTTTGCCCATAACTGCTTATTGATGAGGTGTTAATATTAAACATATAGAAGTGATTTTACTTCAATAATTTCTTACCCGATTGAGGAAAAAAAAAGTTATTTAGTTAGAAATTAGAATTACTCAAGCCAAAGAAAGAGTGGGAGGAAATTACATTTATATCCCCTACTATGTCTCATACATACATAGGGTTAAGAAAGAAAGTGCAGAAAACAAAAATAGAACAGCAGCTAGTACCTTTCAAATTAGAAAATCTCTGTAGAGGGTTCTGGGAGGAGACAGGAGTACGAAGGGATTGTGTCCCGTGGGGTTAAGAAAGGGACTGAAGAAAAGAGAACAGAATAGCAGCCACTCCCTTTCAAGTCATGAAAAACTCATGAAATGTGTGTGTGTGTGTGTGTGTGTGTGTGTGAGAGAGAGAGAGAGAGAGAGAGAGAGAGAGAGAGATCAAATTCCTTCAGAATTGAATCAAGAGAGAATTGTCAATGTCAGCATTTAGTATATATTGCCGTGGCTTATATTGACAAGTCACGTATCAACTTATAAACAACCATGGTATAGACTATAGAGCTTGAGAATCTACTACACCTTTGCAGTGGCGACTCCATAACATGGTTAGTGTGTTCATTTTAACTTCCTGACTTAAAATATATATATATATATATCTATATATTTTCCAAAAATATTATATATATATATATATATATATATTGTCTACCATAAATAAAAAATGAACACCCTAAAATATAGTTACAAAAACTAATAATTGTGAACACAATTACAAAAATCAATAAGTTGAGTAAAAACAAAATTAATGTTGTGGACAACAAAAATACAACAACTAAAAATTTGAGTTGAGTTAAATTGTTAATAAAGTATTACTATAGACACGATAAATAATTAAAGTATTAAGAAATTTTTTTTTTAATAGAGTAATGATACGTACACAACAAATTTTTGTTGAGTTGAAATATTACAATATTTTTAAAAATATTACAACAACAAAAATTAGAGTTGAGTTGAATTTTTATTTTAATAGAAGAAAATAGTAAAACTTTATGTATTTGTGTGTATGTGTTTTGTGTGATATTAATATATTTAAGTTCTTGTTTATTATATTTTGTATAATTTAAGTCTCTTAAAACATCTGCATCAGCTAGTGCAAAAGGGTCTATCTAATTTAGCATAAAAACTTAAGTTTTGTAGGTGATGTGGGTGATTTTTGTGGTTGGTTGTGCAAAATTTGGCCCTTACGCCATTTTATACAGACTAGTATGAATATTATTAATGACCATCACAGAAAAAATTCCTAGAACCACTACTACATCTTTGAGATGGGAATTGTACTAATTTGTTTATATATATATATATATATATATATATAAGTTGCCTTTGTAGTTAATCATACTTCTTCAACAAGCGCCAAGTACCAACCAACATGTGTTCCTTTTCTTTTCTTTTTCTTTTAAAAAAAAACAAACAAAAAAAGGTAGCAAGTTAACGACCTTCCAATGGATCTGTTGTAACTTGTAAAGTCACATAAAAATATCATTCTTACATAGCTATACTCATATATAAATTCTCAAACTTGAGATAAGATCATACTATTTTGTAAAACACAAACTATAATTTGTTCAAATGGTGCACAACTATTTTTAATTTCCACTTTTTTTTTAATAAATTAAAGTCCCACACTTATGTCCCTCAAACAATTACCAATTGCATACATAACAAATGGTACAAGACCTAATGCTCTTTTTAAACCTCACTTTTTTCTTATATACAGTTTTTATTTTAAACACTACCTTTTTTTTTTCAATATAATTTTTTTCTCATTTTCAATAAATAAAGTAAATAAGCAAAAAAAAAAAAAAAATCCAAACATAAAATGGAAGAATTTATAATTGACGAAAATCAAATGCTTGATGCTTTGGCAAATGAAGTGAACTGACTGAAGCAACAACATTCCAGCCTCAATGTTTGAGATTCAAACCTTATCTATCTCCTCCCACAATTTACCTAAAAACAATTTATCAGAACTAACAATGACCAATTTTATATATAATAGTACAATAGTACTCAATTATTTTTTTAAACATTTTTTTTCTCCATTAAGTACACATGACTTTCATCCAATTTCAACAAATAGATAAAATGAACTAATACAAACACGAGTAATGAATGAAAGGATCTATAGTTGACCAAGATTAAATACTCGTAGCCTTAGTCAACGAAGTGAATGTGGCTGATGATCCCAATGGCAGTGTTCCAGCCTCGATCGTAAACGTATCATAACGGAGGAAAAGCTCCACCAACATTACCCTAGACAACAACACCACCAAATCTTTTCCTGGACACTGTTTATTCTCCACTGTAGGATCATCAATCTCCCTCCCATTTGACCAATAAACATACTTCAAAAGCTTCTCTCCTTCCCCCACAAACCTATGGCCCACAAACTCCTCAGGATCCTCAAAAACCTTTGGATCTTTAGTAGCAAATGGTTGATATCCAAAGATCATCTCCCCTTTCTTGATCTCAAAAGCAGCATCATGGCTATTGACTACCAAATTTTCCTTTGCCTTACCGTATTGGAATGGAACTGGAGGCTCAATCCTTAGTGCTTCATAAACCACTGACTTAGTCAGCGTCATCTTCTCCAACGCTGATAAAGTAACCCCACCTTCAGCTCTAACAATGGTCCTAATCTCATCACACAATTGACGGTGTAATTTTTCTCCTGCTAAGCCAACCCACTTGATCAAAGCAGGAAACAAAGCTTTCATTCCACCATAAGCATTGAAACCAGCCATAAATACTAAATTATGACAAGCTTCATTTCTTTTAATCCCACATTGCTGAGCTTCGTCAAAGATGCAAGACATAGACGCATAAAATGCATTATAAAGTTTCTTATAGCTAGATTTAACGAGAAAAGGTGGTAATGGGATTGAATGGAGTAGTAAATCTTCAAGAAAGTTAAACAACTTTGGTAACCCTAGTGTCATCAATGGTGCAAGTTGAAAAAACAACCATTTATCAAAGAATGTTGGACCCTTTGATCCAATACTTGTATCTAAAGGGTTTTTATCACAAAAGAGCCTAAACACAAAGTCAAAAGACATGCTATCACTAAGGGTGTTGAAGTATGATTTGCCTTTGTCAGATACTTGGTCTTCAATGTTGATGAAAAGCTCAGACAAGCAGCTTCTGAAAAGTGGGATGAATTTATCATGACGAGAAGCAAGAATAGAGAAAAACAAGCCCTTAAGACGGGCATGTTTGGGTTCAGACAGGTCAAGAAAAGCACAAACACGATAACCACCAAAGTAAGCTGTGGATGGCATGTAAGTACCATCTAAAACGTCTAGTTTTTGGACTTTGGAAGTATCAAAGAGGATGGGAAAGCTGATAGCATCAAGGAGAGCAATGACATTAGAGTTGGAGGATATGAATGGTCCTGGAGGCATGTTGGTTCGGAAGACAGTGGATTGGTGTTCTTGAATTCGGGTTTGGAAGAAGGTGTCTTTTCCTTGGCGGTAAAAGTAGTCAATGCGATCTTTGATGGGACCAAAAAAGGGTAGGCCATAGCTGCCTGGGATGGGCTTTAAAGGGAGGTCTGTTGAAGGAGAGCCATTACTAGAAGAGGATTGGAGCTTGGAAGGAGATGAGGAAGGGTTTGAAGACATGGTTGGGCGATCTGGGATTGACGAGTTGTTGGGGATTTGGAAATGTATAATTGTTGTTTCGGGTAAGAGAGTATCTGGGTTATATATAGAATTTTCTGGCCATCCACAGAAAATGCCAACTTATTTTACCTTTAAAAGTTATGCTCCACTTTTTTATTTTATTTATTTTAATTAATTTTTACTTTTACCCATAATATTTTTAACAAAAAAAATTTTATATTTTCAAAAAAAAAAAATTTCAATTACCACCAAATAAGCAGATGTGAAATAAAATTATAAAATATTAGGTTGTGTTTATATTAAAAAAAATTCTATTTATTTTATTTTTGTTATTATTTATAAACTTTATTACACTTTTTTTTTACTATTTATAATTATCACTATCATAAATAGCCTTTTAACCCTAAAAAAACTGTTTTACGTAAAAAAATCAGTGAACTGTGGTTGAACTGTCCAGATTTGTAAACCGTGGGCGGTTCTTGGGGTCAGGACAAAGTTGAAAATAAAACTTTTTATTTTGAGAGTTGAAAATAAAATTAAAAAAAAAAAAGTATTTACGGTACCCACCTTAACCTCCAGGAAAAATAAATCAGTACAAAGGAAAAAAAGAAAATAGCAGGATAAGAACTAACTAAATCTCTGATAATTTGCTCCACAAGTCGCCTGATGCGAGTCAAAGCTTTCGCCCTTGTCGTACGTTGCAACTCCTAGTCGAAGACCGGCGATATGATCTCTCCAAACCGGTGGTAGTCACCAGGGTCGGCTGAAGCTATAGGCGAGCTGGGCCACTGCCTAAGGCCCCCACTTCTTAGAGGGCCCCCAAATAATAATAATATAGTATATAATATTATTTTTCCATCTGAAAAAAAAAAAAAAAAAAAAAAAAAAAAAAAAAAAAAAATTTACAAACGGCCTGTTCCTTACAAAGGCCCGTTTCTCACCCAAAAAAAAAAAAAAAAAAATATTAATGTCAAACAGCTATCACAATATCTCATCAGGCACCCGTTTCTCACAGATTTCTCACAGAGGCCCTGTTTTTCACAGTCACAGAGGTCCATTTGTCACAGAAAAAAAGCTGAAGTGACAAACTGACAATGTGACTAATCCCATCAGATCAGACCATCACCAAATCTCTAACTTGCATAAGAAAAGATTACAAACGGCAAAAATTATTAGCTGAAGAAAACATTACAAAAGCATAAAGAAGAGGCAAATAAGAAAAGAAAGAAAAAAGAAAGAAGAAAAAAAAAAAACTCATTCTCTGACTCTCTCTATCTGACTATCTTGATTCTAAAAAAAACACTCATTAGTTAGCTTACTCACCAACTGTGTTGGCAATAGACTTATGTGTTCACTGAAGGTTCGATTTTTTGTTTTCTCTTCCTTTGTCTCTTTCGTCTTCTTCATGTTTACTGCTGGGTGTCTCGGTTTTTTTTTTCATAGGTGTTTGGGTTTTTTTTTTTTTTTTTTTTTTTGAAGAGGGTTTCTCGGTTTTTTTTTCATGGGTGTCTGGGTTTTTTTTTTTCTTTTGAAGAGGAGTTTGCTCACAGCTCACGGGTCTGGGTTTTTTTTTTTTCTTTTGAAGAGGCGTGAGCAGAGCTTTTTTTTCTTTTGAAGAGGCGTGAGCAGAGGCTACAGAGCAGAGCTTTTTGGCTGAAGGCTGAAGCTGAACTTTGGTTTGGTTGATTGGTTCCTTTAGATTTCTCTAGAAGAAGCCTTTTGATTCTTTCAATAAATGAATGGTCTGAATGGTCAATACTCAATAGACCCATAAAGTGATTAGTGATAAAGAGAAGAGACACGTTTAGGCTTAATAGATTTACACCACTTTCCTTTTTCTTTTTTTTTTGATGGGAAGTCTCACACCTTTTGAGCTTTGAATAGTCTGAATAGTTTAGTCTTACACGTTTTTTGTTTTTGTTTTTTTTAAGAAATCAAATAAGAGGTATGAGAGTTAACTGTTAAGGTATTGATGGGATCTAGTCCTAAACGTTTTTTTTTTTTTTTTTTTTTTTTAAGAAATCAGATTTAGAGGGATAGTGGCCATTTTTTAATCTTAGTAAATTAAGTTAAGTCCTACACATTATGCTAAAAAAAAAAAAGTTCACTGCTACACAAAAAAAAGAGTATTAATAACAAAATTATAAATTTAGAATAATTTACTTTGTACTAATATTAATTTTAATTTTTTTGTGCAGGTTTAAAGTGTAAAGTGATCATATTAAGTAAAGCTGCAATTGTGCATTTGATAAAACAGGTTCTATTGTTTTATACATTAAATTTATATTATTCTAGTTAAATTGTAATTTTTTTTATTATAGATTGTGTTTCATTTATTCCTAAATATTTTTTAATTACAAATGTCTACTAGAAAATATTTATCTGGATATGAAAAAAAAAAAAAAAAAAAAAGACAAATAGAAGAACTAATTGAATCTCAAAAAGGAGGTATGGACAAATTTATTACTAGTAAAAAACAAAATCTTGCAGAAAATTTGAGTGAAGGTTTCATAATAAACAAGAAATTCATAAAAAAGAGTTAGAAGATAATAAAAATATACAACAAAATGATAATAACGAAGGTGATTGTGATAATGTTCAAACATGTAAAAGACCCCGTTTAAAGCTTTCGCCTAGGGCCCCAAATTCATTGAGCCGGCCCTGGTAGTCACGGCAATGGCTCTGAAACTCTTTCTCTCTTTCCTCTCACTGTTTTGTTTTGTCTTCTTTTTCTTTTTGCTAACACCTCCTTTTTTGTGTTTGATAAAGCTGTACGTAATACATAGCCTAGTTAAAAACGCCTTGATTGTCTCGCCCATTGTGTACCACTACAAACGTCAAATCATATAACTATTGATATTCTATTCATCCATCAGTGAATTACGGTACCAATGTCCCATAATAGCACTACTACCATGTACACTACTTTTTTTTTTTTTTGGGTTCTGTATTACTACAGTACTTGAGCTTCAACAACTGTCCTTTATTTTAATAATATTTTATACTAGATTTAAAACTCACAAGAGCATCCACGTTAGTCTGTAAATTTTTTTTTCTATTTTATTAAAATTTATTTTTTTTATTTTACATACTTATTTTTACAAAATATTAGTATCAGTCTGTTTATTATACACATTTATTTAAATAAAATATTTATTTCTTTAACCTAATATTACAGTGCTACAGTGTCAGGCAAAGTCATGCTACAGTACTAGGGAGAGAAAAAAAAAACTATTAAAAAATGATATACACATGCTACAGTGCCTGTGTAAATTTACATGGGTACTATAGCTCATAGATAATTTTAGAAGATTTTGCAAGATTTTAAACGAACTGATGTGGACTGTTTTTGAACAAAAATGTATAAATTTGAGCATTTTTTCTATTATACACATTTATACACGGACTGATATGAATGCTTAATAGTTTACTATTTGGTTTGGTTAGTGATTTAAGTAAATCAACTACGTTTTTCTATAATCAACATTGTTATGCATCCAATTATATATTTGTTTATTTATTATGTTTGCTTTGAATTTAAATTTTTTCTTTTTATCTTATGAAAGTTATGATATAAAAAATACGTTTGAAATACAAATATATATATATATATATATATATTTAGGGATTATTTTAGTCAAATTTTGTATTTATATTAATTTAATATATTTAAATAGTTATTAAATTAATTATGATGTCATTATGGTTCGACTTCAGTTTAACTTTGGACCTTTCTTTTACGGTTCATTGAATGGTCTAGGTTTAAAAATTATGTTTTACTGTACTATTTTAGCTAATTTTTAGTTTTGTCTACGGTACCTTCAATAAAAATAAAAAAATTTAATTAAATAAGTTATTTCCAAATAGACCTTTAATATATATATGCACATGAACTAAACAATGCCATAAGTGTGTGAATGCCTTGAATAGTGTGAACGGTTACGAATTAAACTTCTTCCTTTTTTTTTTTGTTAATAATAATACATTACACTTATATTAGTTTAAATTTAATTTGTTATTTTTTAAAATTAGTTTAATAGTATTCTCCTTCTGTCCCAAATTATTGCCTTATTGGTCCTGTATTTCATTTTAGAATTTTTCAAAATTTTGTCATGTTTTTAAAATTAAAAGCTATTAATTTATTAAGTTTCCTATCATGTCCTTACCAAGTACAAACACTTTAAATGATAATTTTCTAATTTGGAAAATTCTATCTTTTTAATCAGACGACAAGATAATAAATGAATCCCTTAAAAAGTTAGGTTTTCTAACCAGAATTCGGTATAAAAGAAGTATTACTTCTTTTTTTTTATACAAAATAAAAATTTTACTCTTATTTAATTGAAATGTATATGTGTATAAAGTTTACACTTAACTGTTGTACTTAGATTACTGTTGCCATTTACTACATTGGTGAAAAATAACATTAAATTTTTTTGAACCCAACTACCCATAGGGACCACGTGCTGGGTATTATTTCGTTTTTTTTCCGATAATAACGAACTGATATATTATAATTTTTGTTTAAATATAATAATTTGTAGATACCTCACTCACTATTTTGTAGTCTTGTACTATTCATGATGCTCGCATTGGCTTAGAACATGGAAAAAGAGTGAAGAGTGTGTGTGTGTTTTTTTTTTTTCTTAACCGTTGTCAGTGAAGAGATTACATATATACTCCTATCAATTTAATAAAAATTTGCAACAATCTTTCTAGTCATTTTGTTCATTTTTTAGGATTTTATTCCTCGAATAACTACCCTTTTTTTCATAAATGAATTTGAAACATTTTATAAATACTTTGGTATAAGATGTGAAATTTTAATGATTATATTTGAATCTCCGGAATCTTTAAATCTGATTAAACTAGTTTATATAAAAACTAAAATGAACAGATTTGGCGGGACAAAAATTTAATTATAATATTTAATACGATGGTGTGTTCTACCAAAAAATTCGTCCTTTCTCCCCAATGTTTTGAATACTTCTTTCTTGCATATTAACTTAAAAATTAATGTAATTTTTTTTTTATAAATTTAATATATTATAATGGGGATTTGAAACATGAATGTGTTCGTTAAAAACAATAGAAAATGTTATTTGAATAATAAGATTCTTTTCTCTCAAAAAATAAATTTATAAGACTCTTAAAAATTGTAAAAGCATTTGAGGTAGTGGTAAATTAATCACAACAAATTAACAGAAGCCATGGCTGTGAGGAATTAATATTGATTATTATTGAAGTTTCGATGATGAGGCAAACAAAAGGAAAAGAAATTGGAGACATCAATTGCTTGTCATGTGGTTTGAATTTTGAGTAGTGTTAGGGGTACTGTAAACTTTACTACTACATTGAAAGCTTACAAACTGATGTATCATATTAATTATAAAGAGACAATTCAAATATTTATTAATGAGATAGTTGAAGCCTACTAATCACGTTTATTGTCATATTATTTTGCAAGCTCAATATAATAAAACTTGTAGTATTCTTTAACATTTTTTTTTTGAGTTTTTTTTTTTTAATAAATTCTGGGAGAAGAGAAATGCTATTGAAAATTTGAGATTATTTTTTTGCCCACTAGTGACATTTGTCATCTGATATTTGTTGTGAAAAATTGTGTAGACATAAAATTTCTCACAGGATAATAATAAAGGGTGACGGGTTATTGTATATTATGGGTGAAGAACCTAAATTGTATAAGGATTAAGGATCGATCCTTGATTGAACTTTTATATCATAATTTTATTTTGGGAGAGATATAGCATAATTTTTAAAATAATTTTGATCATTTCCATGCTAATGGTAAATAAATTCAATCCTAATCTAGTCATATCAATCATGAATTCATGATAAAATGACTTACAAAAAAAAATTCAGGACAAAACGATAATTGAATTAGGTTCACGTCAAGAAACATATTATACGAGATAGATTGATTGGAATATGTAATAACCAACTAATTATGTACCAAAAAATTGAAAAGTGGCATAAATCAAACAAAAAAAAAGGAGACTTGGAAGGAATGACTTTTGGAAATCAGATGAGATTAATGAATCCTCCATTGTGGAAGGATCAAGCTCAACCTATTCGGGGGGAAAAAAAAAGTCATCCCTTTCCCAAATAACCACTTAATATGTGTAAATAGAGGTTCATACTTTCCTTTTTAATACGAGTTCACACCAAATTTTTCATATCTCACCTAATTGAAACACATCCAGTGACACTTTTGGTGTTACTAGACTTTTCTATTAATTATAATCTCTACTCATCCATACACTTATAAATAAAAAATAAAAAAATTTACTTTTCCATACCTTTTGTTAGGTATATATATGTGAATGAAGTCTCACATTGAATAATAATGAGAAGAATGAATAGTTAATATAACAGAATTGAGCGCATATCCATAGAGTTTAGTCCTTTTGGATTAAGTGTATCTTTATATGTTATATCAATTACTCAAATAATCTCTTCTATATGATGATGAATATTATTTATCTCTATCCATTAATTATAATCTTCCTTCTGAAAAGAAAAAAAGAAAAAAAAAAAGTAATCTAATCCAATTATTACAAGGCCCTAATTTATGATCTTGAATTGTGTTTAGGCTAGAATTTTAGAAGTCTCACCTGACCTTCAACAAAGGTGGCTGGAGAATGAGATAATGCTATGACCTACGCTTCTACTTTCGTCCTTATACCGTACAATGATGGTGGGAAATTAAATTTTGTACAATTCAAACAAGCATTAAAAAAGTTACGTGCTTGTAGCTTTGGCATCTCGGATTTAGGGGCCGTTTGGATATAGCTGAAAACTGGAAACTGAAACTGAAAATTGAAAAATATTGTAGCAAAATAATTTTTAAATGTGTGAATAGTACCGTGGGACCCATTTTTAATGAAAAAATTGTTAAAAAATGAAAATTGTGGGTCTGTAAACAGTAAAAATTGGTGAAAAAGTCACATGTTGCGGCTACTGTTCATTAAACAGTAGCCGCAACAGTATTGCTATAGTAACACTTGTCTCTGAAAGCTGGGGACGCGTGAAAAAAAAAAAAAAAAAAAAAAAAAAAAAAAGAGGCTGAAAACGTGCAACGCCAACGCCAACGCACACTCCAAACGGTCTCTTAATCTTTTATACAGGTGCCTTTTCTGAGCTACGTTGTTTGTAGCTGTAGTCTATGGCCGGTTTTAATCTTTGGGTTATTTTAATGAGTGATATAAGGCATTGGTTAACAATCCAATTAAAAAAACTTTTTGTGGGAAAAGAAAAAAAATCAATTAATGTTTTGACAGTTTTTTTCATTTTTCATAAAAATGATATCAAAAATTTCTTAAAATGAATTCTTAACTAATGCCCCAACGACACTCGTTAACATTTCTCTTAATCTTTTATATTTATAGGTGCCTTTCCCTTAGCTACGTGTGTTTGTAGCTTTGGTCTATGAAAAAAAATGGACAAAAAATTTGGACTCTTTATAAGTTGTCTACTTTGCGTGTATTCAGTTTTACTAAGGTTAATAAAAGTTTCTGACCGGTTATCAAAAAGAAATAAAGTTACGTGCTAAATTTGCTACTGTCTTATAATAAATGAGCTTTTATAAGTTGTCTACTTTTCGTGTATTCAGTTTTACTAAGTTAGTTTCTCAAAAAAAAAAAAAAAAAAAAAAAGTTTTACTAAGTTTAATAAGAGTTTCTGACCGGTTATCAAAAAGAAATAAAGTTACGTACTAAATTTGCTACCGTCTTATAATAAATGAGCTTTGAAGTTTAAATCCATGTGAAACATGTTCTTTAAAAAAATGTTAACAAGTACCTTCAAGTCACTGATTAATAATTCATTTAAAAAAAAAAATTTATGAGAAATGAAAAAAAAAAGTAATTAATATTTTGACAAATTTTTTTGTTTTTCATAAAAATAGTATTAAAACTTTCATAAAATGAATTATTAAACAGTATCCTAACGTACTCATTAGCATTTCCCTTCTTTATAATCTTTTTAGTTTTTACAAGTCAATATAGTTGAAGTCTTGGAAAGGTATGCAATTTGCGAAGTGTTTGAGATAGGACACGTTTATGAAGTCTTGCATACATGCAATTCCTCCCCAGTTAGGAGAGAATCAACTTCATAACTGTGTAGTGAAAACAATGTCACTGGTGATACCTTACGAAAGTGATGTCTTACAAATCATAATTTGTCACGGTACCCCTTTCAAATGTGTCTTTAGAAATATTGTTGGAGCATTGTTATCATGCGATTAATTATAAAAATGAACATAAATAAAAGTATAAATCTCTCCCTGAATGATGTACGTAAATGATAAGACCTGAGAATTCGACGATGTAAATGAAATGCGTGTTTTCCTTCACAAGTGATTGATTTGAACCTTTTAAGACATGATATTTCAACAACCATAGCTCCAAATGGCATAATAAGGTTAGAGCCTACAGAAACTACATCTAGACTTTTCCAAAGACACCATATTTGAGGAAATCTGAGCTCCCGAAGACTTCCGAACAGCAACCCAAAAAACATCACTAGGCATTCTAAGAACCCAACGTAATTTTTGGCTCATTTGTCTTGGTTAGAGAAAGTATTTAGACACAAAAATTTTCACACTCATGTGGTAAATTTTTAGTAATAAAGAAAAAAATGATGTTAATAATAAGTCTAGATAAAAATTAATATAAACTTGTGATCAACTTAACTATTGTAAAAAAATATTGTGAATTTTTTTGTATTTAGAGCCTTTCTCCCTTGGATATTATGAATCTATGGCACTTCGTTTTTAATTGTCACCCACAATTACTAACCAAAGAAAAGTCGCCAAAAGTTACTTTGGATAACCTTATAAAACTATTTAAAAGAGGCACATTTGAGTTACGTAATACAATTTTTTTATTGAATTCACTATTCAAACATTGACATTAGCGATCGATAAAACATTTTCTTCATTTTTTGTTGAGACGTTAACACTAGCCGGCCCCAGGCATAGGCCGCTTATACTAGTTTATAATTTTTTATTGAATTCACTATTCAAACATTGACATTAGCGATCAATAAAACATTTTCTTTATTTTTTTTTGTTGAGACGATAGAGCATTAGCATTGGGAAATGTTAATGTTATTCTATTTTATAATTCTAAAAACCCACAATTCTATTATACCATCCAATTTTACAATATATCCACATTCTAAAACTTTATTTTTATTAAAATATTATTTTTTAATCTTTCTTTATTATTATTTTTCTAACCATAACTTTTGTTTTCTTGGGCTTTTCAACAATTTTTTTTCCCCTCTTTCTCCCTCAATCTTTAGCACCGGTTCAACACACAAAGCCACACACACAGAAACCCATATACACCGATCAACCTATCCAAACCAATCACCACACACACACACACACACACAAACACAAACACAAACCATCAAACCTTAAACAAAGCCCCCCCCCCACACACACACAATCCATCAAACCAGTTGGAGCTAATGATCAACCCAGAAAAACCCAGCCATCAAAAATACCCAGAAAACGCCAATGATCAACCCAGAAAAACACAGCAGAACAAAAACCCATTGGAACAAAAACCCAGAAAAACTCAAGCGACCATTGCCCACTGCTCACCAAAATCCCACCGAAACAAAAACCCATATTAAAAAAAAAAAAAACCATCAAAAACCCAGAAGAACCAGCCAACCACATGACCCACGCCATGACACACCAAACCCATCACCGTGACCCACGCCGATCTCGCCATGACCTCACCGGACCCAAACACTAGCGATCTCCGACAACCAACAACCCACTTCTGCCACTTCAGCCACAACCCAACCATGCGGTGACCCACGCCGATCTTCACCAAACCCATCACCATGACCCACGCCGATCTCGCCATGACCTCACCGGACCCAAACACTGGCGATCTCCGACGACCAACAACCCACTTCAGGCACAACCCAAACACCGGACCCAACCACACCCAACGACCCAAACACCGGACCTAACCATGACCCACAACCCACTTCAACCATACCCACCTCTTCCTTTAAGAACTGGACACAAAAAAAAAAAAAAAAAAAAAAAAACCCACAACCACCACAGTGAAGAGAGGACAGACCAGATGAGAAAGAGAGACGGAAGAGAGAGAAGAAAACAGAGAAAATGAGAGAAAGGAGAGAGAAAGTCAGTTATATGTTTTGTAAAATATTATTATTATTTTTACAATACTACTACAGTACAATTCCACTTTTGGAATTGTACTGTAGCAGTATTAATTACAAAAAAATTTGCAATACCTCCCTTTACCATTTTCTGATGCAGCACGTTTTGCCCCTTGAAATGCCAAATACACCTTAGATATGGCATTAGCATTCTCCAATGCTAATGCTCTTAACACTAGCCGGCCCTAGGCATAGGCCACCGCCTAGGGCCCTCTACTAGAGGAAGGCCCCAAATTTGGGAGCAAAAATTGATATATTTTATATATATAAAAAAATAGAGATATAGGAAAAAAAATAGTTTTATATAATTTTTCTCTATTTTTAAGAAGTCCCAAAGTATTGAATAATACTAGAGATAATACAACTTTAAATACATAGATCTTACAAATAGAGTAATGCTATAGTTTTACAAACTATTTAACAACATTTTTACAAGATGTTGTTGTGGCCAACCTCTTATTAGTTCTCATTTGGGCCCACCAATAACATCACTTTTTTATTTATTTATAATCATTCACCACATCATCTATTTGTAAAAGTTTTTGTAAAAGAATTTGTATTTTTAACATTTTCCCTTATAAATATGTGTTACTAATCGTAAGAAATATTCAAATAGAAAAATGCTAAAAGTATTATTAATTTTACTTGAAAACTTTATAAATTAATGTGACAATTAATATGATATGTGGGCGCTAATAACCTATTAAATGCATTTTTGAATTTTTTTTGTGATTAATGATACATCTTTGTAAGTCTCATGTTGTAAATTTATAATATCCCTAACATCATTCATTCAAATACTTGTTTATTATCTTCTTGAAGTGTCACTAATCGCATTCAATTCAACATAGTTTGAAATTTTTTTTTTAGTAAAATTTGTTATAACTTTAGCATTTTTCCCAAAAAAAAAAAAAGGCATATTATAAAATAAAAGGAATAGATTTTTGTTATAAAAAAAAACTATGATATTAAATACTAGTTAAATATTATTTAAGTGATAATAAAAAGGCCTCATTTAAATATATCGCCTTAGACCTCCAACTTTGTTAAGCCACCCTGCATTAGTGATTAATCTAATACTACAAATTGTTCTTCACTTAGTCTCAAAAAAAAAAAAAAAAAAAAGATAAGTTATTAGTATATTTTTAGTACTGGTCAAAAAGATTTTTTTTTTTAAATGATTATTCGAATAATCACGTGTACATCTTGGTTTAAATATTGATACAACCAGTAATAAAAATATGTACAGCCACCACCTACGAATTAGGATTTCTATGCATATAGGAGAATAGAGATGCACCATGCATCCTTGCTTCTACGTAGGTTGACATTGACAAATTCGTCTAATTGAACACACACTTAAAAGGAGGACCGCAACCCATGGCTTGATGGAAATCATCAAACAGAAAGTATCAGCATCAAGAAATTTCTTGGAGTTTGTAGTTAAAAAAAAGAGCCCAACATTCATTTCTTCTACATACACACACATATATATATAGTTGGGTTTAAGTTACATTTGGTATAACTTTAAGCAATATTATACCATACAATATTTTTTGTTTTTTTAAATGTAAATTTTGAAAAATCTATTGTTAGATTATATAATCTTCATATATTCTTCATAGTAGCAAAATTTCAAGGTAATCAAAGATTATAACCATGTCATCAATCAATTTTTTAAATTCAAGTTTGTAGTTTAAAATAATGCATAAAAGATAAGTTTATGGATCAAATGATAAATAATATCCAATTAACATGAAAATTGGCATAATTGTTAAGAACATATAGAACATATAATTCAATGGTGAAAATTTTAAATTATGAATTCTATAACAAGTTATTAGGCAGTGTAACATTGCTTAGAATTATATCATGTGTAACTTGAACCCAACTCATATATATATATATATATGAGTGTTATGCTTTGCCCTTGGATCAGTGTTCTAACTTCTAACTTCTAATTATCAAACAATAAACGTGCTTCCAAGAAAATGAACATAAGGCACCATTTCGGTAAATCAAAAGTGAAAGAAAAAAAAAATGTTTCTAACAATAATAAAAAAGTGAAAAAAAAAAAAAAAAAAAAAAATCACGTGCCATTAATTTGCATCAACACGGCGGCAACAAAAGATCGAAAGCACCCAATAATGTTTTTTATGCAAGGGATTTACCGTATAATTTTCCTCCCAATTTCCACTTTTGTAGTCCATTTAAAGAATTGAACCTTCATACCTAGCTAGTTACTTCTACTCAAATTAATGGGAATGTGCATATGTTAGTTTAGATTGGTTTTGAAGGATTTTTCGAAACAAACCGACTACCAACCCAAGCCAATCTGTAGATGCTAAAAGAATCAATCCAAACCAACCCACTTTAAGCCAAAGATTGCAGTTTTTAGGATTGCAATGAATTGATTTGTTTATGAAAAATTTAGGTTCAACTTGGGAAAAAAATTGTTTTAATTATTTAATAAACAAGTCAAATTCAAGCATAAGTTTAAGTTCAACTGTATGAGCCAAGTTCAAACAATATAATGTGTTTATGAATAATCTCATGAGCATTGTGGTCGATTTAGGTATATATAATATTACACACACACATAAATATAAATTACATAGACGGTATATTATATTGTATAAAATTTGTAAATAAGTTCATAATATATCAAATTATTAATTGTAATTTATTAAAAATATAAATTTTGTATTTCATAGTAAAAATTATATAAACTTTTAACAACATAAGGTTAGTAAATCAAATTGCTATACATTTTTAAATGAAAATCATTTTATGTAATTAATTAAACAATGTTAGATTCTAAAGATCTATGTTTAAATGTTTAGAATCATGTTTTTAGTGTGTTGGCAAATTGAGAACAAAACATGTCTAGTCTAGGTCTTTAGGCAATGCTTAAAAGTGGTCATTTCAAGGTTCAAGTCCAGTTGATTGCAGAAAAAGGAAGTGTGGTTCTACCTTGCTCGACCAATCGAAAATCGTAGGTCCAGTTTTTCTGCAGAATTTTTAAACAAGTCCAAGCCCGCAAAAACGTTTAGGGTTTCATTTAAACTTCTTCACATATAAAAAGAAAACCCTAACTACGTTTTTCAGACTTTTGAAAGACTTGTGTGTTACTCTTTGTGAGATATGAGAGATTTTATACCTTCTAACTGCACAAGAATCTACCAGAGCAAAATCTACAATCAAGCATAAGTAGAACATAGTTGCTGCATCAAGATCATTACTGATGGTGATTTGAAACCTTTGAGTGAGATTTCAAAGTCATAAGCAAGGCGGCTTGTGTTGATGTAAATCCAAGAACAGAAGGAGTTTGTGGATTCGGAGTTTGCACGTGGTCATGTCAGTAAGTTACTACTAGAGGTAGCAATAGATTTAAGGTTAAATTTGATTGTAAAAACTTCAATTCTCTTATAGTGAATTTGTTTTACCTTGAGGATAGTTATGTCAAATCCTCTCTAGGTTTTTACCATGAAACGATTCGTATCATCAGTTTTGTTAGGTCCTAAGGTCTTAGGATTTTATGTATTTAGAACTCTAATTTGTAATGTTGGCAAACCATGATCAAAACAATGTATTTAGTCTTGTTTAGGCTTGCTCAAAGTTGGTTTATTATTGTAAAGTTGGAATCGAGTAGCTGCAGAAGTACTTGGGACTTTCGGCCTGGCTCGATCGATCGAAGAATAGACTCGATCGATCGAAAATCGCACAGGTTGAATTTTCTGCAGAATTTCCAACTCAGCCTTACTTCATTAAACGTTTAGGGTTTTATGTTTTTATCCTAGGTATATAAACAAAACCCTAGCCACGTTTTTGAAGGTTGCTCCAATTGTATCGTTGCTCAGACATTGTTGTTTTGTGTAAATTTCTTGTGAGATCTTTGAGGAGTTTTCCTTTACACAAATCTTAGGGTTTTCAAGTTGGAGATATTATCTACATCTTGATGATCAACTTGATTGCTACCATTGAAGCTTAAAGATAATCAAGCGGAGGTGCTTGTAGCTGATTGAAGAATCCAAGAAAGAAGGAGTCCGTGGATTCGGAGCTTGCACGTGGTCGTGTCAGTAAGTTCTACTGGTGGGTAGCATTAGGAAGTCAAGCGAGGAGCTTGTAGTCCTTCTGTATGAACTTCAATTCTTTCACATAGTGGATTCAGGTTTATCTTGAGGATAGCTAGGTCAAATCCTCCTCAGGTTTTTACCGTGTGGTTTCCTAAGTCATCATATCTTGTGTTTATTTATTTTCCGCTGCTTTATATCTTGATATGATTAATTGATTGCTTTAACCTAGAATTGCATAATTTGACTAAGTAACAACTTGGCTAATTAATCTAGGCTACGTAATCTGGTTGTTTAAGGGGTCTAAAACCGTACAAGTTTTTTTAGGTCATCATATCGTGGTGTTATTTACTTTTCCGCTCTTTTGCATGATATGATTTAGTTATGTTTAACATAAATCTGAATAATTAAACTAAATAATCACTTGATTATTATAATAGGTTAAACAATCTGGTTTAAGGGATCTAAACGAACAAACAAACGATATAATTTCAATTATAATTTAGTTATTAATTGTTAGTATAAATTTGTAAAGGACTAAAAGATCTTAATCATAATGTTTATTAAATAGGGAAAAAATAATTAAGTAGCTTGCAAACAAGTTCAAGTTTGTTCAACAAGAATATGAATAAACTTGTGCATTTAATCCAATTTGGTGATGAGCTTAAGCTTGATTTGTGTTTGAAATAAAATTATGTGAACATTGAAAGGGATGGTTAGTCCAAGAAGCAGAACAATAAATTTTGGAAAAACGCCACTATTATGGGATGAATATGTAATAATAAAAAATAAAAAAAAATCTTAAACTCTTCAATACTCAGCTTGACTTGACTTATTTATAACCCTAGCTAGTAGCATTGATTGATTTGAAAATTTTTTGTCAAGCTCATTAATTTATTTATGTCCAATTACATTTATGCTCAAATATCCATAGAAGAAACTTAATATTACATATTTTTCTAATACTCAACTTAACTTGAGTCACTTAACTCATTTCTAACTCTATTTGGTTTGCATAAGTTGACTTGAACCATTTTTGTCAAGCTCATTAAGTTATTTATTTCCAATAATATTTACATACTTTTAGCATTTCCATTCAAAAACACAACTTAATATTACATATTTTTACATCCAAACGCCTATGCTTATATTTCAATCATTTTTAGGAACACATCTCTCAAATTCAACCCTATAATGTAATAAAGTTTAAAAATTAACAAATTAAACCTTATATTTTTAAAAGTAACAAATTAAAAGTGAAAGGACCAAATTTGAACTTGTGGCCCATTGCGTGGATGGATTTAAGCCCAAAAAACCCAAAACAATAAATTTGTAGAAAATAGATTGGAAAGCACTGGGCTTTAGTTAATCAAATAAACGTTGGAATAAATTCAGATGATTAGAGAATGAAAAGAAATAGGGTTGTATTGAAGGAAAATAGTCCTCGGCAGAGTCTGAGATGCACTATTTGTGTATATTATTCTCAAATTGGGTTACAAGTTTGGTTTCTGGATTCTATAGTGTTTTTCTCTCTCCTTTCCGATCCCCCTCCCTTGTTGCTCCTTTTTCTCTTTTATATCCTCCTCCCCCTTTATTTCCACTTCACATCATTCCCCCTTTATCCTCCCCCTTTCTACAGTCCGAGATGCTCTTGTGGATACTTGTCCCATCATTCCTTTCCATTAGTCTTGATGTAGTAGATGTAAAGCTGTAACCTACTGTTCAAGTATTACCTCCACATTAATGCGACCAGGGTGTTAGTTGCAGTGCATTTAATACGGAGATAGCAGCTTTCCTCCTTAGATATTTCAGGGTATTGCCCTGTTCATCACTCTTTTAATGCCTATCAACACCGATGAAACTTCTTAGAACTTCATTCCAAGTGACTAACAAATTTTTTTGAACATCAGCATTGGTTATCCAAGGACAAATTTATCCTCGGCTTATCCCTTGAGCCATTATGGTCAAAACTAACCTTTGTTTACTAATACAACCTTCACTAAATAAGATTCCTCATCTTCGGACAACCTCTTGTCCTCGAATTGGGCCACAGACTCATAATATGAATAAACGATGGGCTCTCAGGCCCAATATCCCTACAAAAAAACCTTCATATTTCAAAAAGTAAAATTTTGTTTTTTTGAATAATTTGATATTTACAATGGGAGAAGGAGAATTTGAATCATTAACATCTTGTCGAAAATATTTATGGTTTTAAAAATCGGAATTAAAGAACTGGAAGAGGGATTGGTTCTTGATTTTTTGCCGATTTTTCCTATTTGTACATGTCCGATTCTTGGTTCATCCAATTGAACTAGCTGATTCGCTCTAGTTTTTAAAATAGTGGAAATACTAGTAGATGTTAATTGAACTATGAGGCTTTCGAACTTATACCCAAACACAATCTACTTAAATGACTTGAGATTGAATTTGATACTTTTACTATAGGGTTTAATTTGTTATGTTTAAAACTTCAAGGTTTAATTTGTTTTTTAAAAAACTATAAGGGTCCATTTGTTTGACTAGATTTAAGGGATGATGGAAGAAAAAAAAAAGGGAGAGAAAATGGTTTTTGTGAGTATTTGATTGGAGAGTAAAGAGAATAGAAAATTTGGTGGAGTCCAGATTTTTCCTCTTTGGGTCCACTAAAATATTTTTTTACCAGATAAGAGAGAAAACTGGAGGGAAAAAAAAAAAAGTTTTTGTTTTGGACACAATTGTACCTCCACGTTACTTTTTTGACTTCTTCTTTGCCTCTTTTTTTTTTTTTTTTAATCCATTCTTCTTTTATTAATTCTCTTCTTATCAATTTGCCTTTTATTTTGTGTTGATCATTTCTTTGTTTTAGGTCTTTTTTTTCTTTTTCTTTTTCTTTTTTTTTTTACTGGGCGTGATACATGCTTCCCTTTCCTTTTTTTTCTTTTTTTTTGTTTGGTTGGGTGTTTTTCCCTTCATCATTTTTTTTCCCTTTCTTTTCTTGTTTTAACTGGGTTTTGTTTTTGTTGTTGTTGTTTTTTATTTTTATTTTATACTGGGTATGATCTTTCTTTTTTTTCTTTTTTTTGGTTGGTTATTTGCCGTATTTTATTTTATTTTTAATTGGACATCATTTTTTAATATGGACATATGAGTAAATTTATGCAAACTTTATTTTCTATCCTCACATTTTTCTTCTCAACCAAATAAAAAAGTTTTCCACCTCTCCAACCAAACACAAAGAATTCCTTTTATTCTCACTTTTCCACTTCCTTTCTATTTTCTATCCCTTCACTTTTCTACTCCTCCATTTTCTATCCCCTAATTTAAACAGATTCTAAGAGTATGTTTGTTTGAAGGTGAAATATGGTAGATAGAAAACTTTGGAGAGAAAATAGGAAAGAAAACTTTTTTGGAGTGTGTTTAATTGGATGGGGAAAAAGGTAAATAAATAGTGGAGTTTAAGTGTTTTCTCTTTGAACCTACCAAAATATTTTCTCTCCAAAATGGAGAGAAAACTAAGTGGAGATGAATTTTTTATTGATTGACAAAAATGTCCATGTGCACATGAATTTCTTCAAGTGGCCTTTATTTTATTTTTTTCTCTCTCCAGGGCATTAACGTTGCTTTTTGCTTTTTGCTTATTTTATTTTATTTTATATATATATATATATATATATTAATTTTCTAAGCCTGGGCATGCCTTTTTTTCTTTTGATTTTTTAGGCCTGGGCATGCCTTCTGTCTTCCTTTTTTTTTTTTTTTTTTTTTTTTGGGACAGAATTTTTATTTTTTTAATAAATTTGGGTGATTGCTCTTTTTTGTGGTTATTTGTCACTTTTTTGTTTTATTTGGACATTATTTTTTAACAAGAGTATATGAGTAAATTTATTCAAACTCATTTTTTCATTCTCTCTACTTTTTCCACTTCCAACCAAACAAAAATGAGAGAAAATAAAATTTTTTCTATTCTTTCACTTTTCCATCATTTCACCATTTTCTATAATCCCATTTTTTCGTCCTTCCAACCAAACGAACCCTAAAGTTTAATTTACTTTCATCGAGAATGTGAGATTTCAATGAAAACCTAAAATATTAGACATGGTTGTGGGTTTTAGGTGAGAAAATTACTGAATTTTAGGTGAGAAAATTATTGAATGTGGGTTTCGTATATAGAATGAAACAAAAGGCACCAATTAAAACTAGACGTATGTAATAAAAATATATCATGGAAAATATATAATCATTACATAAAATCAACTCGATCCACAAAGCAGCATCGTCATTGTCTCAACTTTCACACGCATAATGCATAATGCATTGGTTTTCTAGTTTGTTGTAAACAAAATCTCAACTTTCAGTTTCCCGTGCTTTGGAAAATGTTGGATTGGATTGGGTTGGTCAGGTAAATTAGGTTTTCTATGCATATGATGAAGCAATGTCGTGTCGTCATTGTCTTCACTTTACACAAGCATAATGCATTAGTTTTTCTACTTTGTTGGTTAAAGAAACTCAACTTTCACACGCAGTGGATTTTTTCCTACTTTGTTTGGAAAAAAAGGGAAGACACAGAAAAAGGAAAAGAAGTGATGCACCAGCATATGGAAAACGATACTCAAATCATTGATTCTATATTGACTAACCCATTGCTAAACAAAAGAACCTAACGTTTACATATGCAAGATACAATGGATGCACTGTTTGATTTTCGCAGCCTTTGACGAAACAACAGTGAGAATTCAAGGGGTACTCCTGTTCTTGCAGATCCAATCTCAGGTCAATACAGCCTAGAAGATAGACATATCTGGGGGTGGTCCATACACACTCTTCCACGAATACGGAATGAGCCATCCATTACCCTCATTGCCTAAACAAAGCCAATAGCACAAGGAGCACAAATTAGTATGATTGCTTGACTACCAAAGTCCATTTTCATATAATCTGGAAAAGTTTGTAATAACCACTCCCAGAAAAGGGTTTTTCTAAATAATCAAACTATCAAATAATTAATCTGGCACAAGATTACAAAATTCCCAATGATGAATGTCAAATTACATAGAAAATATCCATATGCCTGATTATTTAAGGCTCATAATCTAATTCAAACTTTTGGTCATAAAGTTACTGAGACAATAAAATTCAATATGGACTTACTTAATCTAGGCATAAATTAATGTCCATCAACGCATATTTTGAAAAAAAGCTAAAAGTTTAGTTGTTTTTCTTTTCTTCCAAAAACCAAGAATTCACCAGAAAAAAACTTGGACAAAATTTGGCTCCAAACATGTTTGAAGCTATCTTTTTCAACCCATTATGTGACTAATTATAAGAGTATCCAAGCGTATTATTTAAAGAGCACGACTCATTAATAAAGTCATGTGACTAAAATTACACAACACACATAAATGATCTCTTCAATTGCCACATAGTGAGTTGGAAAAAGATAGCTCAAAACATGTTTGGAGCCAATTCTTTTTCAAAAAAAAATTGTATTCATATGAATCAAAAGCCTCAAAAAAGGAGTGAAAAACATAAAGATAAAATGAATCAATAGGAATCATGCTCCAGCTTACAGATAAAATTTTGATGTGGAAAAGAATCTATGGTATATATTTGGGTAAAGAAGATTGTGTGCTAATCTTAAACTTCCATAAACCGTGAAATTTGAATTGTCAGGCTATGCTATGCAAAAGTTTTCCTACCAAGTAACTGATTTAGTGGGGAAAAAAACTAAAAAAAAAAAAGGTTGGAAATATCAATGGTATTAATGGAGGTTGCAGATTAATTACTCCTAATGGGTAACAGCCCCAAGCTTCAAGTTGCTTTAGAGCATGTGCTGATTCTAACATCCCTAAGATGGATAACAGACACCCTACATTCTTACAACTGACAGTTACATAGAGAGCATTACAATGACAAGTGACAACAAGAAAGCTTGAAATGGGATTTCAAAAGTTTGACAATAGCCATATGGCATATGAGGAAATTATTAGATTTTCAACTTTGATCAGACCGTCAATCAGAGGTGGAGGAAACATGCCGTGGAAATTACTGGGACTAAGACCCAGAAGTTTGCATGCTGCCTCAGCCAAATGGAAAGCATCCTGTATGTTGTCCCCTTCTGAGCAGTAGCATAATAAGCAGGTGACTTTTAAACCTTTGGCCTGATCAATAAACCAAAACCTTTGTATATCAAAATCACATTGGTCAGCAAAACCCATTGTAGTCAAAGGCAAGCCAGCCTTGGCACTCAAGTGAGACGAGGCGCCACTAAGGCGCCTTAAAGGCTCTAAGGCAAGGCACCTTTAGAGCCTAGGTGAGTAAGGCGACTGCCTTAAGCCATGAAAAAGCTGCTAAGGCGAGAGCCTCAGGTTTTTTTTTTTTTTTTTTTTTTTTTTTTTTTTTATTTTTTTTTTTTTATAGAAATTTGTTGTGAAACCTACTATTAGATTATTAATTTAAAAAGGCATGTTAGGCTGGACTGGGTTGCAGTGTTAGACTGTCAATCTTTCTCTTCTTTTCATGATTTATTTTCAGTTCATGGGTTTATTGACTTTTGTATTTTACGCTCTTGATTTGTTTCTTTTCCCTGATGGATACTCCCTGTATACTCAGGTGACTCAATTCTTCTTTTTATAATATAATTTTTATTACTTATCAAAAATTTAAAAAAGGCATGTTATAAAACCTATTGTTATTTAACTTAATTTACAAAGATTTGTTGTAAAACTTATTGTTATATAGAAGCTTGTTGTATAAAACCTATTGTTAGAATAACTAATAGAGCCTAAACCATGTTAATCCTATTTGAAATTATTTGATAGACCTAATTTCTTCATGCAATAGCCTCCTAGGCATGAGGATAAACTGCTTAGCCCGTCAAGGGTGAAAAACTCCTGAATTACCCGACAATTGGTTCTGGCAGGTGGGGTCAGTTACCCGTAGGAGTTTGATTAACAGGGAAGATTGTTGTACAGTATGCTCTGCGACGTGCAACTAATCTGAGTAAAGTTCTCCTATGTCATCAAAAAAAAAAAAATTCTTCATGCAATAGATTGAAAAACACTTCATTATAATATTTTAATACACTAGGTACATATGATTTAAGTTCTATATGTATGATAAATATTTTAAGAATTTGGCGCCTCGCTTTATTCAAGCTAGCGCCTTTTTGTCTCCTCACGCCTCGGCATTACAAGGCCCTGGCGCCTTAAGGTTGCCTTTTGCCTTTGAAAAAACCAGACAGCTGCCATACATATTAACAATGTTTAATTTCTATTTTCTTTCATATGTATTTTCAGAAGAGAGAGGGAGAGGATGAAAGTGAATACGCTGCAATTTATGGACTATATCTTGCTGTATTAGGCATTTACGTACGTGTGTGTGTGTGAATAGGCTCCAATCTATGGGCTATATTTTGCTGTATGACACATTTACATGTGAGTGTGTACAGCAGCTGTACAGATTAACAATATTTAATTTTTATTTCTAATATCTACTGTGCAGGAGGCTGCCCCCCGGGGGGAGAGAGAGAAAGAGACAGAGAGAGTGAATAGGCTGCAATTTATGGACCATATCTGGCTGTATTACGCATCTGTGCGTGTGTGTTCGCTTGGATGCCAGATGACAAAGCTTACAATGTAGAGAAGGTTTTTTTTTCTTGCATTCTACAAGTTATATAATTAATATAATTAAGCATGAAATAAATTGGAATAAAAACTGGTGGTTGACAAAGGTCTTGTTTCAAGTATAATATTCATACACACACACAGTGATGTAACCCAGATATCACACCAGTCATAACCTATCCCCAGAAATATCATACAAGGAGTGTCCTTATAGAATATATGTTATGGAGAAGTAACTCCACATTAGAACTTCAGAACTTGGAAACCAACAAAATAAAGCCAAAAAAAAACTAATAAAGTCATAAATAATTTGAGAGGTTCAATTATTAAAATAAGCCATAAAGTATCTAGCAGTTAAAAAATGTTTGGTGTTGATAAATGACCATAAAGCATAACATGCAAATCTCCTTCCCCACACCCCCTCTTTTTTCTTTTTTACGTGAAAATATATCATTTGAAAATTATGTTTAATTGTCATAATCATACTTGAACAAAAAATACCTTAAAACAAGAAAAAAGTGCAGCAAAAGGCAAGCTTGGGTAGTAATCTTCTTCTTCTAGTTCATCTTCAAAAGGGTTGTCATCCTGCAAGGCATTTCCTTCGGCTAAAGTGCCGAGATATTTCCAACATCTCTGAGTAGGGTTGTATTCCGGCAGTCTTTTCCACCCAAGTTGCTCACAGTAATCATCTGTTCCATCAGAATTGGTGCTAGACAAGTAGTATGTCTGCAAACCACTGATGTGATAAAGGATAAATCAAAATTGAAAAAATGGTATAGGCAACTGCAAACAGTGGGTCCAGATGGTTGCTTACACAATTACCAAGACAAATGAGTTCAAACGTAAGTCAATCTTCTTGAAAGAATTGCTCATAATGTTTATTGAAAAGAAGAAAATTTCTTTTATGTGGGTTTCACTCATGTTTCAATGTCATGCTTCTTGATCAATTCTTAAATTATGAGAAACTATTTATTCAACATTCTCTCCCTTGCATGAACCGGTTTTTTTATTGCACAAGGTGATTTACAAAATCTTATGTACGAAAGTACTTTTAAAGGCTGTAAAAAAAGGCGAAAGCTCTCTCTGAAAAAAACTCTCTGCTTTATTGAAGAAGACTAAGCAATACAACTTTCTAGAATGAATAAGTACAATCGCCTAGCTCTATATATACAAAAGGCTATCTGATACAAAATAATGAATAAAAAACTAATCTCCACTTTTGAAGGGAAAAGTGGTTACAAGCTTAGACTACAACTACCTATGATTACAAGAATTTATATCACAGCCTTATCTCCCTAAGCCACGTGGCAGCAATTCCTCATAACTGTGTATAAACAAGTCATGGTAAGGTATGGCTTCTATTGTCTCCATTAAGTAGCTCATGTCCATTACCTCATGCTCTGCCTTTGAGATCGTGGTCTTGCCTTTCACTGCACTGGTATCAATCTTGGACTTATCTTCCACAGCACTAGCATTAGTCCTAGCATCACCAGCATTGAGATTGGTCTCATCAAGTTTAACACCCCCCTCAAGAGCAAAGCTCTTGCTGCTTGATCATCCACAATATACTCTGGATATTCAACTTGATGAGCAAAAATATTAATCAATCCCAATTTCTTAACCATTCTAACATAGTTGTTGACACCAAGTGCCTTAGTAAAAATATCTGCCAATTGATTCTTGGATGCAACATGGAAAGTCTTGATTGTACCATCTAAAACTCTGTTTCTAACAATGTGACAATCTGCTTCTATGTGTTTTGATCTCTCATGGAACACTGGATTTGCAGCTATATGCAACGCTGCCTGGTTGTCACAGTAAAGCAAAACTGACTTCTCATGCTTCACTTGCAAATCTCTTAGTAAAAATAAAATCCAAGTAACTTCACAGGTGGTGCTAGCCATAGATCTATACTCAGCTTCAGCTGAAGATCTTGATACCATTGACTGCTTCTTTGATCTCCATGAAATCAAAGCATCACCAAGAAAAACACAATATCCAGTATGAGATTTCCTTGTGTCTAGGCATCCTGCCCAGTCAGCATCACAAAATGCTCTCAATTGTAAATCTGAATCACTAGGAAAGAAAATCCCTTGTCCAGGTGTACCTTTAACATATTGCAAGATTCTTGTTGCAGCTTGCATATGAGGAACTCTTGGTTTGGCTAAAAATTGGCTTAGCCTGTTCACGGCATATGTGATATCAGGTCTACTAAGTGTCAAGTACATCAATTTACCTATGAGCCTTCTATACTTACTTGAATCTGATAGAAGTTCACCACTGTCCTTTGACAGTTTCAATTGTTGTTCCATTGGAGATTTAGCAGGCTTACAACCCATCATGCCTGTTTCCTTTAAAATGTCTAAAGCAAACTTTCTTTGGTTTAAGCTTACTCCCTTCTTGCTTCTAGCAATTTCAAGTCCTAAGAAGAACTTAAGGGATCCAAGATCCTTAATTCCAAATTTAGCATCCAAAACTGACTTCAAAGTTGCTACACAAGTAGGATCATTTCCTGTGATGACCATGTCATCCACATAGACCAATATAGCTGTGAACAAAGAGCCTTTGGCATGAACAAAAAGAGAGTTATCAGCGGTAGATTGAACAAATCCAAGTTGCTGAATAGTGTATGCCAGTTTTGTATACCATTGTCTTGAAGCTTGTCTCAAACCATAAAGGGATTTAAGCAGCTTGCAGACAATAGGAGAAGCAGATGAATTTGAAGAAGAAGAGGCAATTGAAGTCCCCCCCTTACTGTGAAAACCAGGAGGTAATGACATGTACACCTTTTCATCTAAATCCCCATGTAGAAAAGCATTGTTTATGTCCAATTGGTGAAGGGGCCAACACCTAGCAGCTGCTAAAGCAATAAGGACTCTAACAGTAACTGTCTTAGCAACAGGAGAGAAGGTCTCAAGAAAATCAATGCCCTCCCTTTGTGTGTACCCCTTAGCCACAAGTCTAGCCTTGTATCTCTCCACCGTTCCATCAGGATTCAACTTAATCCTATACACCCATTTACACCCAATAGGGGTTTTACCAGGAGGTAAGGTGGTAAGCTCCCAAGTATGAGTCTGTTCAAGTGCCTGAATTTCTTTGTCCATTGCTGCTCTCCAAAGAGGATCTTTAACAGCTTGGAAAAAAAATTGTGGCTCTTGAGGTGATGTGCTAACTGCCAACAGATATGATTGATAACAAGGCTCTAAATGGGAGTAAGTAAGCCCTTCAGCCACATCATAAGGTGCACCAGAAACATGAGTAGTAACACAAGCATAATCCTGTAAGTAGACTGGTTTAGTGGATGGCCTAGATGATCTTCTGATAGGTGCTGATGGTGGTTCATGAGCTGATGTAGAAGCAGGTACTGATGTGACAGAAGTAGGAACAATGGACATAGGTAAAGAAGGAACTGAAAAATCAGTAGAATCAAAAGCTGCATGAGAGGAATCAGAATGGGGAGAAGAAACCTGAACTGGAATAGGATCAGGAACAAGATTTGAACAAGCAATAGATTCATCTTGGATAGTAATAGGAGTGACAAAAGAGTCATTACCTAAGCTGGAAGATGCAAGACCATCAACTTCAATAATTGAAGTAAAAGGGTCTGAAATTGAGGCTTTACCATCAATAAAAGGAAATATGTTTTCATGAAAAACCACATCTCTAGATATGAAAACTACATTTGTGGACAAATCTAAAACTTTGTAACCTTTTATGCCAAAAGGATAGCCTAGAAAGACACACCTCCTTGCTCTTGCTGCAAATTTGGACCTGTTATGTGCAAGTGTAGAAGCATAACAAAGGCAGCCAAAGATCCTCAAATGAGCATAGGAAGGAGGACTGCCATAAAGGACCTCATAAGGGGTTTTGTGAGATAAAGGTGTACTAGGAATCCTATTAATCAAATATGCAGAAGTTAAAACACTATGCCCCCAAAGATGTAAAGGTAAATGAGAATGGAACATGAGTGACCTTGCTACATTCAAGATATGTTGATGTTTCCTCTCTACAATTGCATTTTGCTGAGGAGTTTCAACACAGCTCAAATGATGCAAAATGCCCCTTTTAGCAAAGAAATCACTCATGATGAATTCAGTTCCATTATCAGTTCTAATGACCTTTATTTTCGTAGAAAATTGAGTTTCAACCATAGTGCAAAATTGCTCTAATATGGACTGAGTTTGTGATTTGTGCTTCAACAAGTAAACCCATGTACATCTAGAGCAATCATCCACTATAGTGAGGAAATATTTGCAAGAATCAATGGTAGAAACAGAAAAAGGACCCCACAAATCACAATGAATCAAATCAAAACAATTCTCAGAAATATGTAAACTTTCATTAAAAGGCAATCTTTTCTGTTTGGCAAGAGGACAAACATCACAAAAGAAATCTTTATTTGAATCACAAATCTGTACATTATTTGACTTGAGTAAATTCAGCTTGGCATTGGAAGGATGCCCCAACCTCAAGTGCCACATATGTGGCTGAGTTTTATTAACAGAAAAAGCAGCTGAAACAAAAGAAGAGACTGAATTGCTATCTTCCAGCAGGTAGAGGCCATTACACTCTTTACCCAGACCAAGTGTGCTCCAATGAGCAAGGTCCTGGATGAAACACAAGTTACCAAAAAAAATAAGGCAACATAGGACGGATTTGGCAAGTTGGCTAACTGATATGAGATTGAAGCTAAAAGATGGAACACAAAGAACATTATATAAGATGAGATTTTCATTAATTTTGACAGTCCCAATATGTGTGACTAAGGCTACCTCACCATTGGGCAAATTTACATGAGTGTTCAATGTGGCAATTATTGTGGTGAAACAAGACACAGAATGCACCATGTGGTCAGTAGCACCTGTGTCTATGACCCAATCAGTAGTTCCAAAACAGGTTCTATTAACCAGTTTGGCTGAAAAAATGGAATGTGTCAAATTTGGACTGAAAGCAAGATTAGAAACAATACCTGACATAGTTTCAAGGCAATTGTTATGAACTTGAGGACGTGGATAAGTGGCTGCCACACCAGCAGTAGCAGGAACACCAGCAAATGAACACACATCAACAGCTCCAGAAACCAAATTATCCAATCCATTACCAGTACTCACATTGGCTACATGATGATTCTCACCAGAGTTACAACCAGCATTGATGAAGGCCAACAATTGCTCACACTGAGCTTTAGAAATAGGACATTGAACTGAACCACTCTCAGTTATTGTTCCTGGATTGCAAGTGACCTGATTAGCACTTGATCTTACTTTTGGTTTATATCCTGGTGGATAACCGTGTAACTTGTAACACTTGTCGATTGTATGTCCAAGCATGTTGCAGTGAGTGCATAAAGGTCTCTCCTTTTTGTTGTTTCCTTTGTTCCAAGTAGGATTACCAGAATTACTTCCCTTCGAATTAGCATACATTGCTATTGTATCAGGCTTTGCAGTGTAAGATCCTCCATGTCCTACACTCTTGTGAGACTCTTCTTGAAGAACTAAGGCATAAATCTTGCTAATCGAAGGAAAAGGCTCCTGCATCAGAATCTGAGTCCTTATAGTCTCAAAATTATCATTCAAACCCATCAAAAACCTCATAGCATAAGTCTTGTCATGAGAAGCACTTAGGGTTTTGATTGCTCCACAGGAACACTCTGGTAATGGCTCCAAATTGAGTAGTTGATCCCTTAGCTTCTTGAATCTTGTGAAGTACTCTGTGACTGTCATCTAGTTCTGAGAGATGTTAGAAATCTCCTTCTGAAGATTGTAGATCTTGGGACCACTACCTTGTGAAAAGAGTTTTTGCAATTCAAGCCACATCTCTCTGGTAGTTTGACAATACATTATACTGCTAGATACATCAACGTGCATGGAGTTGATCATCCATGAACTCACCATTGTGTTGCAGCTTAACCAATCTTCATAGAGAGGAGATTCTGGATCTGGCTCAGCAATTTTGCCATTAATGAAACCTATCTTCTTTTTGGCAGTGAGAGCTAAGATCATAGCCCTTGACCAAGAGTGATAATTCTTCATTCCAAGCAGTGGTTGTGTAACCAAGATGTTGCCTGGATTTTCATTGGAATTGAGAAAATATGGATTTGGAAGATTTGAAGAATTGATTTCAGTGTTTGGTTGAGAGGTACGACTGGTTTGATCGCTCGATTCATGAGACGCCATGGATGGTACTCAAAAACTCAATTGAGGGAGACAAAAAAACAGAGACAACCAGATTATTTCTCAAGAAAATTCTTCAGAAGTTAAAAGAACGGATTTTCTCAAAAAAAAATCTGATCAAAGAAAGAAAATTGAAGAGAGATTGGCTAGGAAATCAGTGAATCTGTGCTAGCCAAAGCTCTGATACCATGTAAAAAAAGGCGAAAGCTCTCTCTGAAAAAAACTCTCTGCTTTATTGAAGAAGACTAAGCAATACAATTTTCTAGAATGAATAAGTACAATCGCCTAGCTCTATATATACAAAAGGCTATCTGATACAAAATAATGAATAAAAAACTAATCTCCACTTTTGAAGGGAAAAGTGGTTACAAGCTTAGACTACAACTACCTATGATTACAAGAATTTATATCACAGCCTTATCTCCCTAAGCCACGTGGCAGCAATTCCTCATAACTGTGTATAAACAAGTCATGGTAAGGTATGGCTTCTATTGTCTCCATTAAATAGCTCATGTCCATTACCTCATGCTCTGCCTTTGAGATCGTGGTCTTGCCTTTCACTGCACTGGTATCAATCTTGGACTTATCTTCCACAGCACTAGCATTAGTCCTAGCATCACCAGCATTGAGATTGGTCTCATCAAGTTTAACAAAGGCCTTAATTAAATAAGAGACTTGCAGCAAAGCAGAAAGCCTGGAGTTCTGCTAAAATAAAGCGGCCCCACAATGAAAGAAAAGTGGTAGCTGCAAACATTTTTCAGGAAGAAGATGAGGACTATAAGATGGTTGAGAGAGAGAGAGAGAGGGAGAGAGAGAAAGTAAGAGGTGCTCATATTTTGTATGAATTGAACATTTTGCATATATTAACAGTTCAAGAGATAATGACTTCAGATCACCAGTCTTGCCAGTGTTTTTTTTTTTATTTTTTTATATATAATAAGTTTTCTCCAAGGGGATGAGGAGGCCACTAGTATAGTTAGTTGAAATATGAGCCCGTTAAACTGGTTCTATGTGCCTATGTCAAAGCTAAAAATCCCATCCCTAGTACTTGCAACTTCAAAGAGTTAAACGTTAGTTAGTTTCCTTGGCACATGGATGACTGAATCACAATTTTTCATCCAGTAGAGAAACCCATAGCTTACAAATATTACCATGAACTTAATAATAGCATGATTATTGATTTCATACTGGTTTTACTTAATAAAAAAAATAGCATGATTATTGATTTGTACCTTGACATATCAATATTTCGACACCTCCCAAAATCTAAGCTAGAGAGCACAACGGCATGTTTCTTTCCAGTAGCAGCAGCAAAATCAGCCAAATTTTTAGCAAATTCAACCATCTTCCCCTGTTTGAATGGATATTTAGTGCTTCAGAATTGAGAATTAGTAGTATCATAAAGTACATAGAAGCACCAAGAGCACATTCAAGTAAAAGCAACAAGGAAGAAGATAAATTGTTTTCCACACAGAGTATACACATAAAAAGCAATCAAGATGACATTGTACAAGTAAAGCTATATATTAAGAGGCATTAGGTGGCCCCTAGATGCAAGAATTACTAATGAAGAAGTCTAACATAGTAGTCATAGCATCATCAACCCAACCACCAATAACCTTCCCACAATTCTTGGCAGCAAACATTATGTAAGCAAAAGTTATCCTACAGTTTGTAAACATCCAAGTAACAAAGCATTAATTGCTCATTAACTATTTTTAAAAGGCAAGCACTATGCCTAAAGAATTCAAATTGTTTAGTGTTGCCCAAAAAAAAAAGTCCCTGAAATTTCTTGACTACCCAAAACTTTCACCATGTAGATTCCTAAGTAGGATAACCAACTCCTTTTTTTTATATACAATTTAACTAGGAAATTCCATTAAACCTAGAGGCCATTGGTCACCAAAAACTGAATTTGAAACACGTCTTTTCCGCAGTCATCTTGTTCAAGAAACAATATTACACAAGGTCTTTAAGTAGAGTTTTAAAATATTTGACAGCAGACCCAAACAATGAACACGACAATATATCAAAATGACATTGACTCACTAGCATGTAACAAGACTGTTTTACTCTTAGCAACAGGTATCAACATCAGCAAGAGGTCACTTTCTATTTTCTTTTCTTTTTTATACTTTTTTTTTTTGGATAAGTAAAGAAAATTTTATTAAAAAAACGAAAACAGCCAAGTACATTGGGAATGTACTATGGGGGCATAAATCAATAACCAAGATTACAACGATCAAGTAAAACATGAAGGGAAGAACAAGAAAAATGACAAAAGACCACACTCCAATCGAGGAGCGTGTGTAAAAAAAAAGACTTAATCTCTAACATAGAGCGTTCACATCCCTCAAAACTTCTAGCATTCCTTTCGCACCAAATACACCATAACAAGCAATGAGGCATAATTCTCCACAACTCTATATTTCTATGTCGACCAAACTTACCCTGCCAAGACTCAAACATCTCGATAACCTTCTGAGGCATAACCCAATGAATTCCAAACAAACAAAACACCAACGACCACAACTCACAAACAATGGGGCAATGAAGAAGAAGAAGATGATCCACTGACTCCCCACACTTCTTACACATATAGCACCAATCAAGAACTAGCACATGTTGCTTGCGAAGGTTATCCGTTGTTAAAATCTTACCTAAGGAAGCAGACCATGAAAAGAAAGCTACCCTTAGAGGAACCTTCGATTTTCATATCATCTTCCAAGGGAAGGATAAGATGGTATGAGGGTAGAAAGAAAGATAGATAGAATCCTCTAACCTCAAAACCTCTACTCCTTGCTGGCTTCCAACACACCCTATCTAGACCCAATCCCCGTACCGTCAAAGAGTAGACCATATCCATAAAAAGATCAAAGGATTCTTGTTCCCAATCTTGAGAAGGACGACGAAATTTAACATCCCAATGAATCCTCCCACCAGACCAACACATAACCTCCGCTACTGAAGAATCCTTTGTTCTACTAATACAATAAAGTTCTGGTTTCTTTTTTATACATTTTAAGTGGGGGAGGGGTATTCAAACCCTAAATGTCGTTAAAAACACCAAAAAATACCATTTGACCTAAAGGTCATTGGCCAGTCACCAGTGACAGGAAAATTTCTCAAAGCAAAGAAACAAATTTGAAAACAAGAATCCTCCGTAGTATTAGTAATTACTAATTAGTATATTGGTGTTGGCTTACTAAAGTTGGAATCCCATTCTTATCACAATCTCATTCAATCAATTGTTGTCATTGTCACAACCATACAACATTTCTCACAGCCATCATATCTAAAAAACATCCTATAAAAAACTTGTAACATCATCATAAACCTCAACATTAAAAGCATCAAAAATTTTCAAAAAAAGAAGCAAGAGTGACAACCTTAACAACCGGGGACCTTTGTTGGACAAGAGTCAGTGCATTAGAGGGGGAATCATAAGCTGAAACAAAACCCAAAAAAAACAAAAAAAACAATGTTACATAACAAGCAAGTAATAGGAACTTACTGGGTACTGAAAATTATACATATATTTTAGTTTTAAAAAGCTGACCTTCAAGAGGAAGAACGAGTTGGCCTTGAGGTTGAGGACCATAGGCATCGTTTCCTACACAAGGAAGAAGAAAAGGGTCATCGAAAAACCCAATTCTTTCTGCTCTTGTTGACGATACCATAAGATCCATTGCCAATTGCCCCACATTCCCAATCGATAAAGCTGGCTTTTTTAACATATTCAACCCAGCAAAATTTGTAAGTAAAACTTAAAAGAGTGTAAAACAAAATTCATGGTGACTAAAATTAAAAAGCATATGTGTCTCACCAGAAGGAGAGTGGAGCACTGGTCATGAGGTTTCTTGCTTCTTCAACAACAAATTCTATTTTTTTTTTTTCTAGACTACTGATTGGGGAATGGCACTTTATCAGTTTTAGGACTTGGAAAAGAAGCTACGGGCTTGGGCCTCAAGCAGGGTCTATGGGTCGAAGGGTTGTGTTGACTTTAAAGGGTTGGGCTGAGCTTGGGCCTAATGGGCCTTGTAAGTTTGTATGTGTGTGCGCGCGTGTGCGGTGGGGGGAATGGCCTTATAGATACACAAAATGGTTACAAGTTTACAATTTACAACTATTTTTGAAAAACTTAATATAACTACGTATTTTGAAATTTAACGGTTTGATTTCATATTCACTAGTTCTTTTTTTTTTTTTTTTTTTTATACAAAGTCTAGAATTCTATTCAACCAAACAGACGAAATTGGGTTACAACAGAGATGACAGAAAAACAACAAGCAAGAAACTGCCAATTACAATCAGCTTGAATCAGCTCAAGCAAAGCTGGTGGAAAAACTCCCACCCACATCTAAGAAGATTCACTATTTATAGCTAGATGAGCTAGCTCATGGGCAGCTCTGTTGTATTCCCTTTTCAAATGTTTGATCTTCCAACTAGAGAAAGGGCTCAGCAAAGCAAGACTTCCTTGATACAAATGACTGAGACTACCTTCCACAAATTTCTCATTAATATCGCTAATTGTTGATGCAGTATCTGATTCAATTATAACTTAAGATATCTTCATGTCACGAGCAAGTAAAATCCTAGCCTCCACAGCAAGAGCCTCCACTTCAGCTACTGAAAAATGGCATTGGTAATACTTACAGCAAGCTGCTATGACTGTCCCATAAGAGTCTCTAATTATAGTTCCAACACTTGAGTTTCTCCCATCCACTGATGTCGCCCCATCTACATTCACCTTGAAAACTCCAAGAGGCAGAGGAGTCCACACACCATTTTCAGCAACCTGACTCTTATCCAATACCACCCTTGCCGTCCTATGCTCATGAAGACATCTATTGGCAAAACTCCAAATATGGCTCAACAATCTACAGGTTGACTCAAAAACAAATAAGTTTCTATTATACCATATCAACCAAGCAACTCCAAAAAACATTTCAAGATCTCAGACTATTCTTTTATCAAGTATTTGCAACGCAACATCAGCAACATCATACAGCTCCAGCCCATTCTCAACAAAATGGATATCCCAACAGTCCCAAACCCTCTTTGCTACTTCACAATGGAAAATAGAGTGAATAATTGACACCACTTCTCTTCCATAACAAGGACAAAAATCATTCTCTCCAATACCTCTCTTCTTCAAATTCACCATAGTTGGAAGGGCATCTACACATGCTCTCCAAGCAAAGATTTTGATCTTTGATGGAATATTTAGGTGCCAAACCTTCTTCCACAACTGCTCCCTAGGATTCCCACAAGGGCTTTCTCCTTCTTCAGATGAATCCACCATATTGAGAGTTACATAGTAGGCACTTTTGATGGTAAAAACACCCTTCTTATTTCCAACCCAAATAATTTTGTCCTCACGAAGATTATAGCTGATTGGGATATTAAGAATCGTATTTGCTTCACAGGGAAAAAATATGGACTTAACAAAATCAGCCCTCCATCTTCTAGTATCATAATCAATTAGAGCCGAGACCATGGGATAATCATCAAAACCACAAGGCGGAGAGACCACTTTGTATGTTGTGGGGGTTGGTAGCCACTTGTCATTCCATATATGGATCAACCTTCCATTACCGACTCTCCAACGCGTACCTCTTTTAACCACCTCAAGCCCCTGCATTATGCTCCTCCAAGCATTGGATGGTCTAGAACCCAAACTAGCATTGAAGACATCTCCATGAGGATAGTATTTAGCCTTATATACTTGAGCTACTAAAGAGTTTGGGTTCATGAGAAGCCTCCAACCTTGCTTTGCTAGCATAGCAAGATTTAAAGCCTGAAGGTTTCTGAAGCCCATCCCTCCCCTAAGCTTAGATTTGCACAACCGCTTCCAACTCACCCAAGCAATTCTTGACTCCTGACCACGTTGGCCCCACCAAAACCTTCTCATCATACCTTCTAAAACATCACATAATCCCTTTGGTAATTGAAAACAACTCATAGTATACGTAGGGATAGCTTGGGCCACCGCCTTTATAAGGATCTCTCTTCCCCTTATAGAAAGAAATTTTTCCTTCCACCCAGCCAACTTCCTTCCCACCCTTTCTTTAATCTCTGCAAAAACTTCATTCTTTGATTTACCAATAATAGAGAGGAGCCCCAAGTACTTACTATGCCAAGAGTCCTGCATAAGCCCTAAAATCTCCAAAATATCATTTTCTTTTCCTCCTCCGCGTTGGCACTAAAGAAAACCGAGGACTAATCTATATTGATTTTCTGACAAGAGACAGCTTCATACAAATGAAGAATTTCAATTAACTGATGACATTCTTGGCCATTAGCTTTACAAAAAAGCAAACTGTCATACGCAAAGAATAGATGTGTAATCTTAGGGCAACCTCTGCATATGGATAAGTCACTCATCAATTGATTTCTTACAGCTTTACTAATGAGAGCGGAAAAGCCATCTGCACATAGTAAGAACAAATAAGATGAAAGGGGGTCTCCTACACATAGTAAGAACAAATAAGATGAAAGGAGGTCTCCTTGACGAAGACCCCTTGAAGGTATAATATTACCATAAGCTACACCATTAATAAGCACAGAGTAGGAAATAGAAGTTATGCATCGCATTATTAGACAAATCCAGCTATCATGAAAGCCCAATTTTTTCATAACCTGTTCAATGAAGCCCCACTCCATTCTATCATAAGCCTTACTCATGTCCAATTTAATTGTCATATAGCAATCTTTACCATCTCTTTTGTGGTCCAGGTACTACATGAGTTCAAAGGCTATGAGAACATTATCAGATATTAGCCTCTCAGCAAGAAAGGCACTTTGATTTTCATATATAATTTGAGGGAGGACTAGTTTGAGACGATTAGCTAAGACTTTAGAAATAATCTTATAGATCACATTGCTTAGACTAATCGGTCTAAAATCTGCCATTTTAGCTGGATTGTTAGTTTTTGGGATAAGCGTAATGAAAGTTTTATTTATATCAGCCATAGAAATATTGGAATTTAAAACATTAAAATCATGCTTACAACATCATTTTCCACAATATCCCAATATTTTTTATAAAAGATAGCTGGCATACCGTCAGGGCCGGGAGATTTGGTCGGATGCATCTGCTTTAAGGCAGCTTCAATTTCCTCTCTTGTGAACTGCTTGATCAAACTTTGATTCATTTCAGCTGAAACTTTAGGATCAATAGCTTCAACAAATTCCAAAATCTTATCAGGATGGGATGTCATATAAAGCTTCTCAAAATATGAAACTGCCACTTCAGCCACCTCAAATGCGGACTTTTTCCAATTCCCCCTTTCATCCATCAGCCCAGTGATGGTATTTTTCTTTTTTCTCCCGGATGCCTTAGTATGAAAATATTTTGTATTGCAGTCCCCAAGACCCATCCACTATACCTTAGACCTTTATTGCCACATAATCTCCTCACAATCCAGTAGGTCATTAATCTCCTTCCTGAGCTTATTAATTTCATGACTATTACTTCCATCATGATCCCTCAACACTAGCTCATTAAGGGCTTTCCTTTTATTCTGAATCTGTCTAGGGACAAAGCCAAAAACTGATCTGTTCCACCTTAATAAAACATCAGCACACTACTTAAGTCCTGCCACCATGCCATTTGGATTATATAAATTTACACTATCATTCCAAGCTGCCCTGATAATATCTCTGCACTCATCTCTTCTCATCCATATTACTTCAAACTGAAACCTTCTTTTCCAGGGACTTTACGGTACAATGGAATCAATGATCAAGAGCGCACAATGGTCACTAGCAGATTCCACCAGATGATGTACTCTCGTATCCTTATAATGATCAATCCATTCCTCTATAACCAAAGCACAATCCAACCGAAGATACATTCTGTGCCTTCCTTCTCGCATATTGCACCAAGTGAACTCCGAACCACAAAACCCAAGATCCATGAACCTACAACAATCAATTACTTCCCTAAAATCATCCATCTGCTTTTGAGACCTTCAAACTCCCCCCATTTTCTCCGCAACTGATATAATTTCATTAAAATCCCCAAAACACAACCAGGGAAGCTAAAACTTTCTACTAAGAGCTTTAAATAAATCCCATGACTCCTTCCTTCGACGAACCTCAGGATTTCCATAGAACCCAGTAATTCGCCATTTAAACCCCGATTCTTCCATAACAATGGCAACAATATGCATATCTAAGAAGCTCTGAACATCAACAGTAATTTCCTTCCTCCACAGTAGAGCCAAACCTCCACTTCTTCCATGACTTGGAATAACTAATCCATTAATAAAACCAACACTCACCTTCTTCTTCTCCATACTCCTCATTTTCAGTTTTGTTTTCGATAAGAAAACAAAATCAAGATCCCATTCTTGCACAAGATTGTGTAACACTCGAACTGACTGAAGGTTCCAAAGCCCTCGGCAGTTCCATCCTAAAGCCCTCATTTTTCTCAATGGTGCTGCCTAGCAGTCACTGCCGTTTCATTAAGAAAATCAGAGCTTTTATTGTAGTTTTCCTCTCCACGTACCTTTTTCTGAACTCTTCCTTCAACTTCTATTAAATCCTCAATGCTTTCCATTCTTTTATTTCCCACTTTCGGACCCTTAAGCCCCATTTCCTCATCTTGGGCCTTACCTTTCTCTCTGGCCATTTTTATTCCACTTGCCTCTACTAATGGATTCTTTTTCAGCTTCTAAACTTAGGCCCATTTCGTTTGGATGACACTCCTTAAGGGCTTCCTTATGAACTTTAATTGGGCTGGGCATTTTAGGTTCTTCACTACAAGGCCCAACATTTTTAAAAGAAGCAGCTGACATGGCACCCTCATTCGGCTTGGACAGCCTCTCAACTAGACTTATATTAGTTTCGTTCCTTTCAAACCTTGTTTCCTGACCAAACTGTAGCTCACGTGCTGCCCCATCAACCTTGTCCCATCCGTTCAGGCTGTCACCCACATTCATATTTGAAATTGTGTCCCTTGTTGGTGCCTCGAAGCTCACGACCTTCTTCCCCACTAACCTACTACTACTATTTCGGCCTCCATCTTCATCATCCTTGGAAAAAGGTGAAGAACTGAAGCTTGCTGCCATCCCCCTTGGCCTGAAACAGGTCCGATCACCATCCACACCGTCCAAGCTTCCACCATCCAAACCTTTTCCTTTTTCATTTCCACTTCTAACTGCACCTCGGACTCTTAACCAATCTCCATACTGCCTCTCTTTCACCCCATCTCTTTGACTCACATGGCAATGCTTATCATCATGTCCAATTATTCCACAAATATAACAAAAAGTAGGGAGACGTTCATACCTGAAAATGATCAAGCATCGCTCTCCTTCTGCATTGGTGATGTTTCCTCCTCTTTTAAGAGGCTTATCAATAGGTATCTCAACCCGAATCCTCATAAACTTTGCTTGCTCCGCCTGTAACGACCTTTTGTCCACTTCAAGAACATTGCCAATTCTGCTTCCTATATCTTTCCCAGCATCTTCATACATATACTCAAATGGTAGACCCCAGACTTGAACCCAAAAAGGAGCATGAGTAAAAGAAATATTTGTTGCTGTTAACCCCTTCCTCCATCGACATAAAAGAAGAAGGTTATTATCAAAGTTCCACGGACCACTTCTTTCAACCCATTCCAACTGACACAGTGAACCAAACTTAAATTGCAAAACATTATTCCCCACCTCCATAATCCTCAAGTCAAATCCCATCTTCCACATTATCTTCAAAGTATTCTTGAAAGCTCTTTGATTTT
This sequence comes from Quercus cerris, assembly GCA_963669245.1. Taxonomy (NCBI): domain Eukaryota; kingdom Viridiplantae; phylum Streptophyta; class Magnoliopsida; order Fagales; family Fagaceae; genus Quercus; species Quercus cerris. The sequence continues at coordinate 40,961,584 of OY770013.1, read as the reverse complement.
GATAACGGTCTGTGAGGAGGTGCCCAAAGAGGCTTAACAAACATTCTTCAAGAAACTCTGCTTTAGCAACATTTGATATGACTATATCATCAGCCTCCTCTTTTGTTAGCTGTAGCTTGTGAAAATTATCCAAAACATCTTGCTCCATAGCTTTGCACTGCACAGGCTACTACCCAAACCAGCTTGGATGAGTAGGCTAAGAAAAGACCCTTTACAGAAACAAAGGGAGAGACAAACTCTATCTTGAGAGAGAAAACGGTTTTACAAGGGAGAGAGAGAAAGAGTAGTCTTGTCTTGTCTTGTGGCAGCAAAGTATATATTCACTAGTTCTCAACACATGCATTAAATTTTCTGTCAATCAGTTGTTATTTATTATTCACGTTCTATTTGTTTTAGCGTTGATATTTTCTAAGAAATGAGTCATTTATCAAAAAACTTTTTTTTTTATTTTTTATAAAATTATCTTATTTTCCAATGTTTGGTAGCAACTTTAAATGAATTGAAAAACAATCTCCTAACTTTCATTATTTAACCTGTTGTGAGATAGAATTATTTTCAAAAAAAAAAAAAAATTTAGTAGAAAAAATATTTAAAACTAAGCCATACTTTTTATATTAACTAAAGATAGTTTTTCCTAAACTCATTTTTTCTAATACTAATATGGGTTCTTGTTTTGGATAGTACCCAAGCCCAAATGGTAATGAGGATACTAGGTCTCCCAAGAAATTATATTTGTTAGTTGGTGGACTGGGTTTGGTTCACTGTAGCTATATTGGGCAGATTACAAACCAATTTGTGTACAAACATAGGCCTTACAACACATATACATTCATACATGCAAACATATACATATTGTAAAATAAATGGCTGAGGAACAATAAAGAATTTTAAAAAAAAAAATGTAAGTAAAAACGTCAGAGATCCTCAGAAAATAGAGTGACATGTCATTATGTGTGGGTTTGGATTGTGCTCAATGTTGCGGCGCGTTTTCTCCTTTGCGTTTTCCTTTTTTTTTTTTTTTTTTTGTGGCCCACTTTTGCTGACTTTGTGGAACAAAAAATACTGTTCATGACAGTGCGTGTACTGTTCACGCACTGTTCATACACTGTTCACGCAATATTTAATATTAAAAGTGGGTCCCACGGTACTATTCACACTTTAAAAATTATATTGCTACAGTGTTTTCAACAACAATCAGTTTTTAGCAACTTTCAGCAACAATCAGTTATATCTAAACGGACCCCCTATATTAAGTTTTAAAGTACATTGGACCCTGTTTCATTATTTAGCTTGTTGTGAGATAGAATAATTTTCAACAAAAAAAAAAAAAAAAAAAGTAGAAAACATGTCTAAAACTAAGCCATATTTTTTATATTGACTAAAAATAATTTTTTTTTGACTCATTTTTTCTAATACTACTATGGGTTCCTGTTTTGGACAGTACAAAGGCCCAAATGGTAACGAGGATCCTAGGCATCCCAAGAAATTATATTTGTTGGTTGGTGGACTAGGTTTGATTCACTGCAACTATATTGGACTGATTACAAACCAATTTGTGTACAAAAATATGGGTCCTACAACACATATACATTCATACATGCAAACATATACATATTGTAAAATAAATGGTTGAGGAACGGTAAAGAATTATAAAAAAAAATGTAAGTGAGAACGTCAAGGATCCTCAGAAAATAGAGTGACATTTCATTATATTAAGTTTTAAAGTACAATGGACCCTATTCTTATTGGGATATCTCACAAGGTTCAAATAAGTTCAAAAGTCATAGAGTTGGATAGCTCTTTCTAGACTTTCATGACTTGCGAGGTTTGAATCCCCTTGAATATAAGTGTACCCTCAAGCACTTATTACGGGATCCTTTGCAATGTCTTCCTCATCTCTTTATTTTTCTAAAGTTTAATGAGTCTCTCTAATGCTCTTTTTTGCTCTGATTAATGTTTGATAAATACCTTTTGCTGATGGCTTGATCCTCCTTTTACAGTAGCTTCTTAGGGTTTTTGGTATGCCATTGATTCCCTCCCTTTGTTGCCTTAAGTACCGGAACCAATGTTGTTGGTGGCTGATCATTTCCTTATTTTCTCATTATATCCTTCTTTTGAGGTTTCCCTCCAAAAAGTTCCTAGTTGACCTTCCTCTTTTAAGGGGTCCTGATGGAGCTAACTTTTATTAATCTTTTCAAGGCTTCTAAAGAGACTTTTCAGAGCCCCTTTTTTGGCTGCCTCACCCTTTTTCTTCAAATAAGTAAATTCTTCCCTGTCAAGTTGAAAGATCCCCAAAAACCTTCCTTCATGGTTTACCTTCCTACTTTTCCCCAAGTACCATACTTCCCTTCATCAGGTGCTGGTTCCTAAGTCATCATTTGTTTCCAAAACTTTTCTTCTAAGTTGTAGGAGGCTAATGGGACATGTCTTTCTTCGTTTCTTATGTCCATGAGCATGCTTCCCTAAGTTGTCCAAATCCCAGTTGATTCTTTCCTACACTTTCCGAGGATTCCCTCCCTGGTTCTAGCAGCTCCAAGGTATCCTAGTCTAGTCTCTTTCTGGGCTTCCTGGGGGCTCCTCTTACAAAGGGCCGGGCCAAACTTCGCTTTTTCTTCCTTCTTTAAGACCCAAGTCTTGCCCATTCATAGGCTTGAGCTTCCTTTTACTCATTTTAAATGGGTCTTGACTCACGGATTGGGCCTTTCTTATCTTTGAGGGCCCATTTGCTTTGGGTTTTAATACTTGTAACATTTTGGACCTCAATAACTACCAAACATGAGAAAATACAAAAAACTATCTTTATACAAGGTTTTTCATCAAATCAAATAGAGCTTCAATTCATAAACTTATTTTTTATGCATAATTTTAGATTACAAAAACTTAAAATTAAAATATTTAATTGATAACATACTCATTGATCTTTAATCCTCTTAAAATTTCGCAAACATGGAAGATATAAGAAAAAAAAATGTAATCCAAAAGTAAATTGGTCAAAAATCACATATAATAAAAAGATGGCAAAACTTAGATACACCTTAGGTACCCCTTTTAATTTTTTGACATCTATCTAATTAAATAAGTCAACTAACAGATGTTAACGCTACTTCTTTTCTATCCTTTTCTCTCTCTCTCTCTCTCTCTCTCTCTCTCTCTCTCTCTCTCTCTCTTTTCTGGTTTATTGTCTCTTTCAGATCTATTAAACTTCTCATAGTTGCATTAAAACCCATTTATAAAACCTACAAGAAAACCCTTGAACCTCAACTTCTCCGACTTTTTACGCTCAAAGAAGATGAGATCTAGCTTTAATAAAGGTTTCAAAGAGCAGATCATTTGGAACCTAGAATTCTAAAGAGGGCAAAACTGATTTTTATACACATAGGAGGATGAGTTCTTTTTTTTTTTTTTTCTTGGCTAAACACATAGGATGAGTTCAAATTTAAATAAAGGGTATAATGGAGACGAACAGGACCTCACGAACCAAGGCCAATCATTCGTTGATCTTGTGTGAACCAAGCATAGGAACATATCGACTTGTTTTATAATGAAAATAATGGGATTAATGAAGAAAATCGCCCCTTTATCCTTCTTTGCTTGATTTCAGTAAGAAATTTCAGAGTGTGAGAAGCCTGCTACTGTTGAAAGTTTGTCGATTTACAAAAGCCAACGAGATCTTCTGAGATTGTGCATGAGAAATCCAAGAGTTTTGTTGATGATATGATGTGCATGAACCAGCCCCTTTGTTCTTCTTTGCTTGATTTTGAGGATAAAATTGCAAAATACCCCTTTTGGGCAAACTAAGTAGTGTTTTGCCCTCTTTCTCAAACTAATTAGGGAAATGTCCTTCTTTTGAAAATCGAGTTTTTCAAAATTGATTTAGGCCCTATAGCGGCGTTTTTAAGGAGCCTATAGTGACATTTTTAGAACCTATAGTGGCATTTTGTAACTCGATTTATATAAAATCGAGTTATTGGTAAAAAAAAAAATTAAAAATTGCCTATAACTCGATTTATTGGAAGTCGAGTTACAAAATGTCACTAAAGGTCCTAAAAACGTCACTATAGGTCTTTAAAAACGTTGCTATAGGGCTCCAGAAATTTTTTTTTTTTTTTATAACTCGATTTTGAGAAAATCGAGTTTCAAAAGAATGGTATTTCCCTAATTAGTTTAAGAAAGAGGACAAAACGCTGCTTAATTTGCCCAAAAGGGGCATTTTGCAATTTTGTCCTGATTTTGATTGAGAATCCTAATAGCCACCTGGGTTCTTCTGAGATTGTGCGTGAGAAGTCTCAAGTATGAGAGTTACGAAGCTATTTGGTTTATTGCTTAAGGAGATGGTGAAAAAAAAGAGACGGTGTTAACATTTGTTAGCTTACTTATTTAATTAGACAAATGTCAAAAAAATTAAAAGGGGTATTTAAAGAACAATACCCAAGGTACTGTATCTAAGTTTTGCCCATAAAAGATATTAAATAAAGTTGACCAAGTTTTTTTTTTTTTTTTAAATAAGAATTTTTTTTTTTTTAGTACAAAGATATCAATACACATACCTTTAAATTTCACATGTTTTTACAGAACCTAAAACCCAATGATGAGTAACCTCGGTGGAACCTAAAACCGAATGATGAGCAACCTCGGTGTAAGGAATTATGAATGATGAATGCAGATATGAAGTGTAATGTTAATGTGCTTATAAATATTATTTAGGCTCAGTTTACTAAGAATTAGGTTCATTCATTTATGTATGTTTGACATATTAGATCTTCTCTTATTGCTTCAAAGATTGACCAATATCTTTTCATTTAAATTAACCTTTTTGTGGTAATTTTCCAGAATACAGTATTTTGCAACGTTGTTTGTATTTTTTAAAAATACGTGTAATGTTATTTAAATACTAAAAACCGTTGTTTAAACAAAGGTAACAAACGGGCCTTTAGTCTCCAGCCCAGGTGACTAAGTCAGAACTCATAACTAGCATGAAGTAGAACTGGAATGAAAATGGAAGTGCTTTTGAAATTCATAGTATGAGATTCATTAATAGTAATAACTGAAAATATGGAAATTGGATCCAGTGTAGTGGAAATTTTTTAAAAAACATTTTACCTTTTTATTACATTTTTATCTTTTTTATTTTTTACGAAATTAATTTTTACATTTCACAACCAGTGGTAATTGGTAAGGCTATTGCCTGGATCTAAATCCTAAAATATGCATATCTTCAATAACAATTCCATTTTTTAGAGCTAAAAGCTCAAAAACAAGTAATGGAGACTGGCTATGGATCGGAGTCTTTTTGGTTAGGAATTATGGACTTTGGAGAAGAAGCTTAGAGTTTAGGCCTAAAGCAGGTTTAATATTTGGGCCGAACGGGCCTAGTGAGGCAGAGACACATGATACAAATACAATTGTAATAAGCAAAGCTAAAAGGTGTCTTCTTTGTTTGTTTCGCTATAAAACTTTTTATAAGAATAGTTTTTCACATTTTTTAATGTTTGGTAGTGTAAAAAAAGATTGGTCAACGGAAAAAGTCAATGGAAAACTTTTATAAAAATGAGGCTTGTTTTTTATAGGTTGTTTTCCAAAAAAAAAAAAAATTGGAAAACAATCTCTCTCTCACACAGTGCATAGCTCCTATAAATATTATCTTCTTTTGACCTAGGAAAAAATATTTTTTTTCGCTCATTCAGCCTTTCTCACAATAAACTCTCTCACTTCTTCTCCTCCCTTTGTTTTTTCTCTCTTCTCACACCCTCACTATCATTCCCTCTGACCTCTTCTCTTAATCTGCCTCTCTTCTCTTTTTTCTCACTATTTCTTCTCCCCTCTATAACACCATTCTTTAATAAGGTTTTTATTTTTATTTTTTCTCCTCACAGATCGGTCAACGGTTTTGTAACAATTTTTGGTATCTTTATCATACTATTTGTTCTGGATTAGTTTGCCAGTAAAATTATTTGGCCTATATGGCATTTTGAACTATTTAAAATGGAACTTAAGGTTATAATGGTTATTTTGAATTAAGTATGGTTTATATATATATATATGATGTATGTTAATGTTTATATACATGAGCAAGATGAGTATTTGAGATCATGAAAATTTGATAGATAATTTTGATTGTATCCGTTGTCAAAATTTAAGTTTGAAATCCAAATTCATTCTTGGTTTTTTATTATTTTTTATTTATATTGATTACATTAGGTGGGTTTACACAATACACATATTATACATGTTTTAAATTATACAAGAAATGTTATAAAAACTATGGATACCAATCAACAGAAAACATTCTCAAGCCCATTTTTAAGGTTATTACTAAACACTAAAAAATGAGATAGTTTTTTAAAAAATACTCTTTGAAAAATTAATCATTTTCCAGAAAACGTTAATGCCAAAACAAACAGAGCGTTACAAGAAGGGCTATAAATCAACTGAACCAAGTTCTTATTTTATTAGTTTCAACAACAGGATATGGGTGATTTTAATTTTATTAGTTTCACGTTGAAGTATTAAAGTTTCAAGATTTATTCATTCAATTTTATTTCAAACATTAGTCAATTTGAGTTCATCACTAAGTTGGATTACTTATTTAAGTTTGATTTGAACAAACTTGAACTTGTTTAGAAGTCTCCAGTTCTCTCCTTTTTTTCTTTTTTTTCTTTTTTTTTTTTTTTTTTTTTTTTTTTTTTTTTTTTTTTCAGATTAAAGACACGTGGAAACTAAATAATCTAAGGTTCATAACATAGACGCATCAAATACCATTTTCATCTAAATTTTTTTTTTCTCTGTCTTCTTCCCCCCCTCTCTCCTTCTCTTCCTCTGTCTCTCTTACATGAGTCACCAAACTACTGTACAAACGAAGGCAAAAGAAGAAGACGAAGGAGAGGAAGTAGAATTGAGATCAATCTGGTGGCTTTTTGAGTGAAACGAATCGGCCTAGATTTAGGCAAAGAAGAAAAAGAAGGCGAAGAAGGAGAGGAAGAAGAACTGAGATCAATTGGCCTATCTTCTGTGTGGTTTTGATCTTCTCCACCATGATTGGGACTCTTGCTAGCTAGCTAAAGTTTTGATTTAGGCTTTTTTTTTCCCCCCTCTTTTTGAAGGAAAAAAAAAATCTAATTCTAGGGTTAGTGGGGGATTTAGAGCAAAATTTGCAGAAATTCCAATGTGCAAAAATTCCAAAGATTCTGTCCACACTTGCTAGAGCCAAGGAATTTACCTTGTAACCTCCTCCTTCTTCTTCTTCGTTTGCATAGTAACTTGGTGACTTAGTGAGAGAGACAGAGGAAGAGGGAGGGGCAAAGAAGAGAGAAAGAAAGAAAAATAATGCTATGAAATTGTTTAGACCCTTAGATTGTTAAGAGGCTGTTTGGGAACTTTTTTTTTGTCACTCAATTTTCGTCACTCAATTTTCATCACTCATCACTCATTTTTCATCACTCATCACCCATCACTCTAAAATTAATACCCGTTTGGCTCCATCTTTTTCATGCCATCACTCAAATTTTTTCACACTATTTGTGGGCCCCAGCTCTGTCACTGGCGCAGCTTTTTTTTTTTTTTTTTTTTTTAATACCCCCAAACCCGAACCAGTGAAAGAAGAAAGGAAGAAAAAAAATACCCAGATCACCGAACCCAGGAAAAGGAAAAAAAAAAAAAGATGAACAATGGGAAGATTGAACCCAGGAAAGGAAAAAAAAAAAAAAAAAGAAAGAAAGATGATGAATACCAGGGAGACCGAACCCAAGAAAAGGGAAAAAAAAAAAAAAATGAGGATGAACACTGGGAGAGACCGAACCCAGGAAAAGGAAAAAAAAAAAAAAAAAAACACCAAACCCAGAACCAACGTGAAACGAAAAGAAAAGAAAAAAAGAAAAGAAATGAGAATGGAAAAGAAACCCAGAAAGTGAGAAAAAGAAGCAAAAGAAGAAGAAGAAAGCAGGTCTGCCGTGAAAGACAAAAAGAAAAGATAAAAAAAAAAAAAAAAAAAAGAGAAAAGAAGAAAAAGAGGAAGCAAATTCTGACTGTGAGACCGGTTTGGTAATGGTATTTACAATTTTGCCATTGAAAATTGAGAATTGAAAACTGAAAACAGCCAAAAGTTGTTTTCAGTTTCCATAACTCATAACTCAAAAAGTAGAGAATTGAGTATTGAAAACAGAGTTATGGAAATAGAGTATTGGTGTAGGCAAACGAGTATTTTGCTATGGGTCCCACCATTTTTGAGAATTGAGTTATGAAAACTGAGAATTGAGTCATGAAAATGGGTCATCCAAACAGCCTTTAAGTTTCCACGTGTCTTTAATCCGAAGAAAAAAAAAAAAAAAAAGGAAGGAACTGGAGACTTTGAAACAAGAGAGGAGCCACTCCCTTTTTTAATAAGCTTGTTCCAAGGGGCTGAGGAGACATCTAATTAATTAAAATAAGAACCCAAATAAAAGAGAAAAATACATTATGCTTAAGATACATGAGTCATACCCCCCACATGAGGGTGGACCCCAAAAGAGAAGGACTCATGTATCCAATACATAATATACCTCCTCTAAATAAATTGGTTCTATGTGTGTATGCCAAACCTAAAATACACATCCCTAGCACTTGCAACTTCAAAGAGTTAAAAGGTTAGTTGAACCTGTGTCCTAAAATGCTTTCCTTGGCACAAAGAATTATTCACAATTTTTCGTCCAGTAGAGAAATCCATAGCTAACAACAATTGTCACGAACTTCATTAAAGCATGATTGGGCTTGCATAACCTTTAACCCGACCTTATTAGCTTATTTGCTCAACTTCATCAATGACACTCCACAAAGAAAAGACTTCTAGATCCAATTAAAATTAAATAAATTAATAGTTTTTTTTAGAGAGAGTTTCAACATATGACATTCGCTCCTGATAATAATTCTTTATCTTCATACTAAGACATCAATAGGTTTTCGGTGTAAGAAGAGATTGAACTTCAGATCTCTTATTTAACAATAAAAATTTTTACCAATTAAACTAATTAAAACCCATAAATAAATAAATAGTTCAAACATTAAAGTCTTGTCTCTTTTTACTTTCCCAGAAAATAAAAAGAGTAAATATAGAGGGATTAAGAAACAAAGGCTAGAATACAGTCATTAGCCTAATTGGCCTTTTGCAGTGGAGATGAATCCGAATAAAATAGACAAAGCCAAAATGGGCCTTTACTTTTCCTAGCCAGAGTTTCATGTCAACACAATTCAAGCCATGTGTTATGATACTTTTTTTTTTTTTTTTTTTTGGTGGGTGAAACTGTGTTAGGATGCTTAGCATACCATATTGTGGATTAGGTTTAGTACAGGCCGGGGTGAGGCTCAATCTCTGTCACTATTAACAGCGCTTGAGGTAGTCCGATGTGATTGATGTAACAAACGTAATATTTATGGTGGGTTCATATTACACTAATTCCCACTTGTCACCCTAGCTAATACTCGTGAAAGAAATTAAAATTATAAAATATTTTCTCTTTAAAAATAAAAAGTCTTTGATGGTCCTGCCCTTTTAAACAATTCTTATTTACTTATTTATTCAAAGTTGACAAAAATACAATTATACCTAAAATTAGTTAGGCTTTATAAAGTAACACACAAGCACATAAGCTAAAAGACAAAAAGAAAAAGAAAAAAAAAAAGCTTAAGGAGTTAGTAAAAATTTATTTTATTAATTTTGATACTGTAATATAATCTATCAAGAGTTTCTAATTTTTTAAAAGTTTATTATTTATTCAATATTAATTTAATTATCTATCATAATTTTTTTATTTTTTAATAATAAATTCTGGGTTTTATATGTTAACTAAATGTAGGTCTCATTATAGAACATAATTTGGCCGTGTAATTCACTGTAAATACAATTTCTCACTAACATAGTGCACTCTCATTAAAACTAGATTAAGAAGATTTCAAAAAATTTAGAATGCTACTTTGATTTTCATAATTACTTTTAATAATAATATGTTATAAACTTTTATTTTACTAAAAATTTGGTTTTACACAAAGTACTTTTAGTCAAGTAACTTGAAGTAGTTTTTGTTAGTCTATTTCTATTATCTTTTTTTTTAATTTAATTTTTTTTATGGTTCATATATATATATATATATATATAAATTGTAAGGACCTGATTTGAACTTCCACCCAAAGTATAGTTGGACTTAGGCCCAATAAGTCCAAAACCATAAATTTGTAGAGAATAGGTCGAAGAACTGGGCTTTAATGAATGTAGATCTTGATGACAAGGTAATGAAAATAAACAAATTTAGACTTGAGAAAATCATTTTCGGGCAGGTCCGAGGAGATTGATTCCTTTCTGTTAATATTCCTATATGGTTATAAGTTTTGTTTTAGAATGCTACAGTGTTTTTCTCTCTTTTCCTCGATCCCTTTTTCTCTAGGGGTCTCTTACATTATATACCTCCCTCTTAACGATCTTAGCTCTCCATTTGTTAATCATCCAAACCACTACTTGAGTGTTTGTCCCATCGAACACCCTCTCTAGCCCTCTATGAGTTGGTATAGCCAAGGCAACACTGTTCAGGGGTCTTCTCCACATTAATGCAGCTAGAAAGTTAGCTGCAGAGCATTTAATATGGTGATGGTAGCTTTCCCTTAGATATTTCTGAGCTATCCTCCCTCTTGCACGTTCATGATGATCGTCCCTATCACTGAAGTTTCTTGGAAGGTCACCTTGAATACTATGATACATACTTGGCTTGTGTGTGGCCTATCTGAGGAGATATTCCTCCTCGGCACGCCCTCCCATTTATGGCTTACTCATGGAACTCCGAACTTAACACCCTTATTATTGTTTATTTTTCCTCGGACTGATCAACGTCCTCGGACAAAACCCAAGGCCCAATATATGATTTTGGGCCCTTATCCCTCTATATATATATATATTTATTTATTTATTTATTTATTTATTTATTTATTTATTGATTCATGCACCTCACCATTATTATGTGCTTATTTCTAATATTTATAAAAAACAAATTAAAACTTTTCGCCGTTGCATAGCCATCGTTAGTCTAAAATCTAAATATAAATGCACCCTTGATTAACAAGGATGGACCTCTGTCGACCTTTCTTAAGGCCATTAGGGTCAGTGGCCAATATGGGTACCCTTATTGGCGACTGACACTAATGGTCTTCCCCATTTTAATCGTTTTTGCAATATATATAAACTTAGAGCCCGGTCCCAAAAAATTATACTTATTAGCCCCAAAATTATGTTCAATTAGTTTATAAAGCAGTGGCGGTTTTAGGAATTATTTATTCCTTCCTTTTTTTTTGGATCAAATTTTATTCCCTACTTAGATGTGCATGTGTGTTTCTTCTTCTCATTAAAGTAGCTCAAAAGAACATATATTTTGCATTTATCATTTTTATGCTTATGCTAATGGTTGGTAGGAATTAAAAGATTAACGGCATACTAATTTATTTATAGACAGTTACAGAAAAACCTTATAAAAGAAAAGGAAAAACCTTAAATTCTCTCTCTCTCTCTCTCTCTCTCTCTCTCTCTCTCTCTCTCTCTCTCTCTCTCTCTCTCTCTCTCTCTCTCTCTCTCTCTCTCTCTCTCTCTCTCTCTCTCCACACACATGCTACTTCAAGAACAAGTACTGATGCCTCTAGAGACCTAATAAACTTATTAGTCAACAATTATCTTATTTACCTATTCTCTCTTTACTAAGTGAGAATTCCATATTACAAGACACGCTCATCGTAAGAAAAAAGTACGTGTATATATATATATAGCATCTCAGGATCAGACACACACAAATGGGAGAGATGATAAAATCATAAAATAATATATATGGTGATTACAATAGTAACGCCAAGACTTCAAAAAAAAAAAAATCCAAATCTCAAATACACCCAAAATTTTTTCTCATAATTAACATTAGCACACGATGAAATAAGAATTTTGTTTTTATACCTAATTCTCTGGACATGACATACAAAGTATACAAAGAGTATATATGTCAAATAAATTAGCTGCAACGTTTTTTTGTTTTTGTTTTAATAAGCATGAAGTTCCTAAAGTCATCCTGAATGCTTGTAAGGATGAGTGCATCATTGTATGCGCCTCTGTTTGATTTAACGAAGTTTTCAGGTAAAAAAAAGCATAGAAATCTCCTATGTCCGTGACCGTGTAGGAGGTGACAAGCCTAAGTTAGATTTTTACTAGCCGACTTTTCATGCCAACAGGCCCAACACTATTTAGGCTTTAGCATAACAAACTTAGTATTAGGCTTTGTTAAAAGAGGGGTGGCACTCAAAGCTCATCAAATTTAAGATGTGAAAAAAAAGAAAGAAAGAAAAAAAAGCATCTCTATGGCCGGTGATTATATTTTCTCTTTCTTAGAGGGTTTGAAACCAAGTAGAATTACAGTGTTTAGTGTCAATAAGTAAATCTTCGCCAATGATTAAATCTTGAAAGAAAGATTGGCAAGTAATAATTTGCAGCAAAACCCTTGACTTCAAACCTCATTATAAGGTACAAATAAAAGAGAAAATGGTCTGTTATTGAATAATTTCTTGTGAATCACCTTGTTAAATATTTTAATAGGTAAGCGCTCCCACGTGAATGTTTAATTGCTTTAAAATCCAAACGACCCAAAGAAATGGTAGGTGTTATCTATGCTGCTTTTTAATAAAATCCAAACACGTGCATAACTATATCAAACTTATTGTTCTTAAAAAAAAACAAAAAAACAAAACAAACAAACAAACAAAAATGTTTTTTCGTGTTTTATTGACTAATGTGTTTAATTGGAAACCTAGGTTTTACCCTATATTTTTTTATATATTATTTATTTTGTAATAAAATAAACAAACTAAAACCAACTGATCATCTCAAAATCTAAGTAATTTAATAATAAAAAATAAAAATAAAATAACATTCTTGATTAGTCTTTAGGTAATCCCTGGGTCTAGTTCCGTTTTGGTTAAGTTAGTTTTTATTTATTTTTATAATAAAAAAATTGTCTCTAAACAAATAAGAAGTTAAATTGTTTCACATAAACTAACATTAATTGACCTAAGGGAATAAATAACGTATAGTTTCTTAAGTGTTACCACCGCACACTTTTGGTGCGATGATCACTCTATAAGTATAAGTGTTTGTATGGGATGTGAGGTAAGAGATGGGATTCAAGTCTTCAGGAGTGAGCTTCATACACATATACACTTAGATTAGGCTAGAGTAAAATTCTATCTTGTATAAAAAAAATAAAAATAAAAGTGTTATATATTAATTCCCTCAATTGAATTGAAGCATATGGCTGTATTGAATTCAATTTCCTTGAAAAAAATAATATTGTTTGTGTTTAATTAATTAAACCATGCCTTTGAGTTCCCTCTCGTAAGGACGGAAAACAAAAATGCATTTGTATTAAGTTGGAGAATTTACTTTAGTTTTGCCCATAACTGCTTATTGATGAGGTGTTAATATTAAACATATAGAAGTGATTTTACTTCAATAATTTCTTACCAGGTTGAGGAAAAAAAAGTTATTTAGTGAGCATTTGGATACGCGTCTCTCCCCATACGTTTGCGTATTTTTTCCTTTTTTAGCGCCTCTTGCACTGTTCATGGGACATAAACAGTGCATTTAGGCTTATGAACAGTAACTCACACTGTTCATGCACGCGAAGACATTGTGTACTGTTCATTCACTGTTCACAGGGCCCACAATTACTTTATTCAGGAAAAAAATATTAAAAATGGGTTCCACGGTACTATTTATACATTTAAAAATTATTTTACTACAGTGTTTTCAGTTTTCAGCAAAATAAATTGTATCCAAACGGACTATAGTTAGAAATTAGAATTACTCAAGTCAAAGAAAGAGTGGGAGGAAATTACATTTATATCCCTACTATGTCTCGTACATACGTTAAGTGCAGAAAACAAAAACAGAATAGTAGCTAGTACCTTTCAAATTAGAAAATCTCTGTAGAGGGTTTTGGGAGGAGACAGGAGTACGAAGGGACTGTCTCCCGTGGGGTTAAGAAAGAGACTAAAGAAAAGTAAACAGAATAGCAGCCACTTCCTTTCAAGTCATGAAAAACTCATGAAAAGTGTGTGTGTGTGTGTGAGAGAGAGAGAGAGATCAAATTTCGTCAGAATTGAATCAAGAGAGAATTGTCAATGTCAGCATTTAGTATATGTTGCTCGTGGGTTATGTTGACAAGTTAAGACTCACGTATCAACTTATAAACAACCATGGTATAGAGCTTAAGAATCTACTACACCTTTGCAGGGGCGGCTCCATAATATGGTTAGGGTGTTCATTTTAACTTCCTGACTTAAAATATATATAATATTTTTGGATTTTTTTTTTGTCTACCGTAAATAAAAAATGAACACCCTAAAATATAGTTACAAAAACTAATAATTGTAAACACCATTACAAAATCAATAAGTTGAGTAACAACAAAATTAATGTTGTTGACAACAAAAATACAACAACTAAAAATTTGAGTTGAGTTAAATTGTTAATAAAGTATTACTATAGACACGATAAATAATTAAAGTATGAAGAAAAAATATTTTTAATAGAGTAATGCTATGTACACAACAAATTTTTGTTGAGTTAAAATATTACAATATTTATAAAAATATTACAACAACAAAAATTAGAGTTGAGTTGAATTTTTATTTTAATAGAAGAAAATAGTAAAACTTTATGTATTTGTGTGTGTGTGTTTTGTGTGATGTTAATATATTTAAGTTCTTTTTTATTATATTTAGTAAAATTTAAGTCTCTTAAAACATCCACATCAGCTAGTGCAAAAAGGTCTATCTAATTTAGCATAAAAACTTAATTTTTGTAGGTGATGTGGGTGAATTTTGTGGTTGGTTGTGCAAAATTTGGCCCTTATGCCATTTTATACGGACTAATATGAATGTTTTTAATGACCATCCTAAAAAAAATTCCTAAAACCACTATTAATTGCACTTTTGAGATGGGAATTGTTCTAATATATATATATATATATATATAAAAGTTGCCTTTGTAGTTAATCATACTTCTTCAACAAGTACCAAGTACCAACCGACATGTCAACATGTGTTCCTTTTTTTTTTTTTCTTTTTCTTTTTTTTTAAAAAGGTAGCAAGTTAACGACCTTCCAATGGATCTGTTGTAACTTGTAAAGTCACATAAAAATATCATTCTTATATAGCTATACTCATAAATAATTTCTCAAACTTGAGATAAAATCATACTATTTTGTAAAACACAAACTATAATTTGTTCAAATGATGCACAACTATTTTAAATTTCCACTTTTTTTTTTAATAAATTAAAATCCCACACTTATGTCCCTCAAACAATTACCAATTGCATATATAACAAATGGTACAAGACCTAATGCTCTTTTTAAACCTCACTTTCTTCTTATATACAGTTTTTATTTTAACACTACTTTTTTTTCTATATAATTTTTTTCTCATTTTCAATAAATAAAGTAAATGAGCAAAAAAAAGATCCAAACATACAATGAAAGAATTTATAATTGACGAAAATCAAATGCTTGGTGCTTTGGCAAATGAAGTGAACTGGCTGAAGCAACAACATTCCAGTCTCAATGTTTGAGATTCAAACCTTATCTATCTCCTCCCACTATTTAACTAAAAACAATTTATCACAACTAACAATGACCAATTTTATATATAACAGTACAATAGTACTCAATTATTTTTTTAAACATTTATTTTTTCTCCATTATAAGTACACATGACTTTCATCCAATTTCAACATATAAATAAGAACAAAGTTTCTCTCCAAACTAGTTTGGAGAGAAACCCTACAAACTCACCATATATCTTTATATTGAGTGTGAATTTTAAAAATCTAACCGTTAGATTGCATGTTCTTATTACATCCTTAATGCTTACAAAATTTCAAGAAAATCAAAGATCAATTGCTATGTCATCAAATAAATGTTATAATATCAACTTTTTGTAATCTAAAGTTGTGTATAAAAAATAAGTCAATTGATCAAATAGTAAATAACATCCGATTTGAACGAAATTTGATATGCATGTTAAGGATATAAGGAACATGAAATTTAACGGTTAGATTTTCAAAATTCACACTCAATATAAAGATATATGGTGAGTTTGTAGGGTTTCTCTCCAAACTAGTTTGGAGAGAAACTTTGTTCTATAAATAAAGTGAACTAATACAAACACGAGTAATGAATGAAAGGATCTATAGTTGACCAAGATTAAATACTCGTAGCCTTAGTCAACGAAGTGAATGTGGCTGATGATCCCAATGGCAGTGTTCCAGCCTCGATCGTAAACGTATCATAACGGAGGAAAAGCTCCACCAACATTACCCTAGACAACAACACCACCAAATCTTTTCCTGGACACTGTTTATTCTCCACTGTAGGATCATCAATCTCCCTCCCATTTGACCAATAAACATACTTCAAAAGCTTCTCTCCTTCCCCCACAAACCTATGGCCCACAAACTCCTCAGGATCCTCAAAAACCTTTGGATCTTTAGTAGCAAATGGTTGATATCCAAAGATCATCTCCCCTTTCTTGATCTCAAAAGCAGCATCATGGCTATTGACTACCAAATTTTCCTTTGCCTTACCGTATTGGAATGGAACTGGAGGCTCAATCCTTAGTGCTTCATAAACCACTGACTTAGTCAGCGTCATCTTATCCAACGCTGATAAAGTAACCCCACCTTCAGCTCTAACAATGGTCCTAATCTCATCACACAATTGACGGTGTAACTTTTCTCCTGCTAAGCCAACCCACTTGATCAAAGCAGGAAACAAAACTTTCATTCCACCATAAGCATTGAAACCAGCCATAAATACTAAATTATGACAAGCTTCGTTTCTTTTAATCCCACATTGCTGAGCTTCGTCAAAGATGGAAGACATAGACGCATAAAATGCATTATAAAGCTTCTTGTAGCTAGATTTAACGAGAAAAGGTGGTAATGGGATTGAATGGAGTAGTATATCTTCAAGAAAGTTAAACAACTTTGGTAACCCTAGTGTCATCAATGGTGCCAGTTGAAAAAACAACCATTTATCAAAGAGTGTCGGACCCTCTGATCCAATACTTGTATCTAAAGGGTTTTGATCACAAAAGAGCCTAAACACAAAGTCAAAAGACATGCTATCACTAAGGGTGTTGAAGTATGATTTGCCTTTGTCAGATACTTGGCCTTCAATGTTGATGAAAAGCTCAGACAAGCATTTTCTGAAAAGTGGGATGAATTTATCATGACGAGTAGTAAGAATAGAGAAAAACAAGCCCTTAAGACGGGCATGTTTGGGTTCAGACGGGTCAAGAAAAGCACAAACACGATAACCACCAAAGTAAGCTGTGGAGGGCATGTAAGTACCATCTAAAACGTCTAGTTTTTGGACTTTGGAAGTATCAAAGAGGATGGGAAAGCTGATAGCATCAAGGAGAGCAATGACATTAGAGTTGGAGGATATGAATGGTCCTGGAGGCATGTTGGTTCGGAAGACAGTGGATTGGTGTTCTTGAATTCGGGTTTGGAAGAAGGTGTCTTTTCCTTGGCGGTAAAAGTAGTCAAGGCGATCTTTGATGGGACCAAAAATGGGTAGGCCATAGTTGCCTGGGATGGGCTTTAAAGGGAGCTCTGTTGAAGGAGAGCCATTACTGGAAGAGGATTGAAGCTTGGAAGGAGATGAGGAAGAGTTTGAAAACATGGTTGGGCGATCTGGGAGTGACCGGTTGTTGGGGGATTTGGAAATGTAAAATGGTTGTTTCGGGCAAGAGAGTAACTGGGTTATATATTGAATTTTCTGATCCAATTATTTTACTATTTATTTTATTTTTATTTTTATTAAATTATTAATATGTTTTAACTTTTATTTTAATTTATAATATTTTTAGTAAAATAATTTCAATATAAACTCCAACTAAAGCTATAAAATATTAAGTTGTGTTTATATTGGGCAGATTTTTTTTTTTTTTTTTATTATTTATAATAAATAGTACCAAAAACCGTTAACTTTGACGGTTCTTTAAACTCCAATAAAAAACCGTTCTATGAAAAAAAATCAGTGAACCGTAGTTGAACCGTCCAGATTTGTAAACCGTGGACAGTTCTTGCAGTTCAGGACAAAGTTGAAAATAAAATTAAAAAAAAAAGAAAGAAAGAAAAAGGTATTTACGGTACCCACCTTATAACCTCCAAGAAAAATAAAATCAGTACAAAGAAAAAAAAAAATAGCAATATAAGAACTAACTAAATCTCTGATAATTTGCCTCCGCAAGTCGCCTGCTGCAAGTCAAAGCTTTCGCCCTTGTCATCCGTTGCAACTTCCAGTTGTAGACCGACGATATGATCTCTCCAAACCAGTGGTAGTCACGGGAATGGCTCTGAAACTCTCTCTTTCTCCCTTCCTTTCACTGTTTTGTTTTGTCTTCTTTTTCTTTTCGCTAACAAGTAACACCTCTTTGTTTTGTTTGATAAAGCTGTACGTAGTACATAGCCTAGTAAAAAAAAGCCTTGACTCTCTCGCCCATCGTGTACCACAAACGTCAGATCACATAACTATTGATATTTCTATTCATGTAGTGAATTACAGTACCAGACTAGGGTCCCATAATAGCACTACTACAACAGCACCTTTTTTTTTTTGTCCTGTACTACCACGATACCTTAAGCTTCATCAACTGTCATTTATTTTAATAATATTTTATACTAGATTTAAAACTGATAACAATGGTTTACTATTTGGTTTAGTTAGTGATTTAAGTAAATCAATTACGTTTTTCTATAATCACGAAATCAACTTCGACATTGTTATGCATTTAATTATATATTTGTTTTTTTATTGTGTTTGATTTGAATTTAATTTAATTTTTTATCTCATGAAAGTTATGATATAAAAAATATATTTGAAATATAAATTTATATATATATATATATTTAGGGATTATTTTAGTCAAATTTTGTATTTATATTAATTTAATATATTTAAATAGTTATTAAATTAATTATGATGTTACCAACAATTCGACTTCAGTTTAACTTTGGACCTCTCTTTTACGGTTCATTAAACGGTCTGAGTCTAAAAACCATGTCACACTGTACTATTTCAACTAATTTTTAATTTTATTTACTGTACCTTCAACAAAAAAACTTTTAATTTCAATTAAAAATGTTATCCCCAAATTGACCTTTAATATTTAGATGCACATGGGCTAAACAATGCCCTGAGTGTATCAATGCCTTGAATAGTGTGAATGATTACGAATTTAACTTCAAAATGTAGCTCAAATTAAACTTCTTCCTTTTGTTTTTTGGTTAATAATAATACCTTACACTTATATTAGTTTAGATTTAGTTTGTTATTTTTTAAAATTAGTTTAACAATATTCTCCTTCCATCCCACATTATTGCCTTATTGGTCTTGTATTTCATTTTAGAAATTTTCAAATTTTTGTCATGTTTTTAAAATTAAAAGCAATGTTATGGATTCCGTTCCGTTCCGGCCGAAACGGCTGGAATATCTCATACCGGTGTGTAAACCGAAATGGTAATACCCTCCAATCTACCTCAGATTAAATTTCGCCCCATTTCGGCCCGTTCCGGGCGTTCCGGTCTATTCCGGCTGGTATGATTTTGGCTTCTTATTTTCCCTTGTTGAACTTGATCGGCGTCCTGTAGCTCCTAGTCTCTCTATCATCTCTCACTATCTAACCCTCTCAACTGTGATAGAGAAGTTGAAAATAAAATTGAAGAGCAAAATGAAGCAAAAATGGTGTGACTTGAAAAAAAAAAAAAAAAAAAAAAAAAAAAAAAAAGGAGATGAAGAAGATGAGAATGAGTGAAGAAAGGAGTTCAGACGTGTAATGATGAAAAGAGTGAAAGACTAGCAATCTGCAATAATGAAAGATAGAAGTAGCATTAATAGGTTACAGTGTACTAGTCATGTGGGTGGGTTGGGAAATGGGAAAAAGTAGTCAGTAGGAAGCTTCTTGGAAGGTCACTTGTGTACAATTACCCAAAATGTGAGTTTTATTTACCAAAAACTATAAAATAAATATTTTTTTTTTTAATAACAATCCCACTTTATTTTAATAGAAAACTATATTAAATTCATTATTTTACATAAGAGCAATAATAATATATAAATATATATTTTAGCAGTAATTTCAAAATAGTTTCCGATACGGTACCCAAAATTGGCCGGTATCGAAATATTCTATTCCAATAAATAAACCAAAACGAATTCCAAAACGGTATTATTAAAAGTTATTAATTTTTTGAGTTTCCTATTACCTCCTTATCAAGCACAAACACTTTAAACGATAATTTTATAATTTGAAAAATTCTATCTTTTAATCAAGCTATGAATCCCTTAAAAAGTTAGGTTTTCTAACCAGAATTCGGTATGAAAGAAGTATTACTTTTTTTTTTTATACAAGATAAAAATTTTACTCTTATTTAATTTAAATGTATATGTGTGTAAGGTTCATTTTTAACTGTTGTACTTAGATTACCGTTGCCATTTACTACGTTGGTGAAAAATAACATTAAATTTTTTTGTACCCAACTACCCATAAGGACCATGTGCTGGGTATTGTTTTGTTTTTTTCCGATAATAACGAGCTGATATATTATAATTTTTGTTTGAATATAATAATTTGTAGACAGGGTCGACCCTAGGCTTAGGCCAATTAGGCCATTGCCTAGGGCCCCCTTACTAGAGAATGCCCCTAATTTGGGGGCAAATTTTTTTATTTTTTTATTTATTTTTTATATATAAATATTTTTAGGAGATATTAAAACATTTTAGTTTACATTTTTTTTTTCACTATTAAGAAGGGCTCAAAGAATTAAGTAATGTTAGAGATAGAGATAAGACAAATTTAAATAAATAAGTCTTACAAATAGACATGTTACTAATCACAAGTAATTCAAATAGGAAAATGTTAAAAATACTATAAATTTTATTGTAAGAGCCAGATTTGAATTCCTAACCTAAGATACGAATGGACTTAGGCCCAAAAAATCCAAAACAATGAATTTGTAGAGAATGGGTTAGAAAACTGGGTTTTAGTTAATCAAACAACAAGTTGGGTAAACTTGATGACAAAAGAGTAAAAATAAACAAATTTAAACTGAAGAAAAAATCTCTCGGCAAAGTTCGAGGAGATTGGTTCTTATATAATACTTTTAAGTATGGTTACAAGTCTGGTTCTTGATTGCTGCAGTGTTTCTTTCTTGATTTCCCGATCCCCCTCCTCTAGGAGTCTCTTACATTATATATCTCTCTCTTAATGATTTTGGCCCTCCATTTGTTGATCATCCAACCTACTATTTGAGTGCTTGTCCCATCGGACACCCTCTCAAGCTCTCTACGAGTTGGGATAGCCAAGACAGCACTATTCAGGGGTCTTCTCCACATAAATGAGGTCAGAAAGTTAGCTGTAGAACATTTAATGCGATGGTAGTGGTTTTCCTTAGATATTTTTAAGCTTCCATCCCTCTTGTGCATTCACAATACACGTCCCTGTAAGTAGAATATCCTAAAAGTTCACCTTGAATGATAGGACATGTATTTGATCTGTGCTTTACTCATCCAAGGAGGTGAGCCTCCTCGAACTACCTTTTCCATACTCTCCGTTTGCACCTCATTCATGGGACTCGGAATTTGACATTCTCACTACTGTTTATCGGTCCTCGGACCAGTCAACCTCCTCGGATAAAGCCCAAGGCCCAATATACAATTTTTGGGCCCTTAACCCTACATTTACTATATAACTTTTATTTATTTAATTATTTTTATACAAAGTAAAAATTATACACTAACCTAATTTAAATGTATATGTGTGCGAAACTCTCTTCTAGAGACTTAAATCTCGACCATTGCCCTCCACACCCCACAAGAACTTATACTTGTGGAGTGATTACTGCACCAAGGGTGCGTGGTAGTCTCCATAACTTTTATAATTTGATGTGATAATAAATGCATTTTTGAATAAATATTTGAATAAATATTTGTGATTGGTGATATATCTTTGTAATTCTCATGTTGTAAATTTTATAATATTTCTTATATTTTTGTAAGCCTTATGTCATTGATCACATTTGTAAGGACCAGATTTGAACTCCCAGCCCACTACGTGGATGGACTTAGGCCCAAAAAACCTAAAACAATGAATTTATAAAGAATGGGTTGGAAAACTAGGCTTTAGTTAATCAAACAAACGCTAAAATGGGTTCAGATGACAAGAGAATGAAAAGAAGAAGGTTTGTATTGAAGAAAAATCGTCATCGGCAAGGTCTGAGGATGTCTGTTCTTATTTATTATTCAGGGTCAGTTACAAATTTGATTCCTGAGTGTTACAGTGTTTTTCTCCTTATTTCTCGATCCCCTGTTCTTGTTGCCTCCTTCTTCTTTTATATCATCTTTCCTTTTCATTCTCACCTTACACGTGCATGCTAAAGGGTTGGTGTTGATACTTGTCCCATCAGCCCCTCCCCTAAGTCACTATATAGTAGCTGTAAGGTTGAAACAACACTGTTTAGGTATCACCTTCACATTAATGCGACAAAAAAGTTAGCTGTAGTGCATTTAATGCGGAAGTAGCAGCTTTCTCCTTAGATATTTTAGGGCACTTTCCTGTCTGATATCTCTACAATACTTATCAACTCCAACGAGACTTCTTGGAACATCACCCTGGGCATTAGACAACCCCTTCGGACCTCGGCATCAATCAGCCGAGGATGTATTTATCCTCGACTCACCCTCTTGGGCCATTATGGTCAAAGTTAACCTCTATTTACTAACACGGTCTTTTCTAATGAAGATTTCTTCTCCTCGGACAATCCCTTGTCCTCGGATTGGGCCACAGACTCGTAACACGAACAAATGATGGACTCTCGGGGCCAATATCCCTACAACATTCATTACAACACTAGTTTGTAGTAAATATATGTTATAACTTTAGCAATTAATACCAAAAAAAAAAAAAATCATATTAAAGAGTAAAAAGAATGGATTTAAAAAAAAAAATTATTATATAAAATTTTAATTAAATATTATTTAAGTGATAATATAAAGGCTCCATTTGAAAATTTCGGCTTAGAGCTCATGAACGCTTGGGCCGGCCCTGTTTGTAGATCCTCACTCACTATTTTGTAGTCTTGTACTATTCATGATGCTCGCGTTGGCTTAGAACATGGAAAAAGGGTGAAGAGTGTGTGTGTTTTTTTTCCTTAACTGTTGTCAGAGAAGAGATTACATATATACTCCTATCAGTTTAATAAAAATTCGCAACAATCTTTCTAGTCATTTTGTTCATTTTTTAGGATTTTATTCCTCGAATAACTACCCTTTTTTTTATAAATGAATTTGAAACATTTTATAAAGGCTTTGGTATAAGATGTGAAATTTTAATGATTATATTTGAATCTCCGAAATCTTTAAATCTGATTAAACTAGTTTATATAAAAAACTATAATGAACAGATTTGGCGGGACAAAAATTTAATTATAATATTTAATACGATGGTGTGTTCCACCAAAAAATTCGTCCTTTCTCCCCAATGTTTTGAGTACTTCTTTCTTGTATATTAACTTAAAAATTAATGTAATTTACATCAATTGCTTGTTATGTGGTTTGAATTTTGAGTAGTGTTAGGGGTACTGTAAACTTTACTACATTGAAAGCTTACAAACTGATGTATCACGTTAATTATAAAGAGACAATTCAAATATTTATTAACGAGATAGTTGAAGTCTACTAATCACATTTATTGTCATATTATTTTGTAAGCTCAATATAGTAAAACTTGTAGTATCCTTTAAGTTTTTTTTTTTTTTTTTTTTTTAATGCTAGGAGAAGAGAAATACTATTGAAAATTTGAGATTATTTTTTTACCCACTAGTGACATTTCTGGTATTTGTCGTGAAAAATTGTGTAGACATAAAATTTCTGACAAGTGAATAACAAAGGGTGACGAGTTATTGTATATTATGGGTGAAGGACTTAAATTGTATAAGGATCCTTCATTGAACTTTTATATCATAATTTTTTTTTGGGAGAGATATGGCATAATTTTTAAAATAATTTTGATAATCTCCATGCTAATGGTAAATAAATTCAATCCTAATCTAGCCATATCAATCATGAATTCATGATAAAATGACTCACAAAAAAAAAAAAAAAAAAAAAAAATTTCATGACAAAACGGTAATTGAATTAGGTTCACGTCAAGAAACACATTATATGAGATAGATTGATTGGAATGTGTAATAACCAACTAATCATGTACCAAAAAATTGAAAAGTGGCACAAATCAAACAAAATTTTTTACTTTTCCACACCTTTTGTTAGGTATATATGTGTGAGTGAAGTCTCACATTGAATAATAATGAGAAGAATGAGTAGTTAATATGATTGAGCACATATTCACAAGGCTTAATCCTTTTGGGTTAAATGTATCTTTATATGTTATATTAATTACTCAAATAATCTCTTCTATATGATGATGAATATTATTTATCTCTCTCCATTAATTATCATCTTCCTTCTGAGGAAAAAAAAAGAAAAAAGAAAAAAAAAGAGTAATTTAATCCAATTATTACAAGGCCCTAATTTATGATGTTGAATTGTGTTTAGGCTAGAATTTTAGAAGTCTCACCTGACCTTCAACAAAGGTGGCTTGAGAATGAGATAATGCTATGACCTACGCTTCTACTTTCGTCCTTATACCGTACAATGATGGTGGGAAATTAAAATTTGTACAATTCAAACAAGCATTAAAAAAGTTACATGCTAAATTTGCTATTGTCTTGTAATAAATGAGCTTTAGGCTGCGTTTGGTTCAATGTAAATCGAATTTCAAGTGTAAAATGAATGCAGAGGAAAGTGAATTCTCATAAGGAAAATGAAATCTGGGTGTTTGGTTCTGCAATGGAAAATAGTCCAGAAAATGATTTCCGGTGTTTGGTAACATTATGAAAATACTATTTTCCTATAATTTTTTCACATTTTCTCAGCTCCCAAACAAATTTTATAACAGAAAAATTCAAAATATACACTAAACACAACCAAAAATCAAAATAAAAATATCTTTTATTCACAAACTCGGTGAGAGGAGGAACAAAGAGTGAGAGATTGAGGGAAAGAGAGATAGATCGGGAAAGAGAGGATCGAAGTGGATGGAGGCAACAGCGGCCAGTAGGGGTGTGAGAAATGGGTTTGCGGAATGGGTTCGACGGAGTGGTGGGTTTGATGAATGGGTTCGTCGAAGTGGTGGGTTCGTTGAAGTGGGTTTGAGGAATGGGTTTTCTAGGTTTCAGGGATGGGTGTGGTGGGATGCAACCAAATCGGGTTGAGTTTGAACAAGAAAAAATGGAGGGGACGACGAAGCTGGAGGGGACTTCAGACGACGCCTTGTGGTTTAGGCATTGCTTGACGAACAAGCTCGGTCTTGGGTGGGTCGAGGACGAGATTGGTTTTGGGTGGATCGGTCTTAGGTGGTGACAATCAAGATGGCGGCGCCGATGAGCTTCTAGTGGCGACTATGAGTGCGATCTCGCCGGTGCTGGGTGCGACGAGACCAGTGCTTCTAGTGCGATCTCCTTGCTGTTTCTCTCTCTCTTCTATTTTCCTAGGGTGTAATTCATTTGAAGGTAAAATAAAACCTGAAATGGTTTTACACCCTTCAAGCCTTATTTTACAGTCAACGCAAAAAACCAATTCTGTTTGACCCAATTTTCTGTACCTACCAAACACACACGCTAGTGTAAAAACATTTTCGGAAATGATTTGAAGTCAAAACAAACGCAGCATTAAAGTTTAAACCCATGTGAAACTTATTCTTTATAATCTTTTTAGTTTTTACTAGTCAATATAGTTGAAGTCTTGGAAAGGTATGCAATTTGCGAAGTGTCTGAGATAGGACACGTTTATGAAGTCTTGCATACATGCATTTCTTCCCCAGTTAGGAGAGGATCAACTTCACAACTGTGTAGTGAAAACAATGTCACTGGTGATACCTTACGAAAGTGATGCATTACAAATCATAATTTGTCACGGTACCCCTTTCAAATGTGTCTTTAGCAATATTGTTGGAGCATCGTTATCACGTGATTAATTATAAAAATGAAGATAAATAAAAGTATAAATCTCTTCCTGAATGAATTACGTAAGTAGTACGTTGCATTTGATAAGACCTGAGAGTCTAACGATGTAAATGAAATGCATGTTTTCCTTCACAAGTCATTGATTTGAACCTTTCAAGACATGATATCTCAACAACCATAGCTCCAAATGGCATAAGGTTAGAGCCTATGGAAACTAGACATCTAGACTTTTCCAAAGACACCAAATTTGAAGAAATC
The DNA here is from genome assembly GCA_963669245.1 of Quercus cerris. NCBI lineage: Eukaryota > Viridiplantae > Streptophyta > Magnoliopsida > Fagales > Fagaceae > Quercus > Quercus cerris. Next base: position 40,935,189 of record OY770013.1, on the reverse strand, counting down.
TGAGCTCCCGCAGACTTCCAAACAGCAACCCAAAAAACATCACTTGGCATTCTAAGAACCCAACGTAATTTTTGGCTCATATGTCTTTGGTTAGAGAAAGTATTTAGACACAAAAATTTTCATACTGGATTGATGTGGTAAATTTTTAGTAGTAGATAAAAAAAATAATGTTAATAATGAGTCTAGATAAAAACTAGTATAAACTTGTGATCAACTTAACCATTGTAGAAAAATATTGTGAAATTTTTTGTAGTTAGAGCCTTTCTCCATTGGTTATTATGAATCTGTGGCACTTCGTTTTTAATTGTCACTCACAATTAATAACCAAAGAAAAGTCGCCAAAAGTTACTTTAGAATTTGGATAACCTTATAAAACTATTTGGGTGTGGCTTGTGTCCAGTGAAAGTTTCCACTAGACATGTTGGATGGTGGACACGTGTCCACTCTTGGACACGTGTCCAAATTCGGACGTGTCCAATGGAAATTTCCACTGAACAGAAGCCAGGTCCAAACTATTTAAAAGAGGCACATTTGAGTAACGTAATACAGTTTTTTATTGAATTCACTATTCAAACATTGACATTAGCGATCAAACATTTTTTTTTTTTTTTTTGTTGAGACGTTAACCCTAGTGATTAATCAAATACTACAAATTGTTCTTTACTTAGTCTCAGCTAAAAAAAACAAAAAAACAGAGATAAGTTATTAGTATATTTTTAGTACTGGTTAAAAAGATTTTTTTTTTTTTTTAAATGATTAGTCGAATAATCACGTGTACATCTTAGTTTAAATATTGATACAACCAGTAATAAAATATGCACAGCCACCACCTACTAATTAGTATTTCTATGCATATAGGAGATGCACCATCCTTCCTTCTACGTAGGTTGACATTGACAAAATCGTCTTATTGGCCGCTCCACGTACATGCCAGGGTGGTCATAGGACCACCCTAACTTCCAAAAAAATGCACATATATACTTGCCAAAAAATTATTGTATGTTAAACTAACCTATTGTGACCGCTCTAATAAAAATGTTGAACGCCCTAACTTGAGAATTACAAAAAGTTGGGTTCAACAAAAATAAAAATAATGCTACATTCACAACATTTTCACAATACTTTTACAACAAATCCAATGTGATAAGCTATTACTAATTCTAATTTGGACCTAATAATGATATTATTTTTTTTACTCACTAATAACAGTTTTTTGCATAAGATTTATGGTAAAAATATTATGGACGTAGTATTACTCCAAAATTAATTCTGCCCCCAAAAATAATCCTTAATTCCTTTTATAAAATTAAAAAGAAAAAGCTTAAATAAAAATAATAAATACTAGCCCAAATAACAACAAACATAAACCAAACAAAAACAAGACAAGAACAAACAATATCAAGCAATCAAATTATTTAACAAAAAGCTTCTTATAAAACAAAAAGATAAAAATCGCTAAATATTCAAATTTGTTGCTCATTCAACCTATTCAATAAAAATGATTTCTAATTTCATTTTTCCCTTAGAAATGGTACCAAGAAAAATATTGTAGTTGTTAGATCTCTTGATAGTGACGACAATTATATTCTTTTTGGTTTTGCAATCACAACAATTTTGCTCTCCTTAACAACTCAAGTCACAATTGTAGCAAATATTCAAGTTATCACTTTATTAGATTTTTTACCACCCTAAAAATAATTCCTACAGCAGCCACTGATTCATTTAATTGAACCCACACATAAAAGAAGGACCGCAAGCCATGGCTTGATGAAAATCATGAAACAGAAAGTATCAGCTTCAAGAAATTTCTCGGAGTTTGTAGTGAAAGAAAGAGCTCGACGTTCGTTTCTTCATTCATATTCATAGCTTAGTCTACTAATATATATATAGTTGAGTCCAAGTTACATCTAGAATAACTCTAAGTAATATTACACCACACAATATTTTTTAATTAGATGTAAATTTTGACAAATCTACTGTCAAATTACATTATCTTCGTATATTCTCCATATTTGCAAAATTTTAAGGTGATCAAAGATTATAACCATGTCATCAATCAATTTTTTATATTCAAGTTTGTATTTTAAAATAATGCATAAGAGATGGGTTTATGGATCAAATGGTAAATAACATCCAATTGACATGAAAATTAGCATAATTGTTAAAAACATATAATTCAACGGTGAGATTTTTAAATTATGAATTCTATAACAAGTTATTGGATGGTAAAATATTGTTTAAAGTTACACCAGGTGTAAATTGAATTACGTGTGTGTGTGTTATGCTTTGCCCTTGGATCAGTGTTCTAACTTCTAACTTCTAATTATCAAACAATACACGTGCTTCCAAGAAAATGAACATTAAGGCACCATTTCAAAAAAAAAAAAAAAAATCATGTGCCATTAATTTGCATCAACTAAGCGGCAACAAAAGATCGAAAGCACCCAATAATGCAAAACAAAAGAACCTAACGTTTGCATATGCAAGATACAATGGATGCACTGTTTCATTTTCGCAGCCTTTGACGAAACAACAATGAGAATTCAAGGAGTACTCTTGTTCTTGCAGATCCAATCTCAGGTCAATACAGCCTAGAAGATAGACATATCTGGGGGTGGTCCATACACACTCTTCCACGAATATGGAATGAGCCATCCATTACCCTCATTGCCTAAACAAAGCCAATAGCACAAAAAGCACAAATTAGTATGATTGCTTGACTACCAAAGTCCATTTTCATATAATCTGGAAAAGTTTGTAATAACCACCCCCAGAAAAGGGTTTTTCTAAATAATCAAACTATCAAATAATTAATCTGGCACAGGATTACAAAATTCCCAATGATGAATGTCAAATTACATAGAAAATATCCATATGCTTGATTATTTACGGCTCATCATCTAATTCAAACTTTTGGTCATAAAGTTACTGAGACAATAAAATTCAATATGGACTTACTTAATCTAGGTATAAATTAATATCAATGAAAAATAAAAGAGTCAAATATAAGGAAATCATTTCTGGAGAACATTTGGTAAAACAATATAAAGGTAATATGTCAAAAACAACTTTGAGTACAATGCTGTTATAAATATTTCAAGATTGTCCATTTTGGGAATAGTGTAGTTTCCATTAGATTATTTGCATAGTGTTTATCAAGAGATATAATCATTAGTAATTTTTATGCTAAATGTGTAACAAAAAACTAAAAGCTAGCATATTTTGAAAAAAAAGCTGAAAGTTAGTTGTTGTTGTTTTTCTTTTTTTCCAAAAAACAAGAATTCACCAGAAAAAAACTTGGACAAAATTTGGCTCCAAACATGTTTGAAGCTATCTTTTTCAACCTATTATGTGACTAATTATAAGAGTATCCACATGTATTATATAAAGAGCACGACTCATTAATAAAGTCATGTGACTAAAATTACACAACACACATGGATGATCTCTTCAATTGCCACATGGGTTGGAAAAAGATAGCCCAAAACATGTTTGGAGCCAATTCTTTTTCAAAAAAAAATTGTATTCATACGAAACAAAAGCCTCAAAAAATGAGTGAAAAACATAAAGATAAAATGAATTAATAGGAATCATGCTCCAACTTACAGATGAAATTTTGATGTGGAAAAGAATCTATGGTATATATTTGGGGAAAGAAGATTGTGTGCTAATCTTAAACTTCCATAAACCGTGAAATTTGAATTGTCAGGCTATGCTATGCAAAAGTTTTCCTACCAAGTAACTGATTTAGGGGGAAAAACAAACTAAGAAAAAAAAAGGTTGGAAATATCAATGGTATTAATGGAGGTGGCAGATTAATTGCTCTTAATGGATAACAGCCCCAAGCTTCAAGTTGCTTTAGAGCATGTGCTGGTTCTAACATCCCTAAGATGGATAACATACGCCCTACATTCTTACAACTGACAGTTACATAGAGAGCATCACAATGACAAGTGACAACAAGAAAGCTTGAAATGGGATTTCAGAAGTTTGACAATAGCCATATGGCATATGAGGAAATTATTAGATTTTCAACTTTGATCAGACTGTCAATCACAGGTGGAGGAAACATACCATGGAAATTACTGGGACTAAGACCCAGAAGTTTGCATGCTGCCTCAGCCAAATGGAAAGCATCCTGTATGTTGTCCCCTTCTGAGCAGTAGCATAATAAGCAGGTGACTTTTAAACCTTTGGCCTGATCAATAAACCAAAACCTTTGTATATCAAAATCACATTGGTCAGCAAAATCCATTGTAGTCAAAGGCAAGCCAGGCACTCGCCTAGGCGCTCAAGTGAGGAGAGGCCCCACTAAGGCGCCTTAAAGCCTCTAACACAAGGCACCTTTAGAGCCTAGGTGAGTAAGGCGACTGCCTTAAGCCAAGAAAAAGTTGCTAAGGCGAGAGCCTCAGGATTTTTTTTTTTTTTAATTTTTAATTTTTTTATAGAAATTTGTTGTAAAACCTACTATTAGATTATTAATTTAAAAAGGCATGCTAGGCTGGACTGGGTTGCAGTGTTAGGCTGTCATTCTTTCTCTTCTTTTCATGATTTATTTTCAGTTCATGGGTTTATTGACTTTTGTATTTTACGCTCTTGATTTGTTTCTTTTTCCCTGATGCATACTCCCTGTATACTCAGGTGACTCAATTCTTCTTTTTATAATATAATTTTTATTACTTATCAAAAATTTAAAAAGGCATGTTATAAAACCTATTGTTATTTAACTTAATTTACAAAGATTTGTTGTAAAACTTATTGTTATATAGAAGCTTGTTGTAAAACCTATTGTTATAATAACTAATAGAGCCTAAACTATGTTAATCCTGTTTGAAATTATTTGATAGACCTAATTTCTTCATGCAATAGATTGAAAAACACTTCATTATAATATTTTAATATACTAGGTACATATGATTTAAGTTCTATATGTATAATAAATATTTTAAGAATTTGGTGCCTTGCTTTACTTGGGCTAGTGCCTTTTTGTCTCCTCACGTCTCGGGTGATACAAGGCCCTAGCGCCTTAAGGTCGCCTTTCGCCTTTGACAAAACCAGACAGCTGCTATACAGATTAACAATGTTTAATTTCTATTTTCTTTCATGTGTATTTTCAGAAGAGAGAGGGAGAGGATGAAAGTGAATACGCTGCAATTTATGGACTATATCTTGCTGTATTAAGCATTTACGTGTGTGTGTGAATAGGCTGCAATTTATGGACTATATTTTGCTGTATGACACATTTACATGTGAGTGTGTACAGCAGCTGTACAGATTAACAATATTTAATTTTTATTTCTCATATCTACTGTGCAGGAGGCTGCCCCACGGGGGGAGAGAACTTATAGAGAGAGAGAGAGAAAGTGAATAGGCCTGCAATTTATGGACTATATCTGGCTGTATTACGCATCCGTGCATGTGTGCGCGCGCTTGGATGCCAGATGACAAAGCTTACAATGTAGAGAAGGTTTTTTTTTTTTCTTTTTTTTTGATAAGTAACGAAAATTTTATTAAAAAATGAAAAACAGTCAGCCCAAGTACCTTGGAAATGTACTATGGGGGCATAAATCAATAACCAAGATTACAACGATCAAGTAAAACAGGAAGGGAATAACAAGAAAAATGACAAAAGACCACACTCCAATCAAGGAGCGTGTGTAAAAAAAAGACTTAATCTCCTACATGTTCACATCCCTCAAAGCTTCTAGCATTCCTTTCACGCCAAATACACCATAACAAGCAATGAGGCACAATTCTCCACAACTCTATATTTCTATGTCGACCAAACTTACCCTGCCAAGACTCAAACAACTCAATAACCTTCTGAGGCATAACCCAATGAATTCTAAACAAACAAAACACCAACGACCACAACTCACAAGCAATGGGGCAACGAAGAAGAAGATGATCCACTGACTCCCTACACTTCTTACACATATAGCACCAATCAAGAACTAGCACACATCGCTTGCGAAGGTTATCTGTTGTTAAAATCTTACCTAAGGAAGCAGACCATGAAAAGAAAGCTACCCTTGGAGGAACCTTCGATTTCCAAATCATCTTCCAAGGGAAGGATAAGATGGTAGGAGGGTAGAAAGAAAGATAGAATCCTCTAACCTCAAAACCTCTACTCCTTGCTAGCTTCCAACACACCCTATCCAGACCCAATCCCCATACCATCGAAGAGTAGACCATATCCATAAATAGATCAAAGGATTCTTGTTCCCAATCTTGTGGAGGATGACGAAATTTAGCATCCCAATGAATCCTCCCACTAGACCAACACATAAGTTCCGGAAAAGCCTCTTGGAGAGTACGATCTCCACACCACACATGCTTCCAAAACTTCACTCTAGTACCATCCCCCACATCATACAAAAGTAGTTTAGAAAAACTCATCCAACCACTCCTAATATGTCTCCACAAACTAACACCATAAGCACTGATCACCTTTTTCGTGCACCAACCACCCCAATCATTCCCATATTTCACCTCAATAACCCTCCTCCATAGAGCATCAGTCTCCATGCCATACCTCCATAACCATTTTCCTAACAAGGCAGAATTAAAACTCTTCAATCGTCTAATACCCAACCCTCCAACCTGCAGCGGCTTACAAACCTGAGCCCAACTGACTAAGTGTAATTTAGAGTCACCATTAATACCACTCCACAGAAAATCTCGTTATAACTTCTCCATACGATTTGCCACATTCTCAGGTAAAGGCAAAAGGGAAAGGAAGTATGTAGGTAAGGAGGAAAGAGTACTTTTAATAAGAGTTACCTTACCCCCCTTAGATAAATACAACCTCTTCCACCCTACTAATCTCCTTTCCATCTTCTCCAAAATAGGGTTCCAAATTGACAACTCCTTAAATTTACAGGTTATATAATTAATATAATTAAGCATGAAATAAATTGGAATAAAAACTGGTGGTTGACAAAGGTCTTGTTTCAAGTATAATATTCATACACACACACAGAGATGTAACCCAGATATCACGCCAGTCATAACCTATCCCCAGAAATATCATACAAGGAGTGTCCTTATAGAATATATGGTATGGAGAAGTAACTCCACATAAGAAGCTCAGAACTTGGAAACCAACAAAATAAAGCCAAAAAAAAAAAAAAAAAAACTAATTAAGTGATAAATAATTTGAAACGGTCAATTATTAAAATAAGCCATAAAGTATCTAGCAGTTAAAAAATGTTTGGTGTTGATAAATGACCATAAAGCATAACATGCAAATCTCCTCCCCCCCACTCCCTCTTTTTTCTTTTTACGCAAAAAATATAATTTGAAAATTATGTTTAATTGTCATAATCATACTTGAACAAAAAATACCTTAAAACAAGAAAAAAGTGCAGCAAAGGGCAAGCTGGGGTAGTAATCTTCTTCTTCTAATTCATCTTCAAAAGGGTTGTCATCCTGCAAGGCATTTCCTTCGGCTAAAGTGCTGAGATATTTCCAACATCTCTGATTAGGGTTGTATTCCTGCAGTCTTTTCCACCCAAGTTGCTCGCAATAATCATCTGTTCCATCAGAATTGGTGCTAGACAAGTAGTATGTCTGCAAACCACTGATGTGATAAAGGATAAATCAAAATTGAAAAAATGGCATAGGCAACTGCAAACAGTGGGTCCAGATGGTTGCTTATGCAATTACCAAGACAACTGAGTTCAAACGTAAGTCAATCTTCTTGAAAGAATTGCTCATAATATTTATTGAAGAGAAGAAAATTTCTTTTATGTGGGTTTCACTCATGTTTCAATGTCATGCTTCTTGATCAATTCTTAAATTATGATAAACTATTTATTCAACATTCTCTCCCTTGCATGAACCGGCTTTTTTTATTGGACAAGGTGATTTACAAAATCTTATGTACGAAAGTCAACTTTTAAAGGCCTTAATTAAATAAGAGACTTGCAGCAAAGCAGAAAGCCTGGAGTTCTGCTAAAATAAAGTGGCCCCACAATGAAAGAAAAGTGGTAGCTGCAAACATTTTTCAGGAAGAAAATAAGGACTATAAGATGGTTGAGAGAGAGAGAGAGATAAAGTAAGAGGTGCTCATATTTTTTATGAACTGAACATTTTGCATATATTAACAGTTCAAGAGATAATGACTTCAGATCACCAGTCTTGCTAGTGCTTTTTTTTTTTTTTTTTTTTAATAATAAGTTTTCTCCAAGGGGATGAGGAGGCCACTAGTATAGTTAGTTGAAATATGAGCCTGTTAAACTGGTTCGATGTGCCTATGTCAAAGCTAAAAATCCCATCCCTAGTACTTGCAACTTCAAAGAGTTAAAGGTTAGTTTCCTTGGCACATGGATGACTGAATCACAATTTTTCATCCAGTAGAGAAACCCACAGCTTACAAATATTACCATGAACTTAATAATATCATGATTATTGATTCCATACTGGTTTTACTTTAAAAAAAAAAATTAAAAAAAAAAAAAAGCATGATTATTGATTTGTACCTTGACATATCAATATTTCGACACCTCCCAAAATCTAAGCTAGAGAGCACAACGGCATGTTTCTTTCCAGTAGCAGCAGCAAAATCAGCCAAGTTTTTAGCAAATTCAACCATCTTCCCCTGTTTGAATGGATATTTAGTGCTTCAGAATTGAGAGTTAGTAGTATCATAAAGGACATAGAAGCACCAAGAGCACATTCAAGTAAAAGCAACAAGGAAGAAGATAAAATTGTTTTCCACACAGAGTATACACATAAAAAGAAATCAAGATGACATTGTACAGGTAAAGCTATATATTAAGAGGCATTAGGTGGCCCCTAGATGCAAGAATTACTAATGAAGAAGTCTAACATAGTAGTCATAGCATCATCAACCCAACCACCAATAACCCTCCCACAATTCTTGGTAGCAAACATTATGTAAGAAAAAGTTATCCTACAATTTGTAAACATCCAAGTAACAAAGCATTAATTGCTCATTAACGATTTTTAAAAGGCAAACACTATGCCTAAAGAATTCAAATTGTTTAGTGTTGCCCAAAAAAAAAGTCCCTGAAATTTCTTGCCCACCCAAAACTTTCACCATGTAGATTCCTAAGTAGGATAACCAACTCCTTTTTTTTTATATACATTTTAACTAGGAAATGCCATTTAACCTAAAGGTCATTGGTCACCAACACCTGAATCTGAAACATGTCTTTGCCGCAGTCATCTTGTTCAAGAAACAATATTACACAAGGTCTTTAAGTAGCGTTTTAAAAAATTTGACAGCAGACCCAAACAATGAACACGACAATATATCAAAATGACATTGACTCACTGGCATGTAACAAGACTGTTTTACTCTTAGCAACAGGTATCAACATCAGCAAGAGGTCACTTTCTATTTTCTTTTTTTTATATACATTTTAAGTGGGGGAGGGAGGATTAAAACCCTAAATGTCGTTAAAAACACCAGAAAATACCATTTGATCTAAAGGTCATTGGCCAGTGACAGGAAAATTTCTCAAAGCAAAGAAACAAATTTGAAAACAAGAAACCTCAGTAGTATTAGTAATTACTAATTAGTATATTGGTGTTGGCTTACTAAAGTTGGAATCCCATTCTTATCACAATCTCATTCAATCAATTGTTGTCATTGTCACAACCATACAACATTTCTGACAGCCATCATATCTAAAAAACATCCCATAAAAAACTTGTAACATCATCATAAACCTCAACATTAAAAGCATCAAAAAATTTCAAAAAAAGAAGCAAGAGTGACAACCTTAACAACCGGGGACCTTTGTTGGACAAGAGTCAGTGCATTAGAGGGGGAATCATAAGCTGAAACAAAACCCAAAAAAAAAAAAAAAAAAAACGATGTTACATAACAAGCAAGTAATAGGAACTTACTGGGTACTGAAAATTATATATATTTTTTAGTTTTAAAAAGCTGACCTTCAAGAGGAAGAGCGAGTTGACCTTGAGGTTGAGGACCATAGGCATCGTTTCCTACACAAGGAAGAAGAAAAGGGTCATCGAAAAACCCAATTCTTTCTGCTCTTGTTGACGATACCATAAGATCCATTGCCAATTGCCCCACATTCCCAATCGATAAAGCTGGCTTTTTTAACATATTCAACCCAGCAAAATTTGTAAGTAAAACTTAAAAGAGTGTAAAACAAAATTCATGGTGACCAAAAATAAAAAGCATATGTATCTCACCAGAAGGAGAGTGGAGCACTGGTCATGAGGCTTCTTGCCTTCTTCAACAACAAATTCCATTTTTTTTTTATCAGAGCAAAAGTACTCACTCACAGATTGGGGAATGGCACTTTTTCAGTTTTAGGACTTGGAAAAGAAGCAAGCTATGGGCTTAGGCCTCAAGCAGGGTTAAAAAGCTATGGGTTGAAGGGTTGTGTTGATAAGGGTTGGGCTGAGCTTGGGCCTAATGGGCCTTGAGATTTGTGTGTGTGTGGGGGGGGGGGGGGGGGGGGGGAGAAAATGGCCTTACAGATGCAGAAAATGGTTACAAGTTTATATCTTACAACTGTTGCTGAAAAATTTAATATAACTACATATTTTGAAATTTAACGGCTTGATTTCATATTCATTGGTTCTCAACACATGCATTAAATTTCTTATCAATCAGATGTTATTTATTATTCACGCTCTGTTTGTTTCAACGATGATATTTTCTAAGAAATGAGTCATTTTTCAATAAACTTTTATGTATATAAAATTATCTCATTTTCCTATATTTGGTAGCTACTTTAAATGAATTGAAAAACGATTTCCTAACTTTCATTATTTAGCTTGCTATGAGATATAATTATTTTCCAAAAAAAAAAAAGTACAAAAAATATCTAAAACTAAGCCATACTTTTCATATTGACTAAAAATAGTTTTTCTTTGACTCACTTTTTCTAATACTACTATGGATTCTTGTTTTGGACAGTACTCAGGCCCAAATGGTAACGAGGATCTTGGGCTTCCCAAAAAATTATATTTGTTGGTTGGTGGACTGGGCTTGGTTCACTGTAATTACATTGAGCTGATTACGAACCAATTTGTGTGCAAAGTATGGGCCCTACAACACATATACATTCATATATGCAAACATATACATATTGTAAAATAAATGGCTAAGGAACGGTAAAGAATTATAAAAAAAAAAAAAAAATGTAAGTAAGAACGTCAGGGATCCTCATAAAATAGAATGACATGTCATTATATTAAGTTTTAAAGTACATTAGACCTTGTTTCTTATTGTGATATGTCATGAGGTTAAAATAAGTCATGAGGTTAAAATAAGTTCAAAAGTCATAGACTTGGATAGCACTCTCTAGACTTTCAAGACTTGTGAGGTTTGAATCCCTTTAAATCCAAGTGTACCCTCAAGCACTTATTACAGGATCCTTTGCAATGTCTTCATCTTCTCTCTATTTTTCTAAAGTTTAATGAGTCTCTCTAATGCTCTTTTTTGCTCTAATTAATGTTTGCTAAATACCTTTTACTGATGGCTTAATCCTCCTTTTATAGTACCTTCCTAAGGTTTTTGATGTGTCATTGATTCCCTCCCTTTGCTGTCCTGAGTACTAAAATCAATATTGTGTCAGCAACATTGGTGGCTAGTCCTTTCTTTATTTTCTCATTGTATCCTTCTTTTGAGGTTTCCCTCCAAAAAGTTCATAGCTGACCTTCATCTTTTGAGGGGTCCTAACGGAGCTAACTTTTATTTCTCGTTCTAAGGCTTCTAAAGAGACTTTTCAAAGCCTCTTTTTTTGTTGTCTCACCCTTCATCCTTTTTCTTCAAATAAGTAGATTCCTCCCTGTCAAGCTGAAAGATCCCCAACCACTTTCTTTCATGGTTTATCTTCTTGCTTTTCCTGAGGTACTAAGCTTCCCTTTATCAGCTGCTGGTTCTTAAGTCATCATCTATTTCCAAAACTTTTCTTCTGAGTTGTAGGCGGTTGATAGGATATGTCTTTCTTCGTTCCTTGTGTCCACGAGCATGCTTCCCTAAGTTGTCCAAATCCCATCTGATGCACTTCCCGAGGATCCTCTCCTTGGTTCTGGTAGCTCCAAGGTATCCTGGACCAGTCTCTTTCTAGGCTTCTTGGGGGCTCCTCTTACAAAGGGCTAGGCCAAACTTCTTTTACTTTTTCTTCCTTCTTTAATACCCAAGACTTGCCCATTCATAGGCTTGAGCTTCCTTTTACTCATTTTAAATGGGTCTCTACTCACGGATTGGGCCTTTCTTATTTTTGAGGGCCCATTTGCTTTGGGTCTTAATACTTGTAACATTTTGGATCTCAACAACTACCAAACACGAGAAAATACAAAAAACTATATTTACACAAGGTTTTTCATCGAACCAAACAGAGCGTCAATTCATAAACTTATTTTTTATGCATAATTTTAGATTACAAAAACTTAAAATTTAAATATTTAAGTGATAACATACTTATTGATCTTTAATCCCATTAAAATTTTGCAAGCATGGATGATATAAGAAAAAAAAAATGTAATCCAAAGTAAATTGGTCAAAAATCACATATAATAAAAATATGGCAAAACTTAGATACAGTACCTTAGGTACTCCTTTTAATTTTTTGACATTTGTCTAATTAAATAAGTTAGCTAACAAATGTTAACGCTGCTTCTTTTCTATCTCTTTTTTTTTTTTTTTTTTTTCCTTCTCTTTTTTCTGGTTCATTGTCTCTTTCAGATCTATTAAACTTCTCACGTTTGCGTTAAAACCCATTTATAAAACCCACAAGAAAATCCTTGAACCCCAACTTCTCCGACTTTTTACACTTAAAGAAAATGAGATCTAGCTTCAATAAAGGTTTCAAAGAGCAAATCATTTGGAACCTAGAATTCTAAAGAGGGCAAAACTGATTTTTATACATATAGGATGAGTTTTTTTTTTTTTTTTTTTGGGGGGGGGGGGGGGGGGGCGCTAAACACATAGGATGAGTTCAAATGTAAATAAAGGGTATAATGGAGACAAACAAAACCTCATGAATCAAGGCCAATCATTTGTTGATCTTGTGTGAACTAAGCATAGGAACATATTGTAAAGTTGTGATTTACAACTATGTTTTATGTTGGCTTTATTTCATGACAAAATGTGTTGTATTTGCTTTAATTATGTTTCTTATATTTTGTGGGATTTTATTGTATTGAGTTTAGTATCAAGTTGGTGAAAACTCGAGCTTAACTGAAGAATCAGTGGATCTCACGGGTGTCTCGCTGGAAGCTAAACCGTAAAAGAGCCATGTGAGGAGCACATGACTGGAAGCTGAAGAGTCGTGCCAGACTGTCGTTTTCGCGAGTGTCTCGTGGGTAAGGTCTTCCCGCGAGGTAGTCGCGAAACATTCTGCTTGGAGGATTTTAATATGTGACTTTCTTACCCTTCACTCATACTATATATACCCTCATTACCCACAAATGTAAAGGAGGCCATTCAGAGAGAAAAATCCTAGATAGGTTTTCTACAACACACACACCCATCTTTTGAGAGAGAGCTTCTCATCCTTAGTAAGAAATCATTGTAGCCTCTTCTCCATCCCTCTCCCATTGTTATACCTTGAGAGGAGATTTATACACAAACACAACCCACACTTATTTAGAGTATGGAGAGTATTTTGGAGCTTAGGAAGTTTTGGGGATTTGCCAAAAGAAGCCAGTGAGGCTTGGTGGATGCAATCGGGTGTATTGCGGGATCCGGAAAGCTAGACAAGACACGGTTTCGAGAAGTCTTGTTGGAGTAGGAGCTTGGAGGGCTTAGGTACATCGGGTAGATTAGGCTTTGAGGGTCTCTTGCTAACTCATGTATCCCAACTGATTGTCTAGTGGATCGATTTTTGCTTGGAGGGCGGCTGAGAGGTTTTTCATCGAGTTCTTCGGTTACTTCTTCAATAACATATCTCGGTATTATCTGTGTTTGCATTTCTCTTCCCTACTCTTGTTTATTTCATTTTTACTGCTGTGTTGCTTTAAATATGGATTAGAGTAGTTGTCTTGCTTATACGCTTTTGTTTACATTATTCCGCACTTAGTATTAAGTTAGTGTAAAATCAACCAAGCCGTAACTTTATTTTGGGAGTTTAAACAGCTCTTGTGTTTTTAACACATTTTCGAGCTTTCACATATCAACTTGTTTTATAATGAAAATAATGGAATTAATGAAGAAAATTGCCCCTTTATCCTTCTTTGCTTGATTTCAATAAGAAATTTCAGAGTGTGAGAAGCCTGCTACTATTGAAAGTTTGTTGATTTACAAAAGCCAACGAGATCTTCTGAGACTGTGCATGAGAAATCCAAGAGTTTTGTTGATGATATGAGGCGCACAAAGCAACCTCTTTGTCCTTCTTTTCTTTATTTTGATTAAGAATCCTAATAGCCACCTGGGTTCTTCTGAGATTGTGCGTGAGAAGTCTCAAGTATGAGAGTTATGAAGCTATTAGGTTTCTTGCGGAAGGAGACGGTGAAAAAAGAAAAAGAAAAAGAAAGAAAAAGAAAATAGAAAAGAGACGGTATTAATGTCTATTAGTTGACTTATTTAATTAGACAGATGTCAAAAAAATTTAAAGGGGTATTTAAGGAACAGTATCTAAGGTACTATATTTAAATTTTGTCTATAAAAAGATATTGAATAAAGTTGACCAAGTTTTTTTTTTTTTTTTTTTTTTTTTTTGAATACAAAGATATTAATACACATACCTTTAAATTTCACATGTTTTTACAGAACCTAAAACCCAAGATGAGTAACCTTAGTGGAAGCTAGATGACAGAAAAATTGGGCATGGCATACAAGGAAAGCCTTTGTATGCAACACCCCAAAGGCCCAAACATTTGAATTTATGGATGGATTTTCAACCACATATAGGTCTATTTAGATATCGCTTATTGTTAAAAATTGAAAATATTGTACTAAAATAATTTTTAAATATGTGAATAGTATTGTGAGACCCAATTTTGAAATTATTTTTGCTGAAAAAAGTACTTGCAGAGTCCTGTAAACAGTGCACGCGACCCACTAAAAATGTTGAACGCTGAAAACTTTCAATTTTCATGCCCTTTTGTTTGCACTTTTAGTTGGCAAAAAACACTTTTTACTTCAAAGTTCAAAATGTTAGGTGTTTGGTGGGTATTAAAAAGCTGCTTTAGCAAGAAAGTTGTTTTTTCAAAAAGTACAAGACCCTTAAAAAGCCAAAGGACCTTTAGCCAGTTTTTGCAAAAAAACCACTTCAACTTTCAAAAATTGTTGGTTCAATTACCAAATTGCCCACTTGTTTTATTAAAAACCCAACTTTACCCTTTGAAACCCCTTCAGACCATCATGCCAGAATAGATAACACCATATTCAATAAGACAAAAACATTATTAAAATAGTGATATTGATATTATTAAAAATAAATAACTTTATTAAAGTAAGACAGATAACATACTTTGTTCAAAATTTTTAGAATGACAAACGATTGATGCTAAAAAAACTAACATTATTAAAATAATACCAATAATAGTAATAGTAATAACAAATAATTATGACAATAATATATTTATTATTATTATTATTATTATGAAGTAGTTTTTTTTTTTTTGAGTAAATATTATGAAGTAGTTGATTTAAAAATGAAATAAACTTTCTTATATATACATTGTTCATTTTGATAATTTATCACTCAAACCATTATTTTTATAAGTGCTAGTCAAACATTCAATTAAAAAAAAAAAAGTTATGTTTACCAGTTTTTACCAAATACTCAGTTTTTTTAAAAAGCCCAATTTTATATTGTACTTTTAAAAAAAGCCTAGTTTTAAAAAACTGAACCAAACTCAAGCAACATCCAAACATGCACATAATAATACCAAAGAGAAAAAAAAAAAAAAAAAAAAAAAACCCAAACACCTTCTCAACCAAGCTTTTTATCAGCTCCTTTCAGGTTAAGATTTTTTTTTTCGATAAATCTTTCAGGTTAAGATTAAACCATTTCTTAACCCGCAATTTTGCTACCACTTCCATTACTTAAACCACTGCCACTTCCACTCCCACTACAATTGACTAGCAGAAAATTAAAATTACATTCAATCCACTTTTGTTATTTCAATTTGATTATGAAATTGATCAGATAGACCCTTGTTTTATGTGGCCTTAGTTAAATTCATTGCCACGCTTTAGTTAAAAAAAAAAAAAAAAAAACACACACACACACACATTCAGAGTTCTACGCTAAAAAAGCATTTGTGCTCCATTTCCATCGTTTCTCTTTATTTTGCGCTCATCTTTTTGAAAACACAGTCACAGTCCTCTCTCTTTCTCTCTCACTGTTAACGAGTTTGCTTTGCGGGAGATTAAAAAATGGCGGAAATGCGCTCAAATGTTTTTCCTCAGTCTAAGCTTGAGCCTGAGTCTCAGCTTTCAGCTCCACTTCAGCCTCAGCAGCGTCCCTCTACTTCTGCAGTGCCATCCTCTTCTTCACGTGAGTATGAACTTCTTTTTTTGGTTTTATATATGTATTTCAATCATTTTCCTTTGTGGGTTTTGATAATTAGTCCTTGCTACTTAAAAATCTTAGATTTTAAATCTTCTTTTGCTTGTTCTCTGACTGTTTTGATACATTTTCCTTTTTGGGTTTTGATTAAAGCTGAGTTTTTAAACAAAATTTAGAATTTTTTGGTTTCATGATTATTGTGAGCAACCAAAGGGTCTCTTCTTCAAGTAAATATAAACTTTTTTGGATTTTATTTATGTATCTCATGCATTTTCCCTTTTGGGTTTTGATAAATTGTCATTGGTACTTAAAGATCTAAGCTTTTACATTTTTTTTTTTTGGTCTGGTTCTCTCTGCTCTAAACAAATTTTAGAGTTTTTTAGTTTCATATATTTACTGAGCAGCCAAAGGGTCTCCATGTCAAAATAATAAATAAGGGTGCTTTCCTGTTTTTATAGTGGAAATAGTTCTTATTTATTAAGCTTTGCAATTTGGAGGGCTCTGAGAAGAAAAAGGAAATATGAAAACTTGGGATGTGATCTTTATGTAAAACTAGCTTGTAACCGGTGATTTCGCACGGAAACACTCAACAATAGTGATTAGTATCTTATCTAAGTGAGTGTGGTAATTTTCTTGGCTTTTGCACTGAGTATTATAAATTGATCTTTTGACACCAAAATTAAATAAATTAAATTAGACACATTATACAACAATTAACCAATTTAGTTTTTGATTCTCAAAAAAAAAAAAAAAAAGATTTAATTTGTGCTTCAACTTTAGTATAATAACAAAAGCCTTTCTATTTTTTAAATGTTGTGAGGATGAGAGCTCTGACTGACTGATAGAGCTTTAGTTTAAATGTTCAATAGGAATTGTGATGTTTTTCGTTTATATAGTTGAGTGCTTCATTGTTGGTTTGTATAGACTATACGGCCATTGGAGATGAGTTTGGGATGCCAAATACCCTCACCTTCAATTATATTTATATTCACAATTTAGTTCGGGTGTGAACCTGAGATTGGACTCCCATGGATTGTCCTGCCATAATTCGGACCTCAACCCAATCTTTCTCTGCCCTTTCTATATATCATTTAGAAGTTCTTTAGTGTTTGACTTTGGTTTAGGGAACTTATAACTTATCGGTGCCAAGAATAATACAAACGGTTTAAAGCTGTAATATGTTAGAAGAAAGCATACTTGTTATATGCAGTTATCAAAAACAACTTGGGATATTTGCTAACATGAAAATTCTCTCATAAATAAATTGTTAAGACAAAAATCAGGTAGCATGAAGTGGTAAAAACAATACCACACACAGGTTATTGAGCATGCCAATTTGATATAGCCCATATGGTATCTTCATATCCAAAAATCCACAAACTGGATGCTTGACTGGTACTTGCATGATTTACAATTTTAATATCTTAAGACAAATTAAGTCACTGAGGTATACAATTCATAAATAAATAAATAAAAAGTCACTTTGGTATACACACAATTGTGGAGAAGCAGGCTGGTGTGGCTCATGAAAATTTAATGATTGATTCATAGCTTACTAATTTGGAAATAATGTCATTGCTGATGGAAAGAAGCATTCTAACATTTTTTCTTTGGAGGATAAATTGATCCATTGCTGTAAAGCCTCTGAAGTTCCTTCTCATGCAGGCATTTTAGAGTGGATAATTCTTCTACTTGTCATCTGCTGCAAAAGTATGTCTGTGTGTATATATATAGACACACATTCACACTTTTGCAGCGGATGCACACACATACATAAGCTCCATACCATAAAACATCATGATCCATGAATGCACATAATTTCAGAAACAACAACGATTGCTGAACCTCTGTGTGGATGATCAAGAAATCCAGCATGGGGAGTCACTTCAAAACATTATGAAGAAGCAATTAATATAATATTATTAATGAGTTATTGTTTTCTTACCAGTTGTGTGTTTCTAGGAGATGTCATCTCTTATGGGTGGCAGCTTGATGGTGGTGATGTATTAAAACGAAATTTAGAATGGGTAAGAAAAGAAAAAACCTTGAACGTGAAAGAGGGGGAAGGATGATGATGCCCTTTTTCTGAAGGACTTTGCTAGTCTTGTTACCTGTGGTCGCCACTAAAGTTAAACAGATTGATTCTCGCGTCTCTCTCTACTTGCTCTCATATTTTTTTGGTTTATTGCACAAATAGATCTCTCTCTCTCTCTCTCTCTCTCTCTCTGCCTTATTACAAAAAATTTGGAAATATCAGATGTCTTACGATTTTAGAAAGTGAAACACACCTATTGAGTCCACCATAGAAGTGTACATGTGAGACGTTCTTGCTTAGGCTAATGAACCTTAATATTGTGGTCTTCTTGGCTTTTGTGTTAGGTGTTAATGCGAGCACAAAAATTTAAAAACTTATATGAGACATGTAGCACAAAACTGAGAATCCAATTAAGAATCTACTTGGGCTTTCTATGGGCTTTAGCTTTATATATTTGCTTTTTGCCAGGCATTTGTAGCAAATAAGTGCCAACAAACTAACCCACATCATACGATGGATCAACTTAGTTAAGTGCACACAATGAAATGTTCTTTGTAGGGCTTTAAGGTACTTGCTCAAATAGGCTCTAAATTGTTGATACTTTTATTTTTCATGTACAGGATGATGATGTTGCTGTTTGAATTGTCGGCTAGTTCACTTCTAATGTGATTGTAATTAAGCAATGTGTGTTACTTTAGAAATTACCCTTTAATATTTCAAAGTGCTTTCTCATTGTTGGTTTGTGTTTAATCCTTTTGTTTGTCATTGTTACATGTATGTGGCATCATGTTTATGTATAAAATGTAAGATGAGCAACATTTTGCTTGAATCTTTTTGGCTAGTTGTTGTGGAGAAGTATTCTTTGAAACTTTTGTGGATGGAATTTGTTTAGGCCTTCCAGAACAGTTGATGTACAAGAACCGTCTACAGGAATACGCGCAAAGGTCGGCCATTCAGCTGCCAATGTATAAAACTGTAAATGAAGGATCACAGCATGCACCTAAGTTTAGGTCAACGGTGGTAGTGGATGGACAGATTTATACCTCTTCAAACACTTTTTTACAGCGAAAAATAGCTGAACAAGATGTTTCCAAACTTGCACTGGAGCACATTTCAAAGAAGATAAAGGATGAAAGATGTCCACTGACTCCACTCATTTGTGAGGTATGTTACATCATGATTGTAATTTGTAAATTTAGAACTTTGGAAGGTGAAACTTGTAATTTTTTTTCAAAGGTTGGGAGATTATCTTTTTGGAGGTTGAAAGAAGACTAAAGTGTGAGGTTGAAAGATGCATATAAGTGTGGAATATTCTATTACAATAAAGTTTTGGTGAACTTTTAGAACATAAATATGTAGGTTCCATCTTTTCTAGGTGGATTAATTTTGAGTATCAGTAATTCAATATGGATAATAAATATTCAAGTTAGATCGTAAGGCTTAAAGATGCTTATAAAAAATATGAAGTCTTCTATTGTGGTTGCATTGCTATATTGAAGGTACAACCATGTGCATGTTATTTTGCTTTGACATCTGAGATAATTGTTTTGTTACTATATGTTAATGTTTGTATGGTTATTGATAAGCTAGTTAGTTTCTAAATGACAAGCCGGCAAGTGTGTTATTGTTGGAGAAAACGGATAGTTTTCCCAATTTAGATTTCACTTATCAAGTGATTTATATATGTTCTCTTAGGTGCAATGCTTTTTCCCAAGGCATTGAGATTTATGTGTTTCTTTGTAAGAAGAATGGTAGGGGTTGAAATAATGTCAATACATCACTTTATATTTGTAGCTCATCTAATTATGAAACTTGTACTTTACTTTTTAGGTATGTGAATGTAAGGAATAATGAATGATGAATGCAGATATGAAGTGTAATGTTAATGTGCTTATAAATATTATTTAGGCTCAGTTTACTGAGAATTAGGTTCATTCATTTATGTATGTTTGACATATTAGATCTTCTCTTATTGCTTCAAAGATTGTCCAATATCTTTTCATTTAAATTAACCTTTTTGTGGTTATTTTCTAGAATACGGTATTTTGCAAGTCTATCCTTAACGAGTTTGCTGTCAAGATGAATCTGCAAAAGCCTATTTACAATACTGTTCAAACAGAAGGGTTGCCTCCAGTTTTCATATCTTCTTTGGTTTTCGACGGTGTATGTTATAATGGTGAACCTGGTAGAAACAAGAAGGAAGCTGAACAATTGGCAGCACGCGCTGTCATTCTCTCCCATTTGGGTATCTTTGCTCTATGATTATTATGAAGTTGTTTTAAATCTATTTATGCCATGCGTGTTCTATACTTTGTGTGAATAGCAAATTTTTTTTATTTTTAAAAATTGATAGCTATGGGTGGGGCGATTTGAATCCTAGATGTCTCTGTTGAGAGCAGCGGGAGGTATTAGTTGAGTCACAAGACTCTTGGCATGAGTAACTAATTGAAGATATAATGCAGGTAAGTCTGGATCAGGAATAATTCTTTCTGAAATTATTAAGTCTAAAGGCAAACTCTATGCTGCATTGCAAAAAGTCAAGGATAGAAGCAATGCCAATATCAGTGCTGTACCCCAAGGTCCTAGCATACCTGCCATGGAAGTTGCAATTCCAGGGGCTTCCTCAAGAACACAATTTTGCACTGAACTCAAAGTACCACCACCTAAACTATCAACTCAATTGATCAGTGCACAACCCTCATCTCAAGCAGTCAATTTACAAAGTGGATTTGTGCCTGCTGATTTACCAGAGCCTTCAGTTGTGGGTCCAGGTTCCTCAAAGAAGCGCCAAAAAAATCAGGAAGAAGCTGATAAGAAATTGCAGTCTGACGCTCAGTAAGTTTTAGTCTCTCTTTTCATATTGGCTGTGCTTCCTGGCTGTCTCTTTTTAATTTTTATTCTCTCTCTCTCTCTCTCTCTCTCTCTCTCTTCTATATATATATATATATATGTATGTATATATATATAGGGTATTTGGTAAATTTCATTAAGTTGCTTTATGGTTAAATACCTTAATTGGATCTCTGTAACTTTCTTGTTGCTATTAATAATTTCCACATCATGCTGTTGTTGATTAGCCATAAAGCTAATTTAAGCTCTTTGCATCTTAGTAAGGAAAAAAAAGATATTTTCATGTTCTAAGGTTCCGTTAGACTAACACGTCTTGGTACTTTGGATGATCATTTAGAAGGTCATAAATAGGATATTTGCATTAAAAAAAAGGTCTATCTTGCATATCAATTCTTGTTCTGCAAAAGTTAGCAAAATCCTTCTCATTTTAAAAGCTTTCTTCACTAACTCTTTCTCCATTCTTCTAGGCGTGTGCTGGATATCATTGAAGCTGGCAGGCATATTTCTCTCTCTCCCCATTTCATACCTTCCTGCAGCATAAAGCTATATAAGCATAATGCTGTTCTTGTATAGGTGTTTATTGACTTAATTGAAAGTTAATTTGTTGTTACATTTTGCAGGTTGTCACTTGCTGCCTTGCCTATGACTCAAGCCCCACCCAGTTCATTAGCCTGATAAATAAACTTGCTCTTTTTTTGTATATATTGTGTAAGTATTTAGTTTAGGTTGAGCCAAAAACTCTCATATTGGGTTTTGTAAGACATTAATCCGTCCCTGTTATGTGCTTCATAACTATTTGCTACCTATTACTATTATGAATGTCCTGCCACATCATGTGGTAACATATTAGTCATCTAGCTTATTTTGTTGTTTGTTTCTTGTGTCATGTCCCAGTGAACATTGAGAAGGTATTACAGTTTGGGTAATGATCATAGGGATGCTTCTGATGCTACTTCCATGTTATGATTCTTTATTATGTGGGCAACATTTGAACATTGACATGATTCAGAAAACTTATTTAAGTTGCAACATTTGAACTTTGCCATTGTAGGTTATATACTTATTTAAGTCGGAAATCAGTTACACATAATGCTGCAATTTTTTTATTTGCATTGTGTTTGAATTATCTTGTCTGAGTGTAGTTAAGAATTATCAAATTCCTTGCTTCTATGCATCAAGATCAGTTCTTTACAAGGAACAAAGTAGAAAATGTGGTATTCAAATCAAGGGTTGTGTTAACGGGCACCATTAACACCAAACTTTGTATCAGATATTGTCTTTATGTCGGTGTTTTGTCAGTTTTATACGCTTTTGGGTAAGTTTTATACCATTTCTCCTATTTATTCAAGCACCTCACAGTGCTTGATAACATTTGTCTTCAATTATTCATGATATACACAAGTCTTGGTGGCTTATGCAGTCATTGGTAATGGTTGTCAAAGACAAAAAGGGTGAGAAAATTGAGGGGGATTAAGTACCTTTCGAGATTGTTTTCAATGGGTATGACTCCTTCAGCCCAAATTTGTAGTGGTTGAAGCTAGAAATGGACACAAAAGGCTGCCACAAAGCCCGAAAATGGTCATATGAAATTTAGGGTCCGTTTGGTAATATTGTTTTAATAACGTTGTTTCTAGAAATGCGTGTAATATTGTTTAGACACTAAAATTGTTGTTTAAACAAAATTAACAAAACGGCCCTTAGTCTCCAGCCCATGTGACTAAGTCAGAACTCAGAACTAGCTTGAAGTAGAACTGGAATGAAAATGAAGTGCTTTTGAAATTCATAGCATGAGATTCATTAATAGTAATAACTGAAAATATGGAATTTGGATCCAGTGTAGTGGAAATTTATTTAAAACATTTTACCTTTTTATTACGTTTTTATCTTTTTTATTTTTTACGAAATTAATTTTTGCATTTCACAACCAGTGGTAATTGGTAAGGCTATTGCCTGGATCTAAATCCTAAAATATGCATATCTTCAATAACAATTCCATTTTTTAGAGCTAAAAGCTCCAAAAAAAAAAAGTAATAGAGATTGGCTATGGATCAGAGTCTTTTTGGTTAGGAATTGTGGACTTTGGATCGGAGCCTTTTTGGTTAGAAATTATGGACTTTGGAGAAGAAGCTTAGAGTTTAGGCCTCAAGCAGGTTTAATATTTGGGCCGAAAGGGCCTAGTGAGGCAGAGACGCATGATACGAATACAATTGCAATAAGTAAAGCTAAAAGATGTCTCTTTTTTTTGTTTGTTTCTTTGGAAAACTTTCTATAAGGATAGTTTTTCACATTTTTTAGTGTTAGGTAGCATTAAAAAATATTGATCAATAGAAAAAGTCAACGGAAAACTTTTATAAAAATGAGGCTTATTTTCTATAGGTTGTTTTCCCAAAAAAAAAAAAAAAAAAAGGAAAACAATCTCTCTCTCACACAATGCATAGCTCCTATAAATATTATCTTCTTCTAACCTAGAAAAAATATTTTTTTTCACTCATTCAGCCTTTCTCACAATAAAGTCTCTCACTTCTTCTCCTCCCTTTGTTTTTTCTCTCGTCTCACACCCTCACTATCATTCCTTCTGGCCTTTTCTCTTCACATAGATTCTCTCTCTATTTACCTCTCTTCTCTTTTTTCTCACTATTTCTTCTCCCCTCTATAACACCATTTTTTAATAAGGTTTTTATTTTTATTTTTTCTCCTCACAAATCGGTCAACGATTCTATAACAATTTTTGGTATATTTATCATACTATTTGTACCGGATTAGTTTGCCAGTAAAATTATTTGGCCTATATGGCATTTTGATCTATTTAAAATAGAACTTAAGGTTATAATGATTATTTTGAATTATGAGAAGTATGGTTTATATATATATATATATATATATATATGATGTACATTATTGTTCATATACATGAGCAAGATGAGTATTTGAGATTATGAAAATTGGATAGGTAATTTTGATTGTATTCGTTGTCAAAATTTGAGTTTAAAAACCAAATTCATTCTTGGTTATTTATTTGTTTATTTATATTGATTACATTAGGTGGGTTTACGCAATACACATATTATATATGTTTTAAATTATATAAGAAATGTTATAAAAATTGTGAATACCAAACACCAGAAAACATTATCAAACCCATTTTCAAGGTTGTTACCAAACACCAGAAAATGAGATAGTTTTCTAGAAAATGCTCTTTGAAAAAGTAATCATTTTCCAAAAAACGTTAATGCCAAAACAAACAGAGCATTTTACAAGAAGGGCTATAAATCAACTGAACCGAGTTCTTATTTTATTAGTTTCAACAACAGGAGATGGGTGATTTTATTAGTTTCAAGTTGAAGTATTAAAGTTTCAAGATTTATTCATTCAATTTTATTTCAAACATTAGTCAATTTGAGTTCATCACTAAGTTGGATTACATATTTAAGTTTGATTTGAACAAACTTGAACTTGTTTAGAAGCTACTTAATTAATTTATTGTTTTTCCAAATATAATAAACAACATAGATAAAATGTATTACTCCTCCAAAAATATATAGTAATAATTAATAACTAAATTTTAGTTGAAATTATATTAGTTGATTTAATTAGATAAAATGGTGTTTGTTTATGAACTGATAAAATTTAGATTCACAAATATTGTTTTGTTAAAATTTATATATAATTACGAAAATGAAATTTTATATTAATAATAAAATACAAATTATAGTTTGACATCTCATAAACTTATTTACAAATTTACACAATCTAGTATAGAATCTATATAAGTATTATATATATATGTGTGTGTGCGCGCGCGCGTGTGCGCATTATTCTATATAATATTCTATATACAATAAACATACAATATTCTATATGCTTCAATTGAGCATTATACCACAAGATTGTTCATGATCATAATATTATATATTATATATGTGATTGACTTCTTCATTAAATAAACGTATATAAATATGCTTTTTCCCTAATTAACTAATTGTAAATTGTTCGTAAGCAACTTTGTTTATTTTATAGTCTTATTTGTAGGATGTATCTTTTATTTTCATGTCTCTTTTTTTAAACCTTCATATTTTGGATGTTAGTGTAGGATGTGTAAAATAATTTCATTTATAAAATGGCACTTATGATTTCGAAAATGGTTTATTTATTTTTCTTTTTAATCACAATTTACCCAATGAGATTTGGTCCTACAACAATTTATTTATAAAAAAAACTTTTAATTTCTATATTTGATCCTTAAAGGTTTAGATTAAAATGAAATTGTTAAAGTTCTATTCAAATGAATTAATTTTGCGTAATATTCCAAATACAACTCACCCACTGATGGTTTTGCTTCATCATCACACCTTTTAGTAGTAAAAAAAAAAAAAAAATTCAATCACTACAAATACAACACAATAGGGCAATACCACATGGATAAATTGTAACCTCCCTCTTTTCTTTAATCTTTAAAAATTTTTGCATAACTTATTCACTTTTGTAAAAATTTCCTACAAGTGCTATAAAATGATTGAACTGGTAGACAAACGTGTATAGCAAATTTCTAGCAATATGTCTGATTGTCAATTTCATAGGTAGACAATCATGTTTACAAGTGTCTGTTTCGTAACATGTTTCCAATCCCTACTTTATTTTTTAATTTTTTTACAGGTTTTACTTCTTTTTTTCTAGGTAATTTTTTTTTTTTAAACAGCTCATTTTCAAAAGTCTGAAAAATAAGCTATACCAAATATACACTTAAATGGTCAAATTAATTAATTGACGGACCAAATCAATTGGGTTCAACCTAATTTACATCACAAAGTAATTTGGAGCTAGAATGAAAGTCTCAATTCAACATAAAGTTATATCAAATATAATGTCTTGACTATTTAAGATTAAATTTTAACTTATTTTCACCATCAAACCTCTCATTTTCTAAATACAAAAATTCTTTTACACAACTTACTATTGAAACAATATGATCCAATGTTGACCCCCAAAAAAAAAAAAAAAAATCAATGAAAATAAACTTGTCAAGGGACTGCTGCATCCTCTTATGGCAAGGCAGGCCCTCAATATCGAATTATTGAACATGGAACAAAAGTACACTACAAAAAGAAAAATGCAATGAAAGAAGTAGGGTTTTTGTGATATCTCTAGAGGACAAATCATTGAGCTCCTCACAAAAATTATCTACATTATAACCTAAAATCAATGGGTTGTGGACACGTAACCAGAACAAAAGCTACCATGCTTGAATCAAAGTCAAAACAGTGACCTGAAACATACGTAATAAAACATATTTTAGGTTATCTTTGAAACAGATGGCTTGAAAATATGAACCAAATATCAAGAATGAAGGAAAATATTATACATGAAAAACAATTCCCTCATTTGATTAGAAGTGATACTTTCTCATTTTAGGGGTTCGAGAAATGGTAATTGATAGAGTTAGCTAGCTTGGAGACTGAATGTCTGTCTTCTTCTACCTGTTAGTCTAAAGTTCTGGATTATATATGGTCCAAAATCCAAATGTATACACAAAAGTTTTCCGTGTATACAGCACTAACATTGGGTAGAAATGCATGATTTTGCTAGCTACGGCCTATGAGAGTATGAGAACCCCATTAATTGTCTACTCCCACATCCTTTTACTTGGTCCAGACCTAGAAGACTAAGGTCCAGTTGCTTAGTCCCTGCTATGAAAGGCCAAGTTTACAGCACTAGTAAAGGTGTATCAATTGCTCTTTTACCATTTTGAAAATTCTAGAATTTCTGATGTGACTTTGATCTTTTTTCCACACAACCCAATAATAGCACAATAATTGGAAAGTTTTTTCTCTTTTATATGATATAACTAACATTAAAACATCATTGTCCATTTTTGAGACAAGAAAAAGCGGATGTGGAATATGGAGAATGTCTTTCATTTCTAATGTCTTATAATTCCAATTTATATTTTTCCATTTCTAAATGGGACAAACAGATATGTTTTAATTCAACGAAATAAGAATTGTGTTGGGCTGATTTCACAGTAAAATTATTTTCTACTAGAGAAGAGATTTTTTGCAGCAAGGATATGTGGTTGATACCATTTAGTCCAAATGAACATTATTTTCCAATCATTGAAGTGCATTCTTCTTAAAAAGCTATCACTCTTCTAAAGACATAACATAACTTTGCTAACCTGTTGTTCAAAGTTGCATTTCTCAAGCGAAGTACATGAGCTTTTCCATAAAAGCTAGTATGAATATTGTTGTCACTGCAAGCTTCTTGGTCAAGATCACTATGTAAAGAAAACACGTTTTTGTTCAAGACACCTCACTATTCGAAGGCGACCAAAATTGATTTGAACAGATGTTTCTTAAATTAGAGTCAACATTAATCTTCATAGCAGTAGTTTGGGTTCTTTTTTTGTGTTTTTCGTTTCCATTTAGGACAACTTATTCATTTTAAAAATAACTTCAACTTGTGGGGGTACAAAGAGTTTGGCATGCTGTGCAGTGCATCATTGTGGACTAAATATGACATGAACACAACATGAGTTTAAAAATGTCCACGTGTTCCTCTCAAGTTCTATCTAATACATTAGAGTACTAGATAAAAACTTTACTTAGGTGAATAGCAATAATTAACTAGCTTGGATTTAGGTCATAGTCAAAAGGTATGATCTGTGGTATTGTTTTATGCAGCTAGTAGCCTGTAGCCCCATTTTTTTTTGGTTTTTGATACAAGATAAAATTTTTATTCTAGTATAATCTACCTTGTCCTTTACACCCCACAAGTATTTATATTTGTAAAGTGATTATCGTATCAATGATGCACAGTGATTTTTTTGGCTTTTATAATCTTGTTATCTACAACTACAAGCAATGATAACTATTAATTAATTTGGTAAGACTTAAAAGTAGAGCTAATTACTCAATATAGTAACGGCTGTATGGACACTTGCCTAGTTTAGCCCCATTTTATATTATCTTTTTTTTTCCATAATTCTAGAACCACATTTATACATGCATGTCAATCACACGTAATCTCTCAAAAAAAAAAAAAAAAAAAAGATTTTGCAGAAGATTTTTGTTGAATTGCACATAATTAAACATGTTTGATGGTCACTATAGACAAATCCCAAAGTGACGTTCAAATGCAATAATCAAATTAATACTCATACTGTAACATGTTCCCTATTACAAATTCTTCTTCCTTGATGTAATCATGTTATTTTGAAAGAGATTTGAATGCTTTTTTTAATAATATTTTAGCTTAAAGTTCTGTTTGGTGGCATGGGAACTTGACTGATAATTAGCAGACATATTAAGCTCCAAAGTTAGTTAAAAAAGCAATAAAGACCAGCCACCCACACATGTTCTATGTATATATTTTTAAAATATGCTCCCCATTACCAATTTTCTTGCTTATGTAATACTACTATTATTTAACTTTATCAGATTGCGTTCAAAATATATACAGCTTGAGAATTTTGTTCAACGGTTTGGTGCAGTACTTGTTTAATCAAGTCCTAAAGTCCTAAAAAGTTTTAGGAAGAGTATCATCATGTTTACACTTGTCTAAATTCTGATTTTTTTAGCTTATTTAATCGTGCTTCTTAAATTGTTTATTGCAATAACATATAATTTTATTTATTTATAAGTGAAATCATGAATCATATAGCATGGGAATTGCATGTGTTTCATGATAACCGGACAAAACTATTGAGTAATACTGCAGATTTAATAAAACAGTGCCACATGTTCATAATATGTATCCTTGTGGTAACTTTGACTTCCATTGTTGTACATATTGTAATGATTTCTTCCTTCTAATTAAAGAAAGTTTGGTACAACTTTTACAAATGCTAGAAATTAAGAAAACCTTGGTGTGGAGCCAAGTGTCTCGGAATTTTGCATCTAGCGTACGTATATTATATGTATTATTGATGAGAGTCACATGGTACAATCTTAGTGTCTTACATATGTATGTGTATCTATTGGTTGACACGTATTTCATTTCCCATTTTTTATGCCAAACTAACAGCAATAATGAACATTAATTATTGTTATTTGCTGGTCGAATAACAAATAGGAGTAATTAAATAGTAGAAAGTTAAAAGAAAAAGAAAAAGAAAAAAAGTAAGCTATAAATATAAAATTGGCAGAGAATATTTGACATTTCAAGAGATAATTTTATCGAGAATCAATTCTTAGGATTTATTGAGAAACATATATATATATACGAGATTTTTTGCCTAAATAAATTTTCTACCGTGGGAGAGCAAAGTGTTGAGATTAATGTATAGCTACGTGTGCTTGTGTCTACACTCTACGTGGTACATACTCTACAAGCTCCATATAATATACAAAATACAAGTACCAGAATAACTGAATAAGCTAAATTTTTTTATTATTAGTATTTTGGGAGTAATATTTTCAGTTTTAAATACTAAAATCAATCCTACCAGTATAAATTATTGTAAGTGAACATATAGGAAAAAAGTTGAGACTCTTGAGAGGCCATTTTTCTTGAATAATTTTGATTAGTATTTTGGAAATAATATTTTCAGTTTACATATAATCAGTTTTAGACTAAGGTAACTAATTTTTTTTTGCTTGATAACTTATTATTAGTAATCATCTAGCAAGTGGAACTTCAAGTATATAATATGACTAAAAATTCTTTCTAACATGTCGATTTTCAATTTCAAATTTCAATACAAATCAAATCAAGGTTAACAGGAATGAGATACCAGAATTAATAACTAAGGCAACTTGGGTCATTGCACTCAGTCAGCTTCTCTACAAAGATGAAAGATGTGGTTGAAATATTCAAAAAAGCTACTGTGAAGAACTTAATACTTTCTTACCTACCCGCAGCAATTCTACATACAATGAATAAATCTGTGTGAGATAATCTGTACAATTTGGTTCTTTTCCCACCAAAGCTAATTTGTGTTGTTTCTTCAAAATCTAAGGAGATTGGTGACGCATTGAGTATGTTATGCTTGTATCAGCTCATTTGGCTCGACTTAAAATTCACAACAAACAGATTAATTGCTGACAAAATACCCACTAATTAAGATAACATAAAATATTGCATTACAATATTTTTATGGTGAAATTTTGATTTTTGAAAGATCTCTCTCTCTCTCTCTCTGAAATTGGAGTGTTTAATCAAGTGTATCCAACACATTCAATTTCTTATTTGCTTGTCTTCAAAAAGAAACATACCAAAAAAAAAAAAAAAAAAAAAAAAACCCACATTTCATTCATTTTTCTTTAGCTTGTTTTGGATACCCAAACAGATCATAGTTTGAAATCTGCTTAATACCGTGAAATCTATAAATAATACTAAAAAATGTAGTGGGGTTATAAATAATAATAAAAATAAACTGAATAATAAAATAAGTTGAATTTTTAATTTTTACCAAAAGCAGGCTAGATCAAAATATTGATCAAAATATTTAGCCAATCCAAATCAAGTTGTGAAACACTATTGACCATCTAATAAAGGCTAGTAATATTTTAAATCAAGTTTCCTTCAAAAATAGAAAAAAAAATATTGTGGGGCCCATACAGACAGCCAAATGTCAGTCAAGACTATGACATTTCAACGTCAAGTTTTGATGAAAGAGAGAATTACTAAATTAGGCTATTATTCATTTATGCTCAAATTTGGCTCATCAAGCTTTGTAACAATTGGATTCTCAAAAAAAACAAAAGAAAAAAAGAAAAAAAAGCGCTTTGTAACAATGGGGTTTGGACTCATGTCGGCTAACCATTGGTGGGTATTAATCTAATTTTGGATAACTTGGCAAAAAACGAAAATGTTTTTATTTTTAATTTTCTGTTTTTTGAAAAAAAGAAAAAAGAAAAAGATTTTAATTGGAGCAAATGAGCAATTTAAAAAAGAAACTGTTAACGTGGCACTAGAGTTCTAGATTTTATTGGATTGGATGAGGTCACTGTCACTGGGTTAAGTCTCACCAGTGAAATATAGGTGGCGGAAATTTATGGACCGTTGACAATTCGAACGTTACTTTAAAATACGAAGCAATCTCGGTTTTGGCGCGCCACGGCTTCAAAGACTTTATACGGCGAAATAATGAAGCCTCATTTATTATTCAGAAGTTTGGCTGAATATTGAAGCTTTTATGGTTCACCAACTAAAGACTCGAGAGCAAAAAAACATGTGTGCGTTTTCATACGAGGATTGAGATACATATTGCGGCCAAAGATCCTATAGCCATCTTTACATGGTGGAAAGAAAGTAATTAGGCTTAGTAGAAATTGAATTCCTTGATTAGCTATAATAGTGGGGTTTATTTCTATCGTATTCAGTAATGAAATGTGTTATTTCATCTTTATATATTAAGAGGATTTAGAAAGTTAATTATGACTTTAAAAAATATAAAAAATATCCACAATCTAATTAGATAATAATTATTCTTAAAAAATAAAAAAATATGGTTAAAATTGTAATTCAACAAAATTCAAAATTCAAAATTAAAAAAAAACTACCTAAGAAACTTTTTTCCTACAAATTAGTATTCTTTATTTAAATATATCTCACGCATATTTGATATATTTTTTCCTAAAAACTAGCACAAATTAAACCCAGCAGTTTATTCATTTTTAAGTCCTAAATTTTAGTTTCTTAAAATTCCATTCATGTGTAATCTCACTAACAATATATAAATTAAAATTGAAAAATTATAGGCGGAAATCACATTTTCGTCCTTATATTTTCAGGCGATTCTCACTTTGGTCTCCAGATTTTATTTTTACCGCTTTTAGTCCCTATCCTGAAAAACGCTTATTATTTTGGTCCATGTCGTTACATCAGAGACGAACAATACACATGTGGCAAACGGCAGAATTAAAAAAAAAAAAATTATTTTATTTTAAAATAAAATAAAATTTTCGTTATCAATAATCTTAAAATAAAAATATTAAAAATTTTAGTTTAAAATAATTGTTCTTCATTTTTTTGGCTGTTGAGCCTGAGGTTTTGAATCCCAGATCCTCCGAAGGATTGAGGTAAAGTGCCATTGAGATTGTTATCAGTAAGTCGGAGATGTGTAAGATTCGAGAAGGAACCAAAGAAATCTGGTAAAGACCCAAAAATGTTTGTTTCGCTAGCATAGAATCTGAGTAAACCAGTGGCCTGAGTCAACTCGGTAGGGATGGTCCAAGGTGGAATATTTAGGTTTGTGCTCAACGATAAGACCTGTAAGTTTGTGAGTCCTTGGAAGAAACTTGAAGGAATGGAGGAGAACTTGTTGTTGTCAAGGTAGAGAAATCGGAGAGAAGTGTGGTTGGCAAAGGAGGGGATTGGTCTAGAGAGAGAGTTTTCTTGGAGAGCAAGAGTATCAAGTCGGGCGAGAGTGCCAAGTTCTGAAGGAAGAGTGCCTGAGAGATTCTGAGAAATTAATTTGATTACGGTGACATGGCTTCTATCGCAGCTAACGTTTGTCCACGTGCAGCAGGTTGTGGTGTTGGACCAGCCGCTTGGGGCGGTGCTAAAGAAGGCTAGGAGCTTAGCCATGACTGCAGTGTCATCAGCAAATGAAAGAGTTAGGAAGGAGAAAATGAAGGTAGAGAGATGGATCAGTTGAGCCATTTGAGTTTGAGAAAGAGAAATGGGTTTGAAGTCTGGTAGTCTAGGCAACCATGTTCTTGGCAGAAGAACAATTATTTTTAACTAAAATTTTTAATATTTTTATTTTAAAATTATTGATAACTATAATTTTATTTTATTTTAAAATGAAATAAAATATTTTTAATATTTTTTTAATTCTGCTATTTGCCACGTGTACATTTTTTCGTCTCTGATGTAATGGTAGGGACCAAAATATAAAGTGTTTTTCAGGATAGGGACTAAAAGCGGTAAAAACAAAATCTGAGGACCAAAGTGGGAATCTCTTGAAAATGTTAGGACGTAAATGTTAGGACGTAAGGACGAAAATGTGATTTTCGCCAAAATTATATTAAACTCAAAAAAGAAAAAGAAAAAAAGAGCCTCATTGCATGTGCGGAGTGCATGTGATGAGGCTAGTAATATAATATTTTTGTGCAAATTGTTATAAGAAATGCAACTAGGTGTTTCAAGAGATACTTTGGGACCACTTCCAAGAGATTTTTCCTTGTAATAAGCCGGTGTGTGTGGGACGAAGGTGACTATACATGCTTAAGGGAATAGTCAAATTATTGAAGAAATCTAAATATCGTTTTTATAATTTTTTTTTTATAAAAAAAAAAAAAAGGTGTTTCCAGAGATAACTCATCTTATAGTATATAGTTTTGACTAATTCATCAATAAATTAATAATTTTTCTAGTTCAAAGTATTTATAATAACCTTCTCAAAATAAAAAAGTATTTATAATAAAAATTTAATTTCATTGGCTTTTATGTATAGTTACTGTGGGGGGAAAAATGCCCAATCCAACATAATGGGCCGAGAGCCCATATGAGAGCTATTGTGCGACCGAGAAGAAGGAGATGGTAAGGGCAAGACCCATCTGGAAGTGAGACCCTCAGAGGGAAGAATGATTACAATCTGAAGAGGTCATCTTCTGTCTGAAGAGGTTATATTCCTCTGACGAGAATAGTATAGATCAATTGAACGTATAAGAGGTCAAAATGATCTTCCGAGGACTCCTGATTAAGATAAGCTCTGAGTACACTGGGAGACGATAAAGATGAAGAAATATCTAAGGGGAAAGCTGCTACCACCGTATTTAATGTTCTGCAGCAACTTTTCTGGCCGCATTTATGTGGAGAAGACTCCTGAATAATGTATCCTCACCTACTGCCACTCACACAGAGCTGAAGAAGATACTTGACGTGACACATACTCAAGTAAATTCATGGATGAGGTACAAGTGGACGATGGAGATGAAGAGAAGGGAGATTATATAAAGGAAAGAAGCTCCTAACGTACGAGAGGAGGAGAAAAAGAAAAGGAAAAATAGAGAAAGAGATAGAGAGAAAGAGAGAACTTGACTGTAATTCTAAGACCTTTGTTCATCAGATAAATAATAATATAGCTCTTCGGATATTCATGTTTTACGTGCAAATTTATGTTGGCTTGTGTTTGAAAGTTGTGATTCGTTGTTGTTGATTCAATACCTAACCTAGCTCTTTCATCCATACTTTACAAATTTATTATTTTGGGCTTAGGCCACAAATCCTAACCCTACAGGTACATTTTGTATGCATTAATTTTATTTTTTTCATAGAAAAAAAATGTAAGTAAATTTTATTAATTAATGAATTAAATCGATTTGGAATACAACATCCAAATCATCTGATAGATCTTTTACCATCAATACCTGTAGATAAAAAATTGTATTTTAAGCAACGGCATGGACAATGTGATTGCCCTCCCTTTTACACGATGAAAACTGCAACTCTTTAATGATGAGTTTAAGTGCTACATTTTTTTTTTTTTATACAAAGCTTGCCATTACAAACAGACAAGCAGAGAAAAGGATAACAACAAAGCTCATAGAGAAGAAACAAAAGGCTCTAATCAGTACAATCAGCTTGAACAATATCCTGCACTACTCTAGGAAAAACTCCTCTCCACACCTGCGTGTCTTCACTTCGCCTAGCCAAATAAGCCAACTCATGAGCAACTCTGTTATAATCCCGATTACATGATTGACCTTCCAACTGGTAAAAGAGCTCAGCAAGGCACGGATGCCTTGAAACAGATGGCCAATGCTACATTCTTTCACATCAGCATCATGAGTTAATACTTTCTCCACACAAAAATAAAATAAAATAAAATAAAAAATCATGTGTTAGTAGGGGCGGCAACACTTGTTGTTTTGAACCCGACTTCAAACATATATATATATATATATATAATTTTTATTAGTTTATTTTATGCTTAAAAATATTTTTGCATATCCTAATCATAGATAAGTACAACCTAAAACTAAACAACAAGTAGATATTTAGTATATTATTTATGTTAGCACGTAATTAAAGAAAAAAATAGTAAAGTTAGCAATTGTTCAAATATTTTATTGGTTAAGTAGACACTTTTTTTTTAGGGGGTTAAGTAGACACTTAGTATAATATTTATGTATGAATGAATATGGATGTGTGGGTTAATAAATAATATAGTGTCAATAGGTTGCATTTTTTCATTTTAGTTTAAAATATTTAAAAAAATAATAATGACAACTGCATAAAAATAAATAAAGTTTATACAAACTTAACAAAATAAAAATGTCACACCTAGCCACACTGACAATAAATAATAAAAATTGATAATGAACTATCATGTAATGATTTAAAAATATAAAAACTTGTAGAAGCTGTAAAATTTCATATACTTGCATTTTTTTATGACTCGATATATTCAAGGTTTTTTTTTTTGTATTAAATTTTATTTAATTTAAATTTTTTAATAACCCTTCTGAAAAAAAAAAGATTCTGGAGTTACCACTGTGTATTAAGTATGGACAATACTTAGAAAATGTGGATGCATTGCAATTACAATATTTAATATACATTTTTTAAATATAAATTCGATGGTTACAACTTTTATTATATAAAATATATCTATAATTTAAGGCAATCTTTCAAAAGAAAACCACAATATTCTTTTGGGAGAAAATAACTAGGACACACTGTATTTAAGCGGAAAAGAAGATACATTGTAGAGTCGAAAAACTTTTGAGATTATTCGCTTTCAAGGCCATTGATATCACACTATCATATATTATATATTTTTGGACAGAGCATACAGATAACTCTAGTTTACAGCTACAATTCTTTTGGCATTCAAATGGTCAGCAAGGTTAGTAGGGTTACAAATTAAAATTTACAACTACTCCTTAGAATGGGCTAGCCCAAAAAGGTTATCAATTTCTCTATCATACTAATTAACTACTACATTTATATATAAATAAAATAGAATTTCAACTTATGAAATCTATGGTACAATGATTACTTAAAATAGAATTTCAACTTTTGACGTCTACTGTATGATAATTGTTCTTATTCTCAAGCTAAAACACCAATTGATTTTTACTCCTATCATCAATCTAGAATTTCAACTAATGACGTCTATTGTATAATAATTGCTTGTTTGATTTATGATGTCTATTATATGATGATTGCTCTATATTTTTTTTTTAATGATAATAAACTTTACTATTTGAACTAACTGAAAGTCTAAGACAAAATGTATTTTCTACTAGGGTGGAATTAGTGACAACGATCGATAAGTCAAGTGAAAACAACACTAAATTGAAATGCTAATTGTGACATCGAGACCCGGATATGATTTTCATGGTGTACGTGTTGAGGATTGGATTCTTTCCCGTGACCATTTCACCTGTAAATTTATATTAAGAGAGCCATCATCCGAATTAGCTGACCAATGTGGTTGTCATGCCTTTGCCTCCTTAGTCGTCACTATTAATATGTAGCTTTAACTTGAACAATGCATTTTCATTATGTCAACTAGTTGCTGTGCCTTTGCCATGTCCTGTAGTTTAATTAGACCATTAAAAAAAAAATCATACAATGACAAAATCATTGACATTGTTTATGATTTTATCGATGGAATTGACTTAAAGGTACAGTTATAGTTCATGTATATCCAAAATTGTTGAATTTAAGCTTTGTGGGGGCAGTAGCGGCTCCAGGATTATTTTCTAGAGGGGTCAATAGTGTTGGAACTAGAAATTTGTTGTGGGGAGTAAAAAATAAATTGATTATTTTTTTCTGTATATGCAACTTTCATATTATATATAATAATCTAAAATAGTATTCTAAATATCATATACAATACAGTCTAAAAAAATTATTAATAGTTTAAAGATTGGTAAGACAACTACCATTGAATGCATAAATAAATATAATTAATTACTTTCTCAAAAAAAAAATTAACTAACTAATCATATATTTTTGTCAAATTAATAATAATTTATTATATTTAATATCAATTATATAAAAAAATATGATAAAAAAGAATATTAAAACACCTGAAGTAGAATTGGGGGTAAACATGAAACTAAGAAAAAATAATAATTGATATAAGTTTTTGCTTTTGAAGTATATTTATTTATTTTCTAGAGAGAATTTTTATTTATTTTTAATGAATGAGCAATTTTAAGAGTAGTATTACTAACACAACAATTTTACAGCAAAATGTAGGTGGCAAGTTGTTAAAGGTATGTAAAATAGTGATGTAAGTTGTGGGTCTAGATAAAAACCAGTTACAACTTGCCAACTTTTATTGTAAATTTATTGTGAAAAATATTGTGAAAGTAGCACTAAGTTGATCATATTCAAGCTCATTCCAGCAGTATTTAAACAAAATTTAAATTCAGGGTGTTCAAATTTTTATTTTTGGAGGTAAAACGAAAAAAAATTTTAATTTTATATATATTAAAAAAAAAATTGGACAGTTTAGGGGGTTCATTTGAACCCCCTGGGTTGGCTACAGCGCCGCCCCTGTGTGGGGGCACAGTGACACGCCCACATAATCGTAAAAATTTTGTGCTCTTGAAGCACAATAAATGTGCGCTACTCCTCTCTTATGAATAGTGAATTATACTACAAATTTAATTGATGAGACTCATTATTATGCAAGAGAGCAAAACACACATTTTTTTGTACTTTTAGAACACTGAATAATTAGCCACAAACCATAAAGAGGAAGAATTCAAATACAAGACGTATTCTTAAAAATACTAAAAAATTTACATTTGACCTAATTATGATTCATAATTCATAAGGTTAATTAATTAAATCACAGTATACGATAACAAAATTTACTCTACTTCGTCACATATTCAAAAAAAAAACAAAAAAACAAAATCAACACAATCACGGTATTCAAAGTTTTCAACTCTATATCTAATGTACTTTACCTAGTATAAATGATAAACTTTAAAGAGTCCTATTAACAAATATACTTAGGACAATTATTAATAAATTATTTTACAAAAATTTTAATATTATTTTTATGAAAAATATAAAAAGTTGTCAAATATTTTTTTTCCTTTTCTATAAAAATTTTTAAAAATATTTTCTAAATAAATGCACTTAGGTTAACTCATCCGGACTAAGAAAAGAAGAAAAAGAACACCTCAATTGCTAATCTAACTCAGCAAGTGCAACCTTTCCCTTATCCATGCCAGTCATAAGACAAATTCAAAGACAACAAAGAGACACCATTTTATTATGCAGAAAAGAAATCCAAAAACCACTTTTTATAGCAAAGTTGCCAATGTACACACTCAATGTTTTAATGGAAAAACGTGCATTAAAATTTTGACCAACTCGAAGGTCAAAAATTTTTATTTGTACTGGACCACTGGTGAATCTGAAAGGTCAAAAACACCGAGTATGAAAACGCTTCTTCACGTTCTAAATTCTAGTCTCTCCCCCAAAAAAAAAAAAAAAAAAAGGTTCCAAAATAGCGCGTGGATCTCAAACGCCGAAAATAGAGAAACAATAAAACCATTTATCATCACCTCCATACACACACAACAAAAGTACCAACAATTACTATTTTTTTTTCTTTCTAGTTTCCTCATTACCGGCACAGCCGGTTTTCCAGTTCATAACGATCACGTATATTTGCACCACGTGTCGCCAACCCACACAACCACCATTGATTTTTGTTCCTATATATATATATATATACCAATACACCTTCACCCTTCATTCTAATTCTCAAATCTCTGTTACCTCACAAAAAATTTTACACACATTCTCTTTATTTTTCCTTCAATTTCTCTCTCAAATTCTCACCAACCAAACACAAACTTTCCCATCTATTTGATCCAAGAATGACAAACGACAGAGGTGGCACCGTTGTTATGGAGCAAACAGGCACCCTAGGCCGACCAAAGCTAGGATCTCTGTTACATTCAGATCCGGCTATGTTGTCATCAAACAAATTCGACGATGACAATTACAACACCGACAATAATCAAAGTCAAAATAGCAACGATAATTTAGAGTACTCACGCCGACCCAGTTTGTCCTCTGCAGCAACGAGTCCCGGAAACTACGAAAGTACTGTTGGTTCCTCGCCGTACAATGTCATGTCTCCGTGGAACCAATCCTCGCCTATGAACAAGTCCCCATGGATAGCTCCTTCGCCTTTCGCTAATTTCTTCGAGGGTCTTCCTCGGATTAACGGTCTCATAGGCTCGCTCGTACGAGAAGAAGGTCACATATATTCTTTAGCGGTGTCCGGGGATTTGTTGTACACAGGTTCGGACAGCAAGAACATACGTGTTTGGAAGAACATGAAGGAGTTTTCTGGGTTTAAATCGAACAGTGGGTTAGTGAAAACCATTGTTATGTGTGGGGATAGGATTTTCACTGGTCACCAAGACGGTAAAATCCGAATCTGGAAGTTTTCGCAGAAAGGCCCCGTTAGTTTCAAACGTATTGGAAGCTTGCCCTCGTTTAAAGACCTCGTGAAATGCTCGTGGAACCCGAAAAACTACGTGGAAGTTCGGAGAAACCGCAACGTTGTTTTTATCAAACACTTCGACGCCGTTTCATGCATGAGCTTGAACGAGGAATTGGGTTTGTTGTACTCAGGCTCGTGGGACAAAACGTTGAAAGTGTGGCGCATAGCGAATTCGAAGTGCTTAGAGTCAATCCCAGCTCACGATGATGCAGTAAACGCCGTCGTTTCTGGGTTCGATTCGCTGGTTTTCACAGGCTCTGCAGATGGGACGGTGAAGATGTGGAAAAGAGAGTTGCAAGGGAAAGGGACGAAGCATTTTCTGGTGCAGGTTTTGTTGAAGCAAGAGAACGCGGTTACATCATTGGCCGTGACTCAATCATCGGTTTCAGGTGGTGCTGACGTGGTGTATTGTGGTTCGTCCGATGGGCTTGTGAATTTTTGGGAACGTGAAAAGCACTTGTCCCATGGTGGGGTCCTTAGGGGTCACAAGGTTGCGGTGCTGTGCCTGGCTACGGCGGGGAACCTTTTGTTCAGTGGGTCCGCTGATAAGAATATTTGCGTGTGGAGGAGGGAGGCCGGCGGGGCCCACGTTTGCCTCTCGGTTCTTACGGGTCATAATGGACCCGTTAAGTGCTTGGCGGTTGAGGAAGATCGTGATAATCAAGATGATGGTGATCAACGGTGGATAGTGTATAGTGGGAGCTTGGATAATTCGGTAAAAGTGTGGCGCGTGTCAGAACAGGCACCGGATTTGAAGCAAATGAGAGCGAGTTTTTCCAATTATAATTCGCCTAACCTAAATAGGAAGAATAGCCATCGAGGTTAAAAAGAGGGTGAAATTTAAAAAAAAAAAAAAATTTTAAAAAGTGACCCCAGTAATGATCCTGTACAGTTACAGTAACTTTACAAGCAAAAAGATGAGAAGCATAGGAGATGTGAGTGGTTTGGGGACCACTTGATAATTTCCTCACAAGATGATGACGGAGTAACAATTGGTTGGTCATGTAATGTAATGAGATTTTGCCACTTGAAATGAGCTGGTGAGAAAGGTCAAGATTCTTGCAACTTTGTGGCAACAAGATTTGCCTTGCGAGATTGGTTGTCTACTTGTCCACATGTCTTGTGTTATATTGTACAAAGAATTTTGATTCAAAGAATATGCACTTCAAATTAAATGATAAACCAATGTATGGAAAGGTGTTTTTATCAGCATTTCATGCCTTTTTGCTTTTGGGCTTTATGAGTTTTAAGGTTTCTAAGAGAGGATTGAATTCTGGTTTTTAATAAGTGCTGTAAATATTATTGTTTATGTATTTTCTTCCGGGACTGTATCATGATTCTTCTTTTTGAGCTTTACGAAGAGAATTTTTTATCTTTATTTGCTGTACTCTTTCTGTCTTTGTAATTTTAAATTTCATGATGGTATAATAAAAATTAAATTATAGGACACAAACAATTATAAGAGTTTAAATAAAAAATTCTTGCTGCAGGAATGGATGCAGAAATTATTGGAGGCAAAAAATTTGTGATTTGAAATTTCGATTTCTTTCCCTGCCTCTTGATAAGCTACTGTGATGTTCGATTGTTTTCCTTTATATTTTGAGCGTGTAAAATTTTGGATTCACCATTTCAAAATGTTGGGCTCCAGCCCACTTGCTCGGAAGGACACAGCGAGCCGAGTCCCCATTTGAGCCTTCGGTCATTAAAGGAGGCTGAAACAACCCTACAGTAGCTCCTACCTTGCTAAGAAAAAAAACCTATTATTCTATCTCACATAAAGATGGATTCAGACCTACACCTATACGAAAGAGTGATTAGATATACTAAGTAATAAGTATACCAATGTAACTCATTACGTAGTCAGCTGTCAAAATAGTTACTTACAATATTACTTTCCAGTTTCCTCCATCTCTTTGAGGGATACGAGTTGTCAAACTAAACCCTTCTGGATTCAAATGGCTAAAAATTTCTCATTGTACCTTCATTGTACCCTCACTTGGTTGTCACTCTATAAAAATATATTTTCAACCTGCTGTGTCTAACATAACCATAGGAGCAATTTCGACCAACCCCATTGATAACTGATCCTTGGTGTAGTGAGTAGGTTATACTTATAGGTCCTGTCTTGCTTATCGTTTGCCAATAAGAACTACAATTTCAGCTAGGTCCTAGCTAATGACTTGCTTTGTAAACTTTGGTTCCCCACAATTTCAAATGCAAATGCTAAAAGAAAATTATTTATTAAACACCAAACTAGCAAAGAAAAAAAAATACTATTGGGAACTTGTGGTTATTGAACTTGGCCAATCAATATCTGTTAAGATTACCAACACTAATAATTCTATTTGTTTTGATGAAAAACCTTATATGTGAAAATAGTTTTATGTGTTTTCTTGTATATTTTTGGTAACATAA
Source organism: Quercus cerris (assembly GCA_963669245.1). Taxonomy (NCBI): domain Eukaryota; kingdom Viridiplantae; phylum Streptophyta; class Magnoliopsida; order Fagales; family Fagaceae; genus Quercus; species Quercus cerris. Next base: position 40,892,984 of record OY770013.1, on the reverse strand, counting down.
AAAATATGGGTAAAAAAAAAAACCTGTCTACGGTCAACAAAAAACTCTATTAAAAGTATGACTTACTTTTAAGGGGGTTGTAGTTAATTGAACTTAGCCAATCTATATCCGTTATGATTATCACCCCTAATTATTCCATTTGTTTTGATGTATAACCTAATGCGAAAGTAGTTTTATACGTTTTTCTGTATATGATTGGCTATATATATAAAAAAAAAAAATGGTTAAGGAAAACTATCTATGGCCAATGAAAAGCCCTATTAAAAACAAGGGATAATTACACATAATCCACTTGTGGTTTTGGTGAAAATCACTTTGCCTATTTTGAAAAGTGTCACTTAACCCACTTGAGGTATGTTCCGTTTGCTTTCCGTAACCCACCTCTATTAAAATCATGGGTAAATAGGTATTTTTGCTCATATTTTATATCTCTCTCCTCCTAAAAAAAAAAAAAAAAAAAAAAAGACACTAAAACAAGAGAAAATAAGATCAAAAAAATGCTATTTGTAAGAATTTAGAAACTTGTCTCAAGAACTCCAATAAATCACAAACTATATTTTTGTAACACACTCAAAAGAAAATAACACAAAAGGAAAATTTTACTCATCACATTAACTTATTTTCTTCTCAATACATTAATTTATTCCTCACGCAGACACATAAGCAGAGAGAAAGAGAGAGAGAGAGAATATCACAGTGAGACACGGAAGCAGTGAACCCAACCCCTGAGCTTGAAATCGACCTCATCGATCTCACCAACCTCACTCTGTTGTACGTCTTTCACTCTCCGAGACACATAAAAATTTATTCCTCACGCTTTTTCTACTCCTCTCTCTCTCTGTTCTGTCCATGTCTCTCTCATCTCTCACACTCCAGTTTAGATCGTCGATAGCTTTGGGTTATGGTGGCTTGGGTGATGACTGTGGAGGAGCACGAGTTGGCTGTGTTGGTTGGGTATGGGTTTTGAGGAGGAGCATGACATTGGGTTGGATTTGGGTTTTGCCAAATGTCGTTGTAATTGACTTTCCCATGTTAGCCAAGTCTATCTCAATGGCAATGGCGATGGCAAAGGCGACGGCAGAGGCTAGAAGACTAACAGCGATGGCTTGAAGATTGGTCATTTCTGGGTTTATATCGTGTGGGTCTTGGGTTTAGATCAATGTTTCTGTGGTTTCTTGGTTTGATCGATGGTTATATCATGTGGGTTATGGGTCTTGGGTTTGATCGATGTTTCTAGGTTTTGAAGATTGGTCTTGGGTCATGGTGGCTGGTGATTCGGCGGTGGGTTTGGCAGTGGCAATGGGTGTGGATCTTTGTGGTTGTTTGTGGTTCTGTGGGTTGGAAATTTTGTTGGAATTTTTGGGTTTGTGATGTGTTAATGTTGTAGTGGTGCTGGCAGGTGATTTGTGGGTTGTTGTGGTTCGGTGGTGGTGGCCAGTGTTGTGGTGTTTTTTTTTTTTTTGGATTTTGTGGTGTTTCAGTGGTAGTGGTGGTGATGGCTTTGGTGGGTTCTTTATGTTCAAAATTTGTGTGAATGGAGAGAGAAACAAATACCAATTTTTGATCTTGTTTCTCATGCATTTTTGTTCTATTTTTTTGTTTTGGGAGGAGAGAGATATAAAATGTGAGCAAAAATACCTATTTACCCCTAATTTTAACAGAGGTGGGTTACGGAAAACAAACAGAATATACCTCAAGTGGGTTAAGTGACACTTTTCAAACCACGGGTAGGTAAAGTGATTTTCGCCTAAACCACAGATGGGTTATGTGTAATTATCCCTAAAAACAATGACTTATTTTTTAGAGGTTGTTTCCCTTTAAAATTTTATGGAAAACAACTCTCTATTTCACACTAAGCTAAATAAAAGAAGCCAAAATATAGTTTTCTAACTCATCTTTAAGGCCAATACCAAACACAGAGAAATAAATAGTTTTCTAGAGTATACCTTTTAGAATTAGACTCATTTTTTAGAAAATGTTAACATTGAAACAAATGATTGTTAGTAATACTTAATCGATATGTTGCTATAGTTAACAACATTATTGCACGTTCGGTTTTGCTTATTAGTATTGTCTTATACATAGGCATAGTTGTCAATATCGTACGATACGCGATACGTATCATACAATACGTATCGTATCATGTGTAAAAAGTTTTGTATCATATCGGCATATCAAAAGTGCTCATGAATCGAATGATGCAGTGTGTGTATCATATGAATCGTATCGTATCATAAAATCGTACGATCCATAGATAAATGCTTTAAAATGAGATTTTTTTGTTAAAATTTGTACTTTTATTTGAATCTAACAAGTTGTTAGACTTGTTTTAAACATAAAATCATTAGGGTACTTAATTTAACCTAATAAAATAACATATTCATAAGTTTCTTTTCCTCTATTTCTTTTACAAAATTTGGACTACACAATATACACTTACACTTAATTTTAATATTTACAAATTTATTTTCTATACTATGAATAAGATATTAATTGAAAATATAATTATTTTTTATTTTTTTTCATTATTGTTATAAGTCCAAGAAACTAGAATGCTAAGAAGATTTTTTTTTTTAATTATTAAAATAAAAAGAACAAGAAAAGACAGTAAATGTTAATGACGATGAAGAAAATGTTAATGAAAAAATAAATTTGCAAAATAATAAAATTGATAATAGCATTGACTTAGATGGGGTTGATTAGCCAATATGATGAATATGATAAAATAAATTAATATTTGGGTCATTTATAATATATTATAATTTTTGAATTTAAGCAATTTGAATGTGTATGTTATAAACACGTGCTAGTTTGGTTTATTTAATTAGTTTGTTAAATATTATTACATAAGTGATGAATAAATTGCTCATTAGCTAAATATATTCAAAATTTATAATGAATATATCCTTTATATATGTATATTTATAATTTTTTATAGATTTTATTAAGTGTTTGTGTATCTTACGATACACGATACGATACAATATACGGTAAAAAAAATCAAAAATCGATTCACTGATTCACTTTTTCACTTTTTGACAACTATGTATATAGGGGTCAGGACCATCCTATAGGCCATAGTACCAGCTATAATTAAATACGACAACATTGCACTTGGGGATGACTCATATGATATATCTTTAGGTTACTTTCAGACGAAGTATTGTAGGAAGGAAGGGAAAAAGTACCAGCAAAAATGAGCACAAGTTCGTTTCGAATTTCATGCACATGGTCACACAGTCACGGCTCTGACAATCTAGACAAATACACTGCATGTTTAACTCATGTCTTGGTTTTAATTTATTTTAGTTTATTCAATTGATACAGTTTTTTTTTTTTTTGGTGGAATAAAATACTTGAATTCAAATTCCACCTAAAAATATTTTTGGTGTTTTGACCTGGATGATAAATTTTTTATTGCATTATAAACTTGATAAACCAATGTATAGAGAGGTGTTTTTATCAGCATTTTATGCCTTTTTGCTTTTGGGCTTTATGTGTTTTAAGGTTTCTAAGAGAGGATTGAATTCTGGTTTTTAATAAAAGCCGTAAATATTATTGTTTATGTATTTTCTTCTGGAACTGTATCATGATTCTTCTTTTTGAGATTTACGAAGAGACTATTTATCTTTATTTGCTGTTCTCTCTTTGTCTTTGTAATTTTAAATTTCATGATGGTATAATAAAAATTAAATTATAGGACACAAACAATTATAAGAGTTTAAAACATAAGTTCTTGCTGCAGGAATGGATGCAGAAATTATTGGAGGCAAAAAATTTGTGATTTGAAATCTCAAATTCTTTCCCTGCCTCTTGATAAGCTAATGTGATGTTTGATTGTTTTCCTTTCCTTTATATTTTGAGCGTGTAAAATTTTGGATTCACCATTTCAAAATGTTAGGCTTCAGCCCACTTGCTCGGAAGGACCCAGTGAGCCAAGTCCCCATTTGAGCCTTCGGTCATTAAAGGAGGTTGAAACAACCCTATAGTTGCTCCTATCTCGTTAAAAAAAAAACATATTATTCTATCTCACATAAAAATGGATTTACAGTATGAGACCTACACCTATGTGAAAGAATGATTAGATATAATGAGTAATAAGTATACCATATGTAACTCATTATGTAGTCAGTTGTCAAAATAATTACTTACAATATAACTTTCCAGTTTCCTCCATTAGCTCTCTTTGAGGGATATGAGTTGTCAAACTAAACCCTTCTGGATTCAAATGGCTAAAAATTTCTCATTGTACCCACAAAATAGGTCTTTTAATTAAATACCCAAATCACATTCCGACAAAGGTATGAGGGCACTTGGTTGTCACTCTATAAAAATATATTTTCAACCAGCTGTGTCTAACATAACCATAGGAGCAATTTCGACCAACCCCATTGATAACTGATCCTTGGTGTAGTGAGTAGGTTATACTTATAGGTCCTGTACGTCTTGCTGATCGTTTGCCAATAAGAACTACAATTCCAGCTAGGTTCTTGCTAATGACTTGCTTTGTAAACTTTGGATCCCCACAATTTCAAATGCAAATGCTAAAAGAAAATTATTTATTAAACACCAAACTATCAAGGAAAAAATACCATTGGGAACTTGTGGTTATTGAACTTGGCCAATCTATATCCGTTATGATTACCAACACCAATAATTCTATTTGTTTTGATGAAAAACTTTATATGTGAAAACAGTTTTATGTGTTTTCTTGTATATGTTTGGTAACATAAAAAACATGGGTCAAAGAAAAACTATTATGGTCACCGAAAAACTCTATTAAAAGTATGACTTACATTTTAGGGGTTGTAGTTAATTGAACTTAGCCAATCTATATTTGTTATGATTATCACCCCTAATTATTCCATTTGTTTTGATGTATAACTTTATGCGAAAGTAGTTTTATACGTTTTTTTTGTATATGATTGACTATATAAAATAAAATATTTGGTCAAAAGAAAACTATCTATGGCCAGTGAAAAACCCTATTAAAACAATGATTTATTTTTTTGGAGGTTGTTTCTCTCTAAAATTTTCTGGAAAACAACTCTTTATTTCACACTAAGCTAAATAAAAGAAGCCAAAATATAGTTTTCTAACTCATTTTTAAGGCTAAATACCAAACATAGAAAAATAAATAGTTTTCTAGAGTATACCTTTTGGAATTAGACTCATTTTTTAGAAATCGTTAATGTTGAAACAAACGATTGTTAGGTCTATTTGAATACCGCTTATTTTGCTAAAAATTGAAAAAACTGTAATAAAATAATTTTTAAATGTATAGATAGTACTGTAGAATCCGGTTTTAAAGTTTTATTTATTTATTTATTTTTTAATACAGTACTTCGTAAACAGTGCATGGGACCCACTGAACAATGCATAATTACGTGAAACATACTTAAAAAAAAAAAAAAAAAAAAAAAAAAAAGGCCAAAACACAAACACTAAGAATTAAAAGCTGTATCCAAACGGGTACTTAGTAATACTTAATTGATACGTTGCTATAGTTATCAACATTATTGCACGTTCGGTTTTGCTTGTTAATATTGTCTTATACATTGGGGTCAGGAACATCCTATAGGCCATAGTACCAGCTATAATTAAATACGATATGTGATAGGCATGTCCAAGCTTATTCATACCAACCTAATAAGGCTTAATTCAATAGTTGAAACATGATTCTCAAAAAAAAAAAAAAAAAAAAATAGTTGAAACATTGTACTTGGGGATGACTCATTTGATATATCTCTAGGTTACTTTCAGATGAAGTAATGTAGGAAGGAAGGGAGTACCAGCAAAAATGAGCAGAAGTTCGTATCGATCAGTCACGGCTCATGCAGATGGTCACACAGTCACGGCTCTGACAATCTAGACAAATACCTTGCATGTTTAACTCATGTCTTGGTTTTAATTGATTTTAGTTAGTTCAATTGATACAGTATTTTTTTTTTTGTGTGGAATAAAATACTTGAATTCAAATTCCACCTAAAAATATTTTTGGTGTTTTGACCTGGAATCCTGGATGATTAATTTTTTATTACGTTATAAACTTGATAAGAGCTTTCCCATAAAAAAAAATGACAACAATTTAAACATTTTTCAATGGTTAAATACACTACAGCTAGGGGTGGACCTAGGATTTCAAGATGGGGGCTGAAGTATAGGAAGAAAAAAAAAATTAAAATAAGTATTCATATAATTCTAACAAACTATCAACTATAATCAATACACAAAATCATTATTTCTTAATACATTAAGACGCAATTATCTACTAATAAAGACAAAAAACACAAAATAATATTGTTTCTTAAGAGCATTAACTGTTGCCCAAAAAAAAAAAAAAATTCACAAACCAAAACTTACTTTTGCTACTATAATATAGTATTTGAAATGTTTTTTACAGTAGTGTTTTTAGTATTTGGTGTTCTAAATACTAAATATTTAGCATTTAGAACACTTAATGCTAGTACTCTAATACTAGGTTGACTGAGATTTTTTATTTTAAAATTTTGTTTTTGTTAAGTTTTTGAATTGGGTAATTGCTGGGTTAGACTAATTAAGAGGAAAGGAGTCTAAATTTTTGGAAGTGTGAGGATAGAAATAAAAAAAATATAACCATTAATTTTTTTTTTCTTCAGGCGGGGGGGTGGGGCCCAATTATTTCTTTTCCCTTTTTTTTTTTCTTTGGGCCAGGGGACTAGGCCCCCTTCCCCCACCCCCCCGGTCTGTCCCCGACTACAGTCTTCGTGTGTTTGAAGAAAAATATGATAAAATGAAGAGAAAAGTTAACCAACACTCTAAGGAACATTTAGGAAATACTTTAAAAAATATTTTATAGGAAAATTTAAAAAAATAATTAATTTTTTTAAGGTTTTTTTTTTTATTTTTTTATTTTTTTTCATAAAAATAGTATCAAAACTTCTTTAAAATAATTTCTTAACCACTGTTAGTAGTCAACAACACCTTAAAATTAAACAAAACTATAAAGGTGTATTTTGTTTTTGTTACTTGGTTAACTATCAACAATTAGGTGCTTGGGTATATCAAGGTAATTTGGTAGGTTGAAAAATAAAATCACCATAATCATTAAAAAAAATAAAATAAAAAGGTGATTTTTTGTTCTATTGAGAGGGAAAATTGAGTCTAGGAGGAATACGTATTAAACTTTGTTTAGGTCAAGATAAGCTGATTAATTGCGATATTTACTTCACTTGGGTGTTCATGTGTTGAAAGGATTATTATTATTATTATTTAAGTTTGAAGTCCTGTGTTAGCCTTTAGGCCTTTGCTGCAACTGTACCATATATATGTGGATTCAAAGAAATGCCCGGATTTAAGGTCATCGGATTCTCAACGAGGATAAGTCATTTTAATGTTACTAGATATGCATGCCATTCATCTCAATCCCCTCAGAGATACGGTCAAATTTCAATAAGAGGTACAAAAATATTGGATACCAAACAAGAAGGCCCACAAAAAAGAAGCAGAAATTGTGATAGAAAAATGGCCATAGACTGGTAGGAAAGTGATAGAACATAGTATAGAAATTTGGTTCATTGCGCTTGTGTGTGTGGTGGGTATGTGATTTTCAAAGTAACGTAGGAAACCACTCTTTAGGTTTGGCCAGACTAGATTCTGGTATTGGGGATAAGCCTAACTGTGTACATAAAACAAACCTACTTCTGAAGCCTAGGATAAGGTGGTTGACCTTAAACTCTCGAAAGTTTAAATCATAATTTTTATTTTTTTAATTTTATTTTTTGAGGAAGAGTTTAAATCATAATTAGATGAGGCAATAACTGTGTTAGTGTAAAATGATGGCTTAAACGAATGTATTGTGCTAAATAATAACTCTATCCTTATTAAAAAAAAAAAAAATAACTCTATCAAAATTCTAGTGGTACATGTGATGTTATTTTTATTGGGATTTAAAAACCCTTTTTTTTAAGTAAAAAAGAATTCAATTTGTCATTTTTCTACTTTGGGTTGGCTTAAGAGATTGGTGATTGCTGCTACTCCTCCTAAAGTAAAAGTCAATTGGTGATAAGACCAATTACTAAGGTCAACTGAAGTGATTGGTAGCTAGGATGTTTCCTACTTTTGGGCTAGCCCAAACATACCGTCCTTGTTTTTTGGGAATTATTTGACTTTTTTTTTTCGCTGAATGGGAATTATTTGACTTTATGTTCGGTTTTCTAAATCTAGGAAAATAGATTAAAACATTACGGTCTTGTTTTGCTGTTCATATTCTAGATTAGCTCATTAGTCATTACACGCAAAGCAAAGATATTATAGTGTTGATTTGGTTCTTGTTTAATGGGATTTAAAGGACTGGCAATATTATGTAGTTCTTTTAAAAATTAAAACTCATCACAATGTCCTTAATTTAGTCCTTTTTAAAATACCAAATGGTCAGTCATACAGTGCCAGCTTCGACCTTTGATGTTCTTGACAAGGTTCTTATTGCTGTTAGCCTGTTTGTGGCTGTTACTTTGACTAGAGATGTGCTCTGGCTCCTTATTGAAAAATAATTGAATCAGGCATTCATGCTGGCAGTTACAGGCCGGCCCAGGACAGAGGCGTAAGGTGAAAATTTTAATGAAAGCTTTTTATTTCTAAACATCACTTAAATAATATTTAATTTATTTTTTATATTATAATTTTTTATTAATCTAAATCTGAATTTAAATCTAAATCTAAATCTAATCTAATTTAAATATAAATCTAAATCTAATCTAAATCTAAATCTAAATCTAAATATATATAAAAGCTAAAGCGTAGTATTTATTGTTGTTACACTCTTGTTAAACCACCTCATCCTCTATGTCATTGCCACATCATTATTACTATTTTTTTTTTTTTTTTTTACTTTTAATTTTTTTGACATTATTAAATATATAAATACATTGACTTTACAAATTTATCTAGGCAGTTTTAACTTTATATATTTATATACTTAAATTTTAATGTTAAAAGTATTGTTTATACATATTCTTCTTAAATGGTTTTAACTTTACATATAATTTTGTCCATTTATCTTCATTTTATTTTGTCTCTTCCTATTCTCATCCTCTTACTATAAATTTGTCACTCTCTTATTTTATGCATATTTTATTTTCCCACACAAAAAGGTTCTCTCTCTCTCTCTCTCTCTCTCTCTCTCTCTCTCTCATTTTTTTTTTCATATTTTTTGTTGGATTTTTTTTATGAAGTTTGTACACTCATTATCTTATTATTGACTAACTCATATGTGTTCCTTGATGCAAGTATTTTTTATCATATTATTTGCAATACTAAATACTTTTAATGTTGTTGACCATATTTAGGGGAAAATTATATTATATAATATGTCCATATTTTATGTTATTGTCAGGTTTTAGTTTATTTGGAAAACAATAGGATTTTGGACAAAATGATGAAGAACGGTTAGTGTAGTTGAAGAAGATGATCTTTGTGCAGTTTCCTTTCACTGTTTGTAAATATATTGTTTAACAAATTAGCACCAAATTTTTATATCTTTATTATATGATGTTTTTAGATGCGTGAGTTATTGTTTTTAAGCATTTACGAATATTTTGTATTGCTTATCTTCCTTATTTCATTAGTGTATTTTTTGAGATTTTTAAGAAAACAAATTCAATTTTGAGTTTAAAATTATTTATTTATCTATTCATTTTTCGCATGTTAGATTAGATTATGACAGTATTGACACAATATTTGACTTGATTACACTCATTATGTATAATAAGGTAAAATTTTTGAACTTGATTATGCATTAAATATTTGGTTTGATCACATCACATTTGAAATTTTTTACATATTTGGGAGAAAGAGTTTGACTTTGATGTGCGTTTTATTTTTCCCTTTCTTTTTTATTTGAATTGTAGTTTTTTTTTTATTTTTAATTTTATATATTTTTTTGGATATGTTTCTCATTATTTTTGATTGTACGGTAGAAAAAATTGGATTTGAAAAAGTTTTTTTAAAACTAAAAAATAATTTCCAAATTTTAGTTACTTTTTAATGATACATAAAATGCTAAAAATAATTTTTATTAAATAATTAATATCTTTTCAACCTTTTGAATTCATGAGAAAAATTGTATTGTTTTTGTAAGGGCCAAAAGATTTTGTAGCCCAAGCCTACTTAAAATAGTGAGTTATACAGTTCAACCTTGGCCCAAATCAATAAAATTTGTAAGAGAGTGAAATAAACAACAAGAGAGGGAAACAAACAACAAGAGAGGGCTATGCTCGAGGATGAAAATAAGGAAGAAAGGGCTGATGTTATAGAATAGATGAGCAAATCTCTCCTTACAAGCCTGCACAAGGAGGCCAATGTTATACAGAAAATTGTACTATTCACTCTCTTCTCTCAATGTTCTTCTTGTTTCTTTTTTTCCTTTTGATACTTGTGTTTGGATCCCCTTCTCTAAAAACCATATTTTTTTTTTTATATACTCCCCCTCCTTTGCATCCTGACCTTCCATCTTTAACTCCCAAATTTCTCTTCATGACACTTGTCCCTTTAAATGTCTGAAGAATGTGGTAGATGGAGTTTGTTTAGCTATGAATTACACTGTTCATGTCATTTTCTCATCAATGCAGTTGATAAAGCTATTGCCCACCATTTAATACGAAGGCAACAGGCTACTTCCCCTACTCTCACTGATTCTCTCTCCACAACCTATCCTTCCCAACTGGAGTTCCCACAAGTCTTTTGTCTCTTCTCCTCCTCGGGTGAATTCCCTCGTCGGGCTTATGATGCCTCAATAACAATGATAACAACTCAATGATCCATTCCTTGGTCCTCGGGCGCCCATAGTTTTTATTTTGGTATGACAAAAATTATATATTACATTTGTGATTGTCACTATAACAAATGAAAATATGATTTTGAAATACATTACTATTTATTAAATTAGTCCAAACTCCAAAAATAAATTTAATGAGACCATCTTAAAAATATTATCACGCGCAACATTCGGGATCCACAATTAGTTCTTACTAATTAATAAGACTTAATTCACCTAGAGTGAGCTACTGATACTTGCTATATAGGTTTTATAAATCGACGTGTCATCAATTAAAAAAATAAAAGATTCAAAACATTTATTTATTATATTGTTTGAGTGGCACCAATCATATTCCTGCCACATCAGTTTGTAAGTTTTTTGTTATAAAATTTAAATTTGTTTTAGCATTTTTCATTCACTTAATGGTGAAGAGTAATGCTAGAAATACAAACTTTTTTACAAAAGTTTTTACAAACTGCTGATGTGGTGAGTGGTTATTGGTAAATGAAAAAATGATGTTAATGGTAGGCCTAGATGAAAACTAATGAGAAGTTGGTCACATTAACAGTTTGTAAAAATGTTGTAAAATAGTTTATATTTATAGCATTACTCTCATGGTGAATTGGTGATTGCTTTGTATTTCTATTAATTCATAATTTTTGAGATGTGGAGAAGATGCTAAAGTTACTACAAATTTTACTACAAAAAACTTATAGATGTAACATTTCAGTAAAAGAATAAATAAATATTGAATTACTTATTGTGATGGATGACATACCAATTTATAAGACCTATGTGATAATAAAAAAATGTACAAATAACTCACTCTTTTCTTGATTAGGAAAAAAAAAAAAAAAAATACTGCCCCCATATTAATATGGGGCCTTTCTATGTTAGGGGCCTTAGGCTTAGGCCTAGGGCTGGACCTGGGCAGTTATCACATGCATACTTAAAAAGGGATCTTGGTTTTTCGCTACTTAATTTATCTCCAAAACCTCATTTTTAGGGTGCCTTAAAAATGCATAAAAAGCATGGTTTTAAAAACCGGTACGGTAAAAGAACCGGAAAAAGAGCTAAATACCGGTTTTATGGTCGGACCGGGGTCCGACCGATGGTCGAACCGATGACGTCATAAATAATTTAATTATTATTTATTTAAATTATATAAATAATTAATAATTTTTTAATATACTAAAAGTCTAAAACTAACAAACCTATAATAACAAATATGTTTCCTTTAAAAAAATACAAGAATATAAGGTAACATCTTTTTATATAATTTGATTTAATAACTTTTGATTACTAATTTTTGCATCAAATTGCAAAGAAACACATTTTTTTTTTTTTTTTGCAGTAATAATTTATTGACAAAAGCCAATGGATTGGTCACAACATAGCACTCAGCAATAGATGGTCCATAACTTGCTTTAGAAACATCACCTGTAATAAAATATATCCTTACTTATTAAAGCAAAAAAAACCTAAGCAATCTCAAGAGGGCTCAAATCAATAAGTTATACATTACAAAATAATCATCCTGAAATTCTAATAAACTTTCAATAAATTCATCAGTACAACATACACAATCAATAGTATAAAGAACCGAGAAACTGAAAAAAAGAAAAAAAAAAAAAAGATCATTACCCAAGCAGAGAACACAGAGAGCACACAGAGAGCAGAGAGCAGAGAACGCAGCAAGACCAAGTGACCAACCAAGCAGAGAGCTGGGAATTGTAAACAAAACTCACTAAATACATTCATTTCAACAAAAACAATTACTATGACACAAATTAAACCAATAATCATCACAACACCCCAAATAAAATTACCTCTATTTATAACCTCAACATCAACAAATAGTCAAATATCCTCAACATCTAATCAAAACACAACCCAAATCAGTACAAATATCCCAAAAGTTAAATATCCTTCCACTACCAAAACTCAGAGATCAATGAAATTAAGACTGGGTCAGTTGAAACCTGTAAATCATTAGAAACAAAACACTGAATAAAAAGAAACTTAAGTGCACTTCAAAAGCTACAACTATGTAATACACTAATACTGATTCTAATAAGCTAGCTTAAAATTTTCAAAACAAGTCACACTGAAAAAAAAAAAAAAAAGCATCACACGCTCTACATTACAAAAGAGAGAGTTATTGCCTATTGGAGCATTTCGTCAAACAGATGATAGGCATAACTTAAACCCATTGTCATTCCTAAATACAAAAGGAAAAAAAATCAAATTTCCCATTTTCTTCGTGCCCATAGAGTGTTGTCCGTGTCCCCATCAAGATTAAAGCTTTTTAAAAAACTTTTATGAGTTTATCCCAATCAGGTTTCTTGATTTAAACCCATAAATTTTCAGTCCTAAACATGATTTTCCTACGCGTAGATTCAAATAAGAAGAAGAAGAAAAAAAAAAAAAAAAAACAAAAGGACTTACCCGGTTACCCCTCTAACCTTGCTTCACCGAAAGGAGTCTTTTATTTGCTTCACCGGCGGGATACTTGGAAGCTGGAAACAGGGGAGAGCTTGAGTGAGTGAGGGAGAGCAGAGAGCTTGAGCGTGCTTGAGCAGAGAGCTTGAGCGTGCGGCAGAGCTTGAGGGCGTGAGGCAGTGAGTGAGGGAGTGATCGATCTTGAGAGGAGAGTGAGTGAGGGACTGCCAGCTTGAGTGAGTGAGTGAGGGAGTGACTCGAGTGAGGCTCACTGGCTGAGGCCGAGAGGCGTGAGTGTGAGTGAGATGAGGGTAAGGAAGGACCGAAGGAGGACTTTAGGCTTAGGGTTAGTTTTTAGGATTCTAAAATGCCCAAAACGACGTAGTTTTTGTAGGAAAAATAAAAAAAATTCCAACCGGTCAGTAACCGGTTCGACCTCCGATTTTTCCGGTTCTCAGGTCGAACCGGCCGGTTATTACTGTTCACCGGATTTTATGTTATTCCCGGTTTTTTATCATAACAGGACCGGATTTGATGCCGGTTCCCGGTCGGACCGGCCGGTCCGGTCCGGTTTTTAAAACTATGATAAAAAGCTAGTTTTTATGTTTCAATTTTAAGTTCAAACAAACAAACAAACTTCTGATGAGAAATAAGAATCTGCTAACACGTTTCCTTCACGAATCATGACTGCTTTCAAATTTTCAATAAAAATCAGCATTTAAGAAGGCAAAGTGCCATATTCATTATGCATAGTATTTTAATTTACGGTATGCTAACAATTAACTCAATGGTAGTGTGCTCAGTGCCTTATTCATAATAAAAAAAAAAAAAAAAGGGTTAGCGTGCTCAGTGCTCACACAACTTTTTTTTTTTTTTTTGAATCTTTTTTCTTACCTTTGCAAAGTTATCTAAACGTGGACCGTTGAGACAAATGATCCATCTATAAAAGTAGAAACATAGTATTTAATGTCATTATGTTCTTATTGAGCCAAATTATCGGGAATGTCACAATTTTTTTTTTATTGATTTCGGTCCAAGTTGGTCTATTCAGTCAGTTTAGTCCATTTTAGTCCACTTAGATCTAGTTTGGACCATTTTAGACCAATTCAGTCCCAGTCAGTCTATTTTGGTCCATTCGATCCACTTCCATCTATTTCAGTATACTTAATACTGAAAAAATACAGGTTTATGATGAAATTACTTATTCTAAATTTGAATTTATTAAAAATATATATAAATGACGAAATGTAATATTATTATTTTTAATTGTTTAATTTAATGATTTGTGATGTTATCTTTTTTTTATTTTTTTATTTTTTTTTAAATTTTTACCGTAATACAGAAAGCAAGTGTTTGATCACTGGACTTTTCTAACCATTAAAAAAAAAAAATCTTAATTCTTTGTTCTCTTTTTCTTTGACCCTGAGAAAGTACAAAGAGTACATGTCAAGGATGGACTCAACTCTCAAGCATATCTTGAGGTAGCTTTTCAATTTAACTTCTCTGTACGTAATCCCTAATTTCTTGGCAATCGGGGAGCAGTTAAACGCTTAGAAGTAGACTAAGATCTAGCAATGGGGAAGTTTGTATCTTTAGTAGCATGCCTAGCTACTTTCCCTCTAGTTAAATAACCAGAGGGGAAAATATTACTTTGTGAACAAATTAAGGGAAATAAAGGTCAAATGCGAAATTTGGGTTTAGAGTTCTTTTTACTGCTGAAACTTGAAACTGTAGAGTCAAACTTAGTAGACAAATTTCTAATGCCTTTGTTGTGATTGTTATGAGTATAATACTGATCACTAATAATTTTCCAGAATAATCTTGTCGAAATTAATGGCTAAATTTAAATGGCTTAGGACCAGTTCTATTGTCGTGGATTATTGTCATGCTCTTTACAAGTACTTCTGATGGTTCAGCTGGGTTAGAAATCCTCTGCTTTCCTGTCGTGTGAAGTTATGCATGGTGTACCATTTGTTGTTTAAATTACATTACTGCATTACTGATAAATGATAACATGGTTTACCTTTAGTATGAACATATTAACATCAGTAATTAGCTTATCTCGAGCATAATCTAAAATTTTCTATTAGCAACAGGTGAAACAATTCAGATTGATGATACAACAATCTATTCCGTTGGAGGCAAGAGTGAGAGCTTTCTCAGCTACTTATTTCCTGGATCGGGTGAGTTAGCTCTCTCGTTTTTAAGACATAAAACCTTCAATAGGTTTCTTTGTTTTTTGTTTTCTTCTTTTTCAATTATTGAAATCGCCTATGATAAGTTCTTGATTATTGTTGGTTGAATTTACCGATCTTCTTTGTAATAATAGCGTGTTCCACAGTGAGAAGTAGAATGACAGTATGAATTCTCTTATCCCTTTTGGAAGGATATCATTGTTAAATTATTGAATGTTACAAAAGTTTAAACTATTGAGAAGTGGTAAATTTAATAATTTAATCACATAATTTTAACAATTCATCTCATATGTGCTCAAACTCCCTTTTAATAAGTGCTACCCAATTCATGGGATTTTAAATTAGTTGTAGAGTGAAAGAGATAAGAATCAAACTTAGGACATTATGCTTTAAATGACAAAGAATCCTTGTTCATTTTTTGTTTAAGTAAAAAATTATAATGGGGTTATTTTAGTCATGTAGAAACAAAATTCATTCACCTATCATGTTAAAGCCAAATTCTTCTCAATCTATAGTAGTGTTAAAATGAGAAATGGTATATTTAGAACATTTTCATAACACTTTCACTACAAATTATAAATAATATGTCGTTTTTTGTTGAGCAAAAAAAGTAATTTTAGTGGTAGGCTCAAATTAGAACTAGTATCCTAGGATTTGTTGTAAAAATATTATAAAACTAGCAATTAAAATTTAAAACCAAAACCAATATAATTTAAAACTCACAAACCTTACTATTTGAATTAGGTCAAGTTCGAAAAGTCACTTAATTCAATCAATTGTCATTCCTGCATTTGAAACCTTATATATCCAAAGTCTATCATCTATATTGGGTGCAACCAACATCTCTTTTAAGGATTCATTTGGTTGGGGAGATGGAAAAGTGGGAAGATAGAAAATATTTAGTTTTTCGTCATGTGTGTTTGGTTGGAAGGATGAAAAAGTTGAGAAATAGAAAACTATTTTGTTTGTTTGAGAAGAAAAGTGAGAGAATGGAAAATATGGTTTGTATAAATTTACCCTAATACCCTTATACAAAAATTTTCACAAAAGGCTAGATTCAATTATCTTTTATTGGAAAAAAAAAAACCTAATGCACAAATTATAATTATAAAATAAAATAAAAACCGCACACAAAACTCAAACACTATTAATTTGCTGATTAGACGTAAAATGATATGGCATCTGGAGCTCTAGATGGATGACTAGAGAGGACGATGACGCAAGTGGAGGACCATTGGCGGAGGTTAAGTGGGGCGAGCAAAGACAGCAACCATAAATCCAATGAAAAGTTGGTCTGTTGTAGATGTGAGATGTATGATAGAGATCTATGGGTCTTACAGTGTCAGCTTGTCTTGAAACTCGCCCTCAACTTGACTGGAATCAGCCTTGACTCAATTGATCTTGTGAGGGTATTTGTGTCATTCTATTTAGGAACTCATTTTTCACATGTCTTTTCTCTCCAATTTGGAGAGATTGTCCTTTGGTAAGCCTAGGGAGAAAACATCCAGGTCTCACTAAAATTATTCTTATTTTCTTCCCAACCAAACACTCCAAAAAACCATTTTTTATCCACTTTTTTCTCCTCATTTTTCTCTCTCCCAAAATCTTCACAACCAAACGTGACCAAATTAAACAAATTCTTGATGGATGTGTAAACCATGCACCTTGTTATCTTTAAGAAGTAGCTCCACTAATGGTGATTATCCACACAATCAAAAGTAAAATGTTGTGTTCATGGTTATTAAGCTGTACTTATTTTTCATTTTTTGTTTAAATATATAACTGAATTTAACATCTCATCAACAAATTTAAAAGAAAGAAATAATAAGTTCAGTTATCAAACAAAAGATGAGAAATAAGTACAGGCTTGATATATAGGCATGTCATTGCAGTATATCTAAAGCAACTATATATATCGATCATTATATTGTGAGTTCAAATCGAAAAAAAAAAAAGAAAAAAGAAAAAAGAAAAGAACAAATTACTTGTCAGCACAATACACACGCACACATAAAAGGAGTATCAGTGAGATTATAAAATACTCCTGCAAAATATATATACCCCACAACCCATTAAATGCTTTAGATTATCGCAGAACATGTTGTCATGTCACATGTGTACAACATAAAGATAATTACAATAGTCAAACATGGCCTGAAAAGCAAAAAAAAAAAGTGATACACAAACAACTTTTCAAAAAACGCTATGATATTCATCTAATAACACTCAAAAAATAAATATTACACACATATCTAGTAGCACTCGATCGAGAAAAACATATGACATACCTTAAGTTGTAGTACTGTTGGATCAGTTGTCTTTAAAGACATCTCAAACTATGCTAGCGATACCATTAGAATCAAGACTCATAGTTAGCTCAATACAACTATCTGATTCCAAGACGGGTTCAACAACATGAAACGATAACACGTCCTGATAGCTAATTACACCACTGGGATTGATTTCCTGCTGGGCTGCATCTGCATTCTGCTGTAGCTCAAATGCAAACTCGAGCTTTTCCATCGCATCATTTATCTTAGGTCGTTGGATCCCCTGATCACGCACACAACTCTCTGCAACCTCCACGTACACTTTGAAACACTCTGGTGCTATCTTACCAATTAGATAGGGATCAATGATCTGATCAATGGTCCCTTTTTCAATGCATTTCCGAGCCCAATTGGCCAGATGCCATTGCTCATGTTTGAGTTTTGTATTCAATGCCTTTCGGCCACATAACACTTCGAACATCACTACACCAAATGAATACACATCAGATTTATCTGTTAGTTGTTGACGCCTTGCATAATCTGGATCCAAATACCCCCATGTTCCCTTAACTAGGGTACTAACAGCGGTGTTATTCAAACCCATTTTGGACAACCCAAAATCTGAAACCTTAGACACCCATTTCTCATCCAATAAAATATTTGTTGTCTTCACATCGCGGTGGATAATTGGGTTCTTCATGCCTGTGTGGAGGTAGTGCAAACCACGTGCCGCCCCGAGGCATATCTCGAGTCTTTGTTTCCATGTGAGAGGATCATTGTTGGTGTCGAAGAGACGAGCACTCAGGGTCCCATTTCTCATGTAGTCATAGACAAGGATCATCTCACCCTCATCGATGCAGTATCCAATGAGTGAGACAAGGTGGACATGGCGAAGTTGGGAAAGCATCCTGATCTCAGTTTTAAACTCTCGCGCACCTTGTTGAGACTCGGGGTTCAAGCGCTTGATTGCCACGGTCAATGTACCCTCGTCAAGGAGACCCTTATATACATTGCCAAAACCACCTTGGCCGATAATTAGTTCTTTGTGGAAGTTGTTGGTTGCTGTTCTGATTTCGCTTAGTGAGAAGTGGCGGCATTGTTCCTCGGGCAATGACAAGGCCCTTGCCCATGTTGATTTTCCTTTGTATGTGATGATGCCGAAAATCTCACCAGTAAATTGCACGATGCTTCTATGCTCAAAACGACACCTGCACAACAAAAAGGAAAAGACCTAACAGAGAGCACCGGTGTGGTGCCGGCCAAATACCCTCCGAAGGTCAAGTTAGAACTTCTTTCAACTCTAGAGTGCTAGAGATGGGTTAATTATGCGTACCTTGGCTTATGAGGGTATTGGGTCTTTTATAATGGCTTGAGATTGACATCCCTTCCTTGGTGCGGAAGTCTTTTCCTTATAGGACTCTTCTTGTGGAGTCCAGAACGTGATGAACAAGTCTCCTCATTATGCGGAAGATTTTTACCAAGCAGAGAAGATTTCCGAAGTCCTATTAACGCGAGGACTCCATTTGGGCTCTTACGTGAATGGGCCAGAATATTCCCCCTTAGGGGCTCAGCAGGCCCATGGATAACTTGCCCACCATAAAACAGCCCGTCCATGTCCGGCCCATTCACATTAGGTCCGTCCACAAAGGGCCCGTGTAAATGATGGATCCGTCTATTCGGGCTTAAGAGATTTTTTCCCTTTTCAGTATGGATCACGCCAGCACGTGAACTTCATTAGTTGAACCGTGAAACTCACTGAAATGAGTACCACTAAGAAGCCCACACTACCAATGGCAAGGAATATTGTTTTATTTGTTTTGGGCTCGTTGGCTGACGAGGCAGGTAGAGTGGGCAGTGTCGCCGGTTCAGGGCTAGGTTCGGCATCGTTGGCTGACGAGGCAGGTAGAGTGGGCAGTGTCACCGGTTCAGGGCTAGGTCCGGCAAGGTTACTTTCTGGACTATCTGGGTTGATTAGTTTGAACACTTCTACACCGTTTAAAATGGAATTGGTAGTATTGAGAGGAATGGAGTATATTTTAATGGAGAGATTTTGAATGTTGCTCTCAACAACTTCTTCTCCAACTAGCACTACATAGTCTTTGTAAATAGGCGTATCGCGATTGCCAGTCCACCTTATTACATCACCAATATCATCTTCAGGTAACCTATTGTTTATAAAGATGTCGAATTGCCTTTGCCTAATGAGGTTTATATAGAGGTCTAATTCACAGAAATGGAGCCTCACCAGGTAATTGAATCCCGAATCAACTGGCAATTCCCACAGCAAAGATTGATAACCGGTCCTTGCAGATCGATAGACATCATCTGGTGCAGTGTAATTTTCTATTTTTGAGTAGTTTGGCATCAAAGATGGATTGTGAAGGACTACGCTTTTACCCTTGAAATAATTTATATCCGCGGACCATTCTCTAAAGAAGCCAGTGTCTTCTGCAGTTAATATCAAGCTCCCACCCACGTTTATTCGAAAAACCATCTGGAGTGCCATGTTGTAGTTCATGTAGAACGGAAGACTTTCGCCAACATAAGGAAGGGCAGGACTGTAGAGAAGGTCTTCAGGCATGGAGACAATCTCAATTCCATTAATGAAAGCATAGAAATTACTAGAAGTAGTATCTGAAAAAGGGACGAAGGTTATATTCAATTTTTTATTAACTTCGTCGACGTAGATGCAGAACTCTTTTACAATCTTTTTTTGCGTAGTATCACCATAATTCGAAGCACGGAAGTTTCTAAGTAAGGTGAACGAACCTGCTTTGACAGTGAAAATGTCCCCAAACTTCTCAAAACCAGTGTAAGAGGCAGGGTAAAAGTGCAACCGAACAAATTTCGGGCCAACAGTGAGTGGAAACACGTACGTGAATTGAGAATGAGATATACGTGCAGTTGTGTAGGGGGCTTTTGTTAGATTGCCTTCTTTTGGGGCTTGAGTTTGAGAGGTAACAGATTTGAGATTATGTTCTTCTTTGGGAAAGAACTTGGACTGAAAGTCTCCACTCCAGTAGCGCCCATCCATGCCCTTCGACTCACCTGGAGTTTCACTGCCACAGTCAAGGGTAATATCCTCAACAGCGATGTAACGAGGAGGTGTCGAAGAAGATACTGTGATAATGATATGCAGAAGATGGAGACGATAGGTGTGAGCTTGGAGAGTTTCCCCATGGGAGCAAAGCAAAAAGATCATTCACTGCAACCAATTGAAGTAAAAGAAAGAAAAAGGAATTGAGAGGGAAAAGTAAATTAAAGCTCCTTTCTTTTCTTTTTCTTTTTTTAAAATTTTCAATTAATCGCTCTGTTTTATTGCTATGAGGTACTGCTGAAGAGGAGGCGAGGCGAGGACTCGAAAAGTTGTTTGTTGGGTACGCTAGTTTACAAATCCAATCCCATTGCTGTGTTTTTGCCACATGTACACGGCGAGGTCTCAAGAAGTTGTTCTGGATTCCCTTGTGTACACGGCAAGGAATAAAGTTTTCTCCAAATTAATTTGAAGAATTTCTTCAAATTTCTCATTTATTTATTTTTAATATGAATTTAGTTCTGCGGCCTATATAATTTCACTAATTTGCTTCACTTACCGAATGATGTAAAGTGATGAAAATCAGTCAATAATTGTGTCCTGACTTTTGTTCCTTGGCCTTTATAATTTGCCCCACAACAATTTGATGGAAGGTGATGGCCCTCTACTTTTTTTTCTACTTTAATTCTCCAGTTTCGTAAAATCCAAAAATTGTCTCCACGCGTTTATTTTATCAGGGTCAGGAACTGACTAGGAATCTGCGTCTGCCTTAATTTCTTATTTTTAATTATTCATTTCTGGATGTATAGGTTACAGCAATTTATCAATTAGTAATATGAGCACTTCGGTTATCCAATAATAGGAGAAGAAAGGTAGGCACGTCAAATTAATTACTACTTGCTTATTATCACTAGTTTTTATTTTTATTTATTTATTTTAGGTGTGCTACTTTGGATTTTAAGTTGGATAAAAAGCCTCAAATAACACGTTCAAAAACCAATGAGTGTTTTGATTTGATGATAAAAATGACAATCTTCAGAAGTAAATGTCATATATTAAAACTATATATATATATATATATATATATATGAGATGGGTTCAAGTTACACCTGGTGTAAATTTGTAAGAGTTACACATTTTTTAAGCCATAAAAGAGATCCAACGGATAAAAACAAAATACCATTATCTATTACAACATTAAATACTTATCTAATTAATAGTCTCTCCATTATCTCTCTCCTTATTAAATATTTTTTATGTCTCTTTTTCTCTCGAGATAGGTTCAAGTTACACCTGGTGTAACTCCATAAAAGTTACACATTTTTTAAGCCGTAGATTTATGAGAAATCCAACGGATAAAAACAAAACACCATTATCCATTACAATATTATATACTTACCTAATTAATAGTCTCCTCATTATCTCTCTCCTCATTAAATATTTCTTATGTCTCTTTTTCTCTCTCCTTATTAAGTCTTGAATTCCATTTTCTTTGCAATTTCTCCTCCGTTTCTATTTTCTTAGTTTTTTCCTCTAACTGAACTCCAAAGCATTGATAAACCCTGTTAAAACTCATTTCGACTAATTTCACAAATCTGTCCATGCCTTAAGATATTTCTGATCCCCACCCTGTAGAAAGTTAATTAAGCCACAAAAAATTAGTAAAAGAGAAACTCAACACAACAAACATAATGTGAAGCCTAGATATTCAAAATTTTAATAGTGACCTAAGATTTTGCATTATCTGAGAGAGTAACCTCAGACTATAAGCTAAAAAAAAAAAAAAAATCCCCGTTGAGGCGAACCACTACCTTTTGTGCCCTTTTGTTAAATCAGTAAAAAGCTGTACATTTACCAATTCTATATTTTTAAATAGTCGAAATCCCTTAATTCATGTCATATGCTCTCAAAAAAAAAAAAAGATAATAAAAATTAAAAAGACTATAGCGAATTAAGCTACTAGATGATTCCATTACTTCTTATTAAAAAAAAAAGATTCAATTTCTTTGAAAATATAGGAAATAAAAAAGGATTATTTTGGCCAAAAAAATAAAAGAAAATAAATAATTGGTTATCCAAAATTTTATTAAGATGTTTCCCATATTTTGTTTGCTAAACATCCTGATATAATTATTATTAGCTTTCTAAGTTATTTGGCTATATAAAAGTTTTCAAAACCTCACTTCTTCTAAATTGAACTATTAATAATTCTATTAATTTTTAACAATTAAACAAATAAGTTTTTAACAAAAAGATAAATCAATCGCACAATTTATAAATAAATAACCTAAACTAAAAAAACAAAAGGACAAGAGTTATTCAAAATTCATCTTTATATACGTAGTTATTGTCGGCAAGGAAAACATAGTCATCTCTTTCAATGACACTGGTGCTATGAAAATTACATATAACTGCAATTAATTGCATTAGAAGCCTAAAGACATTGAAAGGATGCGACTTTTATAAGACATTGAAAGATATACGTTAAGGCACAGAAGGCAGTGGTTTGCCTCCAGGTGTTTTTTTTTGACAGCCCATGACATGAATTAAGGGATTTCAACTATTTAAAAATATAGAATTCGTAAATGTACAGCTTTTTACTGATTTAACAAAAGGGCACAGAAGGCAGTGGCTCGCCTCTAGGTGATTTTGTTTTTTTTTTGTTTTTTTATTTTTTTAACTTTTGTAGCTTATGGACTGAGGTTAATCTCTTAGATAATGCAAAATCTTAGGCCACTATTAAAATTTTGAATATCTTATGTCTGTTGTGTTGAGTTTCTCTTTTACTAATTTTTTGTGGCTTAATTAACTTTCTACCTGGTGCGGATCAGAAATATCGTAAGGCATGGACACAAATTTGCAAAATCAGTTGAAATGAGTTTAACAGGGTTTATCAGTGCCTTGGAGTTCAGTTAGAGGAAAAAAAAACTAAGAAAGTAGAAATTTAGGAGAAATTACAAAGAAAATGGAAAGAAAGACTTAATAAGGAGAGAGAAAAGAGATGGGTTCAAGTTACACTTGGAGTAACTTCACAAGAGTTACACTTTTTGTGAACCATTGATTACTATTAGATCTAAGGGTCAAAAAACATTCATAGTAGTATCATTATTATTCCCTAGAATTTAGTGATTTATGCATTAACTCTTCTTATTAAAGGGGGAAAAAAAAACCATAGCATTAACTCTTTTTTTTTTCCGTCCATATCATCATCTTCTTCCTCTTGTCTTTCTTTTTGCACTATACTTTCAGGCCTCCACCATTCATAAAATTCTCATGGTTGGGTCAGAAAGCAGCCACAGAGCTTCTCTTTTGTTTATTCGTCTAGTGTTACTAGGTAATTTCATAGTTGACGTTGAGGAGACAACATGTGCTCTAAAACTATTGCAGTGAAAAGATATTTCTTAAATTTGGATTCCATTACCACCATTAATAATAGTCTTGTACACGTTTTCTGTTGAAGAAATTTCTTTGTGGAGGAACCGTGAGAAGAACTTTCACATTAACTTTAAGAGAGAATCTTGACTAAAATATTTTGTTTATATATGGAGATGTTATATTCAGAATTCTTTCAACAGCGAGCTTAGCAAGAAGAAAAGGACTTGAGAGTTATTTTTAGAATTTTTCCAACAACGAGTCTAAGAAGAAGAAAAGACTTGAGATGTTATTTTCAAAATTATTCCAACCACCATTCATGATGGAGGCCTGGAAGTATAGTGCAAAAAGAAAGACAAGAGGAAGAAGATGATGATATGGACGGAAAAAAAAAAAAAAAAAAAGAGTTAATGATATGATTTTTTTTTTTCCTTTAATAAGAAGAGTTAATGCCTAAATCACTAATTTCTAGGGGTAATAATGATACTACCATGAGTGTTTTTTGACCCTTAGATCTAATAGTAATCAATAGTTCATAAAAGGTGTAACTCTTGTGAAGTTACACCAGGTGTAACTTCATAAGAGTTACACTTTTTTTGGACCATTGATTTGTATTAGATCTAAAGGTAAAAAAAAACTCATAATCATGTCATTATTGTTCCTTAGAAATTAATGATTAAGTCATTAACTCTTCTTATTAAAAATAAAAAAAAAATAAAAAACAGTATTAACTCTGTACTCTCCATCATCAGCATTAACTCGGTGAATGTTATCCATTTAAGCATCACATTCGCCAACCCAATTTGACACAACCTTGGCCATGAACGATTGACTAAAAAAATAATGGTACTCCCTGATTAAAATGACGCATTGTCAAGCGTGATATGATACCATTCCCACCCATGAACTTGCCTTTGTACATATGACATGAGCAGTAACTAACAATTGATGGTTTTTGTTTTTATCCTTTACCCAAAGTATATATCATGCCTTGTCAAAATAAAAAGTATGATAAATCATTGTTGACAAAAATTCACTCATGTCTATTCCACTTTCCTGCTACATTCCAGTTCTTTTTCATTCCATTTATATATTAAACACTTAGATTTTTTCAAATTCAAGTTTTAAACTTTAACAAAATATAATAAAAAAAAGGACACCATCGAGAAAAATAAACAAGAAAACGATTGAAGAAAAGTCCCAAAACGATAAATTTTTGATAATTCGACAAAAATATCGAATTTCTTTCCATTTTTTTTTCCTTCTTTGTTCCTTTGCGGTAGCATTTTTTGTTGTTGTTGTTGTTTTTTTGTTTGTTTGTTTGTTTGTTTGTTTGTTTTTTATGTTTTTTTTCGTTTCCTAAACCAGCTCTTTGAAGAAGGCTAGAAGCCAAAACAGAAATAAATAAATAAAAGTTCATACTCTACTCCATCAAAGTCCCTTCTAAAAATCCTCTTCGCTTGGTTCATTTATCCTCTCTCTCTCTCTCTCTCTCTCTCTCTCTCTCTCTCTCCATTTACTTATTCGCTAACTACCACAATTTAAAGAAGAAGAAGAAAAAAAAAAAAAAAAAAAAAAAAACCAAAGACCCAGTTTTTTTTTTTTTTTTTTTTTTTCATCCCCTTCACAACTAATCGATCCTACTAACTCCGATTCTCTTCACAGCCACTTCCCTAGACCCATCTTCACCTCTCATACCCATACCCATACCCATGTTCATACCCATATTCATACCCATACAAATCCCAGACCCAGCTCCAGTTTGCTCCTTTAACTCTATCATATAACTCCTCACTTCCTTCTTTATCATCTCCAGCATCAAGGCCATTAACTCAGCACTCAATTATATAGGAAATAATGGATATAATATAATAAATAAATGAATGAAGCAATCAAACACTCTGTCACTGGTGGTGCAACACGGAAAACATGGCCCCATGAAAGAATAGCTTCACAGGTGGTAGCAAATGAACGAAGCAATCAAACACTCCCAGACACAAAATAATAATAAAAATTTCACTTGTTTCCTGAACACAAGACCATGTGAGAGAGGGAGAGAAGATGAAGATGACGATGGACAGAGTTAATGCTGTTTCTTATTTTTCTATCGGTCATGCTAATGAGTTTCCTTAGGACATTGGTTAGCAATCCATTTTAAGAAAGTTTTGACACCACTTTTATGGGCAATGAAAAAAGTTCTCAAAATATTAATTATTTTTTTTTTCCCCATAAAAACTTTCTTTAAATGGATTATTAACCAATATCTTAAAGGTATTCGTTAGCATTTCCCTTTTTCTATTTTTAATAAGAAGAATTAATGACTTAGTTACTAATTTTTAGAGAACAATAAATACATGATTCTGAGTGTTTTTTTTCACTCTTATATATAATACAAATCAATGGTCCAAAAAATGTGTAACTCTTGTGAAGTTACACTAGGTGTAACTCGAACTCATTTATATATATATATATATATATATATTTGTAATTACTCTTCAATAATTTAGATACCAAAGCTTTTTTCCTACCCATTGTAGCTTTCCCACTAGACGAGTATTTAATTATCAAATAGTTGATGCTGAGATGAATACATGTCACTCCGGTGACCAGACGAGTATTGAATAGCTTAAGGGGACCCCTAATTAAGGTACGAAATTAGGGCCACGCTTCTTTGAAAATGCATGGAAAAGGAGACATGAATTTGTTGTGGCTTTGAAATACAAGCCAATGAGCCATATTCAAGACGTCTTAATATTGATGAGCCTTTACCCAATTATGGTATCTGAATGTATGATAGGAAATTTGAAGTGATATTGAGAAATTAAAGAGACTTATGGTCTGTTTGGATTGTGTAAGGGGGTGGGCCTGACTTGGGGTATTAGGCAAGCTCCTGCCGCACTAGGCACGGGTAGTTTCTGGGTGAGGAGTTGGGACCAGCCCAATTGGAGCACACCTTGGCCCAGCTTATGCACAACCTTTGCCACGTCTGCCAAAGTCCATTTAACAGCTCACAACAGGCGTAGTTATTATTGACAAGTTATGGCAGGCAGACATAAAATAGAAAACGTAAAGAAAAATGCATTCAATGTTTCTTCCGCAACGATCAAGATAAATGATTTAAAGGCCTTGCTTTTAAATAAAAATGCTTAAACAAAATATTAGAGCAAAATTAGTGGAGTAAAATAACGAGTTTGCCATATTTAGTATTGCCGCAGGATTCCAACCACGGAAGGGAAAACTACTCCCTCAACGCAAGTAACTTCACTTGGTGAAATTAATTGCTTTGAGAGGACAGCCCCAAATGGTATATGCCCAAGTATAGATTTTGTATTGTCTTTTGAGGACAAGGCTATTGAGGGAGAGAAGAGGGGGGGGGGGGGGGTTAACCCATTTAGGTGCATGCCTGCCATAAGCGCTCTGTTTTTTCTTTCTTAGAATTCACTTTTCTTTGTTTTCTTTCTTTCGATTCTTTTCTCTCTGTTTTCTCTCTTTCAATTCTTTTTTTCTTGTTTTTCTGATCCCCCCTTGTTCCCTCCATTGCACACAGCCATGGGTCCCTTATATAGGGCCTGTTGTGGCCGATTTTACTGTTCTAGCCTTTCTATGGCCCTATTCTGCTATCGTAGCCTTTTGCCATCCACTTACCGAGTCAAATGGTTCTGATCCACCATTGACCCGTGGCTTTCAGACAACGAAGCTTCCTTTTCTACTTCGTCCAGTGTGTCCTCTCTCTCTCAGTCTCTCATGGCATGCACCTAACGGTTTTTACCCACCCTTGCCTCTTTTGGGTGGCATGTCATCCCAGTAGGACTGTGCCCACCGAAAGAGTTTGGGCAAGAAACGCAAAATGGGTCCCCGCTCCTCTCCTCACCGCCAGACCATGCCTTCACCCATGACGTCACCCTTTCCCATAGTGGCTGGGTATAGGCTGATGATACCTGGGTCGTTCGCATGCATTACCTTCTTGATGTTTCATTCATTTGCCGAGGTCTGAAAATGGGCGCGCATATCCTACCGTGCACTTTTTGGCAATTTCTGATGTGGATTGTTTTCCCGGCAGGCCAACGTCCACGTGTTGTCTCTTTCTTTAGAGGGTTGAGCTCTGTAGTGGGCTTCCCTTTAGTTTGGGCGTTTTGCTTTATGGCTTTGCGCCTCCTGCCGTGCCAGGTTTGCTATTCCTGCTGCTCAACTCAATCCTGCTGGGCCCTTTCGAACTTGCCATGTACTTTCCTTCTCAGTAGCCCAGTATGCTTGCTGGGCTTCTTTTTCATTTCTTGCGGGCTCCAATGTCCCTTGTTTTTCTTATGGGCATCCCTAGCCCATTGGTTTTGTTTCACACATGGATTTTTGCTAACTCACTTCGGACTTTCTTGGCCCAATTTTCTCTATAAACTTTATTCCTTTGGGCTTATGGGTTCCCCATTTGCCTGTTACTTTTTTTTTTTTTTTTCTTATTGCAGTGGGCCTGCTGTGGCCCATTCTTCCTTTTCCCTCATCCTTTCCACAGATTTGTTTCTTTTCTCTTTCCGGGCCTATTCAAGCCTATTTGCTTCTTCTGGACCCATCTCATGGACCCTTGAACCATTCATATGCCTTCTTTTTCTTTTTGTTGTTTCTTTTAGTTTGCCCGCAACTCTGGGCCTTGGGCCTGCTAGGCTTCATAAAAAATGAGCCTCAACAGATTGAAGGAGAGGGAAGGGGAGTAGAATAGAGTAACGTAGAATTGGCTCAAAATTAGCCTATTTTTAGCCAATTATACTCTACTCACCTCTGCTCTCCCTCCTGTTGGATAAACACTTAGAAAATACAGTTGTGTATCTCATACAAAAAACACGCAGCGGAATATAAACGGATTTACTTCATTCATGAAAGATAACTTGTATCCTTGAATTCTGGAAACAAAGAACAAGAAAGGCATACCTTGATGTAGTGAAATTCAAAACAAATAAAGATTGGACTCGGGAAGCCTTTCAATCTTCACTCCAATTCCACAATATGCCCAAGATGTGTGGTCTTTCAATCAATTCTATATGTACTTGTTCAAGAGAATAACCAAGTGTCTCTCTTAAGAAAAACTCTAATCTATTTCTCTTTTTAATCATACATATATTTTTGCACTTAGCAGTAACTTTATTTAATAATTCTTATTAAATGAATAACTGATTCTTTAATTGGGCAAGCCCAATTGGGCTTTAGTGTGTGGCTTGGAGTGGGACCAAAAGGAACAAATAAAGCTCTAACTTCAATGAGTTTTGGAGTTATCTGTCAACTCTTGACAAGCTCAAAGTTACCATTAATTATATTTAATATCACTATATAAATATAATTGCACTCTAGGTCTTATTAATAAATTATCCCAATACTTTATTAAACATATAACTCCTTCATGAAAATATTCATAGTGATACAAAGTCATAATGTGTAACTGTCACTTTGAAGATTACTACATCTTGATTCTTGAGTGCTCGATTTAATCCTTTTAGTTATTCATATATATTTTATGAAATCGAATTTCATAAAACATAGACTTTAGTAACTCTTTACTAAAGTGGTTAAGCCTAACACTTTGAATAACCAAACTCACTAAGCTTATCTCAAGGAAATATTTTATATCTCTATAAAGAGACTATGAATTCCATCTTGAGAATATGTTTCCTTCAACATTACATGTGGTTGTCCAATATACCGAGGTTTTGACCGTTTGTCTAGATCACACTCCTGATATATTAAAGTAGCATACATTTCATGATTATGTTTACTATTTCCTCAGGATTGAGAGTTTGTGTAAATGAGAAGTTGTGAGATTTATTATTCATTTGATAGTCGTTAATAGAATAATAAACATCATAGCGGTTCAGTTTAATATGTCTTATACACTTGAAACATATTATGATCAAGATAAATCATCTTAATTGACATGTTATATTTTTTGCAGATGAAATGTCCAATTTCATCACTGATTACGAATTAAGATTTTGAGTTTACAAAGAACTCGTGATTTATATCTTCTATGACTAAATCACATACTATGTATCTCAAGGACTATATGATAATGTCTAAACATTCATGCTACCATTATTTTAGATAATAATAAAACAAGTTTATTATATAGAACATAATGTCATACATAGCATACAATAAGATTTTAGGGCACTAATCCTAACACTCCCTTCCTTTTTCAATCCAAACAGGCCATTAATTTGTCACCTTCCCTCAAGTCAAGCCTATATAAGTACTTCAAAAATACTCCAACCCACCTTGTCTAACTCATAAAGAAGTCCAATTTCAGCAAATAAAATAAAATAAAATAAAATAAAGAAGTCCAAACCAATTTGTGCACAAATAAATATTTTATGATATAATTAGAACAATTAAAACTAAGTCATTATTGGAATAGTAATTAAGTTTTTTTTTTTTTTTGATAAGTTAGAGGTGCCATTTGTTTTATTAATCTTTTTGTTGGTCTGCAAAAGTAAAGTCATATTGGATTGTAGAGAAAAGGTAAGCAACATAAATAAGATTATGAATAAAACTGTGGGGGGCCCGAGGACCGAGGAAGACCAAGACCGTAATGACTATCATCCGTTCCTTAGGTGGAAGCACTTTAAACCCGAGGAGCGGGTTTGCTTGTGGAGAGGAGGGGAATAGACAAAATGTCTCCTGGAAACCTGAGTGGAGAGAATGGCGTTCAAAGAGAAAGTCAAGGTAGCTTAAAGAAGTTTCCTGTAAAAGCTCACCTACTACCTCCGCATTAAATGATTGGCAACAGCTTTATCAGCTGTATTGATGAGGAAATGACTTTTGAACAGTAGATTCATAGCTAAGCAGCCCTTTCTACCACTTTCAACAGGAGTCTAATGGGACAGGTGTCCTAAGGACTTAAATGTTAACAGATGGAGGGCTAGGATGCAATAAGGTATATAAAGGAAGGGAACTTCCATATGAAGGGATTCGGGAAAAAAAAAAATAAGAAAAAGAGATTAGAACAAGAATAGTAGGAAGAAAGAGAGAAAGAATAGCGTGTATCCTTATATAAGAACATCGTCCTTGGGCGGGCTTGAAAACAACCATTAATGCTATTTGTTCTTAACTTTTGTGCATTCCCTACCTATTTGAATCTTCGGACTTAAGTCCAACTTGTTATATCCACTCTCTTAACAAATATCTATTTGTTTGGGCCTAGTTGGGTGGTACAAGCTTCACTATTCTACGTGAGTTTGGGCTTTACTATCCAATTTTCGTGTCCTTACAAAAACATAAATAAATGTCAGCTAAATTGAACAAAAACATATAAGTGCTCAAGTAAAAAGCATGTAATACTACACAGTATTATGGGAACTTACAAAAATGAAATAGGACGTAAAGAATATAGATTGTATTTCCTTTGAACTTGTAGCTTCAATCTCAACCTGAAACCAGTTCAAATATGAAAATGAGATTAAACGTCAAATATTTGAAAAGAACTATAGAGATATCATAAATTACAAATCAAATCCAATGCAAAAGCCAAACCTCCATAATCAAATCTCCAAATATTAATGCAATTTTTCCAATTTTAATACTTCTTGATAAACAACATTTCTAGTGCATCCATCATTTGAGTCTTCACAAGAGGTTGGCCTAATAAGTATCTTCACAGAGCTTTCTGTTTTTGCTCTAGAAAGAGCAACATATAATTGTCCATGTGCAAGTACCGATTGAGGAAGATAGATACCGACAAAATTTAATGTTTGGCCTTGAGCCTTGTTTATGGTCATAGCAAAGCTTAGACGACTAGGAAATTGAGTTCTTTTGAATGGGAAAGGAAATTTTGCATTCTCATGTGGTTTTAATGGAATTCTAGGTATAAAGACTCTTTTTCCGTGAAGATCACCCACAACAATTTCTGCATCTATGACATTTGGTTGAAATGCATAGCATATTAATCTTGTTCCATTGCATAAACCTTCTGTAGGGTCTATATTCCTCAGCAAAATTATTGGGCAATTCAATTTTAATACTAACTCATGAGGAGGAAGACCATTGGGTGTTAAGCTATTCAAGAAATCTTCTTGTTGACCTTGTTGACAACAATCTATAGTCTCATCAAAGCTATAATATCTGGTTATAGGTCCTAGTAGTTTATCTATAAGGATACGATTTATTTCATCGACATCATCATTTTTAGGTGTTAATATTGCTCTATCTATCATAACATCTACACTATTTGAATATCTCTCTATGTTTGGGAAGATAGCCTGTATTAAAGTACTAAGAGAAGTAAATTCATCTTTATAAGGAATAATCATAAAGGGAGGAAGCTTTATTTTGTCATCAATTATTGTTGTTTCTGTTCCATCACCAATTCATAATAAATAATCACAGAATGATTGATCAAATTTAGCTCTCATATTTTTCTGTTAATTTTAGTTTTACTAATCTGGGCCATAAATCTGATTTGACTAATCTTGTATTAACTGTTTCTTGTCTTGTTCCCTTGGGAACAACGGGTAAAACTTGACAAAAGTCACCGCCAAATACAACAACTTTACCACCAAATTGTGAACCATTATCCATTATATCTTGGAGCATTTCTTGAAAAGCTTCCATCATTTGTCTCTTTGAAATTGGTGCCTTATCCCAAATTATAATTTTCGCTTCTCATAACAACCTAGCAGTACCACTTTGTTTGCTAACAGCACAAGTTATGCTCTCTTCTTCTTTGATTGGAATCTTTAATCACAAGCGTGCTGTCTTGCCACCTGGTAATAAAGATGCAGCCACTCTTGATGTTGCAGTAGCAAGAGCAATAAATCCCTTTGATCTAACTGTAGCAAGAATCGCTCGATATAGATATGTTTTACTTGTACCACCTGGCCCATCAATGAAAAAAGCACTAGGTTTATCTTTGATAACTCTTTCCAATACCATTTCATATGCATATCTTTGTTCTTTATTTAAGTTTGATATTGCGAGAATATCTTGTTTTGACACAACTATCTTCAATTCATCTTCAATTTCTTTTGATCCTTTTTCTTCCTCATCTAAACTAAGCTTACTATCAGTCAAACCAAAAATGTCCACAATCTTTCCCATTGATTCAAGCATGCCATTAATGTGTTGCAACACTTTTATCCTTATGCTTTCTAGAGATAAATTGCCAAATTTCTTATAATCTTCAGACATTGGCCCTTCAAACTTTTTCCATAATGCTTTTGGATTGCTTGGATTACAATAAACTAATATTGTAGCAAACAAACGATGCAAACAATAAGGCATTTGATAAAGAGATGCTTCTTGTAAACATTGTTCTAGATTATTATCAGATTTAAGCAATCCACATAAAAGTGTAGCCTCACGAAATGATGGCATAATAACTCCACTGATGGTCTTCAAATCTAGGAATGAAGTTGCACCTTTAAGATGGTTAAGCATTAGATGTAAATAATATCTATCTCCTTTAATTGGATTTGCCACAACAATTCTACCAATCACATTTCTTTGTTTTCCTGGAGTCCATAATTTGTTTCTTTAATTCCATACCAAATGCTTAGGAAATTCGTTGTATAAAATCTTTTGTGCTTCTTTGTTTGTCTGATTCATTCTAAAGTATTCGGTAAGCATTGTTCTTGATGAGGAGTCATCATTTATTATTCTAGCAAGATTGTCATATTTTCTAAAACTAATAAGCTGTTGGTCCTCTAAATGTAGCTGCAAGCTCATTGCTGCTGGGTAAATCTCACTAAGCACAAAGCCATAGATTCTCCACATAGCCTTAGGGGGGAAAATCCAACGTGTAGACTGAAATATTTCAATTTCATTTCCATTAGTTGAACTGTCTTGGGAAATCACATGTAAGGCAATCCTATCATGACCCTTATATATATATATATATATATATTTATATAAATACTTCATAGCCTTAATTGTTGAACATATTTCTACATTGATGTGGCTATCAAATTTTGCGACTAAATATGGTTTATATGGTGTGACTAAATATGGGTTATATGGTACAACCCAACTATTATCCAAAATATGGCCACGTACCTTCACTGTTTTACCATCATTGCGTCGCCTATATATTGGATAAGAATTTCTTCCTTGAGTAGTTACTGGATAGAACTCTTAAGAATAGTGATTTTTACACTTCCCATTCTTCTTTGTTCAAACATTTTTTGGATTCAAAATGCCACAAGGTCCATGCATCATTTGTTTCACAACAACTGAGAATAAATGAGGATTTTCAGATTCATCTAAAAGTTCTGCACTAACAATTCTATTAAATGCCTCAGGTGACGGAATTTTTGAACCTGATTTTATTATAATAAGAAAAAGAACATGTGGAAGGCCTCTTTTTTGGAACTCGAGAACATAAACATAGGCAGCAACTGGTCTGAATATTTCCTTTTTGAATAAACCATTCTTAAGTTCTTCTAGTTTTCTTCTCAAAAAAAAAGTTCTTCTAGTTTAACTCTGAACTCTGAACACTCTAACTACTAAATATGGTCTGTTATGTGCCTCCTTACTAGGATTCAATTCTTGCAGGATTTCTGGCCACCTAGGATTACAAGTCACTGTAAGAAAAATGTCTGGTTTCCCAAATCGTAGTACTAATGCCACTGCATCTAGATATCGACATCGCATATCTCTTGGACCACCTATAAATGATGCAGGCAAAATAATTCTACGACCAACTCTAGAACCATGCGTTTCGCCCATTGCAATGCCATCAGTGATACCTTGATATACTTCAGCTCGAACCTCATTTTGTCGATTTCGGAAAAAAATCTAGCATAGCTGTTTCAATTTAACATATATATCTACAACATACTGTTGCAAAAGGTGACCTGAATGTAATAAGATCGACTCCTCATGAGATCTTGTTTGTAACTTATAACAATAATACTCTTAACACGAAACCATACCTCTCTTCTTCTTGTAACTTTTTATAACTGAAATATAAATCACCAAAACATTAGATTGTAATTTTAGACCTATTCAGTAGATAAAACTAAAATTTTCTAGATTCTAATTTTAGATCTTCCTTGTGTTTCTTTTTCTATGAGATCATCAACCGATGTGATTTCAAAAGGATTGATTAATGATTGGCTTTTGCAAGATGATCCCCTCCCTGCCTTATCAATTTTTTTAATTCCTTGATGCCATCCCATATCTCCAAAAGGAAATAATAACGGATACTGTAAAGGGTCATAACATCTGTAATAATGTTGAACTTTATGACAAAATCCCAAATGACTATAAACAACGATATCACGCTCTGTACATTCATCAGTTTGGTCATTCTCAAGCCATGTTGTAGCCACTTGTGAAGATGATGGAGCATTATATATACATTGATCTAATCCAGAATCAGATCGTATAACAACTTGATGATCTTTCACGTTAGATATTGTTAAGACTACGGAAGAAGGAACAATATGAATTAATCTCTAATAGATCAATGAGCTGACTAAGTATTTCTAGGTTCAACATATCTGAAACATGGATTCTATTATCAATCTCATGATCAATATCGTAGAAATAGAGTTGCAGATTAGAAATAGAGTTGCAGATTAGAAGGATGACCATCTGATGGTATCAATTCATTAATGTAATGATAAACCTGTCCTTGAACTCTAAATGTATATATTCCTCTATCTCTTTTGCAAAGATCTTTATCATACTTTACACCAAATGATGTGAAAGCAAATGTGCTATTGTAAGTTCGAACATATTTACGAAATTCAACAGCATTTGCTAAAGATGAAGTGAAGAACTCATACAGTTTCTCAGGAACAACATTAGAAACTAAGAAGATTGTGCCATTAAAACAGCAAAAACCTTTGGGTTCTCAATAAAATCTCTTTGCATGGCAATATTCGCAAGGTGGAACAGCTAACAACAAATCTGACTTGTGTGGTATTTCTAACAAAGTATCCTTATCTGTCTTGCGTAAATGAACATTACCACTTGCGAAATCGCTTGCTTGATTTGAAGAAGAACCTATAAGAGTTTAGACAGTAATTATCATTGCTCTTATATTTTTTCCAATATATTGAAACATCATACTATATTGATAGTCATTTCCAAAAAAAAAAAAAATTGACCTCTCACCAATCGCATAAATACTATAAGCCTCAACTTGAACTTTTCCTTTACTAGTTAAGCCAACATTAAGTTGATGAGAAGGCTGGTCACCTAAACAAACGAACAGAATACACACACACACACACACCAAAAAAAAAAAAAAAAACTATTCCTGAATTTTACTAATTTCCTTTTATAAAACTCATTTCCCAACTATCTTACTTGCTTGTTTACTATGATCGCCATCATTGATCACAATATTTTGATGCCTATTGCTAAAATTCGATGAAGAATTTTCACAATCAATCATAAGCTTCCTCTTCCTTGCATATGCCTCCCTTTTCTTACTTAATAGCTATTGTTTCTTTTCTCCTGAAAGTGTTGCATACCAATTCCTTTTGTTCTTTGCATCACTCATTTTTTCTGCACACACTTCTTTTTTCTTTTTCAAGATATTTTCGTTACAGTCAGTTAACGACGCACTGTACCGTTTTCTCTTATTCGGACTACACGTCGGTTTCTTACTTCTATCGTCAGCCATAATCTTTAAATCCCAAATGCCAAATAAGAATTTCATCTATATAAAATGGTCTAATTACTCATGACACACAACAACTCATTATACTGTTAAATATAAAATTCATCTCACAACACAGTCATAAAAAATGTTAATTTTGATTTCAT
Organism: Quercus cerris; assembly: GCA_963669245.1. NCBI lineage: Eukaryota > Viridiplantae > Streptophyta > Magnoliopsida > Fagales > Fagaceae > Quercus > Quercus cerris. The sequence continues at coordinate 40,856,123 of OY770013.1, read as the reverse complement.
AATCTCCAAACCAAAATCGACCATTGAAAAGAAATCTTTCATACCAACAATCATTCAAATTGCAAATTTTTATACAAATTTAAATAATACTCAATGAACAAACCGGGCAAGGAATGTTAACAGCCAATATATAAAATACACAAATCATTAAATATTTTGTAAAATCCAAAGGTACTTGCTTCCTGAGAACTTGAAATGACTCCAATTTGATTGCATCCAAATACTGAAGAAACTACAACATAACAAACAATTGAAAGAAGATAGGGACTGGCTCTAGTAATTTTCTCTTTCTTTTTCTTATCTCTATCCCACTCACCGTCTCCTGTGTTTGTGTTTATCAATAGAAAGAAGACAAAGTCAAAAATAGCTGGAATTTTTCTGATTATAAAGGCAAGAAAACTCCAGAATTGAAGAGGAAAAGACCAAAAAGGGCTCCAATTTTGTTTTTTAGCTCACACGTACCTTTAGAGCAACAAAGTAATTCAAGCTTCTTGAGTCTGTACACGTCTGGCAACAGCATAAAATTGAACTTCTGGCAGCACCATGAAGTTGATAATAATTAAAAAGAAAAAGACAAAAAAGGCCTGACTTTTTCTTTAGCTAACAAATGAAGTTAGGAGCAGCGGTGTAATTTTACCAGTATGTTGATCCATGTAATTTTAGTGTCGTTTTGCCAAATACAAACAATTTAACTGCCCTTTTTTTTTTTTTTTTTTTTTATACAGAGTACAGAAAATTTTCTCTAGTTTGTGTTTGTGTATTTTTTTTTTTTTTTTTGGGCTGAACCTCTAGTTCGTGTTTTGGTCCTAGACATGTGATTCTTTGTATGTAATAAAGACTCTTATTGGCTTGGCATTTTTTTTCTCGTAATCTTTGGTGTGCTAACAACTTACCATGGTCTTAGATTTTGGGCATGTTCCGTTTTAGAATTTCCAGGGCTTGGGTTTAATATGGAGCCGTTTCCAGTTTCCTAGCCTAATTTGGGCTGGGCTTAAATAAAAGCCATTTGGGTTGATCTACTGGCTATCCTAATTTGGGCTTATTTTACATGTTTTAAACAGATTTTGAGTCATTCTTGGGCCTATTTTGGGGCTGGGCTTGATTTTTAACATTCTGTTATTGCATTTTATCAGAATTATGAAAATCCCACTCGTTTTGCTTGTAAGTTTGATAAGTGAAATGATTGTTCTCATTTGACTCTGTAGTTCCAAGAACAATCTTTTTCATCAACAATAAATACACTTTATTAACACAAAGAAACAAGAAGGAAAAGGATGATAAATGACTTAGGAAAATGCCCAATGGATCAGATGATGAACAGCTAACTTGACTTGTGTTGGGGTACAAATTTTCGGGCCTTAATTTCGTTAGCCCACTGACAAAAATATCCACACAAGCCCATAAATTATTTTAAGCCCACATAAGTATTTCTCACATATTACTCAAATATTCTCCATGTTATTAGGCTCTCACAAATATTTCCTACATAAGTTCTGTAAATTATCTTGAGCCCTCTCACAAATATTCTATATATAAGCCCTATAAATTATCTTGGGCCCTCTCACAAATATTACCCATTATATCCCACATGTTATCCAACTTAGATTTTCCACAAATAATACTTATCACATTACTACCAAAATTGGGTCACAAAATTACACTATCTCCACAAAAAGCTCAAAATCATTTAACTTGTGGGCAAAGCCCAACAAAACCTTTTTACAAAGCCCGCTACGATGTGGCACCTTTACAAAACCTGTTGCTACACGACACCTTTACAAAGTCTGTTGCTATACGGCACCTTTAAAGCCCGTTGCTACACGGCACCTTTACAAAGCCCGTTGCTACATGGCACTTTTACTAAGTTCGTTGCTACAAGGCACTCTTACTAAACCCATCGCTACATGGTAATATTTTTACAAAATCTCAAATTATTTTATAAAGCTCAAACACTAATTTGGCACTATTTTCATAAAGCCCAAATATTAATTTGGCACTATTTTTGTAAAGCCCAAATGATAATTTGGCAGTATTTTCATAAAGCCCAAATAATAATTTGGCACTATTTTCACAAAGCCCAAACACTATTTTGGCAACTATTTCTAAAAACCCAATACTATTTTGGCAACTATTTCTAAAAGCCCAATATTGTTTTGGCACCTATTTACATATGCTAAAGTCCCTCACTCATGGGAAATATAATTACTTATCTCTCAAAAATATTTCTTTCACAAAATTCATGGGAACTATGCTTATTTTCCCATAATCAACTAACTACAAAAGCCCATGTATATTACTTATGGCAAAATCATTCATTTTTGTAGGGATAACCAAGCCCAAAGGAACTCAACTACAAAGCCCAGTTGAGTCGGCCCAGTCCACACACAAATCCTAGCAACTGAAGATCACGTGAGCTAACTAGCCAAATTTCAGCACAACTAAATAGCTGGAGCCCCTTCCTATCAAGTCTCAACTTGTCCAATCAGATCAGAAGAGGACATGTGTCTATCAGGGGTTAAACCCTTCCTTCACAAGCCGAAATTCCATCATTTCTCATGTGACATAAAGCTGAAAGTGATGTGACAGAAAGCTAGAGAGCTTCAACCAGCTGTCCTTTCTTTCTTCTCTAGCCTGTTCAATCAAGAACCAAGAGCAGCCATGACCAGGCCATTAAAGCTCCTGAAACAACATGAAATCAATTCATTTTCATACTAAAAACGTGTATTCTCTAGTTCATGGACCAAGCACATGAACCTCAAATGGGGAAACTTAGGAGCATGTGGTTTGGAGGGCACCAAGGGGATCCCAGTAGAGTTCCTAGTAAGGGCACCGAGATTGACACCTGGCTTAGAGTGATACAATCTGCACTAGGGAGTTCTGATTCTAGTAGCAGTATAACCAAGATCACTAACCTAAAGTATGCTTTAATCCCATCAGCCAAGGCCAATCAGCATTCAATGCTAAGTTAGAATCCCAGCTGTTATTACCCAACATAGCATGAACTTTTTAAAAGTTGAGCTTACCACTCTTAGCTAAAATCCTAGGACCGATTCTTTAATAATTTTCTAAAGAATAAGAAAGATTTAGCAGAGATTATTTGCTAATTACCCTAAAAAACCCAACTATAAATGGGATTCTCCATTAATGCTTCAGGGGGAGAAAAAACTCACTAAGATATACACCAAGAAAGAGGAACTCTTCCTTAACCTCTTTGTAAAAAGCCTTCTCTAAGCTCTGAAAAAGTCATTAAGTCCTTAGTTTCAAGCTTAGAAAATAAGTTCCCCAGCTCCTAGGTCATAAACACTCCTCGTAGCTTTACTCATAAACACTTATTTACTCCCAGCAGAAAGCCCCGACAGTCTTATTATATACTCTTACTCATTACTCATACTACTCACAAATGACTCCCTTTACTCACTACACGTGCTATATTCATGAGCATGCCTTGGCACCATAATAATCTTGCTGCGCTAGTTGGGATCTCTTTCTCTCCCTTCATCTCACACTAAATTTTCCTCATTATTCGTTATTATGGATCCCATGATATTTACTTATTCATTTACTATTAATGGTTATGATGTAACTGTTACTATAGAATCTTTTCCTCATATTGTTGTATTAGAAGACTCTTCTCTAGAGCTAACAGATGAAGAATTTGAAAATGTAAATATTTCCCTTAATCTGTGAAATAGCTAACAGCTGGAGATTTATCCTGTTTTATCTTACTTTACTGCTGGGACATTTTATTGCTGGGTTATCTTCTACAAAAACACTTTACCGCTGGGCTATTTTTTACAGAAACATTTTACTGTTGGGCTATTTCTTACAGTATGTTTTTTAACTATGTTGATGTGTCTGTTGTAGGGATTGTTTATGGGCCATTCTTGTTAGTCTCAACTTAAGTCTAAGGCATAAAATACAGTGAATTCTTTGGATCTTCACTGATAGCCTTTGGGCAGTGCATCAAGCCCATCGTCGAGTTTCAGTTTAAACCCCCAACCCAACATAAATCTCATTTGTCGAAAGGAAAACTTTTTCGCCCCCGACAACTTGTAGTCCTGTATACAAACAAAATAAAATAATTGTAATTTACAAATAGAGGATGATAATGGCATGATCAACAAGGCCGGCTCAATAGGTTATGTAATTGATGCAATCGCCTAAGACACCCAAATAAAAGAAGGCCCCATTTGTAAAAAAAAAAAAAAATTATATATATAATATAATTATTTATATATTTTAATTAAAAAAAATTAAGTACTTTTATTGGTTAATAAAATGCATTAAAAAAGCCCCATTATATCCTAAACTGCAAAAGATTAAAAAAAGGAAAAAACAAAAATAGTCAAACTTTAGCTAACAAAATTAAATTTTAGGAGACAAATTTATTAGCTCATTATTGAAATATGTTAAAATCAAAATTAATTCCAGAAAAATTCATTAATAATACAACGTAATTGTCTTGAAATATGCTAAAATAGAGATTATAATTTCAAAAACAAAAGAAAAATCTCTCATTTCTCTATCTCTCTGCCTCTCTATCTATATTCTTACCTTTCTTTTCTTCATCTTGTTTCTTGATATTTTTCTATAAACTCAGTCTAGCTTGAAATCTTTCTTTGTTGATTCCCTTCAATTCACAATAAATTCAAAATTGAAAAGGGGAAGCATAGGTTGTGCGCATACTAGAGGCAATCTTCTCCCCTTCTCTATCTTTCCAAAAATTAAGATGAGGAGTCTGCTATTTATTCAACTTAAATTATATATATTTTTAGTCTATTTCACTGCATGATTGATTGATAGGAGTCATATGACACGTTATTTGCACATAACCATAGGATAGGCTGGACATCTGCACTGCACAGTAGCACAGGCTGCACTACATAGCAGCATAGGCTACATAGTTGTGCATTGTACAACAGCACAAGCTGCTTGCACACTGCACATTGCACATGTTGTAGGGGTGGCAAAATTTGACATGACCCACGAACCCGACACGACTAACCTGTTTATAAACAGGTCATGGGTTGAGGCTAAATGGGTTCGGGTCATATTCAGGTCGACACGGCTGACCCGTTTAATAAACGGGTCGTGTTCGTGTTTAACATGTGAACCCGTTTGACCTGTTTAACCCGTTTAGGTAATAAAGGTATTAAATTTTGTTATTATTGCTTAATTTTTGTTGTTGTAATTATTTATTATTATATTTATGGTTGTAATTGTATTTTAATTTTAGATATATAGAAATTAATAATAGATTATTTAGATCATGTATGACCTATTAATCAAACAGGTTATTAGTATTAATTTTTACATGACTTATTAATTAAACAGGTTAAACGTGTCGGGTTGGGTCAACCTGTTTAATAAACAGGTCGGGTTAGGGTTAAGGATTTTTGACACGTTTACTAAACAGGTCGGGTTCGGGTCAACCGATATAGCAAAGTACTTATGGCTCGACACGACACGAACCCGACCCGCGAACACGAATTGACACCCCTAACATGTTGCATAGGCTGCACAGCCCACAGTCATAGGACAACACATTTTCTTACTTTATCAATTATTATAAATCATCATACCAATTAAAAAGAAGTTTGCATCTGCAGAAAGAAGTTTTTCAAAATTAAAATTAATAAAATCTTATTTAAGGTCTACTATGTCACAAGAAAGATTAGGTGGATTAGCTATATTATCAATTGAAAAAGAAATGTCAAAGGAACTTAAATACAAAAACTTAGTTAGTAATTTTGCATCTCAAAAAGCAAGAAAAATAGATTTAAATATATATATATATATATATATATATATATATATATATATATATATATATATATATATATATATATATATATATTATTTGATTAATATTTAAATATAAAAAGGCCCCACTTAAAATTTTCGCCTAAAACCCCAAAAAGTTGTTGAGCCAGCCCTGATGGTCAAGCATGGATTGTGTTCAGTTTAGGCACTAATCCAACGAACAAAATAATTTTAATGTGTTCTATAAATGATCAAATGGATGTAATGATTTTTTAAACCATGAAATCTCAAATCTAACTCCCCCATAATCCTATGTGACTTTTATTTGAAATTATTTGTATGGAGAGAGAGTATCATATTTCTCGAGCAATTTTAATTGTAATAGTCATCCATTATAAAATAGAGAATATCTTTTTCTATAGAGACTATTAATGTTTATTAGATACCATTTTTTAAACATTGTACCATAGGTTCCCCAGTCGAATTTAATCATGTGTTTGCATTTATTAATAAATCACTTTGTATTAATTATTTTTTTAAATAATAATTTTTTTTAATAATGGAAAATAATGGACTTTCATTACGAAATAGGAGAAATGTGAGGAAAGTAATATCAATAATTAATTTTTTGTGATTGTTACCCACCCATGTAAGGCAGGGTTGGCCCATTAAACTCATAGACCCAAGGTGTGATTTTACCTTAGCAATTCACATATAAATCCAACCACCTTAATGCTCCCACTTGGTAACAAGCCTACATTAGGCCTAACAAATGAAATAGAAAATACATCTAACCATAACTAATGGTTGTCGAGGGTGGAAAAGTCTTCCTTTTGACAAATGAGATTTGTGTTGGGTTGGGGGCCTAAACCGAAACTCGACAATAGGCTTGAAGCACGGCCCAAGGGCTATCGGTGAAGATTCGAAGAATTCACCTTATTTTATGCCTTGGGCCTAGGTTGGGACTGACAAGAATTATGGGATGGCCCAAAAAGACTTCCTATAGCAGACACATTGACACTATAAAAAGCATATTGCAATAAAGAAATAGCCCAGTAGTAAAAAATTCCAGCAGTAAAGCATTCCAGCGGTAAAATGAAACAAGGCAGAATGAACTTCCATCCCTTAATTGTTTCACAAATTAAGAAAAGTATCTGCATCTTCATAATCATCATCCACTGGTTTTGGAGAAAAGTCCTCTAATACAATAACATGAGGGAAAAACTCTATAGTAACAATTACATCATAACCTTCAATGGTAAATGAATAAACAAACATCATGGGCTCTATTACAACAAATAATGAGGAACTTAGTGTGAGATGAAGGGAGAGAGAGAGATTCCAGCTAGCGCAGCAAGATCATTATGAAGCTAAGGTATGCTCATGGATATAGTATATGTAGTAAGTAGTGAGAGAGAGTGTTTAGTAAAACTGCTGGGGATGAACAAGAGCTTATAAGTAGAGGTGTGAGGGATATTTATGAGCTAGGGGGTGAAGAACTTAGTTTCTAAGTTTGAAACTAAGAGCTCAGAGACTCAGAACCTTACTAAGAGCTCAAAGAAGAATAGAGATGGAGATAATATGGAAGTTTTCCCTAATAGTGTGTGTTGGTCTATATTGGTCTGTTTGGGTCTCCCTTGAAGTATTAGTGGAGAGTTCCATTTATAATTGAGTTTGAGGGGGTAATTAGCAAATAATCTCTGCTAAATCATCCTCAATTTTCAGAAAATCCTTAAAGAATTGTTCATAGGATTTGGCCACGAGTGGTAAGCTCAGCTTTAGAATGTTCTTTGCTATTTTGGGTAATCGTAGTTGGAGTTCTGGCTTAGCATTAAATGCCGATTGTCCTCAGCTGATGGGATTAGAGCATGTATTAGGCTAATGATCTTGGTTTTGCTACTACTAGAATCAAAGCTCCCTAAGACAGATTGTGTCACCCTAAGCTAGGTGTCAATCTTGGAGCCTTTGCTGAGAACTCTGCTGGAGATCCCTTTGGTGCCCTCCAAACCACAAGTCCCTAGGTTTTCCCATTTGGGTTCATGTGCTTGGTTCATGAATCAGAAAGTATATGTTTTTGGCATGAAAATGAGTTGTTTTCAAGTTATTCTAGGAGCTTTAATAGTCTGGTTATGGCTGTCTTTAGTCTTTGACTGAATGGGTTGGAGAAGAAAGGGATGATAGTTAGTTGAAGCTTCGCGACTTTATGTCATGTCATCTCAGCTTTATGTCATATGAGAAATGATGAAAATCAACTCGGCAAGGAAGTGTTTAACCCCTGCTGGACACGTGTCCTCCTCTGATCTGATTTGACAAGTTAGAACTGATGGTAATGGGTCCCAGCTATCAGGTTGTACTGAACTTTGACTTGACAGCTCACATGAGCTTCAGCTGCTAAGATTTGCATGTGAGCTGGGCTGGCTCAACTAGGCCTTGTAGTTGAGCTTCTTTGCGCTTGGTCATCCCTACAAAATGAATAGTGTTGCCATGGGTGATATACATGAGTTTTTGTAGTTATAAATTTTGTAAAAGAAGTATTTTTGAGGGATGAATAATTTATATTTCCCATGAGTCAAGGACTTTGATGGGGCAACAACTCTCCAGATTCGTCCATTAAGCTCGTCCACATAACAGAGCATGCCAGTTAAGATGCTCGTCCAGGAAGAGATCATTCTGGTAGAGTCTTGGTCAATCTCGTCCTGGAGAGCACGTCTTGAATAATCTCGTCCTAGGTAAGATCATGACTCTTCACTATGAACCGTTACTAGCAACGGTTAAAGAAAACAGAGCCAAGCAATATAACTTCCATGGCAGTTATGGAAGTTATTTCCAAGCTTTCTGGACTCCGCAACAATGGGGGAAGTTACATAAAAGAATTAACCGCTTATACACACCATATAAGCTTTCTACGAAAGGTAAATGGATCCAGTTCTTTTCTTCCAACATACTTGGAATTACACAAAATATTGACTGTGCCATCGAAGGTTTTTTGGCCAGCCTCCACCGGTCTCCTCTAATTTTTTTTTTTCAGTATTCGCCAATAGCCTCTTGATCGTTAGTGCCTGAGAGTTTCAGCCCACTGATTTCTGAGGAATTATCAGTTGGCGCCGTCTGTGGGAAAGAATATTTGTCGCACTCAAACTTTATTTGTTAAGTTTTGCAATTTCTTTCTCGGACAAAGGGTTAAATGGTTCGAACAAGATCAAGAGCTACTAGTCCAGGCCCTCAAGAGAGTAGAGACGCTTCCAGTAATCCCCGTTGCGGCCACCAATCGGCGTCTGTCATGCAACCATCTTCTGTTCAACATGTGCAGTCGATGGCCGCTGCCATGGCAGAGTTATCTCGCCAAAACTAGGAATTGAGAAGAGAAATTAATCTCTGAAGGCAACAGCATGAGGCCTATGGAGAAGAGCATGGATAGAGTTAAGGAGATGGAAGAAATGCAGAGCCAGAAAGCCAATCAAGAGGTATTGCACCAAGAAGAGTGCCACATTTGGAGAGGGAAATGGACCAGATGAGGAAGGTTATGGACGAGATGAAGGAGAACACGAGGAGGACTAATCCTGTAGAAGATTTAGTTCACAGAACTGATTCTCCCTTTATGGCGTCCATCAATGGCCATCCCTTGCCATCAAAGTTCAAGATGCCTTTCTTGGACTCATATGATAGGACACGTGACCCCTTTGACCATATTGCTACCTTTAAGACTACTATGCATCTTCAAGGGGTTCCAGATGAGATAATGTGTAGAACCTTCTCCACTACCCTCAAAGGGCCTTCGCAAGTGTGGTTCAGCAAAATACGCCCAAATTCGGTAAGTACCTTTGAATAGTTGAGCAAGTTATTTGTTAATAATTTCATTGGAAGACAAAGGCATAAGCGTTCCTCGTCTAGCCTATTAACCATAGAACAAGGAGAAAATGAGAGCTTGCAGTCCTTCATTACTCGGTTTAATAGAGAAGCCTTGGCGATAGATGAGATGGATGATAAGCTACTGTTAGCAGCCTTCCACAATGGGATCAATTATGATCTATTCATTCACAAGTTTTACGAACAAGAGCCCCAGACTATGGCTGAACTCATCCATTCGGCCCAAAACTTCATGAATGCAGAAGAGGCAATTATTGCCAAGAAGAGGAAAAGAATGGAAGTGAATGCTCAGCGCCACTCCGAACAAGGTCCTCATCCAAAGAAGGGACGAACAGAAGATAGGAAAGACCGAGACAATAAGAAGGCAGGTCTAACGCAGAATCAATAGTATACGCTGCTAAACATACCGCTGGAGCAAGTCCTTATACAAATCAAGGACGACCTTTCTTTGAAGTGGCCAGAGAAATTGAAGGGAGATCCTAACAAGCGCAACAGGAACAAGTATTGTCGCTTCCATAGAGACCATGGGCATGACACAGATGAATGTTTCGATTTAAAATAGCAAATTGAGAATCTCATTAGACAAAGGAAATTGAGAAATTTCCTTAGACGAGATCATAAAGATGAGAAGTTGAAAGGGAAAGTAGAATAGTCGTCGTGACCTCCACTTGGAAAAATAAGATTAATTATAGATGGTTCAACAGCTTAGTCGTCTAAGTCAAGAAAGACATACTTGAAGGCAGTTCAGAATGTTCAACTCTCTGGACGATCTACCAGGACGGGAAACATAGACGAGCAGGCGATCACTTTTACGGACGAGGATGCTGAGAGAATTCATTACCCTCATGGCGATGCTATTGTCATCACCTTGGTTATTGCTGATTATATGACCAGAAGAGTATTGATAGACAATGGAAGCTCAGCAGATATTCTGTATTATCCAGCTTTTTAGCAAATGAGCGTTGGACGAGACCAGCTCCGTCCAATACACTCACCTCTAGTGGGTTTCAAAGGAATGAAGGTACAGCCTGTTGGCACCGTTACGTTGCCAGTGGTAATGGGGGCATATTCGCAGCAGGTAACCAAAGATGTAAATTTCCTTGTGGTAGATTGCTCGTCCTCTTACAATGCTATAATTGGAAGACCAACTTTAAATAGTTGGAAAGCAGTCACATCTACTTACCACCTATCAGTTAAATTTCCTATGGAGTACGGGTAGGACAAGTGCAAGGAGACCAGTTGGCAGCAAGGGAGTGTTATTTGGCCATGCTTGCCATGGACGAGCAACAGCAGACGATGAGTATCAAAGAAAGGAGAATTGTGGCTAAACCCACTAAAGTGTTAGAAGATATTTCTTTAGATGAGAGTAACCCTGAGAGGTGTACCAGGATTGGGGTAGATCTAGAAGAGAAGATTAAGAAGGACCTCGTCCAATTTTTGAAGAAAAACACTGATGTATTCGCTTGGAGTTATGAGGATATGCCAGACATAGATCCTAGTGTCATCACTCACCGTCTAAACGTATGTCCTTCCTCCAAGCTAGTGCGACAAAAGAAAAGGGTGTTTACCCCTGAGAGAGATAATACTGTTAAAGACGAGGTTTAGAAGTTGATGGCAACAAATTTTATACGAGAAGTGTACTATCCAGATTGGCTGGCCAATATAGTAATGGTAAAAAAGGTGAACGGTAAGTGGAGGATGTGTGTAGATTTTATTGATTTAAACAGGGCTTGTCCCAAGGACAGCTATCCATTGTCGCGCATTGATCAACTGGTGGATTCCACCGCAGGCCATAAATTACTTAGTTTTATGGATGGTTTCTCAGGATACAACCAAATAAGGATGGACGAGGTCGACCAGGAGAAGACATCCTTTATTACTAGTTAAGTCTTGTTTTGTTATGAAGTAATGCCCTTTGGTTTGAAAAATGCTGGAGCAACATACCAACGACTGGTCAATCACATGTTCCGTCCTCAAATTGGATGAAACGTAGAAGTCTATGTGGATGACATGCTGGTGAAAAGGCTGGACGAAGGAAAGCATCTGGATGACCTGCAGGAGACCTTTAATACACTCAGGCAATACAATATGAAGTTGAATCCTACCAAGTGTGCTTTTGGGGTAGCGTCAGGAAAGTTTCTTGGATTTATGGTTTCACATAGAAAGATCGAGGCAAACCTAGAAAAGATTAATGCAGTTCTGGATATGAAGCCTCCGCAGAGTATCAAAGAAGTCCAGTCTCTTATTGGGCAAGTTGTTGTCCTCAATAGGTTTGTTTCTAAAGCTATTGACAAATGTTTACAATTTTTTAAGATTCTAAAGAAAGCGTTTGAGTGGACGGACGAATGTCAAAGAGCCTTCCAAGACTTGAAAACATACTTCGTTACAGCTCCGTTGCTGAGTCCGTTTGTGATGGGAGAAGAATTGTTTTATACCTGGCAGTGACCCTGTATGCTGTGAGCCCAGCATTAATAAGAGAGGAAGGAAAAATACAAAAGCTAGTATACTATACTAGTAGAGCATTGAGGGGAGCGGAAGGACGATATCCACTAATAGAAAAGCTAGCTTTTGCACTTATCACGGCTTTAAGGAAGCTAAGACACTACTTCCAAGCCCATGTAATTAATGTCATGACAGACCATCCACTCAAGAAAGCCATGAACAAATTGGAAGCCGCAGGACGGTTAATCTAATGGGCCGTTGAACTCAGTGAGTTTGACATTCGATACCAACCAAGGTATGCTATAAAGGCTCAGGCCTTTGCAGACTTTATTGCAGAGTTCACACCAAGCTGCGATGATATAGAAGGAATGGAAGACGGTAAAAAATGGGTCATCCACGTGGATAGTTCGTCCACACAACATGCAAGAGGAATTGGAGTGGTTTTGCAATCCTTTGAAGGAGACAAGTTGAAGCATAAGGTTCGTCTGCAATACCAAGCGACCAATAATAAAGTTGAATATGAAACCCTCCTTAAAGGTTGGAGCTGGCTAAATCTGTGGAAGCAAAGTCAATACTCGTCCTAGGAGATTCTCAGTTGGTCATGGGTCAAATAAATGGGACGTATGAGGCAAAAAAAGAACGAATGAAGAAATACTTAGAAAAAGTGTTGCGGCTTGTGAAGAAATTCAAAGAAGCTAATTTTGTTCAAGTCCTAAGGAAGGAAAACGTGGAAGCAGACACATTAGAGAAGGAAGCCTCAGCAATTATAGCCATGGATGAGTTTGATGAAGTACAGTACATCCCAAGTATAGATCTTCCCGAAGTGCAGCAAATAGAGAATGAAGAAAATTGGATGACCCTAATAGTATCATACTTGAAGGACGGAAAGCTTTTAGAAAGGAAAGATAAAGCTAGAAAACTCAGGGTTAGAGCAGCCAGGTATGTCCTCATGGACGATGTTTTGTACAAAAGAGATTTCTTTCAATCTTATCTCAGGTGTCTAGCTCCGGACGAGGCGAACTATGTAATAAGGGAAGTTCATTCAGGAGCCTGCAGAAATCATTTAGGAGCCAGATCACTCATCCATAAGATCGTCCATGCGGGGTACTATTGGCCAACTGTTCAAGCTGACGCAAAAGCTTATGTCAAAGTATGTGACCAATGCCAACAATTCAGTAATATCCCCAAACAACCATCAGAGTATCTCACCCTGATGATGGCCCCATGGCCATTTGCTCAATGGGGCCTAGATATCTTAGGACCTTTTCCTCTTAGAACTAGACAAATGAAATTCTTGGTGGTAGGGATAGACTACTTCACCAAATGGGTGGAAGCAGAACCCTTAGCGAATATTACGCAGCAGAATGTGAAGAACTTTGTCTTGAAAAACATTCTATGCTGGTTTGGGATGCCCAGAGTGTTGGTATATGATAACGGACGACAATTTGATAATGCCATTTTTAGAGATTTCTTGAACACTTTGGAATCCAAAATCATTATTCCTTCCCCGCCCACCCTCAAGCCAACGATCAAGCCAAGGTTGCAAACCGATCCTTGTTGAAAATCATCAAGACTCGGCTTGAGGGGGTAAAGGGAGTATGGCCAGATGAGCTACCTCGTGTCCTTTGGGCGTACAGAACGACGGTGAGAACCCCTACAGGGGAAACTCCTTTCAAGTTAGCCTATGGGAGTGAAGTAGTTATACCCGCGAAAGTGCACATGGCCAACCACAGGGTGACGATGTATCAAGATAAAGAGAACGAGGAATAACTTTGTGTAAACCTCGATCTGATAGACGAGGTAAGGACAGACGCAAAACAAAGAATGGCAAGGTACAAAAACCGCATAGCTAGGCAGTATGATGTAATGGTGAAGCTAAGGTGATTCAACATAAGCGACCTTGTCTTGAAAAGAGTTTCTTTAGCCACCAAGAACCCAGCTCATGGGAAATTGTGACCTAATTAAAAGGGACCCTATAGGGTTATTAACTGAAAGAGACAAGGATCCTACTACTTGGAGGCCCTGGATGGGAGGAAACTAGAACATCCTTAGAATGTTGAACACTTGATGAGGTATTACCAGTAGTGCCCACCTGGATGAGCGTTACCCTAGATGGTGAGAACCCCTACAGGGGAAACTCCTTTCAAGTTAGCCTATGGGAGTGAAGTAGTTATACCCGCGAAAGTGCACATGGCCAACCACAGGGTGACGATGTATCAAGATAAAGAGAACGAGGAATAACTTTGTGTAAACCTCGATCTGATAGACGAGGTAAGGACGGACGCAAAACAAAGAATGGCAAGGTACAAAAACCGCATAGCTAGGCAGTATGATGTAATGGTGAAGCTAAGGTGATTCAACATAAGCGACCTCGTCTTGAAGAGAGTTTCTTTAGCCACCAAAAACCTAGCTCATGAGAAATTGGGACCTAATTGGAAGGGACCCTAGAGGGTTATTAACTGAAAGAGACAAGGATCCTACTACTTGGAGGCCCTGGATGGGAGGAAACTAGAACATCTTTGGAATGTTGAACACCTGAGGAGGTATTACCAGTAGTGCCCTACCTTGGACGAGCTTGCTTAACCATATAAGGAGCTTGTTTATCTACATATCTTTAGTATTATTTTATGATGTTATTTTATTCTATTACGATGTGGTTATGGACAAAATTAAGAATTTGCTTGTATTTGTTTAACTTTTAAGAAGGCACTAGCTCATGAGCATGTGCCTCTTCTATGAACAATATTTATGCTATGTACATCATGTTTTGTGTAAATTCCTGATGTCCATACTACTTTTGTTCAAACCAACTCATAAGAAGGCTAAAATGCCCAAGACGAGAAAATTCTCTGGACGCAGAGAATTAATGTCAAGCTTTTCTTAAAGCAAAACAAAGTATCCTCGTCCAAATAAAGGACGAGGAAAAAACTAGCTTCACTGAATAACAGTAAGTTCAGAGAATATCCGTCCATGTAACGGACGAGGTAAAATGTTATGCACATCCAACCCATGGACGAAGAAATGCATGAGCACATTTGATAAAATGTTATGCACGACCAACCCATGGATGAAGAAATGCATGAGCACATTTGATAAAATGCCTGATAAAATAATTCAATTTTTGGATGAGTAAAAGGTTGTATCTTCATAAAAGATGAACTAGCTAAATTTAAGGACGAGTAATGCTGGCAATCATTATTACACAAAGACAACGTTATACTTTGCAAAATTCTAAGTATAACAAGAAAATGCATGTCCTATGGATGAGTAAAAATTAAAAGTAAACAGAAAGAAATCGTCCATTCGATAATAGAAAAAGGGCGGACAACCAATGTCCAAACACCCTCATAATGTTCAGTAGCTCGTCCTAAAAATTGTGGATGAGCTTAATGTACTTGGGTTACATTTAAAAAAAAAAAAAAAAAAAAGAAAGAAAGAGAATACAACTTAAAAATCTCGTCTAAGCAGGAGGAGCATCAACCTTGGGTTTGTCTTGGGGAGGTAAGTTGCTAGCATCATCTATTAACGTCTTCAGAACTTACCTGGATGAGAGAGCTTGTGGCAGTACCAAGATTGAGCTTTATAGAGTTGAAGTCAAGGTTAGGAAAATTCTTAATGGCGTCTTGCCTGAAGTCCTCAAACCCAGCTGCATAATTCCTGTCCAGTATATCAGTAAAGTTCTTGGACGACTGAAATTCTGCAACTGCGTCTTCTTTGGCCTTCTCAAGAAGGGCACTCAGCTTGGTGTTCCTCTTTTGAAGGTCATCAAGACGAGTGTCCTTGTTAAGGACGTCACTCCTAAGCTCTTCATTAATATTCCCTAGCTTCTTTGCCTCGTCTATAGCTTTAGTAGCCACCTCAGCCCATTTCTTGTTCTCGTCCTTTATCTCTTTGATCCTCTTCTCCAGTAACACCCTTGTCTTGTCTAGATCAGTTGCCTGCCTAGACGTAGCAATAAACTTAGAAATTGCCTGCGAGGGTTAGGATTTGGTTAGAACCAAACAAATATATTTTGGTGGTTGATAAAGACGAGACAAAAATGTCTTACTCACCTTGAAGAGATCAGAAACACCAGAGTGCTCAAAATCCTTCAAAGACATGTTATAACAGGCTGCCACATCCACATCAGTCACTGCTGCTGTAAACCTCTCCTAAGCCAGGTCCTCGTTTTCAAGAAGTTGTTGAGGAACTTCTTTCAAAGGTTGGGACGAGGAAGGTACATGAACTGTGGACAAGATCTTCTTAGACGGAAGGTCCTTGGGCTTTAAGCTAAGTATTTGTATTAGAGGCTCTTGATCAAGGACAAGAGGAGTGGGCTAGACGTCTTGATGCTTGGACGATTTGCTTTTCTTCTCCCTACTGCGCCTACTTGGGAGATCACCCAAGTCAACCCTTGACGATATATTTTTTCGTTTCTCACCTGCCAAAGGATGAGTTTGAGGTTGCACTCCCTGCTTAATTGCCTCGTCCATCACCCCTTTGTATTTATTCTCTTTCATCATGGCCATTCCTGAAAAGTAAGGACGAAAAAAAAAAAGGGAGAGAGCTCACATTTACGAGTTGTAGCCTTATGTACAAGGGCTTCAACAGAAGGCTCAGGACCTAAACCCCAAATAGCAAGACGTTGAAGACTTACTAAAGAATGGAACGCCCTATCAGTGTACAGATGAACCTTTTGGATGCGTTCAATGTAAGGCCTACTTAAATGAGGTCGTCTAGAACTTGAAAAAAAGGGAAGACGGAGAGCTTTGAGTTAGAATTTTTAAACAATTATTAAAAACAATGAATAGCAAGGATAGGACGAGCATACCTTCAAGACGAAGGTTCCCTAACTCCCCTGTGTAAGGAGGAAATGGGTCCTTGTCAATCTCAGTAGGGTGTCCAACCTAGAAACCTAAGACGAAGAAGAACTCCGTCTTCCAGTTCCTATCTGAGAAGACTAAAGACTTAATTAATCTACAATCTCTTCCCCTGGCAATGAATTGATAAAAGCCAAGGGATTGATTAATTTCTGAGGGCTTGTAGCAATAAAGGAACTCGTCCACAGTGAGAGGACAATTCCCTTCAAACACCTCTCTCCACAAAACTTGCATAGAGACGACTAACCTCCATGCATTAGGATTAAATTGACAAACTCCTGTACCTAACCTAGTCAACAACTCCCTAGTAAAAGTATTCAAAGGTAGCCTAAGACCCCCTAAAAGATAAGCCTCGTAAATACCTATCCCAAGACGAGGCTGACAGCACCATTCTCCCTTGACGGCTAATCTAGGGTTAAGCTCCTTTGGGATTTGGTACCATCTCTGAAGTAAATTTAACTTACTATTATCCATCCTAGAAGCTATCCCTATAGCACAACTGTAAACTACCTCAACCTTGTCTTGATCAGTAGACGAGGGAGCGCTCGTCCCAACCTTGAAACTTGACTCAGATCTCGTCCTAAGCTCTTCCTGAAAAACTTCCAAGGTGATTCTAGGGACCCCAAACTCATACTCGTTTGTAGTGTTCCCTTTACTACTTTTATCACTATCACTAGTACCACTAAAACTACTAGGATTAGTATACTCGTCTATAGCCTTATCCACGCTATCACTAGACGAGGAAGGTACAACCTCAGCCATCTTAAAAGAAAAACTAAGGACGAAGATAAGGAAAATACTTGGATCTAGGATGAAGGAAGGCTATAGATGCAGGAAGCTTCTAGACGAAGATCTAGGACGATGAAGGATGAAGAGGCAAATTTCAGAAATGAGGAGGGTAATGGAGGTATTCCACTATTTATAGGAAACAAACCCTGACACTTGAAGTGACATGACCAATCAACAAGTGACACGTGGCATGCTCTCGGTTAGATCAATCGACGTGATTTTTCACTAATGAGCTCATGACACGTGGCATACCAATTTACAAATGAGGACATACATGTCTTACATCTCTTTGGACGACCCATGGACAAAGGGGCAACTGATGGGATAACAACTCTCCAGGTTCGTCCATTAAGCTCGTCCACATAATAGAGCATGCCAGTTAAGATGCTCGTCTAGGCAGAGATCGTCCTAGTAGAGTCCTGGTCAATCTCGTCCTGGAGAGCACGTCTTGAACAATCTCGTCCTGGGTAAGATCATGACTCTTCACTATAAACCGTTGCCAGCAACGGTTAAAGAAAAGAGCTAAGCAATATAAATTCCATGGCAGTTATAGAAGTTATCTCCAAGTTTTCTGGACTCCGCAACAATGGGGGAAGTTACATAAAAGAAATAACCGCTTATACACACTATATAAGCATTCTACGAGAAGGTAAAGGGATCCAGTTCTTTTCTTCCAACATACTTGGAATTACACAAAATACTGACTTTGCCATCGGAGGTTTTTTGGCCGGCCTCCACCGGTCTCCTTTGACTTTTTTTCTTTGTTTTTTCATTATTCGCCCACAGCCTCTTGATCGTTAGCGCCTGAGAGTTTCAGCCTACTGATTTCTGAGGAATTATCAGACTTTATTATATGAAAATATGTTTTTGCCAAAGAGTAGTTTTAGGCTTTGAGCATAATGTAATTGTTTTTGCCAAAATAATGTTTGGGCTTTGCAAATAGGTGCCAAAATGATATTGGGCTTTTATGAGCAGTTGCCTAAAATAGTATTGGGCTTTATAAGTAGATGCTAAAATAGTATTGGGTTTTATAAGTATGTGCCAAAATAGTATTTGGGTTTTGTAAGTAGTTGCCAAAATAATATTTGGACTTTGTAAATATGTGCCAAAATAATATTTGGATTTTTGGAGATTTTGTAAAAAATATTGCCGTGTAGCAACAGACTTTAAGGTGCCGTGTAGCAACGGGCTTTTAGAGGATTTTGTTGGGTTTTTTTTGGGTTTTGCCCACTAGGTAAATGAGTTTGGGCCGTGTAGCAATAGACTTTTAAGGTGCCGTGTAGCAACGGGCTTTTAGAGGGTTTTGTTGGGGTTTTTTTTGGGTTTTGCCCACTAAGTAAATGAGTTTGGGCCTTTTTGTGGAGATAGTATAATTTTGTGGCCCAATTTTGATAGTAGTGTGATAAGTATTTTTGTGAAAACTTAAGTTAGATAATATGTGGGATATAATGAGTAATATTTGTAAGAGGGCCCAAGATAACTTATGGGCCTTATATGGAAAATATTTGTAGGAGTTCAAGTTGGGTTAATATGGAGAATATTTGGGTAATATATGAGAAATATTTATGTGGGTTCAAAATAGTTTATGGGCTTGTATGAGTATTTTTTAGTGAGTAAGCTAATGAGATTAGGGCCCAAAAATTTATACCTCAACAATGGTACAATCATTGTGATTCTCAATTCAATTGGAAAATCTAAGATTTAATACCTAACAAAATGTGCCTTAGCTTTAGGACCCAAATGGGTCATGTGAGCAATTAAAAACTTGAAAAGGACTACATTGGACAGGAGTGCCTGGGCATGGGCCAGGGCTAGACAATCTTTTTCCTCAACAATAAATGATGATAATTGACTAAAGAAAATGCCCAATGGATCAGATGATGAACAGCCAAGCTGACTTGAATACAAACAGAATAAAATAATTGTAATCTACAAATAAAGGATGATAATGGCATGGTCAAGCACGGATTATGTTCAGTTTAGGCAGTAATCCAACGAACAAAATAATGTTAATGCGTTCTATATATGATCAAATAGATGTATTGATTTGTTCAATCCATAAAGTCTCAAATCTGACTCCCCCGTGTGTCTTTTATTTGAAATTATTTGTATGGAGTGTATCACATTTCTAGAGTAATTTTAATTGTAATAGTCATCCATTTAAAATGGAGAAGATCTTTATCTATAGAAGCTACTATAATGTTTATTGGATACCATTTTTTAAAAATATTATACCATAGGTTCTCCAATTGAATCCGCTCATGTATTTGCATTAATAAATCACTTAGTATTAGTTGTTTTAAGAAAAATAATATATATATTTTTCAAAAAGGAAAATAATGGACTTTCATTACAAAATAGGAGAAACGTGAAGAAAGTAATATTAATGATAATTTTTTTTGTGATTATTATCTATCCATGCAAAACAAGGTTGGTCTATTAAACTCATAGATCAGAGATGATTCTACCTTAGTAATTCACACATAAATACAACCATCTTAATGCTCACTTAGCAAGAAGCCTACAATACTATGCCCAACGAAATAGGAAATACATCTAACCATAACTGATGGGATAAAAACAATAGCTACAATCATTGTGACTCTCAATTCAATTGGAAAATCAAAGGTTCATACATAAGAAATGAACCTAAGGTTTTGGATACAAACGGCTCATATGAGCAATTTAAGTTAATTGGACAGGAGTGCCTATGCATGGGCCAGGGCTAGACACAATGGTCGAGTCAATCGTAGTGGACCCACTGGACATTATGATAGTTTGAAATATCCACTACGCCAAACCCCATTGATTTCTTGTGCAACACGGCTCACGTGGGCCAATGGTGAAGATTCACAGAAGCTTCTCAGTTCTCAATCAGTTGAAAAATTCTATAATTACAACAACTGAGGTCACACGTATTTTCAAAATTATTCATGTAGCGGCCACAATGATTCATGTAAAAATGAGAGGCAATTGCCATATAATAAGATAATTATATAAATAGATGTAAAATTTGATTGTAATTGTAAAATAACTCGAATCGGATTTACTCTAGTAAACGTAAATCACAACCCGTGTTAAATGATTCAAGTGCCAAAATAAACCAAATCACCAAAAAAAATTAAAAACAATAAAATAGAAAAAGACAAAAAGAAATCAAAGTCAACGCACCAAGTCCAACTACCGCCTAACCTTACGTGGACCGTACTGAACACTCTTGGTATACGGTATACCAAAAAAGTAAAACTTTCTTTTTGGATGTACTTTTTGGACAATATTACCCTTTTGACATATCGTAAAAGACCTTGTACTCTTCCATTGTACAACTCAAAGAAGCTCTGGTTGTTCCTAAATTGTACATTTGTACTCTACTAGATTGTAGAGAATATGAGCCTAGACCAAATCATTAACTCCCGGGTCTTATGAATTTTTCTCTCGTGGGTCTTTCTCCCATCAATTCCTAGAATTTTCTGAACGCTTCAACGCGTTTGATGTGGAAAAAAAAGAAAAGAAAAATGAAAATAATGTACAGTTGTGAACCAAAACTTTCAGTACTCAGTCTTCCCTCTTGTCTAAGTTGTCTTCTTCGTTTACTTAGTCATTTCCATTTTCTTCCAGGGAAGATTTCATGTTCTTACACACTGTCTCTGTGTATGAGAGAGAGAGAGAGAGTGTGTGTGTGTGTGTGTGTGTTTTGGCTACTCAATTTTGATCTGAGGAAAAGTACAGCATAGACTTGGGATCAATTTTGATGGTTTTGCTTCATAGGTTTGTAAAGTTACAGACTTTCCTTTCTGGGTCATTGAAATAATCAAGTTTTGATTTTGATTCATTGGTTTTTTTTTTTTTTTGATTAAATTGATTATATGCTTCATGGGTTTTCCATATTAGTTCATATGCTTTGAGGGTTTGTGGAATTGGAACTAGTTGTTTTGTTTAATTTGTATCTAGAATAGGATCAATTAAACAACAATGGCTGGACTGCTGAAAAAGTTGTGGCCAGCAGCTGTGTCTGCAATTCCTGAAAATGATGATGAAGAAATCTTCAATACGGAATACTCTATTGCTATGGAGTACCATGGGTCTCCTGTCACCTATGCTATCCCGCAAATAATACCAGTTAACATTAGCCAAATCCCAATTGCATCTCCAGTTTCTTCAGGCACTTTGTTGAATAATCTCTCACTCCCAATTATCCAACCAATTGTAAAGTCCAAAACTTTAAACCAGAAATCGTCAAAGGTGTCAGTAGATAGGATGGATAGCTCTGGTAAATTAGCTTGTGAGAATGGTTATGAGTCTAAACCCAAGTTATCACATGGAATTGGAAGTTCTGGTACATTGGAAGTACCTGATGATAACAAGGAGGATGGAGGTTTTCAAGATTATATGAATCCAACCAATTGGGAATCAACAGAATCTGGTTTAAGCTCACGGGTGCCTTCCTCTGAGGTTTTTTCTTGCAAAGAGGATGATGGTAATGATGAAACTCCCCACCATGTCAGAAAGCCATCGGTGACTTTTTTTGAACCTGAATCGAGTGAAGGGGTAGTAGTTCATGAAGGAATTGATGAGTCTGAGGAAGGAAGTGTTAGTATGAGGCCTAAGATTGAGAGATTGAAGAAAGGGGTATGCTATCGATGCCATAAGAGAAAACGGTTCGCAGAGAAGGAGGTTTGCATTGTTTGTGGATCTAAGTTTTGTTATGATTGTGTGCTGAGAGCAATGGGGTCAATGCCAGAAGGAAGGAAATGTGTTACTTGCATTGGTTATAGGATTGATGAGAAGAGGCGAGGGACGTTGGGCAAGGGTCCTAGGTTGCTTAAGCGGCTGCTCATTGATTTGGAAGTTAAGAATATAATGAATTCTGAGATGCTATGTGACGTGAATCAGCTGCCACCAGAGCTTGTTTTTGTGAATGGTGAGGCTCTTAGACAAGATCAGCTCTTCGAATTACAAAACTGCAAAAATCCACCCAAAAAACTGAGACCAGGACACTATTGGTATGATAAAGTATCCGGTTTCTGGGGAAAGGTGAGCACCAAAATCTGTTAGTTCAATTTTATTATCTTCTTTTTCTTTTAATTATTATAGTCTTTTCTATTCCGCCATAATGGTATAGTTGTTGTGGTTTGAATGAACAGGAAGGACAAAAGCCTTCCCAGATTATTACCAGCCATCTGGATGTTGGGGGCCACGTCAAGAGAAATGCTAGCAACGGAAACACAAATGTATTGATAAACAACAGGGAGATAACTAAAGAAGAGCTTTGGATGCTAAAGGTTGGTGTGCTCAATTCAGTCGGGTTGTTTTGGATTGTAATGCGCTTTTTAAACATGTAAGATCAACGCTGTTCTTATAAATGTTTACAGTCGGCTGGGGTGCCGTGTGAAGGAAAGCCTCACTTTTGGGTGAGTGACGACGGGACATACCAGGAAGAGGGGCAGAAGAATGAAAAGGGTAAAATATGGGACAAGGTAAGTTTGCATACTGATGCACATTTGCATCCTTGTTTTACCCAGTTCATCTTATTACACTTAAATAATTGTGCAAATGCTCTCTTTACAGACTAGAACAAAGCTATTTTGTGCAGTCTTGTCTCTGCCAGTTCCTCCTCGGTCTGAGAATCCTTCTCAGAAAGAAGTGAATGGAGAAATCCGAGACAACCTTGCACAAAAATCTATTCATAAATTTCTTTTAGTTGGTTATGACAAATCTGGCACAAGTACGATATATAAACAGGTAAAATATTAATGGAAGGAACTAACTTCATCTTAATCTTGTTCTATAATTAGTTTTCATGTGTGATAAATCAAATTTTGATGAACATCTCATAGCTTAGTTCTTTACCCTCAATACTCAACCAATTTTATAATTATGTTGAAATCCTTGTGAAATGTGATGGCAAAGGTTAGATTAGTGTATTGTGGCAGTAATTTATTTCTCTTTGTCAGAGGATTATATGTTACAATAAACTAGTATTAAAACTTATTTCAAGTAACTCTATTTTCTCCCTTATTTCCTGCTATATTATGTTTTATTCATATTCTTTTTATGAATAATTTTCCATCAAAGTCAATTAAATAATGCGGGAAAACATGATGAAACTAACAACTTCTCTAGTGGTCTTCAAAACACTGATACTGAAAACATGGTTATGATACAGATAAACCTTGACATTCGCTTGTGTTGTTAAATGTGTTTTAATTTTTGGTGACGCTGGAAACACTGTTTTTGATTATATTAGGCCAAGATTGTGTATGGTATTCCTTTCTCTGAAGATGAGCGTCAAACTATCAAGTTTTTAATCCAAAGAAATTTATTTGGATATCTCGGAGTTCTTCTTGAGGGACGAGAACGATTTGAAGAAGAAAGTTTGTTTGAGAAGCGGAAAAGATGTGTTGTCGATAAGTCTGGGCCTTCAGGTATGATGAAAGTTGATTCTACTTAGGGTCTGTTTGGATACCGTTTATTGCTGAAAACTAAAAACACTGTAGCAAAATAATTTTTAAATGTGTGAATAGTGCTGTGGGATTCATTTTTAATGAAAGTTTTGTTGAAAAAAGTGGTTTGTGGGTTCCGTAAACAATGCATGGGACCCACTGCCAGACGCTGGACGTAGCTGAAAAAAAATTCAGCTGTATCCAAACGTTCACTTAATTTTCTTTTTTATAGAGCTTATATGCTAATTTTGTTTTTTCAATTGATATATAAGAATTATGTTAAGGATATGTTGAAAATGCATAAAAGTTAGTTTTCATTTTTCAATATGCATAGATAGTATTTTATAGTATGCAACAGTAACTGAATGCTAGTGTGCCCACACACACAACTTGAACAATTTTTTCTTATCTTTGTAAAGTTCTCTAAAAATGTGACACAAGATCCTTGCATTTAGTTATTGAACAGTTCGAGTCAGGTTTTGGGTGATGATGGTGGCAGGGATGATTGGAAAACATTTATATCATTACTTTGTCCTTCATTATGTTCTAGTCTCCAGAGTCTCTACTATGGTCTCTTCTGTGAGATTCTATTCTTTTTTTTTTTCTACAACACAATCAATATCTACAATTATTTTATGAATCTTGTGACTTTGCTGCTGGAGTTTCATTTTTGTCTACTGTGACTAATAAATTATCACTTATCCCAAAAGCTTAAACTATTATAGAGGGTGAATTTAATCACTTAAAATAGATCCATTTTGAGGTCAAGTTTCAGGAAGAAATTCCTGCCCAGTTGTGGTCTGGCATGTTGATGATCCCGAAGCAAATTGGATATTATTTTAATAATCCTCTCATGTATGGACCCAATCTTCCCCTAAGCAGGTTCGAATGCATGGGAGTATTTAATTTTTGAATGGGAGGAAGAGTGGAGACAAGATTTGAACCCACAATCACCTACTCTAATATAATGATGAACTACCTCTTGTCTAAAAGCTTAAGTGTTTGAAGTAAATTTGGGCACATAACCATCATTCTAACAGTGACCATAAAAGCATTTAAGTCCTTCCACATGTTCTTCTAGAGTTTGTCTCACAGAGCTTTTCTAGTTATAAAGAGGAAACAACTTGTTTATTATTAATTATTATTTTTATTTGTGATATTTGTTTTCCCTAATGTTTTTCTTACAATTTCTCCATTTAACAACCTGACTAGTGAGAAATATTTGCATAGCAACATGAATTGGATTCTTTGAATCCCCAATTTAACAGAACCACATCTGACCATCCTGTACTATAGAAGTGAAGTGGTTGATCACTGGACTTTTCTAATTATTCAAAAAGAATAAATCCTTTTTTTCCCCTTCTTCCAACTTGAGAAAGTACAGAGTACATGCCAAGGATGGACTCAAGAATATCTTGAGATAGCTATTTAATTTAATTTCTCTTGGCCATCGGGGAGTAGTTGAACACTTTAGTGATAGTCTAGGATCCAGCAATGGAGAAGTTTGTATCTTAGTAGCATATGTACTTTCCCTCTAGTTAATAACCAGAGGGAAATTGAATACGTCCTGAAAAATTTAAGGGAAATAAAGGTCAAATGCAAAATTTGTGTTTAGAGTACCTTTTACTGCTAAAATTTGAAATTGTAGACTCAAATGACTGCATGTAGCTGACAAATTTCTAATGCCTTTGTTGTGATTTTTATGTGTATAATACTGATCACTAGAAGTTTTCCAAAATAATCTCTCCAAATGGCTAGTTAGTTAAACAGCTCAGGACCAGTTCTATTGTAGCAGATTAGTGCCATGCTCTTTACAAGTACTTTTTATGCTTCCTCTTGGTTCGAAATCCTTTGCTTTCTTGTCATGTGAAGTTGTGGCGTACCTTTTGTTGATCAAATTACATTATTGTATTACCATTAAGATTTACCTTTAGGATGAACGTATTAACATCAGAAATTAGCTTATCTAGATTATAGCCTAAATTTTTATATTCACAACAGGTGATACAATTCAGATTGACAATACAACAATCTATTCGGTTGGGGAAAGAGTGAGAGCTTTCTCAGATTGGCTCCTCCAAGTTTTGCTGTCAGATAATTTGGAAGCCGTATTTCGAGATGCTACTGGTGAATATGCACCATTTATTGAGGAGATGTGGAAGGACACAGCCATTCAAGCAACATACAACCGGAGGAATGAATTACAAATGCTACCCAGAGTAGCTACTTATTTCCTAGATCGGGTGAGATTATTCTCAGTGTTCTCTCTCTCTCTCTCTCTCTCTCACACACACACACACACACACACACACACACACACACATAAAACCTCCAATAAGTGTTTTCTTTTTGTCTTCTTTTTTAATTATTTAAATCCCCTATGATGAGCTCTTGATGACCAATCTTCACAATTATAGTTTGTTTCACAGTGATAAGTAGAATAACAGTATAAATTCTGTTGCTACTTTTAAAAGGGCATCATCCTTCAGCTTTTAGATGGAGCAGCTGCATCAGTAATCTTGCAGTGTGCTAATTCTTGCCAGCCATTCTTGATTGTTTCAATGGTCATTAATGTTTTCTTGTATCCCTTGTTCCTATTATTGGGTATGAATCATGTGTTTCAATTGTATTGTACTTCATAAGTTCTGCAATTCTAGCAGAATTTTTGGGGAAAGGGGAGAGGGAGTGGTGTGGTGTTTGGGTTTTCTTGTTGGTTTGAAATGAAAAATAGAGGGGATACTTCATAAGCTGAGCTTGAAAGCATTAGTTCTGATTTTTTGTTAAAAACTTGAAAGCATTGATTGTATTTCTCTCTTTGTACACCACCGGTGTACTAGGTTTGTTTTATTTCTAATAAAAATTTTCGTTACTTATCAAAAAATAAAAACTTGAACGAGGCACCCAGTTTGACTGAATTTATCCAGTCATATTTATAATTAGAAGTCCAGGTTATGTTAATCCAATCAATGCAAGAAACTCTTCTTAGTTTCAGAAGCTTAGATTTATACAGTTAACAGTGTTGTAGTGGTCATTTTACTAGTGACTATGCACTTTAGATTGTGTGCATTTTGATGGGAAAATGGCAAGTGCATCAGCTATGATTACTAAGAAAATATTTTGTAATTATTCTTTTTCTAAACATGTATTCCAAATGCAGGCTGTCGAGATTTCTAGGACAGATTACGAACCCTCTGACATGGACATCTTGTATGCTGACGGGATTACCTCATCCAATAGCCTTACTTGCATGGAATTTTCATTTCCGAAGTCAACACAAGATGATTCACTGGATCCTTTTTATCAGCATGATAGTTCACTGAGGTCAGTTCTCCCTCTTTTTTTCATTGATTATTTCATGAACAAAAACACCTTGATCCTTATCAAGATTGATCAACTTGGTAAAAATTTCTTCATGACTGTTAACCATATTTCTGTTAAAAATGTGGGCAATGCAGTTTTAGTCAGTTTCAACCAAGAACTAGTCATCAACGATAGAATCTAAGACATGGTCAATGTTGAAACTTCTTAAGTACTGGAAGATATATTTTTTTGTGCCCGTTTGGTACAGTTTGCTTTTCAGCCTTTTGAAAATGGGTATATTTGAAAGAGCTGTACCTAGACAGGGACAAATCTTTGTGATTTGTTCTGCCAATGCAGGGGAATCCATAACAATGAAAATTCTGTTCTTTCTTGTAAGGATGCTACTTGATCCATAACTCAAGGTTAAACTCAAGGAACCGCAACTTTGGCCTTCCATATCATGATCTTCATATTAGCTTATCCTTGCCCATTCTTTCTCATAGTTATTGAAATAAAAAGCACTAGATTTCATCTCAAATACTTAGCTTCATTGGTGGTCGAATGTAGTAAAAGGAAATCTCTTTCAATTTTAGTTTCTTTTGTATTAGTTCATTTTTTTTTTTGTTAACCAGAAACTCAGAGGAAATTATTGGAAATCAGATATCAATTAATTTTCCCACTAAATCATGTATGTTTGAGTTGCATAGAGAGTGGGATACCCAGTGCTTTATTTTCTTACAAAGTGCCATGTTTTGCCTATTCCTAAAGGTGTTGAATAATTAGAGTGCATTTCCAGGTTCCAACTAATTAGAGTGCATCCAAGAAGCCTAGGAGAACACTGCAAGTGGTTGGACATGTTTGAAGACACTGATATTGTCCTATTTTGTGTTTCCATGACTGACTATGATGAATATTCTGCCGACTGTAATGGAGTTCTAACCAACAAAATGTTGGCAAGCAAGCATCTCTTTGAAAGCATGGTCACTCATCCAACATTTGAGAACAAGAACTTCCTGTTGATTCTCAATAAGTTTGACCTGCTTGAGGAAAAGATTGAACAGGTTCCTCTCTCACAATGTGAATGGTTTTGTGACTTTAAGCCTATTGTCAGCCAGAATCGTCACAACAGCACTAATCCCTCGTTGGCTCAACGTGCTTTCCACTATATGGGAATGAAGTTCAAGACACTTTACAGTTCTCTTACAGATAAGAAGTTGTTTGTTTCACCAGTAACGGGGTTGGAAAATGACACGGTGGATGAAGCTCTTAGGTATGCAAGGGAGATTATCATGTGGCATCAGGAAGGAGAAGAGCCCTACTTTAATAACGAGTTGTCTTCTACTGACATTGAGGCAAGCTCCACTACATGATTTTTTGCTCTAAAATTACTTGTTAGTCCTTATTCTACTAGCATTGTTTCACAAAATTTTGTACATACACACACGAAACATGTATAGAACAGAATAATTAAGACTCTGTTTAGATATTTTTGAAGTATGAAAGTTATATTTTTTAGGACTCTGCAGATTTAACAATAAAAAAAAAAGAAAAAAAGAAAGAGTATTTGTTCTTATGCGTCATTACTCTTTAAAGTTGATTCTTTGATATTTTTGCTTGGTCATTGGTATCTGTGGGATATTCAATTTGGCCACATGCATTATTTTCTATAATTCTATTCTATCTTAATATATTCTTGGTTACTTTTTTAAGAGAGTGAAAACAAGAGGAATGGAAAATGAGAGAGAGAGAAGAAAAAGGGTGAATGTGTGTACTTGGTTGGAGAGATGGAAAATAGGAGAGAGAATTGTTTTCTCCCCAAGCCCACTTCTTGTGAAGAGGGAGTTTTTTCTCCAAATTAGGGAGAAAGTGGGTTAATATGAGGAATTACCCATTTGTCCCTCCCCTAGTTTCTTTTTTCCATTTTCAAGCTTTAAACGTTCATAAGTTTTTTTAGTGTATTTTTTTCTTATAAACTATTAAAAAAAAATTATGCAATAAGAGTATAAGAGTAAATTTATACAAAAATCATTTTCGATTTTTTCATTTTTCTTCTCAATCAAACAAAAGAGTTTCCTACTCATCCACTTTTCCACTCCTAACCAAATGCACATAAGGGAAAATTAAAATATTTTCTATCTCCTTACTTTTCCATCTCCACTATTTTCTATTTTTCTACTTTTACATACCCCTACCTAATAAATGATGTATCATTTGTTATTACTTCTATTATTGTTAATTTACGTCTTTTTTATGTATTTTGCTCCCCTTGACTTAAAGCAACTCACAATTCCTCACTATTGCATTGATTGTTCTTTTTTGCACAATTGCACATGATCAAACCATTTCAACCAACTCTCTCTCATCTTTTTTCTCAATAATAATGATAAAATGGTTTGTACACATCTTAAAAATTGAAACAAATTCTCGGGTACCAGAAAATCAATGATTTCATAAAAAGTAATACATTCTACATTGCCAAAGCAGAAACTTGTGAACAAAATCTACACCATGAGTACAAACAAACCAAAACAAGATCATTCAAATTCCACGAAACAAAAAGCTTGTGGATTAATATTTAATTCCAAATCTTGTTTCTTCTCTTCCTTTGCTAGCAGCTCTCATTGATATACCACACTTAATTATCAGCTTCACCAGCGTACAAACAGGTCCATAAGCAAACAGACCGTGGTTTCTGACATGTTAGCATTTTTTTTTTCTCTCTGAACCATTCTGCTCCCCTTGGTAACAGCTTCCTTTTCTTCTTCAACTTCTTTGGCTTTTGAAAAGAGTGGCTTCCGGGTCTTAAGTCTTAATCTTTAACCTTCTCTTAAGGCTTTTCGGAGGGTCTCTGAGCTCCGCTTTCAGGCTAGTGGTACCCTTGGCCTTACCCAACTGTTCCTTGGGACGTGAGAGAACATGTGAGTTCTTTTTTTTGTTCTTAAAAAAAAAATCCCCTATCCACGTTTCTACCACTGCAGCCATTCTAGCTAGCTAGTACTCAATCTCCTACGCAGAGATCAATTTTTTAATTTATTTATGTAATAGGTTTTTCTTTTTCTTTTTATGGTGGATGATTCTGTGAAGCAAGGCAGTTGGGTTTATATAGAATGTTAAAGAGAAAGAGGTTGTGGTTTTCTTTTCTTTCTTTTTTTTTTTTTTTTTTGTCTTTTTTTGGAGCAAATGGTTCGCTTGTTTTTTATATGTAAACCAGGCATGAAAATGTACAATTGTGACTCTTAAGGCTTCCTTCTATCTACTGCTGGATAAATAATTTTTATGATTCCAAAGCGAATTGTTTAAAAAAAAACAAAAAAAAAAAAAAAAACAAAATAGACTATGAATAGGGAATTGATGATTGAGCCATGTCATTTCTCTGTTTAAAAATCAATCAATAATAGTGTCTTGAATTTGGTTCTTTGGCCTATATAATTTCACTAATTTGCTTCACTTACCATGTGATGTAAGGCGATGAAAATCAGTCGATAATTGTGTCCAGACTTTTGTTCTTTGGCCTATATAGTTTGCCCCACTTAAAAATTTGATGGATGGTGATGATATCATGATCCTCTACTTTTTCTACTTGAATTCTAAGTTTCGCAAAATCCAAAAGTAGTCTCCACGCGTTTATTTTCTCAGGGTCAGGAACTAACCAGGAATTTGTGTCTGCCTTAATTTCTTTTTTTTTTTAATTATTCATTTCTAGATGTGTAAGTTACAATAATTTATCAGTTAGTAATATGAGCACTTCAGTTTATCCAATAATAGGAGAAGAAAGGTATGTCTCTGAGTCAAATTAATAACAACTTGCTTCTTCCATTGCTGAGTGGGACCCACCAACTCTAAAGTCAAGACAAGGACCGCGCTTCTTCGAAAATGCATGGAAAAAGGAGACCTGAATTTACTTGTGGCTTTGAAATACAAGCCATATTCCATGTTACATAAACTTTCCAGCTAAGAATTTTTGTCGTCACCGTTCAAAGACTTTAGATGAGGAAAAATCAACCTTCCCTTCCCCACAACCCTCTCCCTTGAGGGAAAAAAAAAAAAAAAAATCTGCAGTTGTAGAAAATAAGCAGACATGGCAGACAGTGTTGTGACTTTCTTGTTGCAGAACCTGACTCAGTTGCTCACGTAAGAATCAAAATTGCTAGGTGGAGTAGAGGATCAAGTCAAATTGCTTAAGAACGAGCTGTCTCTGATCAACGTCTTCCTCCAAAATACTGAAGGGAAACGACATGACAAGTTGGTGAAGGAGGTAGTGAGCCAAATCAGGGACGTAGCCTATGAGGCTGAGGATGTTATTGATACATTCATCACAACTGTGACAAAGCACAGAAGAAGAAGAAGCAAGCTGAGGAAGTTAATCCATTCCTGTGACCGAGCAATCGCATTTCATGAGGTTGCAAGCAAGATAGAGAGCATCAAGAATATCATCAAGGAAATTTATGAAAATAGGAGCAAGTACGGCATAGAAATAGCTGAATCGTCTGGAGGAGATGCAGAAGTGGAGGAGATACTGCACCGGCGCAGGAGATATGTAGAGGAAGATCAAGTGGTGGGCTTCGATCATGACACAGGGCTATTGTTGAAGCGGCTTACTGAAGGGAGTTCACAACGTGATGTTGTTTCAATCATTGGCATGGGTGGCTTAGGTAAGACCACTCTTGCTAGGAAGATCTACAACAACAATCATGTCAAGAATTACTTTGACTTCCTTGGGTGGGTTTATGTATCTCAAGAATATAGAATCAGAGATCTGTTGCTTGAAATGTTGAAGGATTTGATACCAGTGCCAAGAGTGGTGTTAAGAGCCGAATTGAAAGAGGAATTAGTCCACGATTTGGAAGCTATGTATCGTTCAAATGATAAATTGAAAGGGACAATGAAAGTGAAGTTGGAAGTCAGTATCAATGAAATGAATGATGAAGAATTCAGAAAGGCATGGCTTGGGTTCTTGGAATGCATACTAGACCATGACTTGAAAAAGTTATTGTCAGGTTACGTGCAAGATTTTTACCGCAAGAATGGTGTACGATTGCAAGATATGTCTGACAATGAATTAAAAAGTTTGCTGCTTGAATGCTTGAAAAATAAGAGATACCTCCTTGTCATGGACGACATCTGGAAAACTGAAGTATGGAATGAGGTAAGTTCAGCATTTCTTGATAACTTGAATGGAAGTAGAATATTGATCACTAGCCGAATAAAAGAAGTGGCAGTACATGCAAGTAGTCTTAATAGTACTCATATTCCCCCTTATGAAATTCCATTTCTTAAGGAAGATAAAAGTTGGGAACTCTTCACTAAGAAGGTGTTCCGAGGAGCTAAATGTCCTCCAGAACTTGAAACTCTAGGGAGACAAATTGTGAAAAGTTGTCATGGTCTACCACTTGCTATTGTGGTATTGGGGGGTCTTTTGGCGAATAAGGAGAAAACTCATCGAACATGGTCAAAATTGATTGGCCATGTCAATTGGTATCTGGGTCAGGATACATCATCTTGTAGAGACATATTGGCTCTAAGCTACGACTACTTACCTCGACGCTTGAAACCATGTTTTCTATATCTTGGTATCTACCCTGAAGACTTTGAGATACCTATGAGGCAACTAATCCGACTTTGGATAGCTGAGGGATTCATCCAACAAACTAGAAACAGAAATATGGAGGATGTTGCTGAAGACTACTTGGAGGAACTCATTGATCGAAGCTTGATTCAAGTGGCAACAAAAAGGTTAGATGGAGGTGTCAAAACATGTCGTATACATGATCTTCTTCGGGACCTTTGTATATCAGAGAGCGCTGAAGAGAAGTTTCTTGAGGTTCACTTGGATGTTAAACTTTCACCCATGTGCAAATCTCGTAGAATTTCCATCCATTATGCCAATTATCTAGACATTTCTTCCAACCCTTGTGAGCCTTCAAATTGTCGTTCTTTAATAAGCTTTGGGGGGGTTGACACGCTAGAGATTCCTCTTGATAAAAGCTATTTGAAACGGCTATGCAAAAGTAACAAGTTGGTTCGGGTGGTAGAGCTCATGAATATGGGCATTTGTTGCTTAATCCCCAATGAGATTGAAAACCTGATCCTTTTGAGGTACTTGAGCATTCAATCTTGTAGGCTTCATGTGATTCCAGATTCCATATGCAACCTTTGGAATCTAGAGATGTTGGACATGAGAAATTCTACAATAAAATCAAAATTCTTGCCCAAGGGGATATGGAAGTTACAAAAATTGAGGCATTTGTACCTAAATGGGTCTACATGCCTACCTAGAACTGATAATAGAGTGGGTTTACCCAATCTTCAGGTCCTTACTGGTATAGTTATAAATCAAGTCATTGAAAGTCTCTTTTCCAAGGACAAATTTCCTAGTGTTAGAAAATTAGGATTGTATTCTTTAGGATTGACGGATTCCACAAAGTCAGGGCTTTTGTCAAGCCTCCTTCCCTTGCGTCGTCTACAAACTTTGAAAACTTATAGACTTAGTGAGTTTTCAAGACCAATTTCAGTCGAGTTAACCCTCACGAAGATAACCATAGTATGCACAAGCTTATCTTCAGGCGTCATGAGGGTGTTGAGTAGCCTTACCAACCTTCGAGTACTCAAACTAGTAGGAACTATCAATGAAGGAGTCAGTAAGATGACTGTGAATTGCGATGAAAATAGTTTTCATCAACTCGAAGTCTTTAAAATGGCAAACGTAGATGTTTCAGAATGGACTATGGGGAAAGGTGCAATGCCAAGCCTTCAACGTTTGGTCATCGAGCGATGTGAGTTTTCTGAGATGCCCCTCAACAAACTATGGCGCTTAACTGCTTTGCAGGATGTGGAAGTTTTACATCCCTCTCCAAAATTGGCAATGATGCTTAAACGATTGCAGATGAGGGATGGATGTAAGCTCTATGTCTATCCACCTCTGGACCCAAGTACTAACTGAGAAAAATTTGATGGCTTCTTCTGCTGTGCTATGTTTTGGTCCTCTGTTTGCTTGGGTCTTGATGGTATGATATCTGTACTTGTTATTTACATTTTTTTTTTCTAATTCTGTAATTAACTAATAATCCTAGCTTTTAAGCCTTCATTGCTTTTTTTTTTTTTTCAAAAGCCTTTCCAATAATTTATTATATTTATGGTGATAAATCCATTTTGGTTTGGAAGAAAGTATTGTGATAATTTATTATATTTGTGATGATAAATCCATTTAATAGTGCGTGTTTGGGTTCAACTATATTATATTAATTTCTTAATTTTTTTTTTCTGTATATAAGACTTCCACTCATTTTTTTAAAGATTTTTTTTTTACAAGAGGGATTTGAATGCAGATTCTCTGCATGAGAGTGAATAGTATTACTAAGCCACAATACTCTTAGCGGAACTTCCCATTACACACACACATATATATATACACTAAACAATCTCTCCTCGTGCAAATTTTTAAATTGATATTCTAAATTTAAGTTCAATGACTAGACATCCTTATTCTGTTCTGAAAAAATGAACATTGAATATAATATCTTGATGTTAGTTTTGTCTTCAAGATTATTCTTCAAAGATATCAAGGAAAGGAAATGCAAGGCATTGACGAATTTGTCATTTTTTTTTACAGTGAATTCTGCTTGTGATTGTACTCAAAACAAGTAATTATCGGTTTATCACATGAGTTTAGAATAAAATTTTAGTCGAATGGTGGAATCAATCAAGTTACCATGCCATTATGTTATTTTATTGATAGATATTATTGCACTATTTTCTTAGTTCTTTTTTTTTTTTCTTTTCCCAATGCTTAATAATCTTTTTTCTTTTGTTGTTCTATATTTCAATGCAATCATTTCAGAATATGTGAACCAAGCATGAAAATGTACAATTGTAACTCACCAGGCTTTTTTCTATCTGCTCCTGGTTAAACAATTTGTGTACCAAGCAGTTAATTATGTTGTATGATTTCAAGAAGATTATAATTTGGGAAATGAAAACTGAGCTACGTCATTGTTGTATTAGGAGATGAAATAGGAATGGAATTTGAATTTCCATAAGTACACAATCTGTCCACGGGAAACATCTTAACACACACTCACTCACTGCAGACAGGAGAAAAATCAAATATCTCATGCAGAAGAGTTGTTGAACGTAAGTCAATAGTTGTGTCCTTACTATATATTTGAAAGTGATGATCACTTTTCCGAGGATGTTAGGGCATGTTTCACTTTCACATGCATGCCGAAATATAATAGGGATGTAATCACGAACCTTTATAGATGACCTTATATTTAGGCTCTCAAGCTTTGCTCAATTTAAGTTGTTTTCCCATTGTTGTTTACTGGGCCACTTCTCATCTTAGTTCTGGCTTAAGAACTAAAAATCTGCCTATGGTGTATATTTGTTAAATATAAGCAGGCTGAAATATTAGAAGTTGGATTGAACAAGAATCCAATTATGAAAGTGAGAAAAAATTTTTGCGTTCATTTGCTTAAGCGAGTATTAAGCAAACGTCAAGCAAGGCTCTGTGGTTCTTTTTCTGAAGTTCGCTTGAGAAAGTATCAGGCGAGTGTCTTTGTGGCTCTTTGTCTATAGTTGGCTCGACCGAGGTGCGAAGTAAGTGTCAAACGAAAAGCCTTTAGGTTTCCAATGGAAAAAATTTTATATTTCTAGATATGGAGGGAGTTTGTTGTAAACTTGTAAAATCTTACTATTTCCTCTGGTGTATAGCTTCAAAAAGAAAATACACAGCAGGAAGAAATGATTAGAAGAAAGAAAGAAAAGGTTAAAAATGATGTCGTCTAGAATTAGTAATGTCACGGTGCTTGTATTACTCTGTAATTAGAACATGTGTAGTTATATTATTGGTGTATTAGAATTTCTGTCGGTTAGTTTTAGCTTTACTTTCCCGCTCTAATAGGATTAGTCTATATAATAGAGCTTTGTAATTATCCTCTTAAGCTTTCCCATTTTTCTGTTTTGATCGATAAGATTCCAATTCAGTTAGAACTTAGAAGGTGCTCTCTCTGTTTTTGTTATGGTATCAGAGCTCTAAAGCTCATCAATGGCTTCCAACGCAAACGCAAACTCCGGAATTCCAATTCCTTCCTCAAACACCTCTAGCCATAGAGTTCCTTCACAAACCACTACTTCATCTTCTAAAATGAATGATGAAAACTCAAATCCCTCAAGTCCTTATTTTCTCCCACTTGCTGATAATCCAAGAACTGTTATTGTTTCTCAGCCTTTGCTTGGTACTGAGAATTATCCAAGTTGGTCTAGGGTTGTGTTTCTTTCATTGAGTGAAAGAAACAAGTTCGGATTTGTTAATGGTTAAATCCCTATGCCAGATCCTTCCTCTCCTTTGTTCAATGCCTGGAAAAGATCCAATACAACAATTTTTTCTTGGCTGACCAATTCGTTGAGCAAGGAAATTGCAGCTAGTGTTGTTAAGTTTTTAGACCACTTAACACAACCGGGTTAACCTAGTTAATTAGCCAAGTGATTAACTTAGTCAAATTATGCAAATCTAGGTTATCACAATCAAACAATCATATCAAGTATAAAGTAGCGAAAAAGTAAATAACACAATGATATGATGACCCAGGAAACCACATCGGTAAAAACCTGGGGAGGATTTGACCTAGCTATCCTCAAGGTAAACTTGAATCCACTATATGAAAGAATCGTAGTTCATACAATAAGACTTACAAGCCCCTACACTCGACTTCTTATTGCTACCCACCAGTAGAACTAACTGACATGACCACGTGCAAATTTCGAATCCACGGACTCCTTCTTTCTTAGATTCACCACCAGATACAAGCACACCTACTTGTGTTTCTTTAAGTTTCAATGGCAGCAACTGAGTTGATCATCAAGGTGTAGATAAGATCTCCTCCTTGAAAACCCTAAGTTTTGTGCAAAAGAAAGCTCATCTAGATCTCACAAGAGATTTACACAAAACAGCAATATGAGCAACATGAGCAACCCTCAAGCAACCAAGACTTTAGAGAGGTTTGGGTACAAAACCCTAAAACCAAAAGAGGCACAAGAGGCACTCTAATCTCTCTCTCTTCAGTCTAAAAAACGTGGCTTAGGGTTTCCTTTATATAGTGGGAGAAGTAGATCTGAAACCCTAATCCTTAATGGGCTTAAGCTGCTGTTTGAGCCGACTTAAAATTCTGCATATATGATTTTCGATTGATCGAGCCTGTTCTTCGATCGATTGAACCAGGCAGAATATGAAGTCTTCTTCTTGCAGCTTGTATGTTCTTGAATCTTGACTTGAATCACCTTGAGCATTGTCTAATAAAACCTATAGACTCTAAGATCTATATCTAGACAAGTTTGTATTCACGATTTGCCAATTGTTCTAAACATTTAGAACCTAACAAGTGTGATATACATCAACACAGCCAGGGATCTTTAGATTGACATGAGAGGTAGGTTTACACAAGGGAATGTACCAAGACCGTTTGAGCTTCCAAAAGAAATTGCTCGTTTTTCACAAAGCCAACTCTCTGTAAGTTCTTACTTCACAAAATTCAAGATTCTTTGGGATGAATTTGTGAATTATCAGTCTTTTCCTTCTTGTACTTGTGGTTGCACTTGTGGTTCTCAACAACTCAGTTAGATGCTCAACAAAAGGATCATGTTTTCCATTTTCTTATGGGACTAAATGAAAGTTATGGAAGTGTTAAAACTCAGATTTTGTTGATTGAGCCCCTTCCCTCTATTAGTAAAATATATTCTTTGATTTTGCAAGAAAAGAAAAGAATGCAAATTGGCCAAAATACTGGAATGATTGTTGAGCCAACAGCCTTGTATGTCAATAATCCTAATCATCCTAAGGGTTATCAAGGTGATGGTGGAAATTAGAATTATCAAGGAGGAAATCATGCTCATCAAGGTGGAAAAGGGGGAAATTCTAAGAAAGAAAGACCTATTTGTACATACGTGGAATTGTGGGTCATATTGTTGACAAATGCTACAAGTTGCATGGTTATCCACCTTGTTACAAACCAAAAGGAAAACCATTAGCTAATCAAGTTTCTACTAATGTAACTTTTGGGAATCCTGTGTCTACCAGTGGATGTTTTGGGAATTTTAGTTCTCAAGCTACTTCTCCCAACTTGACTTATATGATGAGTTACTCACCACAATTTAGTAGCCCACAGTCACAGTTCAATGGTGCACAACCCCATTTCAATGGATCAAAACCTCATCTCAGTATGCCACAGCCACAATTTGGTGTTCCTCAATGCCCAATTTCACAATCACAGTGTGAACATCTGTTATATTTTCTCACTTCTCAGTCCTATAAAGATACCTCTGTTGGTCATCAAGCTGCTAACTATCATGAGTCCTCTCAATGCCTTAGGTGCCTCTACTTCATAGGCTCAATATCCTAGCAACTTTTCTAGTAACACCTTTTAGTACCCTCCAGATTTTTTTTTTTTTTTTGATGAACATTACCCTCCAGATATGTCTCATTACATTTTCTCTGCACATATAATTGATAGAAAAGCCTACAAATCCTCAGATTGGATCATAGACATTGGTGCTACGTACCACATGGTTCACTTAGTGTCCCTTTTAACCACCATCACATCCACTATAAACACCTTTGTATATTTGCCAAATGGAGAAATGGCTCTAGTTGCTCATATAGGAACTGTTCAAATATCAGAAACCTTGACTTTATATGGTGTTTTGTGTGTTCCATCTTCTTGTTTCAATGTCATTTCTGTTACTTAGTTAACCAAAGTCACCTTTTGTTGTCTCATTTTTCTTGGATCCTTTTGTTTCATCTAGGACCTTGTTCATTGGAACATGATTGGTCTAGGTGAGGAATCAAAAGGGCTCTACTTGCTACAGCCAAGTCCATCTGTGTAGACACTCAATTTTGTACCCATAATTTAACCTTGGGTGATGACTAAAATAATCATTCTAAGTACCCAAAAATCATGATTGCATTTCATGCATTAAGTCATTAATCACATATCATAAAAATGATCTTAAGATTTTAACAATCGTGATGATATGCTCGGTTTCCAAAGCAAACCGTCAGATTGAAAGATATTACAAGATCAAGTTTTCACGGTCTACATGCATTCACTTGGGTGAAGCTGATCACGCATAATTAATTGACATTAATTTTGGATTGGTTGACAATTAAAATTAATTAAATAAATTTCTGTGATCATTTGTTGATTTTGATTAAAATTAGTTTGGTTGCATGGGAATAAAATGAATAATCTAATAATGTTGAACTTGGATTGATAATTAAGTTTTTAGGGTAAATATCACTGAGATAATAATTTTTTAGGATTTAATTATCAAATTAAAATGGATTTTATCAGGTATACAGTCCAAAACATGTTCAAGTACAATTCCCGATTCAAAAAAATGCCCAAAAAAGAGTCTAAAATGTACAAGTAGGCAAAACTGGATGAAGCACTCAGGAGCGCCAATTGGCACTTCAATAGTGCTGATTGGCACTTCAATAGTGCCGATTGGCACTTTTGAAGTGCCAATAAGTAGTTGAGAAGTGCTGATTGGCACGGATTAAAAAGTTGGCCTAGATACGTTTTGCTTAGGTCAAAAATCATCAAATTCAATTTTTTAGGGACAATATCTAACCCAATTCTTAGGGATAATATCTAACCCAATTCGTCTCTGCTGACTTCTAAGGCAACCCTAGCTTAATTTTTAAGATTTTCTGTTTTGTTAAGTGATAATTCTTTAGGACTTAGAGAGATTCACTCTCTTTGACTCTAAAGAAATTTCCCCTGTAGAATTCGTTCATGTAATTGATGCAGGTATTGCTTTTACTTTTTTTTTTTTTTTTTTTTTTATTAACATGCATGTTTGAATGTTTATTCTTTTATTAGCATGTGTATCTAACTATGCTTTACATGTTAACATGTGAATATCAATCTCTGGTATGATTTTTCTTTTAAGTCTTTGTTCCATGATTAAAATACAATGATTGTTTGATTCACATGTTTGATCATATAGATTTAGGGTATTCATGATATAACCTTAGATCTATGTTAGTTGTTATTAAATGCTTTAGATCTGAATCCTTTCTTTATGTTGGGTTAAGATAGCTTGACCCTGGTTAATTAATTTAATTACCCAAGTTGATTAATTAGGTTCAATTGCATGCAAATCTGAAGGCATCAACAAATCACCAATTAAACTAAATGCAACGGAAAATAAATTGACACAGCGATTTGTTGACAAACGGGGAAAACCTATTGCAAGACAAAAACTCTACTGGGTGATTTTAAGGTCACCATTCCCAATAATCCACTAATCAACAATTAAGCAGTTACAAATATAAGGAATCTTACCAACTACCCTGGCCTATATCGAAATACCAACCTACAGTTAAACCTTTACTCCAATACCTAATTGGACTTGATCTTGTAGTAGCCTTCTTTCCTTAATGCACAAATCTCCAATCTATGACGAACCATTTGCATAGATTGGAGAAATATATAAGAACTTATTTCCTTGGACTTTGCCGAGGACGATTTTTTTTAGTTTAAATTAGTTTATCTTCCTTTTCTTGTCACCTAAATCCATTTTACTTGTTGTCCAACTCATTAAAGCCCAGTTTTCCAACCCACTCTCTACAAATTCATTGTATTGGGCCTTTTGGGCCTAAGTTCATCCATCACTTAAGCTAGGGACCCAAATTGCGTCCTTACAATAAGGAAATAAATTTATGCAATGACAACACTTTTAGTCATGGAATAAGCCAATACAAATGTTATGAGAAAAATCATAACTTAACAATCTCCCCATTTTGCTATTCCGTGACAAAACATCCTAAAACAGACTCTAGACTTAAACATGAGTTTGAGAATAGTGGTAAAACTCACTCACACCTAAATCTAGAAGTAGTGATGAACTTGGAACATATATATCTGTAATCTGAAACATTTGCACAAAACACATTAGACTCTCAAGGTAAAGCAAGTAATAAAAGGACAAGTATAATGTAACAAGTATAATGGGACGGTTGGCGGCGAAAGGAGGAGGAGTACGGTCCTTGCCTTGAGGCTGTTAAGGCTGGGCCGTAGGACGAGTGCCGGGCAGGAACCAGTCAACGGTCATTTTTCGCTTGGTCACCATATCTGCATCTTGATTGACCTCAATTGCTTTTAGCTCGCCTATTCGGACTTGAGCTTCAGGCCCTTCGACAGGTACGTGGACCTTACGGCTTTGAGACACGCATTCAGCTGATTCGTCTCTCACCGGTGCAAGATCCTCCGTGGTAGTGTATTTGGGGCCGAGGTTCCAAGCTTCACCAACTGTTAAGGAGGACCGAAGAAAGTTGGTGTGCCGGACGTCAATGTATAACAGAAGTGGGCTGTCCACCAGTAAAGCTTGGCTAAATGACTGCCAGGTGGAGTACACGGGGTCGTAGCCGAGTATTAGATGGGATGCTCGGAGCTGCCCATCCTCGTGCACAAAGATCTCTGACCCAAGTACAAAATTGAGATCCCTCACGTGCACGACTCTAAGATCCGGTTTAATTCTTCTTCCTTCTGCAAAAAAATCAATAAAAGAACTGGTCAGTACATATTTGAGTAAATCGAGCAAAAGTGTCAGATTTAAAACAAGTAAAAGTACTTGGTACCAACCAACATCACACGGTGATAGCGGGTAGGAGAGTTCATCAGCAAGCCAATTGCCGCTCACACGAATGAATTCTCCCACCGAGTTTCTGTTGGAATCAGGTAGGTATGATATAAGCCGTACCCGCATATCCCTAGTTTTTAAATAGTAATCGGACTTAATGTTGCCGCACAAGCTATACATAAAATTGATGTCATGGCGGTTTAGTTGTAGCCCAAATATTTGGTTTAGTCTACTAACGCAACTCACCACTCAGTAAAAATTGGGGGGTAGTTGGTCGGGGCACGGGCCATAAAACCTAAGGGTACCTATAATGAGAGGGTCCACGGGAAACCTAACCTCACCCTCTAGAATAGCCATCAAAGGGGAAAATGCTACATTTGAACCAGCACGCCTCTAGAGGGTGATATTGCCTTCGTGACAGTAGGCGATATCAACATCCTCAGGAACGCCATAGGCCGCCCTGAAAGCAGCCAAAGGCGCTTAAGGAGCAAGGAGGTAGGAGTAACCCATTCATAAAAATCTAAGAGTGAAGGAAAATAGAAAGGAGAGGAAAGAGTAAAGAAGACTTACTGAAGGCTCTAGGAAATGATGATCTGGGCTGGAGAGTTTACGCACAGGAAAAATATGCTCAAGAAATGTGCTCAGCAGAGAGAAAACTGAAGAAGAGAGGATGTAAAAAGTAGTGTGGGAAGTCAAGAGGAGGTATTTATAGGGATAAAAGCATTTAATGAGGAAGAGGCGGGAAAACTCTTTTGATCCCTTTAGG
The DNA here is from genome assembly GCA_963669245.1 of Quercus cerris. Classification (NCBI taxonomy): domain Eukaryota; kingdom Viridiplantae; phylum Streptophyta; class Magnoliopsida; order Fagales; family Fagaceae; genus Quercus; species Quercus cerris. The sequence continues at coordinate 40,813,257 of OY770013.1, read as the reverse complement.
TTACCCCCACACACATGGGCTCGGTTCACAAACCGTCAAATGGTTTGCGAACTGACAGGTTATAATTGTTGATGAATGTGACAGCTTGGCACAATGCTCCTTTTAAGAAAGCATTAATGGACATCCTGTTTGCTTAACAACCAACAATTGGGGTTCTCAATGGATCACTATCGCTGTTCAGATTATCCTTGATTCGTTCTTAGTAGTCGGGCACGAATCAAGGGAGGGCTATTGTACGGGGTGGGCCCCAGGCCTCACAGGTCTCGGGCCCAAGCCTCGCGGCACATTATGTGACCCTATCCCCATTCTTGGACCTTTAGCCTCTACCCAGACACGTCAGGGCCTAATTTGGGCCCAAGAGCTAAAATAAGACCACGCTAGCTTAAGTACCCCAAGCAAACCTCTCCCGATCATCTCTAACTTGGTCAGAAGCGTCATTGCTCGGAGACGCCCTATACTCGGCTGCCCGGTAGTGCCTTTGAGAATGTCGTTGCTGAGCAAGCTTCCGGAGGTGGGAATCAGTTGCAATGTCATTACCACCTTTCCCGACGGAACATCCACTTTAGGATGATGGAATTAGACCCCCATTCGCACTAGTAAGGGGGGTAATCATAACACCTCCACTTATCTTAGCCTATAAATAGGAGAAGAGAATGAGGAACAGGGGTTGGAAATTCTGGAGATAACATTGAGAGAAAAGAGCAATCATTCTAAGAGAGAAAGGGAGCGATTCTCTGAGGTAAAGAGAAGGATTTGAGGAAATAGGAGTGTACTTGGCTCTCCGAGTATAGGACCACCCATAGTAGGAAAACCAAAGCTCACAATACAAATAGATTGTGAGCCCAAGTAAAGGTTGAGCCCAACAGCCATATTTTGGGTACGCACAACATATATATATATATATATATATATATATATATATATATATATATATATATATATATATATATATATCTATCACCTGTCATGACACATGACATTTGACAGTTACAATCCTAGATGTGTCTCTATGAAAGACAAAATGGTCTATTTGAATACTGCTTATTTTGCTGAAAACTAAAAACTTATTGCTGAAAATACTGTAGCAAAATAATTTATAAGCTACCTGATTTTTTAGGCTGAAAGTATTGTAGCTTCAGCTGAATAGTAACGTGAACAGTACAAAATAATTCATCTGCGTTTTTCATCTTTTTGTGGGGTTCGTGAACAGTAACGTGGGACCTAGGTAATTTTCAGCCAAACGCGCAAAACTTGGACGCAAAACGCTATCCAAACACTCACAAAAGGAGGTGTCAGTAGATTATTGGCACATATGACAATCCTAGCTATGTTGAAGTTGATGTTTGAAAATTAATTAGTACAATGATAAATGGGTCATACATACATACATACATACATACATACATACATACACACATATATATCTTGTGAATCAATATCATGATTTTAAAAAACTGGAACGATGAAAGAATAAAAAAAGTGTTCGGTTTTCGATTTTTTCAAGTTCATGACTGGTTTTCATCGATTTTGACTGGTTTTTTTACTTGTTATTACTAGTTCGGTTCTAGGTCTGGTTTTCAATTCAATCGGCCGATTCGTTAGTATGTAACTAATACCATATAAAATAATATGAAAAATTCAAAACTTGTAATTGTGCACTTTTTTAACTAGATGATGTCCCACACGGTGCGCTAACTACTTTACAATTTCATTTGAAATCATTTTTATGTATATTAAGACCTACATATAATACTTTTTTTATTGTATGATATTTATGCTTGTCCACAATATTGTTGAATATTTTGAAACTTGATTTTCTTAATTCATATTTTATTTTAAAAAATTGTATAACACTATAAGACTATAACATATTATAATATTTACCATTAAAAGTATATTTTATTTTTTAAATTGATTAAATGATTTTGAAATCTATAAATAAGAATTTAAAGCATAAAATACTTTTATATTTTAAAATTACATAAATTTAAGCAACCTCCCAAACACCTCCTCAATCTCTCTATTCTCGCAACCAAATATAGAAATCTCAATCATAATCATCCAATTCATTATCTCAGTGAAATTAAGGAAATCATTTGTAAGTATCAACATAAAGAAAACGTGATTAAACAAAGAGAAATTGGTTAAAAACATGTCCATTTATCAAAATTTAAATAAAAAAAAACTTTGAAATCATCATCGATTTTTTTTTATTACTATGACTCATACTGCACAAAATAGCATTAAAAAAACCTATAAAGAAACCTACAAATTATGAGTTCTAACACAAATAAAAAAAAATAGATAACTTCTTCAATAATCAATTAGAATATTTCTTTTTCATTTACATTTTCTTTAGTTCTAAAACAAAATACATTTATAACTTTCCTAAACCAAAATCCCAAACACCCGAAGATTCAAAGAAAATCACAACCTTCACAAAATCCACAATGTCTGATTTTAATATCAAAATCATAAGCTACCATCACTGAATAGAAAATGCAAGCCCCCTTTCTTGGTCATAGCCTACTCATACGGGTTAGAATCAACTACTACGACAATGTTGGAGTTATGTAAATGTCGTTGAAAGGTTGAAGGTAAATGATATTGTTTTTTCTCTTAAGTGTATATGAGATGGGATGACATGAAGGGCTGTAGGCATGTATATATAAATGAGTAGAAGTGAAAATGGTGAATAGAAATGCAAATAGTTTTTTGTGTGTGTAAGAGAGGAAAAGTCTTGAAATATTGAACCAGATGAAACAAATAGTATTTTCAAAACATGGAATAAAAAATATAGCAAAGAGTGGTCTTGAAACACTAAACCAAAGGAAATAAAGAGTCTCTATTTTTAAATTTTTTCTTATCTATAATGTAGTTTATGAGTATTTCAATTATCTTCATAAAGTGTGTTACATGGCAAAATCTTAAGTTTTCCCGCATAAGGTTTCTGCTTTTATATATATATATATATATGGCAAAATCTTAAGTTTTCCCACATGAGGTTTCTGCTTATATATATATATAACCGAAGTCTCTAAAACTCTTACAATTTTTCACGTTATCACAATATTTAAATAAAATTATCATTTTATTTAAAAGCTCTTACAATTTTTCACGTCAACAGGATTTTTAAATAAAATTATTTTTGTTTAGTCCAAACTTAATAAGGAGTGAAACTTTATCTCTTTAACAAATTCAACTTAAACTCAAACTTCTCACTATCATTTTCTTTAAACAAAATTATTTTTGTTTAATATAAACTTAACAATGAGTGAAACATTAATATAAACCTTTTACTCGATGAAGCCTTCTCTAATCAATAGTCTAATCAATAGAAAAATTGAAAAAACGAATCAGCTCATTCTTTCACGAGCAGTTGGTGTGGATTGTAAGCTTAAGTTGCCATAAACAACCCTACCTCTTTTGCACGTGATGTGAGTGTGGGATTTTTTTTTCCTTTTTATATCGTCCTTATATATATATATATTTTTTTTTTCTTTTTTCTTTTTTTTGTTTGCACTATTTGTTTTAATAATTTTGTTCATCAAAATATTGGAGAAGAAGTCTAAGAATTTGTACTTAGTTCAAGATTTTAATAGTAAAATATAGGATAAGAAAATTGCCATAGAGATTTCACTCAAATCAACAAATAGTTTTATAGATATGAACACACACCCAAATAAAAAAAAAGTCGAAGTACTCAGCATTGTTTTTGTTTAGAGAAAATATCATGAACACTATTAAAGTAAAGTAAACCCCAATATTTTTTTTTTTTTTAAAGCCAAGTAAAGGTATGACCTTTTCTTATGTTATTTTCTTCTCTTCTACTTTGTTAAAAAAAAAATTTATGATTTTTCATGTATTTTTTAAAATGTAATTTTCGTACATGAACCAACAAACTCTCTTTAGCCATTTTTTACAAGATAAAAAAGCTTGGAATAATTGAAATTATTTTTTTAAATGTAACCCATCTTTCTCTTATATTTCTCTATTGTTTAGTCATATAAATTTTGTTTTGTTTTAATAATTTTTAAACCGTGAATCATCTAATTTTTTAATATTTTTTAGTCTTTTCAAAGTTTTAATATTTGAATTTTTAAGTTATTTTTTTTTGCAGTATTTAAAACTATCTAACAATTTTTTTATAAACCATTGCATGTTCAAGCAATGACTTCTTCATCAAATTATAATACAAATTGAATTCATATAAGAGTAAATTATGCAACAGTGTAGTTTCTTAAATTTTTTATAAAATTATTTTACTCCACCTTACAAATAGGTAGGTTCTTGACATCTATGCTGGCTGTCAAGAATTATTTTCTCTTACACAGGTTAAAAATTATTTTAATATATGCTGGTTGTTTGTCTCGTAATAAAGTAAGCATAATTATGTCCAAATATATTTAAAATATATCTAAAAATAAAGGCAAAATTTAAATACAGTTTTTACTTAAAATAAAATTTTGACATCTGTCTAATTTATCGACTCAAGCGAGCGAACGGTGTTAAAAAAAAAGAAAAAGAAAAGAATATCTCATATCTATCTCGGTGTGTAGCTGCTTCCTTTCTTCTTTTCTGATCTGTGATTCTTTCTCTCTCTGTCGGTGTGTGTATGTATATTTGTTTCCTTCTTCTTTTCTGATCTATGATTCTTCTTTTCTGATCTATGATTCTTTTGGTCCTTTTGGATAGTACTTATTGTTGCTAAAATTTACTATAAATTGATTGTTACTGAAAACATTGTAGCAAAATAATTTTTAAATGTGTAAATAATACTGTAAAACCCACTTTTAATATTAAATATTAAAACACGCACAATATTTTTTTCTCCCAAAAATAAAAAAATACTGTAAGTATACTGTGCATATACTATTCTTGTAAACAGCATATAAACAGTACACAGTATTTTTTTTCTCCCAAAAGTCAATAAGTCCGATTGCTAAAAATAAAAATAAAAACTGAAAAAGCAAATTTACTTTGAGTGAAAAGTAGTGCTATTCAAACCGGGTCTTTTATCTCCGTCTCGGTGTGTGTGTATGTATGTGTATCTGTTTCCTTCTTCTTTTCTGATCTATGATTCTTTCTCTCTCTCTCTCTCTCTGTCTGTTTCCTTCTTTTTTCTGATCTATGATTCTTTCTTCTTTTCTGGAGATTTTAAGCCAGTAGGTTCTCTTACAGTTGCAGTACAGGGAAAAGAAGGAAGAAGGAAGGAAAAAAAAAGTTTTAACGCCGTTTGTTTGGGTTATTAAATTGAACAGATTTGAAAATTTTAAGTACTGTATGTTTTGCCCTAAAAATAAATAGTTATCGTATTTCCGTCGTTTTGTGTATTATTGTGACCTCGAATCGACTGAAGTGGCGATTCGAGGAGTGAATATTGAGAGAAATATGAAGAAAGGGATATGCTATCGATGCCTCAAGGGAAACCGGTTCATGGAGAAGGAGGTTTGCATTGTTTGTGGAGCTAGTTATTGTTATGATTGTGTGCTGAGAGCAATGGGGTCAATGCCAGAAGGAAGGAAATGTGTTACCTGCGTTGGTTTTAGAATTCGTGAGGCTAGGCGAGGGAAGTTGGGGAAGTGTTCTAGGTTGCTCAAGCGGTTGCTAACTGATTCGGAAGTTAAAAATATAATGAATGTTGAGATGCTATGTGAAATGAATCAGCTGCCACCAGAGCTTGTTTTTGTGAATGGTGAGACCCTTAGTCAAGATGAGCTCTTCAAATTACAAAACTGCAAATATCCACCCAAAAAACTGGGACCAGGACACTATTGGTATGATAAAATATCTGGTTTCTGGGGGAAGGTGGGCACCAAGAATCTACTAGTTCAATTTTATTATCTTCTTTTTTCTATTCCTCCATAAAGGAATAATTGTTGTGGTTCGAATGGACAGGAAGGACAAAAGCCTTGCCAGATTATTACCTGCCAACTGGATGTTGGGGGCCACATCAAGAGAAATGCAAGCAACGGAAACACAAATGTAGTGTTAAACTACAGGGAGATAACAAAAGAAGAGCTTTGGATGCTTAAGGTTGGTGTGCTCAATTCAGTTGGGTTGTTTTGGATTGTACTGCGCTTTTTAAACATGTAATGTAAGATCAATGCTGTTCTTATAAATGTTTACAGTCGGCTGGGGTGCCGTGTGAAGGAAAGCCTCACTTTTGGATGAGTGAAGACGGGAGATACCAGGAAGAGGGTCAGAAGAATGAAGAGGGTAAAATATGGGATAAGGTAAGTTGACATTCACATGCTTGTTTTACCCAGTTCATCTTATTACACTTAAATAATTGTGCATATATACTCTATTTACAGACTAGAACAAAGCTGGTTTGTGCAGTCTTTTCTCTGCCAGTTCCTCCTGGTTCTAAAAATCCTTCTGGGAAAGAAGTGAATGGAGAAATCCGAGACAACCTTGCACAGAAATCTATTCATAAATTTCTTTTAGTTGGTTATGACAAATCTGGCACAAGTACGATATATAAACAGGTAAAATATTCATATACGGTAAATTAAACTTTGGTGAACATCTCATAGCTTAGTTCTTTACCCTTAATACTCAACCAATTTTATAATTATGTTGAAATCCTTGTGAAATGTGATGGCAAAGGTTAGATTAGTGTATTGTGGCAGTAATTTATTTCTCCCTATTTGAGGATTATATGTTACCATAAACTAGATTAAAACTTATTATGTTTTATTCATGTTCTTTTTGTGTATACTATTCCATCAAAGTCAATTAACTAATGCGGGGAAACATGATGATAACTAACAATTTCTCTAGTGGTGTTAAAACCACCAATAGTGAAAATGTGGTTTTGATACAGTTAAACCTTGACATTCATTTGTATTGTTAAATGGTGTTTTAATTTTTGGTGACAATGTAAACACTGTTTTTGCTTATATTAGGCCAAGATTCTGTATGGTATTCCTTTCTCTGAAGATGAGCGCCAAACTATCAAGTTTTCAATCCGAAGAAAGTTATTTGGATATCTCGCCATACTTCTTGAGGGACGAGAACAATTTGAAGAAGAAAGTTTGCTTGAGAAAAGGAAAAGTTGTGTTATCAATAGGTCTGGACCTTCAGGTATGATAAGAGTTGATTCTACTTAATTTTCTTTTTTATAGAGCTTATATGCTAATACATGGGAGTTTTTAATTCCCCCTAAGCAGGGTCCAATACATGGAGTTTTTAATTTTTGAATGGGAGAAAGAGTGGAGACAAGACTCAAACTCATGATTACTTACTATGATACAATGATAAACTACCTCTTGTCTAAAAGCTTAAGTTGTTTGGAAATTATAAATTTGGGCACATAACTATCATTCTAGCAGTTACCATAAAAGCATTTAAGTCCTTCCACCTGTTCTTCTAGAGTTCTGTCTCACAGAGCTTTTCTAGTAATAAAGAGGAAACAACTTGTTTATTATTAATTATTATTTTTATTTGGGATATTTATTTTCCCCTACTCTTTCTGTTACAATTTCTCCATTTAACAACATGACTAGTGGGAAATATTTGCATAGCTACATGAATTGGATTCTTTGAATCCCCAATTTAACAGAACCACATCTTGACCATCCTGTACTATAGAAGCCGAGTGGTTGATCACTGGACTTTTTCAATTATTCCAAAAAAAAATCTTATTCTTTGTTTTCTCATTCTTCCACCTTGAGAAAGTACATAGAGTACATGTCAAGGATGGACTCAAGAATATCTTGAGATGGCTATCTATTTTAATTTCTCTGTGATCCTTAATTACTTGGCCATCGGGGAGTAGTTGAACACGTTGGTGATAGTCTAGGATCCAGCAGCGGGGAGGTCTGTATCTTAGTTGCATGTGTACTTTCCCTCTAGTTAATAACCAGAAGGAAATTGCGTACGTCTTGAACAATTTAAGGGAAATAAATGTCAAATGCAAAATTTGTGTTTAGATTACCTTTTACTGCATGTAGCTGACAAATTTCTAATGCCTTTGTTGTGATTTTTATGGGTATAATACTGATCACTAGAGGTTTTCCAAAATAATCTGTCCAAATGGCTAATTATTTAAACAGCTCAAGACCAGTTCTATTGTGGTGGTTTAGCGTCATGCTCTTTACAAGTACTTTTGATGTTCCTATTGGTTCGAAATCCTTTGCTTTCCTGTCATGTGAAGTTATGGTGTACCTTTTGTTGATCAAATTACATTATCATATTACTGTTAAGATTTTCCTTCAGGAGTCAGGACGAACATATTAACATCAGTAATTAGCTTATCTAGAGTATAGTCTAAATTTTTCTATTCTCAACAGGTGATACAATTCAGATTGATGATACAACAATCTATTCCATTGGGGTAAGAGTGAGAGCTTTCTCAGATTGGCTCCTCCAAGTTTTGCAGTCAGATAATTCGGAAGCCATATTTCCAGCTGCTACTTGTGAATATGCACCTTTTATTGAGGAGATGTGGAAGGACACAGCCATTCAAGCCACATACAACCGGAGGAATGAATTACAAATGCTACCTAGAGTAGCTACTTATTTCCTGGATCGGGTGAGATTATTCTCTGTGCTCTCTCTCTCTCTCTCTCTCTCTCTCATTTCTAAGACATAAAACCTCCAATAAGTGTTTTTTTTTTCTTCTTCTTCTTTTTTAATTATTTAAATCCCCTATGATGAGTTCTTGATGATTTCTGGTTGAATTTACCAATCTTCACAATTATAGCTTGTTTCACAATGATAAGTAGAATAACAGTATAAATTCTCTTGTAACAGTATAAATTCTTTTGTTACTTTAAAGGGCGTCATCCTTCAGCTTTTAGATGTAGCAGCTGCATCAGTAATCTTGCGGGGCGCTAATTCTTGTCAGCCATTCTTGATCGTTTCAAGGGTCATTAATGTTTTCTTGTATCCCTTGTTCCTAATATTGGGTATGAATCATGTGTTTGGAATAAGGATTGTATTGTACTTCATAAGTTCTGCAGTTGTAGCAGAATTTTTTGGGAAAGGGAGAGGATGCTGTGTGGGGTTTGGGTTTTCTTGTTGGTTTGAAATGAAAATTAGAGGGGATATAGTGCTGAACTTGAAAGCATTAGTTCTGCTTTTTTGTTAAAAACTTGAAAGCTTTGATTGTACTTCTCTTTTAGTACACCCGCGGTGTACTAGGTATTTTTTATTTCTAATGAAAAGATTTCTTTACTTATTACAAAAAATAAAACTTGAACAAGTCACCCAGTTTGACTGAATTGATCCAGTCATATTTAGAATTAGAAATCGAGGTTATGTGAATCCAATTAATGAAAGAAACTCTTGTTCATTTCTGAAGCTTAGATTTATACAATTAACAGTGTTCTAGTGGTCATTTTAGTAGTGACTATGCCCTTCAGATTGTGTGCATTTTGATGGGAATATGGCAAGTGTATCAACTATGATTACTATGAAAAAATTTTGTAATTAATCTTTTTCTAAATATGTCTTCCAAATGCAGGCTGTTGAGATTTCTAGGACAGATTACGAACCCTCTGACATGGACATCTTGTATGCTGATGGGATTACCTCATCCAATAGCCCTACTTGCATGAAATTTTCATTTCCCAAGTCAACACAAGATGATTCACTGGATCCTGCTTATCGGCATGATAGTTCACTGAGGTCAGTTCTCCCATTTTTTTTCATGGATTATTTCATGTATGAACAAAAACGCCTTGATCCTTATCAAGATTGATTGACTATGTTAAAAATCTCCTCATGACTGTTTTTAACCATATTTCTGTTAAAAATGTTTTGGGCAATGCAGTTTCAGTCAGCTTCAACCAAGAACTAGTCATCAACGATAGAATCTAAGACATGGTCAAGATTGAAACTTCTTAAATATTGGAAGATATATTTTTTTTGTGCCCGTTTGGTACAGTTTAATTTTCAGCCTTTTAAAAATGGGGTTATTTGAAAAAGCTGTACCTAACAGGCACAAGTCTTTGTGATCTGTTCTGCCATTACAGAGGAAACTATAAGATGAAAATTCTGTTCTTACTTGTATTGATGCTACTTGATTCATAAAACGATAAACACAAGGAACTGCAACTTCAGCCTTCCATATCATGATCTTCATTTCAGCTTATCCTTGCCCTTGCATTCTCATAGTTCTTGAAAATAAAAGGCTCTAGTTTTGATGTCAAATACTTAAACTTCGTGAGTGGTCGAATGTTGAAACACAAAAAAACCTGGTTCAATTTTAGTTTCGTTTGTCTTAGTTCATTTTTAATTTTTTCTTAAACAGAAACTTAGAGGATATTCTTGGAAACAAATATCAATTAATTTTCCCACTAAACTATGTATGTTTTAGTTGCATTGATAGTGGAATACACAGTGCTTTATTTACTTACAAAGTGCTATGTTATCCTCATTTTTATAGGTGATGAATATTTCAGGTACCAACTAGTTAGAGTGCATCCCAGAAGCCTAGGAGAACACTGCAAGTGGTTGGACATGTTTGATGACACTGATATTGTCCTGTTTTGTGTTGCCTTGACTGACTATGACGAATATTCTGTTGACCGTAATGGTGTTTTAACCAACAAGATGTTGGCAAGCAAAGAGCTCTTCGAAAGCATGGTCACTCATCCAACATTTGAGAACAAGAACTTCCTTTTGATTCTCAACAAGTGTGACCTGCTTGTGGAAAAGATCAAACAGGTCCCTCTCACACATTGTGAATGGTTTTGTGACTTCAAGCCTGTTGTCTGCTCGAATTGTCACAACAGCACTTACCCCTCGTTGGCTCAACGTGCTTCCCACTATATAGGAATGAAGTTCAAGGAACTTTTCCGTTCTCTTACAGATAACAAGTTGTTTGTTTCACCAGTAATCGGGTTGGAAAATGACACAGTAGATGAAGCACTTAGATATGCAAGGGAGATTATCATGTGGGATGAAGAAGACTTAGAAGAGGAACCCTACTTAAATAACGAGTTGTCTTCTATTGTCGGTGAGGCAAGCTCCTCGTGTTTTTTGCTCGAAAATGACTTGTAATTCTAGTAACATCTTTGCGCAAAATTTTGTACGTACTCACACAAAACATGTATAGGAGAACAGAATAGAGAGTCTGTTTAGATTTTTTTTTTTTTTTTTTTTTTTTTTGATGAATGTTTAGATATTCTTGACATATGTGAAAGCTAGATTTTTGTTTTCTTTTCAAAAAGTTAGAATTGAAGTCTTGTAGGACCTTGCAGATTTAAGAAGTAAAAGAATTTGTTCTTATGTGTCCTTAATGCAGACCCTTTGATATTTTAGAATGGTCACAAATATCTGTAGGAATATTCAAAATTTTATGCCTATGTGTTGCTTGTGATGATTTTGCATTATGGAGGCAACGTTTGTGATTATGTATCCTTTCACAATCTTCCAATCTACGCACATAAATCACCAAGAGAAGAAAAAGGGGGAATAGCTAATGAAGAACAAAATTGAATGAGAATTTGTCCACTTACTTATTCACTCATCTGGATGATTTTATAGAATATCCATAGATGAATAGCCAAGTACAATAAAGATGGTCACTAAAGTTACAAGGGTGAAAGAAAGAAGAAAATCCAATGAGGAAGAACGAGTGCCTTAAGCATTTCCAATATCATGGAATCTTCATTCTGCCTAAGTAAATTCTTTTCCCCCGGCTGTTTAGAAAGCATGGATATTTCAAATTAGTGACCATATGTTTATAAAATTCTTCTAATTAACATTTCATACGTTTAATTATTTTTATTTAGTTATTAATTAGTTAAAGTATCTTTCAAGAATTGATATATCACTGACCTATCAACAAATAAATAAAAAATAAATAAAAAAATTGATATATCACTCTTGACCGTATCATATAGTATCACTTATCCTGTATCCATATTGGCACTTCCATATACTAGGAGGTTTATTAACACCAAGCTCAAAGGTAAAAAAATTATTCTACATTAATACAATCTAATCAAATTTATAATAAAAAAATAATTTCAAAAAATCACTTTTGATCACACAAATAGACCAATTTAACTATCAACTTAAAAGTTTCCTATTTAATAATACAACAACAACATTCTATTGAATAAAACTACAACAACGCCCACTACTACTTAAGCCTTAATCCTCATATTTTGAAATTGATAATGAACCTTCATCAAACTAATCGTGCATGACTGGTCATATGTATTCTTTTACTATCATTTTATTCTATTCTAAGTTATATACACGGTAACCTCCTTAATTGAAATTTCATCTTTTGTTACTTCTACAATTCTACTATTGCTAATTTAAAGTCTTTCTTTAACATTTTTTTATTCCATCAACTTGAATTAATTCACTCTTCCTCGCTAATGAACTAATTGTTCTCCTTTGTACACTTGCACATCAACCCATTTTAACCGACTCTCTTTTTCTCATCTTTTCCTTCGCAATAATGATAAAATGGTTTGAACACATCCTTAAAATTGAAAAAGAAGTCACGGGTACCAGAAAATCAATGATTTCATCAAAAGTAATCCATTCTACATGGCCCAAGAAGAAACTTATGAACAAAATCTAAACTATTAGTACATACAAGCCAAAACAAGATCATTCAAAATCCATGAAACAAAAAAGCATATGGATTAAAAATATATAATTCCGATCTTGGTTCTTCTCATCCTTTGCTAGCAACCTCTCCTTGGTATACCTCACTTTCATGATCAGCCTCACCAAGGAGTAAACCTGTCCATAAGCAAACAAACTGTGGTTTCTGACAACATGTTTCTCTTTGAACCATTCTTGCTTCATTGGTAGCACCTTCCTTTTCTTCTACAGCTTCTTCTTTGGCTTTTGCAAATAATGGCTTCTGGCTCTTAACCTTAACCTTCTCTTTAAGCTTTGCCAGCTCCCCTATCCACGTTTCCAACACTGCAGCCATGCTAGTTTCGAGTACTTTAATCACGTAGAGAACAACTTTCTTTGTATGAAATAACTTTTTCTTGTGTTTTGACTTGAGTGAATGAGTTTGTGAAGCAGAGCATGTGGGTTTATATAGAATGACAAGAGGGAGAGAGGCTGTGGTTTTTGTTACAAGCAAATGGTTCACTTTTGTTTTGGTTTTGTGTTCAAAATCGAGGTGCGGCCGTGTTGTGTGGGCGCACCTTGGATTTACGTGGTAGCACACAGTATATAATGTAGGATATTCTTTGGGAGTGTACAACTGGCTGTGCGTTCTTTTGTACAAAGTTAGAAAAATTCCTTACCTGTGGGTGCGCTTTGTTTAATTATACATGTGGTGATTAGGAGGGTTCGATCTATAATTCTTAAAAGGGATAATTACACTTTACCCACCTGTGGTTTGACCCGATTTCTATGTGCCTACCCGTGGTTTCAACTTTGACACTTTGCCCACCTGTGGTTCTCACCGTGAGTGTGCCGTAACCCACCTCTCCATTTTCCGTTACTCTAACACAGAATAAGTAAAAAACAAACCTAAAACGGATCAAAAACTCTCACTCAAATCTTGAACATGAAGAACATTAAGAATATACCCAAATTTTGAAACTTGAGTTGGCTCACTAAATCCAGAACACGAAGATTAACCAAAAACTAAACCCAGATTTTTCTGATTTTCATATTCAAACTAATTGTACCCAAACTAAACCCACAATCATGTTTTGGGTTTAGTGAGTCTGAAGAAAAGTAGAAGAACATACCCAAAAAACTAAACCCAGAAATCTTGAAGATTAACCAAAAATTAAATTACAAATTTTAGAAATCTAAAATCACAAAGAAAAAAAAAAAAAACAAAACAAAACAAATCAAAAAACGAAACTGACCTTCAGGCTGATCATTCTCGGAGAACTCCTTCTTGAGGACTCGATCGAACATTTTGGCTATGCTACCATCGCTGGAATCTAATGCGGACAAGTTCAACAAGCTCCCGTAGAACCTCTCCCTGATTTCCTTCTTAGATCTCGCAGCGCAACCGCAATTCCAATTCCCGGTGGAAATCAAAATCATGAAGAGGAGAACTCCTTCTCGAGGACCCGATCGAACATTTTGGCTATGCTACCATAGCTGGAATCTGGTGCGGACGAGTTCAACAAGCTCCCGTAGAGCCTCTCCGTGATTTCCTTCTCAGATCTCGCGGAGCAACCGCAATTCCAATTCCCGGTGGAAATGAAAATCACGAAGAGGAGAAATCCTTCTCGAGGACCTGATCGAACATTTTGGCTATGCTACCATCACTGGAATCCGGTGCGAACGAGTTCAACAAGCTCCCGTAGAACCTCTCCCTGATTTCCTTCTCAGATCTCGCGGCGTAACTGCAATTCCAATTCCCGGTAGAAATCAAAATCACGAAGAGGCAGTACCAAAATCCAAGCGTTCCACGCTTCTTCTTAGCTTCGAAAATCGCCATTGTTGAAAAAGAAATCTGTGGTGTGTTTGATTTGGTTTTAATCTTCGGTTGCAGTGGTTGTGGGTTATGTTCAATCGAAGGTCAGTTTCGTTTTTTGTTTTCCGAGAATGATCAGCCTGAAGGTCAGTTTCATTTTTTATTTTGTTTTTTTTTTCTTTGTGATTTTAGATTTTTGGGATTTGTAATTTAATTTATGTATAATCTTCAAGATTTCTGGGTTTAGTTTTTGGGTATGTTCTTCTACTTTGCTTCAGACTCACTAAACCCGGAACATGATTGTGGGTTTAGTTTGGGTACAATTAGTTTGAACATGAAAAACAGAAAAATCTGAGTTTAGTTTTTGGTTAATCTTCGTGTTCTGGGTTTAGTGAACCAACTCAAGTTTCAAAATTTGGGTATGTTTTTCATGTTCTTCATATTCAAGATTTGAGTGAGAGTTTTTGATCCGTTTTGGGTTTGTTTTTTACTTATTCTGTGTTAGAGTAACGGAAAGTGGAGAGGTGGGTTACGGCACACTCACGGTGAGAACCACAGGTGGGCAAAGTGTCAAAGTTGAAACCACGGGTAGGCACATAGAAATCGGGTCAAACCACAGGTGGGTAAAGTGTAATTATCCCTTCTTAAAATAAATCCCAATTTTCTAAAACATTATTCATCATCCATTTTGTAATGATGTTTTGTTTAGAAAATACTTTTAGAAACATTTTATGAGAAAGGAAAAAAACAACTAATTTTTTTTTCAATTTTTTATACTTCCCGTAAGAGTAGTATCAAAATTTTTCTAAAATAATAATTCATAATTTCATTAACAAATAATTTAAAAACACCTGACTCTTTTTAAAAGGGTACTTGATTTTGCCACATCATTAATGAATTTCTTTAAGTCAAAGTTTGGCAATAAACTTAGTTGTAGCCTAAGGCTACAACTCCACTCTTAAATGTAAATTTTGACAAATCAATTAATAAATTATATTTTCTTTTTATATCCTTAATATTTGTAAAATTATCAAATATTAATAGTTATGTTATCAATTAAATGTTTAAATTTTAAATTTTTGTCATCTAAAACTATGCATAAAAAATAAGTTTATAGAGTGTATAGTAAATAACATCCGATTGGTAAGAAATTTGAAATGTGCATTAAGAACATAAAAAACGTGCAATTCAACAATTAGTTTTAAAATTATGTAATCATGTTAATTTTATTAGTGGGAATTGTAGCATTAGACTACAAGCAAGGTTATAGCCAAACTTTTTACTTATTTTATATTAAATAATTGATTTTTTTTTTTTTAAATAAAAGAGAGAGATGTGAATCCTTATGTTGGGAATATTAAAAAATGTTAGTTTAGTTGCAAGATTTTTGATGGCATCATTGATAGTTACAATGGTTATAGGATTTTAAAAATTATTTAAATATTGATGAGGTGATAAAATTTAATGTATTTTTAAAAAATATATTAATAGGATTTTAAAATCTAAAATAATACTAATTTTTATGGGAAAAAACAAACTTCTAAAAAGGATAACCATTGACTTCTAGGCCGATTTGCATTCACGTCAATTCTTCTTATATGTGAGTTCACATTCAAAATCCGTTGGGATAAAATCTCCCCTTTATGTAAATAAATATATAAGAGTAGAATTAGTGGGATCAAATCAATCCACTTATGACTTATCCCTTTGGTTCACTTATTTAATGAAAGAGAAAGGGACTCCAATATTATGTGATATAGTCACAGAAATGATAATGAGTTGATTGTAATGGTATATTTATATATTGTCTGTAGATTATCATAATCATCATCATCATCATCATCATTATTTTCTTTTGAGTTCAAAGAGTTTCAACCTACAGCGTATTCTTCTGATAATTGTGCTCTTTATCGTCAAAATACAGCGTCAGACCAAAATACAGCGTTTCAACCTACGCCTTGATATGAGCAAGGCATATGACCGTGTTGAATGGGTGTGCTTGGAGAAGATTATGGAGAAACTGGGGTTTGATTTTAGATGGAGGAGTTTGATTATGAGATGTGTGACTACAGTTTCATATTCTTTCCTAATTAATGGGAAGATTAGCAAGTCCATTCAGCCTTCAAGGGGACTTCGCCAAGGTGATCCTTTATCACCTTATCTTTTCCTCATTGTGGCTGAAGGTCTATCTGCTTTGATTAAGAAGTCAGTGGAGGAAGGGGTTCTAGAGGGTTTTTCAGTATGCAGGAGGGGTCCTACACTTTCACACTTGTTCTTTGCCGATGATAGCCTTATTTTTTGCAAGGCCACCCTATCCAATTGTGATTCTTTACAACGGATTTTCCAAGTGTATGAAAAGGCATCAGGTCAACAACTCAATCGTGCTAAGACGTCTCTGTTTTTTAGCACCAACACCTCAAGAGAGATTCAGGAGGAAATCAAGAATAGGTTTGGAGCACAAGTTATTAAGCAACATGAAAAATACTTAGGATTGCCATCCCTAGTGGGGAGAAATAAAAGTGCTAGTTTTAATGATATAAAAGATAAACTTTCCAAGAAGTTGGCCGGTTGGAAAGGTAAACTACTTTCAAAGGCGGGAAAGGAGGTATTGATTAAAGCGGTGGCCCAAGCCATCCCAACGTATACCATGAGTTGTTTCAAGATCCTGGATTCTCTTTGTGATGAGCTTACTAGTATGATTAGGCAATTTTGGTGGGGGCAACGAGGAGAGGAAAAGAAGATGGCTTGGTTGAGTTGGGATAAGTTGTGTGAATCGAAGGAGTGTGGTGGGATGGGTTTCAAAGATTTAAAATTTTTCAACTTGGCCTTGCTAGCTAAACAAGGCTGGCGGCTTCAAAATGGCCACAATTCTCTTCTATTCCGGGTCCTCAATGCTAAATATTTTCCTAATGGT
Source organism: Quercus cerris (assembly GCA_963669245.1). Lineage (NCBI taxonomy): Eukaryota > Viridiplantae > Streptophyta > Magnoliopsida > Fagales > Fagaceae > Quercus > Quercus cerris. The sequence goes on along the minus strand of OY770013.1, from coordinate 40,795,969 downwards.
GACTTTTTGAATGCTACTCTTGGCAGCAACCCCTCTTATACTTGGCGTAGTATTTTTTCAGCTCAATACATTGTCAAGAAGGGTGTTCGTTGGAGGGTTGGAAATGGTAAGGATATCCGTATTTGGGGGGATAAATGGCTGCCTCAGGGATCAAGTTATGAAGTTATTTCCCCCAGAATTTTCCTTCACCAGGATACCAGGGTAAGTGAGCTTATCCATTCAGTGAGGAAAACATGGAACGAAGAGGTGATTCGCCAAATCTTTTTACCGGTTGATGCTGATACTATTTTGGGTATTCCGCTGAGTATCAGATTGCCTGGGGATCGTATTATTTGGGCGGAAACTAATAATGGCTGCTTTACAGTTCGTAGTGCCTATTGGGTGGCCATGAAGAGCCATCGTAGTGCCCAGAATGCTACTGTTTCATCAGACAGTTTGCATCAGAGTTTTTGGAGAAAATTATGGCGTCTTCCCATCCCTCACAAGGTTCGCCACTTCGCGTGGAGGGCCTGCCGTAATATTCTTCCTACAAAAGACATGTTGTTTCTACGTAAAGTACTCACGAATAATCGTTGTGACGAATGTGGTTCTGCTACCGAATCAACGGGTCACCTGTTTTGGTCTTGTCCTAGAGCACAGTTGGTCTGGAGTTGCTCGAAGCTTCCTAGTTCACTCAGGTCGGGCCAGTTTCATTCTTTTTTTTTATCTGTTGTGGTTCTTGTTGATGATTGAAGCGTTTGAGGAAGAGAAGGTGGCTTTGGTGGTCACGATCGCCTGGTCGTTGTGGAGTAACCGTAACTTGGTTCGACATGGGGGTCTTAGGAAAACTCCTGAAGCTATTGTTCAATGGGCTTCTCATTATCTGCAAGATTATGTAGCAGCGACGGATTCCTTACCAGTCATACCTGAGTCTGTTTCGGTCACTTGGTCCCCACCACCACCATCTGTGGTTAAGATTAACGTGGATGGCGCCTTAGCCAAGTCCAGATGCTCCACGAGAATTGGAGTTGTGATAAGGGATGAGGCTGGGCATATCGTGGCAGCTATGGGCAAACAGTGTCATGTTCCTCTGGGCCCACTAGAAGTTGAGGCAAAAGCTTTTGAAACTGGCCTTCAACTAGCGTGGGATTTGGGTCTTCAAAATGTGATTTTGGAAGGAGACTCTTTGGTGATGGTACGTGCCCTCTGTGGCCAGTCCGTCCCCCCCTCATCTGTTGACTCTTTTTGCCTTGGGATCCAGATGATCAGCTCGGAATTTCATTCAGTTAATGTTTCTCATGTTCGAAGGCAGGGGAATCGACTTGCCCATTTTTTAGCTAAGTTTGCACTTAACTTAGATGACTTATGTGTCTGGATTGGAGAGCCTCCTTTTTGTATTGTACAAGAGCTCATCCAGGATTCTGTCACTGTTTCTCTTGTTTAAATAAAAGTGATGTCTTCTTATCAAAAAAAAAAAAAAATACCAATTGTTTTTTTTTTTTTTTTTTAATTTAAGCGAGGATTGAACCTCAGATTTCTTATTCAACCATTAGAGACTTTACTAATTAAGCTAATTGGAACCCACATCATCATCATTATTATCACATTAAAACCAAAGAAATGTTAACTAAGAACATTGGTTTAGGAATTATTTTTAGATACATTTTATAAAAAAAAATGATAAAGTAATTAATTTTACTAACAGCTTTTTATATTTCTCATAAAAGTAATGTAAAAACTTTCCTAATATGGTTTATTAATAAATACCCTAAGGCACCCATTAATGTAACCCTTAAATTAACATTTTAACTAAGGAATCAAAAACAAAATGATAGCTGTCAAAAACTCTTGAAATTGATAGGATGTTACTAATCAAGAAAACTACAATTGAAAAAGATAGAATTCGTTGTAATATTGAAATGCAAGCATTGAAGGTCAGGAGTAACTAGGGGTCTGTTTGGATACTGTTTATTGTTGAAAACTAAAAACTGAAAACACTGTAACAAAATAATTTTTAAATAAGTAAATAGTGTCGTGGAACTCAGTTTTAATAAAAATTTTGCTGAATTCCGTACTTGTGTGTCTCATAAACAATGCACAGGACCCACTGTTTAAAACGCAAACACGTTGAATTTTGTTTTCAGCGCAATCCAAACTAACACTAATTAAAAATTCGACAGGGGTGTGAATTTTTTAATTCCTCAACTCTACTAAGCTAACATATACATATATTATCTACAATAAATATTTTGCAAAGAGACATTACACATTCTCAAATCTCAATTATTTATGGTGTAGACATATGTACTAAAACACAATAATAATCACGTCTTAATCCCAAATTTTTTTAAAGTCAATTATAGATCTTCAAATGACTAATCAAGATTGATCACATGCATGGACACACATATTGAAACACAAACCATAAATTTATGTTTAAAATTAAACCAATAGCTATTATGAAAATTCGAAGATTCTTGTTTAAAACACTCAAAATCAAACCATTCAAAATCATCCAATGGGTTGTTAATATTGTTTTGGCATTTAGTTATGGAAGACTAGTGTACATTGTTGTGTGTCTTCCTAATTGCCATCGTGGTATAATAGAAGCCCAGTCTTTGAGCGCACAAAGGAGACTGCCAAAGTTTGAGGTGTCCTTGTAAACCGCGTGGTGCTATTATTTTCTCTTTCAACTTGCCCGGTGTAGATTCATCCCAAAGAAGTTCAAAAAGACAAGAATGCTATTTGGTCCACAAACCATATCAAACATTTTAAGCCTTCAATAAGATCCTTGTTTTTTTTGTCCAATGGTTTTTGCTATTTGGTAAGGATATTCTCTTCCTCTCCCATTTGTCCATCAAGATAACATTCTCGTGCAATCACGTGGATGCCACCACTAAAAATGTGACACTTCATACTTGCAAAGTAAACTGGGTGAAGGGCTGGCCCAATGTGTCATCGAGAAAAATTGGGCAACAATTTGGCACTATCTTCCAAAACTCTCATCAAAGCTCCGATACTTACATTTGGAGAACTATGATTTTAAAAATTAGAACGGTTAAAGAACACATTTTAATTAAGCCTAGCCGTATCAGTAGGCTTTGATTAGGCCTAAGCATGTCAAGTATGAGACAGATTTTTTTATAGATCCAAACTTGGAATCAAAACTTTTTTCCTTAAACTAATCCCAAATAGTGAAGCCTTTTTTTTTAATGCAATTTAAGTGAGAGAAAAAAGATTAAATCCCTAAACATCTTTGTTGGAAGGACTAACACTAACAAGTAACAATTAACAAATACTATCATTTGACCTAAGATCATTAGCACTTATGACCATAAATCTTGCCTTTTTTTGTTTTGGTAAAAAAAAAAAAAATCTTGCCTTTTTAACCAAACTGACGGGCCATGGACAAAAAAGAGGAAAAGAAAAAAAATACAATGTGGCATTACATATCAATTCTCAAGCACTCAAACACTCAAGCATAGAAACTGAAACCTCAGAATACAACACCACAGGCGAGTTGACTCGCATGAACCGGCTAAAAGCTGGGACCGACCCAGTTGAGCTCTCTTGCTTGGCTTGAACCCTCTGGCTAGACTCAGCAATATTAGTAAAGCTCGAGCCATTAGAAAACATGGTTTGACCCTTTTCTCTCAGCTTGGCCATCTCACTAGTCCACATATCCACCAGGCCAGACATGACTAAAAAATCTTTCTTAGTATTAGCAAAAACAGACAAATCGTAGGAGGAAAAGTTGTAAAGAGTGCCTTGAAGATATTTTGAAGGTTATTGAATGGATGATATATTGAGATGTGAAGTCAAGTTTATATAGTAGAAGGGTTGTAATAATTGATGGATTTTACTAACTAAGGGCACACCATAGTATACTATTTTTTTAAAAAAAATTTATGAAATTAAAAAAAATTTGACAATTCTTTCAATTTTCGATAAAATTTTTTCAAAATCAAATTTTAAAATTTTTCCTAAAACGAATTTGTTAAACTGGACCCATAATTGATATACAAAGCGCACAACTTCTTGTTTATCTGTGCGCTTCGTAATAGACACGTTTAGGCTGGTTTTAGTCTATCTTCTTTGTCCCCACAGCCGCAGGAAGTTCCAAAACCACAGCAAGCCAGTGGTATATTTATGTATTTTTATGTTAAAATAATGTTGAATCTCCAAGTTCTGTGCATATCTGATAAGGTTCAGCATACGACTATTATATAAAAAAGAGAAAGAAATAAAAAGGGCAAAACTAGGGTCAAGAGCTCCACTGGACCGTTACTACAGTGACATGTCTACTTTTGAAGCATCATCATCCTAATAAGTTCAGCTCAAGTCTAAAATATTAAAACCTAATGATTCTTGCGGTTTTGAAAAAATAACTAAATAAATTAAGTGTTAATTTTAAATTCATCAATTAAATTCAAACACACGACTATTGACTTTTGCAGTGCAAACAATTTTATCTATTTCCACAATAATTAAATTTAAAAATGTAGTAATTTATTGACCAACTTAACTATACATTTGAATTTAATTGAAGATTTGTACATAAGTTTTATCGATAAATAAATAAAGAAAAATGTTATCTTCACAATACTTTTGTAACAAATCCTAAATAATAAGTTGTTACAAATTGATATTGATAAAGCAAATTAAAAAGTCATTTCAGTAGTATATTCAAATTAAAACCAATAATAATTAATTATCTATAATTTATTGTAAAAATATTGTAAATGTATCATCTATCATAAATAAAACACATCTTCTATAAATATCCTAGAATTACCTTATATTTCGAGAAAAAAAAAAAAAAAAAAAGCTAAGACCATATAAACAAGAAAATACAATTTGTCAAAACCGTTATCTAATAGCCGGAGCCTTGTAGCTCCAAGGGCATCTTGATGTTTCCAATGAAAATATTCATAATTCAAATCCCATCTTCCCATTTTAGCTATCTAATTTATCAAATTCTCATAAAGCCATTATCCAGCAGCTGCAGATGGCAGAAACACCATATATGCCAATTGATAAATTGAACCACCATTAATAATTAAATGTTGTGTATTGAATAACTACATATGAGTATATGGCAAAAGGATAACATGGTACTCGTCAATAATTAACTGCCTCTGCAGATACTGTAAATTTACCAAAACGCGAGAATGTAAAACTATGGTAGAAAGCAGTACACTGTACATTTCATTGTATTTTCTCCTTCAGCTATCAAGACAATAGTGAAACATCGTACAATATCATTCAAAATCCATGAAACAAAAAAAAAAAAGCGCATGTGGATTCATATATAATTTCAATCCTGTTTCTTCTCTTCCTTTGATTGCATCTCTCCTTGGTATACTACACTTTCATGATCAGCCTCACCAAGGTGCAAACCGTTCCATAAGCAAACAAATTGTGGTTTCTGACAACATGTTTTCTCTTTGAACCATTCTTGCTTCCTTGGTAGCACCTTCCTTTTCTTCTTCAGCTTCTTCTTTGGCTTTTGAAAAGAGTGGCTTCTGGGTCTTAACCTTAACCTTCTCTTTAAGCTTTGCTAGCTCCCCCATCCAGGTTTCTACCACTGCAGCCATGTTAGCTTCTAGTACTTTAATCACGTTGAGAACAACTTTCTTTGTATGTAATAACTTTTCTTTGTGTTTTGAGTGAATGAGTTTATGAAGCAAAGTAGGTGGGTTTATATAGAATGAAAAAAGGAGAGAGGTTGTGGTTTTCTTTAGAAGCAAATGGTTCACTTTTGTTTTGGTTTTGTGTTGAAAATCGGGGTGTGGCCGTGTTGTGTGGGCGCACCTTGGATTTACGTGGTAGCACACAGTATATAATGTAGGATATTCTTTTCTTTTCTTTTCTTTTCTTTTTCTTTTTTTTATAAGAATGTAGGATATTCTTCGAGAGTGTACTACTGGATGTGCTTTATTTTGTACAAACTTGGAAACTTGGAAAAATTCCTTAAAATAATTTATTGCCAAACTGTGGGTGCAGTTTGTAATAATACATGTGGTAATTAGGAGGATTCTCTATGATTTTTAAAATAATTCCCAATTTTCTAAAATGTTATTCATCAATTATATTATTGGATGTCCTAGTATCATTTTTTTATGAAATATTTTTAGACATTTTTTATAATTTAAAAAAAAAATTGATTTTTTTGACAATTTTTTTATATTGATATCAAAACTTTTCTAAAATAATTTATTAACAAATATCCTAAAACCACTTTACCCTTTTTTTAAAGGAGTACTTGATTTTGCTACTTTATTAATCATTTTATATATATAAAATAATTAGACTGATTTTATTATTATATAGAAGAGAGTGACTTGAATCTTTACGTTGGAAACTTTATTTTATACAAAATAAAATTCTATTATAATTTAATCTAAGTGTATATGTGTATAAATTTTCCTCTTAAAACTTAAATCTTGACATTTGATCCCACACTTTACAAGCATTTATATAAGATTTTTAATTGCATCATTAATAGTTACAATGGTTATACCGCTATAGGATTTTAAAAGTCATTTAAATATTGATAACGTGATAAAATTTAATATATTTATTTTAAAATACATTAATAGAATTTTAGAAACAAAAATAATGGAGTACCAATTTTATGGGGAAAAAAAATAGGAAAAAAAATGGAGAGACTTCTAAAAAGAATAACCGTTGACTTCTAAGTCAATTGGCACGTCCAATTCTTCTTAAAAAGTAGTGGGATCAATTCACTTATGCTTTAGTTCACAGAAATATTATCTGTAGATTGTCATACATCATCATCATCGTTATTATCCCTTTAAAATCCAATCTTTGGGCTAAGGAATAAAAAATAAAAATAAAAAACAAAACAAAAACTAAATGACAGCGGTCAAAAAAAAAAAAAAAAAAACTCTTGAAATTGACAGGATGTTACTAATCAAGAAAACTACAATTGAAAAGGGTAGAATTCAATCAATTCATTGTAATATTGAAATGCAAGCTTTTAAGTCAGGTACTAATTAACACATTCTCAATACTTTATGGTATGGCATACATGCTAAAACACAATAACAATCAAGTCTAAATCTCAAAAAAATTTAAGCCAGTTTTAGATCTTAAAATGACTAATCAGTGACATAGACACACATATGAAAATACAAACCATAAATTCATTAGCAATTATGAAAATTCAAAGATTCTTGTTTAGAATACTCAAATCAAACCATTCAAAATCACCCATTGGATATTAATACTGTTTTGGCTTTTAGTTATGGAAGACTAGTGTACATTGTTGTGTATCTTCCTAATTGCCATCGTGGTATAACAGAAGACTAGTCTTTGAGCACACCAAGGAAACCGCCACAGTTTGAGGAGTAATTGTAAACCGCGTGGTGCTATTACTTTGTCTTTTTTCAACTTGCCCGGTGTAGATTCATTCCAGAAAGTTCAAAAAGACAAGAACACTATTTGGTCCACAAACCCTATCAAACAGCCTTCAATATGATCCTTGTTTTTTTTTTTTTTTTGTCCAATGGTTTTTGCTATTTGGTAAGGATATTCTCTTCCTCACCCATTTGTCCATCTAGATAACAATCCTTATGCAATCACGTGGAAGCCACCATTTAGAATGTGACACTTCATACTTGTGAAGTGGTGAAGGGCTGGTCTAATGTGTCATCAAGACAAATTGGGCAATATTATTAGGCACTATCTTCTAAACCTCTCATAAAAGCCTGGTCCATTTACATTTGTAGAACACATTTAGATTGAACCTACCCAATTCATATCTTTAGGCTTGATTGTTTAGGCCTAAGCATGCCAAGCATGAGACAGATTTTTCTATAGATCCAAACTAAACTTTTTTCTTTAAACTATGCCTCAGCACTTAGCAGTGAGGGCTTATATATATATATATATATATATAATAAAAGTTGGGCTTAAACGCCGTAGTTGCGCCAAGTGTCTTCACTAAATTGCAAAAATTTTATTAAATTTTTAGATTTTTAAAGAACTAAAAATTCATTCTTATCATTAAGCAGTTTATCTCATGAGGATTCTAATTAATTCTTATCATTAATTAGTTTATCTTAAAAAAAAAAAAAAAAATTACTTCACATAAAAGAAAAACAACTTCACCTCACGTAAGAATTTTTTGGTAGTTTATCTTTAAAAAAAAAAAAAAAAATGGCTACTTCACTCTACTTCACCTGCTTCACGTAAAAATTTGTAAATTTATTTCTTTTTTGTAGCTAATAACATTAACTATTTTTTTGGGATAAAGTATACCTAAACTTCTTGATTAGATAAGCTCATTTTTCTTTTTGTTCATATCAAGTTATTTTCTTCCCAAATCCTAGATCTACTAATATCCCTATACACTAAGCTATTTAGTACTCCTATCATTATGTGAGCTCATCTCCACAAAAAAGCTGATTAACTTCGTCCATCACAAAAATCTAGAAAATGCAATGCAATGGCTCAAAAAAGTAATCAACTCGAAGAATAAGAATACATTGACAGAGAATAGTGGTGGTGGGATTATGAGCACTAAAACCTTTGAATCTTTGATTCTCTGAACCAATTTTCGGATATAGAATTTCACCATATGAGTCAGGTATACCCACCCTTCTTTTGTTTTGTTTTATTTATTTATTAATTTTGGGTGTGAGGATGAGGTAAAGAAAAAAATATATATTTGCATTCGAAAAAGAGTACAAATAAGCCGAGTTTGATTTTTTTTTTTTTTTTTTTAATGAACTCAAGTAGTTCCCAATATAAACAATGCAACACAATCGCCACAAGCTTGATCCAATGACTAGGAGGAAGAACAAGACGAGGAAGAGGACCATTAAATGGTAGCATCAAGGTATTAATCATTACCAATTTTTTTCAAATATAAATGTAATAATGATCTTAAAATAAATAAACTTATATAATTTTCTTTGACTATATCTAATTATATATAATGATTTAATTAAGTAAATAAATCTATTTATTTACTATTTCTTAAGTTTAAATATTACTAAAAAAAATACTAAATGATGTAAGCGGAAAATTTTTAATTCTCTAATTTAATGAAATTAATTAGGTTAGAGAGAAAATCTCGTTGGAACCATATAAAATATTTAAATGAAATAAGATTTTTCAATTTTAGATTTATAGATAAACATTTTGTTATAATTTTTTTTAATTGAATCTTTTACTAAACCATGTTTTAAATTATTTTATAGATTGCATTTATATATTCAATCTTAGGCATTTTCATTTATATCTGTGTATATTGTGGTTTTTTATGTTTTAACTTAAACTAAAAGAGTACTTCACTTCCAAAAAAAAAAAAAGTAAAAGAATAATTTATTTTTATTATCTATTTTATTATTTAATTTCAATGAAACTAAGAAATATTTTCTTATTTCAGTTTACATGCAATTCTTGATTAAGCCCTATGCATCGTACGAAAATTTTTGTACTTTCTTTTATTGAAAAAAAAGATATAATTTTTTTTTTGTTCTTATCTTCTTCTCCTATAATTTCTAAGTTGATAAATTGGATTACAATCCAAATTCTTCATCTAATTCTTTTATTATTAAGAGTAAATAAAATCCTATCTCCAAAATAAATGGATTGCAACGACATCATTTTGTTTAGTTGATATTTTTTTGAAGCCAACCCCATCGTTAATATATAATTAACTTCACAAAAAAAACTTATGAATTGTATTAATCTCATTTTGGATAATAATAATAATATTATTATTATTATTTTAGTCTCACATAATACACATTCATTATATAACTTAAAAGAAAAATATTAATTTATTTTTATTTTCTATTTTATTATTTAATTTTAAGTAAATTAATTATAAATTATCTACATATAAATTTTGATTAAGCCCCTTTCAAAAAAAAAAAAAAATTTGATTAAGCCGTGCATCGCACGAACATAATGCTAGTATATAATACAATTAAAGTGAGAGAGAAAAGATTCAAATAATAAGGGCATGTTTGGTTTAAAGCTGTTTTGGATTATATCACTCAAAACTCATAACTGAGTTATCAAAATACGTGAGACCTACACAAATTTTGTTGTTTGGCTTGATTTTCACATTGTGTTTTCATCACTCAAAACTCAAAAAATTTGAATTAGAGTGATGAGTGATGAAAATAGAAAACAAGAATCAAGTGTTTTCAGAAACTAAGATAGATAACTCAGTGACACCATTGTAAATTTTCAGACTCTGTGGAGCCCACAGCTTCTGTGTTGTCAACTCCACCGGATTCCCCTTTTCTTTTTCTTTTTTTGCTTTTCTCTACTTCTTTCCTTCTTCTTCATACCCACTCCACCACCAACAACTTTTTTGTCTTCTTCTTCTTCATTCTTTTTTTTTTTTTTTCTTTTCTTTCATCTTCTACAAACTTCCACCGGCTTCCTTTTTTTCTTTTTCTTTTTTCATATCCACTCCACTACCAACAACATTTTTTTTCTTCTTCTTCTTCTTAATCTGACCCACTCCACCCCCAACGGGTTTTTTTTTTTTTTTTTTTTTCTCCTCTTCTTATTGGTTTTGTCTTTCTTTCTTTTCTTCTTTTTCTTTCTTTCTTTCTTCTTCAGGCCCACTCACCATGTTCATCCACGCATAAATATATACCCAAAAACAGAAACTCACTCCTCAATTTCATGATTTTGGTCTTCGATCTAAGGATTCCTGGGTTTGGATTTGGGTTTTCTATGTTTGTGGGTTTGAGTTGACAATTTTGGATCACCGATTTGAAGATTTTGTGTTCGTGTGCTTGGGTTTTCTGTGTTTGTAGTTGTGGTTTGAAGCTTGGGCTATGATGGAGGTAGGTTTGTGTGGTTGGTGGTGGTATTGATGATTGGAAATTTTTTCTTTTTGTGGCTGTAGCTGATAGTTGGATTTTCTTTTGGTTAAGATTATTATTATTATTTTTTTTTTTTTTTGTGGCTGTCGGTGGTGTTGACAGTGGTGGGTGTTGAGTTTGCCATTGTATATGTGGTTTTCGGTATGTGGGTAAGAGGAAAAAAGAAAAAAAAATCTGAAATTTGGAATAGGGAAGAGGGAAAATATGTGCTATAAGTAAGAGAAAAAATTCATGGAGAAATAGTGCCGGAAGTGAGAGGGAACTAGTCTCTTGCTAGGTTATGTAAAATGGGTTTTGTGGTGTACAGAGACGTGAAATCAGTTGCTGGGTTTTGTAATGGGAAGGAAGAGCAATAAAATGAAGAGAGAGAATGTCGGGTACCCATATGACTGTTCTGTGTAGTGTCAGTGGTGGATTCTACGGTTTTAAGGAAAAATTGTAGAGATATGTAACTAAGAATTAAGTTCAAACATGTATTTTGCAATCTTTGAGTGAAGGTGAGGTTTGAGTAGGTAATAATGAGTTTTGGGTTTAAGTTATGGGTTTTGAAAACTGAGAGTTATAAAAATTGAGTTAGCTTTAAAGCAAACGGGCCTTTAAAAAGTATCTTGTTGGAACTAAAAATAGATCTAATTTGATCCAAAGTTTATTAACACTAAGAAACCAATTAGAGTCCTGCTTTAATAATATTAATAAAAAAAAAAAAGCAATTATCAACAGCCGATTAATCTTTCCTTCTTTTGAGCATGCGGTTGAGAAGCCATACTTCCATTTCAAAGCGTTTTTTTTTTTTTTTTTTTTATTATTAAAATATTAACACCGACATTTTTACACATCTTTTTGGCCCACATAGACTCATTTCACTACTGAAGGGCCGAGGACAAAAAAGAGGAAAGGAAAAAAAGACAAAGTGGCATTAAATTTCAGTTCTCAAGCACTCAAACACTCAAGCATAGAAACTGAAGCCTCAGAATACAACACAACAGGCGAGCTGACTCGCATGAACCGGCTAAAAGCTGGGAACAACCCAGTGGAGCTCTCTTCCTTATCCTTGGCTTGAACCCTCTCGCTAGACTCAGCATTAGTAAGGCTCGAACCATTAGAAAACATGGTTTGACCCTTTTCTCTCAGCTTGGCCATCTCTCTAGTCCACATATCCCCCAGCCCAGACATGACTAAAAAATATTTCCTAGTAACAAAAACAGACAAATTGTGAAAGGAGGAAAAGTTGTTATAAGTTCCTTGAAGATATTTGAAGCGTTTGGATGGATGATATTTTTGAGATGTGGAGTCAAGTTTATATAAGAAGGCTGAGAATTGTAGAAGGGTTGTAATAATTGATATAAAAAGCACACATCTTGTTATCTGTGTGCTTTAGTGCATATAGACACATTTTGGCCGGTTGATTTTAGCCTATCTTCTTTGTCCCCACAGCCACAGGAAGCTCCAAAACCACAGCAAGCCTGTGGTATATTTATGTACTTCTATGTTAAAATAATGTTGAATCTCCAAGTTCAATGCATATCTGATAAGGTTCAGCATACATCAACTTTATATTGTTAAAAAAGAGCAAGAAATAGAAAGGACAAAGTTTGTCAAGAGCTCCACTGGTCGGTTACCATGGTGACATGTCTACTTTTGACGCGTCATCATCTTAATAGTTGTTCGTTCAATACACTAGAGAACTAGAGAACTAGACCTAGTTCAAGTTTAAAATATTAACTTAATGATTTAGAGAACTAGAGAACTAGACCTAGTTCAAGTTTTAAATATTAACTTAATGATTCCTGGGGTTTTGAAAAAACAACTAAATAAATTAAGTGTTTAGTTTAAATTCTTCAATTAAACTCAATCACATGACTATATTGACTTTTGCCGTGTAAACAATTTTATCTATTTCCAAAATAATTAAATTTACAAATGTAGTAATTTATTGACCAACTCAACCATATGTTTGAATTTAATTGAGGATATATGCCTAAATTTATTAATAAATAAATAAAGAGAAATATTTTATCCAATCATAAGTGGCAAATTGTTACACGACAAAAAAGTTCTTTCAGTGATAAGTTCAAATTAGAACTAACTACAACTAACCACCAATGATTTATTTTTTGTTATGAAAATATTATAAACATAACACTTCGCATAAATAGAACACGTCTTTTATGAATATCCTAGAATTGTCTTATAAGTTAGAAAAATTGAAGGAGAAAGGTGAAGAAAAGTGGAAAAAGACGGAAAAGCTAAGACCATGTAAACAAGAAAATATGGTTCGTCAAAACTCTTATCTAGCTAGCATCCGGAGCCTTATAACTTAACTAATATCTTGTTTCACGAGTCAAGTCCCATCTTCCCCATTTTATCTATCTAATTTGTGAGCGTTTGGATTCAGCGTTTTTTGCTGAATCCTGCGGCACATTTCTTCCCTTTTTTTTTTTTTTTTTTTTTGCTTTCACGTGGGTCAGAGACAGAAGTTACTGTGCAGTTACTGTTCACGAGAAAAAATACTGTTCACGCACTGTTTATGGAACCCACAGCCACTTTATTCAGAAAAAAAATATATATATTAAAAATGGGTCCCACAATACTATTCATACATTTAAAAATTATTTTGCTACAGTGTTTTCAGTAACAATCAGTTTTCAGCAACTTTTAACAATAATAAGTTGTATCCAAACAGACCCTTTATCAAATTCTCATAAAACCGTTATCCAGCAGCTGCAGATGGCAAAAGCATCATATATGCCAATTGATATATTGAACCACCTCCACCTTTAATAAATAATTAAACGTTGTATAAGGAATTACTACATATGAGTATATGGCAATAGGAAAACATGGTATTCGTCAATATTTAACTGCCTCTGCAGATACAGTAAATTTACCAAAACGAGAGAATGTTTCACTATGGTAGAAAGGTACCCGAACTAAAATCCCCCTTGACAGTACATTAATTCATGGTATTCTCTCTTTCCGCTATCAGATAATAGTGAAATATAGTACAAGATCATTCAAAATCCATGAAACAAAAAAGCATATGAATTAAAATTATATAACTCCAATCTTGTTTCTTCTCTTCCTTTGCTAGCAACCTCTCCTTTGTATACCATACTTTCATGATCAGCCTGCCTCACCAAGGTGAAAACCGATCCAAAAGCAAACAAACTGTGGCTTCTGACATGTTTTCTCTTTGAACCATTCTTGCTTCCTTGGTAGCACCTTCCTTTCCTTCTTCAACTTCTGCTTTGGCTTTTGAAAATAATGGCTTCTGGGTCTTAACCTTCTCTTTAAGCTTTGCTAGCTTCCCTATCCACGTTTCCACCACTGCAGCCATGCTAGTTTCGAGGACTTTAATCACGTAGAGAACAACTTTCTTTGTATGTAATAACTTTTTGCGTTTTTAGTGAATGAGTTTGTGAAGCAAGGCATGCGTGGGTTTATATAGAATTAAAAAAAGGGAGAGAGGTTGTGGTTTTTTTAGAAGCAAAGGGTTCACTTTACCTTGGATTAACGTGGTAGCACACAGTATATAATGTATGATATTCTTTGAGACTGGTTGTGCATTATTTTGTACAAACTTGGAATAATTCCTTACCTGTGGCCTGTGGATGCACTTTGTTTAATAATACATGTGGTGATTAGGAGGATTCTATGTGATTCTTAAAATAACTCCCAATTTTATAAAATGTTATTGATCATCTTATATTATTAGATGTCCTAGGAACATTTGTTTTTAATAAATACTTTTAAATACTTCTTATTGGAAAAAATATGAACAAAGTTTAACTACAAAATCGATTGTAACCTTAGGCTAGAAACTCACTTAATAAAATAAATATTACTGCATATTTTGAAAATCTAACCATTGAATTACATGTTCTTTACGCTCTTAATGCACATGTCAATTTTTGTATCAATCGGATATCATTTATTATATAATCTATAATCTTATATTTTATGTATAATTTTAAATTACAAAAACTTGCAATTTAAAAATTTATTGATAATATAGCTATTGATTTTTAATTTTCTTGAAATTTTGCAAACATGGAGGATATAAGAAAAAGATGCAATTCAATGGTGGATTTGTCAAAATTCACCTCCAATAAAAAGATATTGAGTGAGTTTATAACCTAAGACTACAATCAATTTTGTAACTAAACTTTGTCCAAAAAATATTTGATTTTTTTGAATTTTTTTTTTTTTTGGTAAAAGTGACATCAAAACTTTTTAAAAATAGATCATTAATAAATATTTTAAAAGTACCTGGCCCTCTTTTTAAAAGGCCCTAGCACTTTCTCACAGAAACAATAAGAATAGAAATTGACTACCTCTCTTTTCTCTATTTTTTCTTATGCGGCTGCACTACTAGGTTAATAGAATTCTTGATCTCTATTTTTTTTTTTTTTTTTTTTGAGAAAGTTTTAACCTGTGATGTCTGCTCTAAACCTCAGATCTTTTATACAACTATCAGAAACTTTACCAGTTATGTTAACTGAAACTCAAAATATCTCTATTATTTATCCCGTTTAACACAAACCTAATATATATATATATATATATATATATATATGTTATAGGTCGGCAATTACTAGGAATTATATTCCTAATTGTATTCGGTCATACTTGACCGACATACAAATAGTGGGCTTGTGGGCTCCAGTGGCAATTCAAGCCACCCACGTCAACACATTCAAAATCTGTGATGAAAGAGATAATGATCGACTACAGTATTATGTGATGATACAGTCACAGAAGTGATAATGAGTTGATTGTAATGGTATATAATTATCTATAGATTATCATCATCGTCATTATTATCACTTCAAAATCTAATCTTTAAGCTAAGGAATCAAAAAGACAAAAACTAAATGACAGCGGTCAAAAACTCTTGACATTGACAGTATGTTACTAATCAAGAAACAACAATTGAATAGGGAAGAATTCAATCAGTTCATTGTAATATTGAAATGCAAGCTTTAAATTCAGGTACTAATTAAGTAATTCAAAATGCAAAAGGGGTGTGAAATTTTTGACTCCTCATCTCTACTAAGTTATTTGAATACAAATGTCCTTTTGGACATAGTAAGTTTCTTTAAAAAATATTCTCTCATTTTTTTGTGTATATGTTAAAAATACTTAGTATTCTAAAAAAAAAAATTTATTTGAATATATATACATACGTGTGTATATATATATATATATATAGTGGTTGTTTGGGTTCGGCGTTTAGCTTCTGCGTTTTGATGAAAACGCGTTTTTGCTTCTTTTTTTTTTTTTTTTTTTTTCTTTCAGCCGCAAAGGCCGACTTTTCCACTGTGAACAGTGCATTCGTGCACTGTTCACAGACCTACAAATATCACTTTTTAACAACTTTTTCATTAAAAATGGGTCCCACGATATTATTTACACATTTAAAAATTATTTTGCTACAGTGTTTTCAGTTTTCAGTTTCAGCAACAATAAGCTCAATCCAAACAGACCCTATATAGTCTATTTTCCATAAATATTTTGCAAAAAGTCATTACACATTCTCAATACTTTATGGTGTGTCATACGTACTAAAACACCATAATAATTAAGTCTTAATACCAAAAAATTTTATGTCAGTTATAGACTTTCAAATGACTAATCAAAATTGACCACGTGCATAAACATACGTATTGACATACAAACCATAAATTCGTTAGCAATTGTGAAAATTCGAAGATTCTTGTTTAAAACACTCAAATCAAACCATTCAAAATCAACCATTGGGTGTTAATATTGTTTAGGCATTTAATTATGGAAGACTAGTGTATATTGTTGTGTGTCTTTCTAATTGCCACCGTGGTATAATAGAAGACTAGTCTTTGAGCACACAAAGGAAACTGCCACTGCCACAGTTTGAGGTGTAATTGTAAACCGCGTGGTGCTATTACTTTCTCTCTTTCAACTTGCTCGGTGCATATTCATCCCTAAAAGTTCAAAAAGACAAGAATGCTATTTGGTCCACAAAACCCATCAAAAATTTTAAGCCTTCAATAAGATCCTTGTTTTTTTTGGTCCAATGGTTTTTGCTATTTGGTAAGGATATTCTCTTCCTCTCTCCCATTTGTCCATCTAGATAACCATCCTCATTTGCACGCGGAAGCCACCACTAAGAAGGGGACACTTCATACTTGCAAAGTGAAGTGGTGAAGGGCTGGTGGTCTAATGTGTCATCAAGACAAATTGGGCGATATTATTAGGCACTATCTTCCAAACCTCTTATAAAAGCTTGGCCCATTTACATTTGTAGAACACCTTTTGATTGAACCTACCCAATTCATATCTTTAGGCTTGATTATGCCTAGGCATGCCAAGCATGAGACAAATTTTTCCATAGATCCAAACTTTAGAGTTTAAACTTTTTTTCTTTAAACTATGACTAAGGACTTTTGTTATTGAAAAGTTTTAGGAAAGTTGTAATATTATTTTCATAGAAAATATAAAAAAGTTGTCAAAAAAGTCAATTATTTTTTTAGTCCATAAAATTTATAAAAATTAAAAATTTAAAAAAATTTAAAAAAAAAAAAATTCTGAACCAGTGTCGGTGTCTATTTAACTTTTCTCTTTTTTTTAATACAATTTAAGTGAGGATGAGAAAATTAGAACCCTATATATCTTCATTAGAAACACTAACAAATATTATTTCACCTAAAGGTCGTTAGCACTTAATGAAGCCATAAATCTTTAACTTTTTAACTATGCCATTGAGAAGCCATACCTTCTATTTCAAAGCATAGGTTTTTTTTTTTTAATTAAAATTTCAAGACCGACATTTTTACACATCTTTTTGGCCCGCATAGACTCATTTCACAACTGAAGGGCCAAGGACAAAAAGGAGGAAAAGAAAAAAAGACTAAGTGACATTACATTTCAATTCTCAAGCACTTGAACACTCAAGTATAGAAACTGAAGCCTCAGAATACAACATCACAGGCAAGTTGACTCGCATGAACCGGCTAAAAGCTGGGACCAACCCAGTTGAGCTCTCTTCCTTTTCCTTGGTTTGAACCCTCTGGCTAGACTCAGCATTAGTAAGGCTCGAACCATTAGAAAACATGGTTTGACCCTTTTCTCTCAGCTTGGCCATCTCACTAGTCCACTTATCCACCAGCCCAGACATGACTAAAAAAATCTTTCTTAGTAACAAAAACAGACAAATTGTGAGAGGAAAAGTTTTTAGAAGTTCCTTGAAGATATTTGAAGCTTTTGGATGGATGATATTTTGAGATGTCAAGTCAAGTTTATATAAAAAGGCTGGGAAGTGGTGTAGAAAGGTTGTAATAATTGATATACAAACGGCACACCTTGTTTATCTGAGTGCTTTACTGCTTTGTAAAATAGACGCATTTTGGCCGGTTTTAGTCTATCTTCTTTGTCCCCACAGCCACAGGAAGTTCCAAAACCACAGCAAGCCATTGGTATATTTTTGTACTTTATGTTAAAAAAAATGTTGAATCTCCAAGTTCTATGCATAATTGCATACCTGATAAGGTTCAGCATATATTACACTGACTATTATATTGTTTTAAAAAGAGCAAGAAATGACAACTCTACTTTTGATGTGTCGTCATCCTAACTATTCAATACACTAAAACACTGGACCAGCCAAGTCCAAAATATTAAAACCCCATTTGGTAATGATTCTTGGGGTATTGAAAAAATAACTAAATAAATTCAGTGTTTAGCTTAAATTTTCCAATTAAATTCAATGACTTAACTATTTTGACTTTTGCAATACAAATAATTTTATCTATTTCCACAATAATTAAATTTAAAAGATGTTGTAATTTATTGACCAACTCAACCACATGTTTGAATTTAATTGAAAAACTGTATCTAAGTTTTATCAATAAATAAATAAAACATAGCTTGCATGAATATACTAGAATTATCTTAAAAAGACTAGAAATCTATGACCATGTAAACAAGAAAATATAGTTTGTCAAGGCCATTATCTGGCAGCCAAGAGCCTTGTAGCTCATTTAATTCCTTAATATTTCCAACGGAGACGTCTAGGATTCAAAATCACTTCACGGTGTGGGCAGCAGTTATGCAAAGTCATCACGTCAACATAAAGGCCTTTTACGCATTGGAAGGTCGCCAAGCAAGTCCCTTGTGAAGCTGCGAAACAGAGCTCATTTAAGACTTGAGTCTGTTGTGCGGGTGACGAGCAAATCTTGCAAGGGACTTTGTTATAACATGATATGTCTTGGAGAGGATTGGTATATGTCCTGTGCTTGAAGAACTCTGACCCCTTGGAAGGGAGGCTCGGGCAAAACAGAGCAGCACCATCCAAGGGAGCTCTTTGTAATTCATGGCAAATCTCTTGCTGATGATGCCCATGGCTCCCTCTCTCTGTGAGTAAAAAACAGCGGGTTCTGAAGCCAAATACTGGGCTTGCTCAAGCAATATAGGTCAGGAGGGAAGCAAGAGATGTGAAGCCAAACATGGGGCTAGCTGACGTAACATCAAAATAGGTGCAACGACTTCATTGTAGGTAGGCAAATTTTACAGACCCCAAGTGTCTGTCTTTTTGCATAAGTGAGTAAAAAAACCCCTGACATGCCTGACATTGTATCTTGAACAAGGTAATTTGAGATCATAACTTGTATCTATAGCACATAGGCTCCACAAGTTCAAATCCATGGTGTCCAACCCTCATACATGTTGCACAGATTATCTATGCTTGTGGCTTGCCTAAGTAGATAATCCACTTGCTCAGCAATACTAATATCCCTGGAAGTCCAACAAAGGTGAACTGTTAATAAGGATTATAACTCAAAACCCATTAAAGAGTTCCAAATAAAGCAAATACCTGTTGTCACCAACATCTCGACCGTCTAGTTTCATCTCAATTCGCCTCAAAACGGACAATGCATAAGCATTTTTACCTAGCAATGGCAAAAAATACAAATAAGAAAGTGACAACTTGGTCCTCTTTTCCCAATTTTTTCTCAGGTAAAAATTAACACCGAACAATCAAAATACTGTTAAAGACTTCAGTAAGCAGCAGAGAAAAGCCCACAGATAATGAAATGCAGAAATAATTTTATTTCCCGGGTGACTGAATGCGTGAATCTTATAGAAGAAAAAATGTCTTGCTCTAGTAATAATTTGGGCATAGGGAGGGATGAGTTAAGTTTCAACAGAGACCTTGTTTAGTTTTCCATACTATATAGATTTTACTCAGAAAGACGAGCAACAAGGAAACAAGTTATATGAATAATTTGATAGGATAAACTTTGTACTTACCCTGACCTACTCGACTACCACCATGCATATTAGGCACAGGAGCGTCACGATCTTCATCTTCAGTCTTAACTTTATTTGATGCAAATATCTCATCCTTAACACCAGCCTTCTCATCTGAGTTCTCATTCAAAGAATGCAAACTGTAAGAAGGGACAGTTACAGATTCATTGCTTGGTGATGTCCCAACTTTGAGACTTTCATTTGGCTCATTCACTACTGACTTTCCAGAAACTGTATCAACAACATTAACCTCCACATACTTGGATTCTAATTGCCCAAAATGTGAGATTTCTCGGAAGTCAGTTTGAGAAAATGGAGCAGTATTTTGACCTGTGGCACTAGACCCATGTAAAAGTTGTCCCATATCTTCAGCCAGCTTATTTAAGCAATCTGGAACAATTTCTTCAGCTGGGTCAATACAAGATTCTGAAATGCTACTGCAGATGCTATCTGGTGGAGATATCCATCCTTTATCTTGCAAAGAAAGTACAGTAACACCAAGAAAATTCTCAGTGCTTCCACTGTCAGATATGGAGAGGCTTCCACCCTCCTTGTCAGCAAATTCAGTAGCATCACCAGCAAGATCTGACCTCGATGAATTAATTCCCTGTGATTTTACTTCCTGGCTCTCTCCTAGTCCTTCAAGAGCCTGTCCGAGAGAGAGAATATACTCACGTTCATTAATCTTGCTATTCTCAAGATATAGTAATAATAACATATAACCGACATAATTAATCTAAAAAAGGTTACAATACTTTGTGAAGATTGCCAGCATGTAGACTTGCAGTTCGCGCAAGCCTGGTCAACATGGAATAGAGTCCCTTCACAGAGGATGTTAGTGATGGTACCAAGGGTTTAAAGGTCTGACAAGCCTCCCTAATTCTTAAAAAGTAAGACTGGTATATGGCCTGTCCATGAATGGGAGGTATCTCTTTACTGGTCTCCTGCTCCCTAAACATAGCACCAGTCATTGCAGCTACATCTATAGACAGAACCGCTTCGAGTGGAAGAAGGATAGCATTTGCCTGCACAGGAAATTAGAAAATCAAAATATATTGTTGACTTGAAACCAGACCTAGATCAGCAAAGTTCCTAAAATGACAGGTTAAATTTGGTGATATCTGGAAAGTGAGTCGCATGTAACAACCTATTTACTTACAAAAGCACGAAATTAGTGAGAATGCAAACTAATGAAATCTTTTTTTTTTTAATTGAGAATGGTAAATAATAAACAAATTGAGAGACAAAGAAAACCTTAGAAAGATCTTCCATAAGAGAGTGGTGTACTGCAGCAGACTCCTTTCCCAGACTATGAACATCCTGGAGATCGTCTGTTATAGCAAGGACCTAAAAAGTACAAAGCATTAGTGACATACAAAAAGCAAGAAGATAAAAATGTTGGTTATCTTTGAATTACAATTCATAACTGGTCCTGAAAAATCAAATATTGCAAAAGAATAGGAAAGAAACATAATAGAATAGATATAAGGGCCAATAAGAGAAATGACTGATGTGCCAAGAGCCTTGTATCTCAACTAGTTGGTAGCTTTTGGTGTTTCCAACGAAGACATCCAAGATTCAAATCCCCCCTCCCATTGTAACTATTAAATTATCAAGGAAAAAAAAAAAAAAAAAAGAGGAACAATTTTTCCGTCAAATTTATCTGTCATTATTTAACTCCAAAAAGCTAATAGAATGATATAGTTTAAAGCATCCATAAAAAATAAAATGCTTAATTACAAATTTGGATATATTCATTTAATCATTAGACTTTTTTTTTTTTATATTAGAAGTTAAATTATGGGTTGAGGTAGAAAAATTAGTAGGGTCTGCCAGATATCCACACTTGATCAAAACTAAAATATTATCATTCTTCTAGTTCACTGTTTTATTAAAAACAAAAATTTCTTCAGTGCATATCTTTGTTCCTTTGTTTTAAACTTGATAACCTAAAATTTTTCTAATGAAGATAAGAAGTACAAGAGGAACATAGCTGGCTCAAAAATATTGATAAGCTGTCAATATCAGACTAAGGATATTAGATGAATCAGATTACTATATGATTTTGCTGGATCACATGAATAAATTGCATTTTTTCACCTTTAATTAAAGTTGAACCAAAGTACATCTATGCCCCCACACTCCAAAAGAGGGGGGGGGGGGGGGGGGAGGTATGAATAAAGTAAGGAAAAGTACATAAACAGTGATACAAAATTTTCAATACAGGAACTTAATCTTAGGCCACCCACTGTAAAAGCAATAAGCCTACAAAGCTTCTCAGCAAACTCTTGTCTTCCCCTTTTGACATGTTGCAAATTTCAGAATGGTTAATGATAGAATTTCTTTTACTGCACAAAGTAATTAGTAAATGAAAAAATTAATCATAATAAACTTAGCAATCCCAGGTCAGGAATATATTAAGCTACTTGACGGTAAAGGACTCTGCTCTGAAGGACATGATTCACTCATTACCCTTTTAGAAAGTTACTGTGAAAATCAGGCCTAAAACAATTCAGAAAACCCAAAAACTGCCATGTGTCATTATGCCTGAGGAAAGCTATGAACCACACAACTTCAGGAGGCCCAATCTCATATGCTCATGCATCCAATGATATGTGAGAACATATCTATAGCAGCATATCCTCAATCATGTAATTCAGAATAAAAAAAGTTGAAATCATATTCCACATGACAGTATATATAGACACATGGTAAAAAGAGAAAGAATCATCACAAGAAATTCAATTGGCATCAATTATCATAAAGGCCACACCTCTTCAAGCATGGAACCACATTCAGAAGTCAAAGCAGTATGGGTCTTTGAAACACGACAAAATGCAGATAATGCAACACTGGCTTCATATGCACAATCCCTCATAGCAAGAACAGTGCTATGCAGGTCACCTGTAAATGCAAGAAATCAGAAAGTTTTACATAATTGGTGTAGCAGTGATGAAGGTGAGTGTCTGTGTGTGTGTGTGTGTGTGTGTGTTAAAATCAATGAATGCATCTATGCCACATATGAGACATGCATAAATATGTTTGTAATGAAGTGATGTTAACATAAGCTTTGTAACCTGAAGCTGACTTTGCTTTGAGAGAGGCAATGCAGAGTTCATTAGTTGCAGAATATAAGCCATTTGAAGCAGCTTCCATGGTGCGTTGTGCAAGTTTCCATTCTTGTTCAGAACCTAACATGAGAAACAAGAAAGGATAAATTTATCACTCATATGGAACTGCAATTAATGAAAAAAAATAAAAATTAACCTCTGAGGAATATTTTAAACTCACACATAAAAGAATGATAATTCTCCTCCAATTTTTCAAGCGCATTCAAGTAAGCTTGCTGCCATGTCCTGCCATCCCCGCCAGGCCTATAAGCGTAAATCTCTCCTGGAAACCGGAAAATGCCATCTCTTGATGCTTCAAAATCCAATAATGACATGCAAATTTTCATAATATCCGATGCCTTTTCTTTAGTTTCCCATAGCAGTTGCCGTCGCTTCATCAGATGGTCATGGAACTCAGGAGGAATTCCTGAACTCTTGGCTGAAGCATTTCCAGTTGCACTAGAATTTGGGCCACCACAAGCCCACCCCATTGCTCTCTCAAGCTGTGCTTCTGCTGTGACAGAATTTCGTTCACAAGCCTGCAGGCCCTCCTTTGATCTAGCTATCTTTGACACAGCTGATTGCATACTCTCTAGCAATTTAGCTCTGCTGAGATTTGAAATGATAGGATAAAGGTTATC
This sequence comes from Quercus cerris, assembly GCA_963669245.1. Lineage (NCBI taxonomy): Eukaryota > Viridiplantae > Streptophyta > Magnoliopsida > Fagales > Fagaceae > Quercus > Quercus cerris. The sequence goes on along the minus strand of OY770013.1, from coordinate 40,772,074 downwards.
ATCACTAGGAAGGAACTTCTGGAATGTGACCCTAGTATTGTGGGAGGATGTCAATGTAATATCATGCATCCATTCCATCTGAACAATCTCTAGGCCAGTCTTACGAAGAGCCTCTCTGAGTTCATTCACCTGCCTCTTCATAAGGGAAGCTGCTGATCTTGCTGCTCTAGCTGTTTCATGAGCATTGCAGTATTCCTCCAGCATGAGTTGAACCCTTCTCACAGCCCCAACATCTCTTTTTGCTTGATCAAAAGCAACATTCTTTGTTGCCTCTGTTAATTGCTTCAGATGATCATTTTCTCTCTCTAACAAAGCCACTAAAGCAGGAACAACTCGTTCCTTCAGATACTGGCCAATATGTTCCTGAAGTTGGGCCTCTAGCTTTTTCTTTACAACATTGAAGAGCTGGTCAAATCCTAAATTTTGATCAACATATGAAGCTACATCATGTATGCATGAATCAAGAAAAGAATCCACAAGAACTATTTTCCAAATGAAAAAAGAATGGCTATCCAACAAGCCCCCAAACTTCCAGATATATTCAGACATTGGGTCTCCAGAACTCATCAAATCCACCAAATTAGGAATGTCCTTTGAGTGAGAAGTAGCAGAAACACCAAATGAAGACAAAGATTTATCCATAGATTCCAATTCAGAGAAGGGCTTAACTAGTGTGGATAATAGCATTTTTATTGTCACATTATGCTGCTCCCTCTCCTCATCAACAGAAATTAGAGACTGGAAATGGCGTTCTGAAGAAACCAAGGCATGTTTTATGTCAGCTTCTCTTTTTATGAGTGAAGAAGTGCGTACATCCCTCTGGCTCCAAGTTCGATGCAGTTGGTCCAGCTGTGCCCTACAAGCCTCTTCCTGGGATGCAAGCTCCTCTGCCTCCTCCCAAGAGAGATGATCCCTGCCTTTCACAGCAGCTTCTTCAAGAGCCAACTGCTGCTCAGTAATGTGGCCAACCTTAATAAAGTAGTTCTGCTCCAGTTCAACCAAAGATGCCCTCTCCATTTCAAGCTCAAGGAGTTGCTCTAGTGCCGTGTCAACAGAACCCCGAATTTGTGAGATTAACCCAAATGCATCCATGACTTCAGAATTAAATGAAACAGCAGATCTTATAACATCTGGTAGAACAACTTCAGTCATTTGCCCAAGTAGACTCTTACAGGAATGTAAACTGGTTCCAAAGATAGAAACCCAATTTCTTTCAGAAAAATATTTTGAATGGCCTTTGTCTGCATCAATGCTAGGTATCTCCCTACTGATGATATGTCGTATTTCATTAACAAACCCTGCCAAGAGAGCACATTTCTCAACTTGCTCTTCGAGCTCAGAGAAAATAGTTCCAAAATCATACTGCATTCTACTGTGTACACTTCTTCCTTTTGTGGAATCCCTAAACATGTTTAATATCCTACTTTTAACATCAATGTACAAAGAACTTAGAGCTGTATTCAAAATAGACAACACCTTCTCCTTCTTCTCTTCTAGCTCCCCTCGCAATCTTGCATCCCTTGTCCCATCATATTTAGACTGTCCTGATTGAATAGAAGACATGGAATCTTCCTTCCTTACCAGACCAGCAGCCTGCATGTATCTCATAAAAGCAGACAGAACCCGATCCTTAGCTTTAGATTCAGTTTCTGAGCCAATTGAATTGACTAACTCAGCACACTCTTCTTCGACTCTCTCTATCTCTACTGCATACTTCTCCACTTTAAGGCACAAATCGCCATGACTGTTTTTGACAGAATCAGGATTATCCCCATTTACTTTCCCCATAAGTTCTGAAGCCTGTCTTAGGGCAAGAGAGAGGATATCAGAGGATAGTGCATTAACTGCAAGTTGCAGAACTTGTGCCCAGCCATGCACTGCACTAGTTGAAAGGTAATTTAGGGGGAGGATTCTTTGCAAAGCCAAAGAATATGCTTGGAGTGCAGTTCTGGCAGAAGAGAGTCCATCATCTAATTCAGCTATGAGCTGAAAAACTTCCCTATCTATATCATGACATTGTACTTGTGTGGGCTCAGGAACAATAGTTAATGGAACCCCTGCCACCAGAACAGCAGATGTAAGAGAAAAATCTTCTTCCATGCCACTCAGATTTATGGAAACATTTATTTCAGTAATCAAATTGCTGCGTAAAGCATCAATGATCCTTCCATGCTGCTCCATCCAAGTTGCTGCCTCTTGAGCTTTTTCAGCAACCTTAGCTTTTGATTGGGCGAATTCTTGAGCCTTAATTTCAAAGGATGCACGAGTATTTTCTGAATTTAAAGTTGCATCAGAAACAATTGACTTTGCCGATGTCTCATGCAGAATAAGCTTAGATCTCTCTTGATCCGCTTGAGAAAAAAGAGCAGAGACACTCTCATATCGATTTAGAACATCAGCAAATCTCTGGTACACAAATCATCAAAGTCAAAATAAAATAAAAGGCTCAAAGGTTGTAAGCAGTTAAAATTTGTTGGTTTTATAAGTGCTCATACCTCAAGGGAAGATTCAATGGCTGGTAGGGTGGCCAATAAAAGATCATGATGTTCCTGGTCACAATTGAAGAACAATAAGAAATTTTGAAGTTCCAGATAAAGATATGACTGACAGAATAATAAACATGTCGCATGCAAAGTGATAAAAACCATATTTGCTGTTATCAAAATAAATGCAGACTCTACAACTTCATGATAACGCACAAAATATGAATAATTCAATACAGTCTATCACAAAGACATTGCAATGAATGTGTAAGATGTGTTCCAGGCCCATCCACCAGGATTGAAAAGGAAAAAGAAAACAATGAGTCCATAAAATAATTTTTTGCACAGTTTCTATTTTCTTTTTTCAATGAATTTCATTACTTAAAAAAAAATGTTTACACAGTTTACAAGAACATACTTTGAATTTTCTTCACACAGAGGAATATACAAGCCCCAGTTTTCAAATGATACATACCTGCAAGGGAACACGAATTTCCTGCACTCGCGAGGCAAATAAACTCAAGCTGACAGCCAACTCCATGCCCTTTCTTTCTTCACCACCAATCGCTGCATCATCATGAAAATCTCCCCGAGTCCATTCTTCCAATGGATCCCAGACAAACACTTCTAGTAACATCAAGAGTACATCTTTATTCTTTCTAAGAACATCAACAACTGCTTCACAACTTGATCTAAAGGTGCCTTCTATTCCAGTCAGCCCTAAAGCTGCTTCTATTGTCTGGGTAAGGCGGAAAGGAACAATCTCTGGAACTTTTAGTCTTTGCCCTTTATCGAAACAAACATTGTAATCAATATGTACTATATCCCCTTTAGAGAAATCTATAAGAATATTATCCAAATGTCTATCCCCCAGACCCAAAATGTGGCCCACCATGCTCATGGCTGCAACACTTCCAGAATACCTAAAATTCAAAATCACAATTAATAGTTGAAATATTTCACAATTTATGATATATATAAATGGAGAAATTCAAAACCCACTGAGTGCGTGTAACTTACCAATAAAAACTCTATAAAATGAGATATTAATTCCATAAAAAAAAAAATCACAGTAGAAATTATTAGTGCAAAGTTTATTACCCAACTTCCAAAAATTTCATCTCTTCCATGAGTTAGCCTATTAAAACAAGGAATTTAGATGAAAATCACAAGCTCAGTAGCCTAGAAGCACATGGGATGTCTCTATGGTGAAGCCCAAGACATTTTGGACTTGATTGAGAGAAGAGAGAGCAGCTATGGTTGACATTGGAATGACAATTAACCACAATCTAATGGACATAGTCAGACCATTTATTAAAGATGCAACCACAAACACAAAATAATGATGTGCTCAAATGGTACAATGTCGCAATAAGTATATGTGACATCAGATGCTTTAGTGATCCACCATCCCTAATAAATTAGGTATCAAGGTGTAAATCATCTCTAAATCTGTTGTCCAACCTTGGTTGTTAGATATGTAAAACTCAAGCATAGTTTATTTATTCAAATAAGATGAGGAAAAAAATGGAAATAATTATTCAGAAACCAATTGGAATATTGGATTGTGAAAAATCATAGCTAAACTTAATGACGAGTTTCCTCTTCCGCAAAGAGTTCAAAGCAAGAGCATTTCATTTATTTATTTATTTTTGATGACATAGTCGGCAAACCCATTAAGGTTTGCTTGATTAATACCCAAAAGAAGAGATATTGCAGGCATTTTATGTATAGATCTTTCAAGACTTCAAGAATGCATTCTTCAACCCCAATAATGAATTATGAAGAGAGGATGATCTGGACCATCATTAGAACCACAGGCAGAAGGTAAATGTGGGAGCCAATGAAAAGGGAATTGAGAAAAATGCTTTTCCCCTTGTTATCTCTAATTATTTTCTCTGATGGGAAAACAAACTCCAGCATGACATAGGACCAAATGTGTTACTCCAAGAGGACCATTGGAGTTCTATTTCTTTCTTTTTCCCCCAATTACGTTCCTCATCTCTCCTGATATCAGTAAGGTCTATTTTGAGCCAAGATGTTCATCGAATGGATTCCTTTATCTCTAATAACCAATGGCTACAATCATATATTGTAAGAATTGGGATTGTACTTTTGAACAAAAAGTTCAGGATCAGGGGCATGAACTCCAATTAGTAACTGTAGGAATTTATTTGAAGGAAAAATCACTGATAATTACAAATAAAAAAGACCATGCATAAATTCATGTTATGCAGGTACATATTCATATGTAAATAACATATATGTCAATTTAGACCATGCATAAACATATCAGCACATTTGGATTTACTCACAATGACTATTATTTACTGGAAATTGTGTAATTAATATAGACCATGCGTCAATGACATGTTATTTACTGACAGATTACACAAATTACAGGTACATATGTCAATATTATTTACTCACGGTGCCTATGTTCCTGTAATGAATAAATTATTACATGTGTGATTTAAAATCAAATTGTCACATTTGGGCTCTATTAGGCAAACTTTGGGTTTTTTATTGATTTATAAGAGGTTTCCTTTCAAGTAACCATGAGTTAGGCTTATCATAATCTTTCACACAGCCAGTCTAAATGATACACTGCCGATGTAAAACATAATGGCACACCTTGTGCACGTCTATATGGAAGAATCTGCATGCTTTGTGGTACTCAATGTAGGCAATGAAGAAACATATTCAAATGGTAATGTAGTCATGATAAGGATGTTGAAATTGATGATTCAGCAACATGCATGCCTGGTGTGGTATTATCTTGAATTGTATGTGTTTGTGTGTGGATTTGGATTCGGAGGTGTTGGCCCTGTTGGGTGGACACAAGCTAAACCCCACATCAAATGTTTACTAGGTTCATCTAGGCTACAAGAGCAATTATGTGTGGCTCCAATTGTAAGTTGTGACTGGTACTGTTGATTTAAAGCACATGCAGCAAATGCTTTCCTTGGGTCATGACAGGTATGGATAAGTAATTGATTCAAGTTCACAATGCCAAGGGCAAAAGAGGAAGGCCAAGAGAACATATGACTCAAGGCAAGGACGAATGACATGATGACCATGATTTTAGAGTATATTGCATTAAATAAAACTTCATGGCAAAAAAGTATTCCATCAATGGACCCCAAGTGATGGGGTTAAAGCTTTAGTTCAATTAGGTCAAGTATATAGATTTAATGAATTAAAGCTTTCGAAAAATCAAAGGGCTTCTATGTATTCCTTGGAAGATACCTCTTCAATTTTGAGCTAAAAGCTTTGAATCCTTCACTTGCACACCATAGTTCTTGATGAAGAAGCTGTCTGGGAGCCTCCTTCATAAGATCCAGAAGAACTTTACGCTTGACTTCATGAGGCCAGTCTCTTCGTGAAATTACTCTCCTAATGCCTTTTTCTTTGAGTGCTGGTATGATTTTACCATAGAACATATCACTTGGTCGGGGAACGGGTGGAGGAACCGAATTTGTTGCATTTCCAGCAGCCAGTGCTGAGAGCTGGGCCAGCTGGACACGATTTTGCCAAGACTTAAAAACACTGTATATGCTTATTACATTGTCCACCCACTGGATTAGACCAGCACGACCACTAATTGGAGTCACAGAATAATATCTAATGCCAAGAGAATGACTACGAGTTGCAGGAGTTGAATGTAGAAACCCATTAATAGCTTGCAAAAGTTGCATGATTCTAGCATCAAGGCGCAGATCTTCTCTCCCTTTCAAAAGGTATGTATACTTTTGACCATCTGAACCCAGTATAACAAGCTTCTTAGGTTTGGTCTTGGTTGACAAGATTGCCACTTGTTCAGAGAAAGAAGCAATTGTAACAATTCCTTGGAGACTATTAGTGAGACCTATGTCAGATTCAGAAAGTGTGACATGCTTCTCAAGACCAGGCATTGGCACATCAGAAGATGATAAAAGAGCCAGTTGCGGAGCAACTTCCTTTAAAGAAACTGACAATTTCCTCTGGTATGATGCTAAGGATGCAGCAATATTATCGAATGGTCTCCACACATCTCCAAGTGCTGCGGCAGAGGCAGGAGGAGTCTTAAAGATCACAATGGCTGATTTTATTTGTTCTTTATACTCCTCATGGAACCATAATTCATGAGGTGTTTCAGGTTTTCGAGAAGTTGAAGCTAGACGACGTTCCAATGCAACTACAATGGGAGCCATCATGGCTGAGTATTTAGCAGCATTAATCTTGTTCTTCTCACTCTGGCTAAGAGTGACATTTTCTGCAATACGGGCAGCTTCTTCTTTCAATACATTTATGCGCCTCATTACATCTGCAAGAAAGTTTTGTGAGACAGTACAGACCAATATGCTGTGTGTGTTTAGGGGGGGACAAAAAAAAATATTAGCTAAACAGCAGTAGGTGTGAGCAAAAACCCCAAAGTCATGGGTGCTAGTAACATTTGCAATTATGAGATCATGATTTTGCAATAATTTCTGGTTGTGATATAAGAACGTGCTATGTAATAATTGATGAGTTAAAGTATTCCCAAAAAAACCCTAGTTAAATTAAAGAGTTAAAAATATCCTAAAAAGTACAGATCGATGAGTTAAAACATCCCAAGACAACTACCCTCATTAAAAGTTAAAGTCATGTTGAAAACACCAACACATTTGTCTGGTGTACACACCTTCAAGTTTCAACACACACATTGCAGTTCATTTTGGGTTGAATTTCACATATTAGACACCATGAGCATATTTAAGTTACATGATGCATAAATACAATAATTTTACCTTGTAAAGACTTCAATACATAGGATCATGAAAGAAAAAAGAAAAAGAAATGTGTCCAAATTAAATGGCATGAGGCAAGGATACCTGTGTGAAGATCCTGAAGTGTGCTGAGCCATAGTTCCTCCCAAAGAACAGTCATGTTTCCCAGCTCATTAATCATCAGTTGAACATCTTGAATCAACCTTGGATAGAGCTCTGTCTGCGTGAAATAAAATTATGTTTTAATCATCCCATGATCCAGATAAACCAGGACACAATGAATTACATGAAAAAAGTATAGGATTATCAAGCCCAAGATTTCCAAAAATCCTTTAAGTTCAAAACATAAGGCAAAATCAAATGAAAGAAAAGATGAATAGCTATAATAAAGTATTGGAAAATTGATGTTAGATGGAGCACTTACACACACAAAACAGTAAATTGTATTTCATTTGGTACTTCAGATCATAAAAATAATGGGATGAAGAAATTAACGATACTTCTTTATCTTTTGAGTTGTTCCTCCAGAACAGTAGCTCAAGACCTTTGGTCTTTACTCCGACTGGAGAAGTAATTTTTGGGGGAGAAACTATGTGCTTTTGGGATTTGTGTGCTCCCTGGTAGAAGTAGAACCCCTAAGGGGTCCCAATGGATTGGACTTGAGTAGGCCTTTGAAAACCAAAAATAATAAATTATTCGAGGTGGAAATGAGAGATATTTTGTTCCACCACAGAGAATTATTTGATTTTTTTGGTTCAAAGAATTTACATGATACACCAAGACAAAAATTTCGAGGATTTAATGATTCCTAAGAGCGGATTCATCCCTTCTGTTAAAAGATCATCAATTCCTAATGAAATGGATGTAGCAGTAACTTGCTAGAACCCCAGAGTCTTTACTTGATCTAGGATGTGTGATGTATATGCCATTCCTTGCCATTATTAATTCTGTCTAATTGAAGACATTTAACACTGTAGGGATTTCCAATTCTGACTGATTAGGGTGGCTTAAGGAAATTCAACAAATTTGGAGGGGAGTTAAATCGCTACATTGTGGAAATTAATAATGGCAGATGGCTATTTGCAATTATGAGTGAAGTTAGGGGGTTGATTGCTAAATTCTTTGGAAATAGAAAGTTCCACCTAGAGTTGCTTTCTTTTCTTGGACTGCTGCTATGGGTAGAATTCTCACTGTGGATAATTTATGTAAAAGACAAATTATTGTAACAGAGTGGTGCTATATGTGTAAGAACTCTAGGGAGTCCATGGATCACCTTCTGCTTCACTGCCCTCTAGCTACAGAATTGTGGAGTGGTTTTCAGAATGTTTGGGTTTCAGTTGGTTATGCTGCTAAGAGTTTTTGGATATGTACTCTTCTTGGTGAGGTTGTTTTGGGCATCATTGAAATAGAAGAATATGGGAAACAGTCCCTCATTGCATTATATGGTGCCTATGGTGTGAACGAAATGCTAGAAGGCTAGAAGCTTTGAGGACCAAGAAAGAACTATTCCAAAACTAAAGATGATTTTCCTTACTTCTCTTTTTGCTAGGCTGCCTTCATTGGCTTTTTATTCTTTTTCTTCTCTTTTAGATTTCATTGATCATTGTACTCTACACAATGATTGATGGTCTCTAGTATACGTCTTGTATACATTTTTTTTTTTCTTTCAATAAATTACGTTATTTGTAAATAAATAAATAAACAAAAATTATTATGCATATATCATAAGCACTTCAAAACTAAAAGGCATGTGTGATGCAAGACCAAACCAAAACAGATGCAACGACAAAATTAAAGAACAGAAAATAAAAAGATAGATAACCTCAGGGTCAGTACCAAGCAAGAGAGAACAAACCTAGGAGTCAACACCTAGGGTTGACTATAGTCAACACTAGACCATTGGAAAAAACTCCAAGAGAAATTTTATTATTAATCAAACCTGTCTCCAAAGGTATACAATAGCACACTTATATGGACTACTAAAACCATACCCTAATTCTAATTGACTGAGGAAAGACAAATTACTGAATTACAAAAATACCCTTGACTCAAGAAAATTTAAATAAAATACTGATAGCCTAATTAACTACCAAGACTTAATATCAAATAGACCAATAAAATACATTTGACCACGAAAATTAAACAAGAATAAACTGGAATAATATTTTCTTCGTGCATCCTGCATCAATGTGAGAAGCCACATGCATGGGAAACACCACATACACAATACACCCTACCACTATTGAAAATTATATTTAGTTCCATCTTCCAATGAACTTCATCCTTCTTAAAAGCAATCCAAGAACCATAAAATGAGCACAATGTAAATGAAAAATGGTTGTTCTCCAATAAGAAACAAAAGGGCAATAATGGCAATGGCTTAGAATATGAACAAGAATTTAAGAAAATTAGCACACCATAGAGTAAAGCAGCAAGTGCTTATCGAGTCAAAAAATTATCCCAACCAAACAGCTAAAATGAGATACTTGGTGAGTTCTGAAGCCACCACAAAAAACTGACATTTTCAATGATAAAGTGACTATCATTACAAGAAAAATATATGGACAGACCAGAATCACAAACCGTGCTGTTACAAACTCTGCATTCAAACATGCCATATTATAACCTCAATGGTATAAAAAATGCACACAAAGGCACACAACTAGTGTCAGCGGTACGAACGAAAGAGGGTTGGATTAGTTATAGGTTTATTAGTATAAGGACAATCTTGAATACTTTTATGCCCAATCGCCAAATGATGGATTAAAAAAATATTTATATTAGACATATTGCAATGAACCAAATGCACAAAAGTTTTAAGCAAATAAAGGAAAGTAAGTTTCATTACCAAACAACCCATTATGTGCTGAAGTTCCTCTGAAGGCTTCTCAGCATAAGCATTTACGTCAACTAATGTTGGGTACACTATGGACCAAGGAGATTGTTTGGCAAGCATCATCAATAATCCCTCCAACTGCTTCCGGACCACTTGCTCAGGATGAGAACTTAAACGTGCAAATAGTTGGGGTGTTACTTCCTACAAAATAAGATTGTGATCAGAATGCCACGGTGCCACTGAATAATCTTCTACCAAAAAAGAATAAAATAAGAAAAATAACGCAAAAGCAACATCCCACCTGCCATGGCCACAAAGGAATCGTCAAAAGAGCAGGTACAAGAGTATCCTTTAACTCCACTCCATAATTGAGAAGAATATGTAGGACATATAATATAGCCCTCAGGGTATAGCTGCCAGTTTTTTGTTTTAAAGACTCACAATCAAAGCCAGTCAACTGACCATGGCAAAGCTTAGCAGAAGAAAATGACAAATACTGTATAAAACCATGAGCTGCATGCCCAAAGAGGGACACTCTTCTCGTCCTCAAAGACAACCAAACATCAAGTAAATCATCAACTATAGATAATATGTCAGTTTCATCCAAGCCAACATTTGCACGTAAGAAGAAAAACTTCAACTGAGAAGCTATTGTAGCAGAAAGGCATTCACCACTAGAATTTTCAGCACCTGGTGCCCCAGCTGCAGCTTCAATAATATTTACTGCTTGCTGCACCAAAGCCCTTACAGGGCTGTCATTGCTTAAATTAAGTTCAGGAGAATCAATTGAAATATTCTGTTCTCTCTGTTCATCTGCAAAACCTTCTGCATCACCCTTATTCTGGAAAAGCTGCAAAATCAAAGATTTGACTCTTACAATCTCAACTTCATTTAACTTAAATCTCTCAGGCAGAATTTCTGTAACCAGAGCAGGAGAAAACGAGCATGGGTGAAGGATTGGTTCATGTGGGTTAAAAAGAGAGTCTTTGGCTTGATTAAAACACCAAGAGGCATATGAAATCCATGACTTGCCCATAGTGGGGCAAAGATGAGTGGACAATTTCATAGCTGTACCCACAATTTCTTCAATAATAGGACCCAGCTTAGGTCTAGACGCTAGGTCCTCATTGCTACAAGAGGGTCCATCTTGGCCAAGAAAAGAGCTATCAGCCATGTCAAAATCTGCTCGCATCTTGAGAACAAAGATATCCAGATTCACATCTGAATGATCCCATCTCAGCCAATTAGCGAGCTTCAAGCAAGCCTTGGCCTTCAGAATATTATCATCAGCATTAGAAACTATAGATGCAGAAGAAACCATGAAAGGCCGCACAAATGACCAAAGATTTGTAAAAGCATCTTCAAACTTGTTTTCAGCATGCATGAGCAGGATGCCCTCATACTGCAAATTCAAGATAAGGAAATCACGCAAACTCTCCTCAGGGTAACTCAACACATGATCTCTGAGAACACTGTTTAGACGGTTAGCCAACATTAGGTTTCCTTGTTTACGGGTCAAACTCAACAAATTCAAACAGATTTTAAGAGTAACCAGTGAAGTTGGGAAAATGGTTTGATAAACCCGAAGAAGTTTTAACCATGAATTACAATCTTGATGAACTCTACTAATTGGAGATTGCAACGATTGGACATACGAACTTAATATTGACTGAAGCTGTTTGGGCTTGTCTTGGCTGCCTTTAAGCTTGTAACCTTCTTCAAAAGCAAAGATGCAGTGCAGTTGAGTAGCGTGTGCTGCTGCCTCTGCTAGATCATCAAGTGGGAGAACTGATAACATTTCCTCTAGCATTGACTTGGCCTTCTGCAATTCATGTGGAATCTTGTCTATTTTTCCCTCATTTTGGAAGAGCATTGCCTGCAAAAGCATCTGTTCACTCCTTTGCAAGGCCAGTTTGGGATCAAGAGTCAGTTCGCTGCTACTTTTAGGTGTTAAATCAAGGCATGACCATGCTGCCGGAAAATCACCCTCATCAAAACGTGCCAAGGCATGAATTGCATTAATTTCATTGCCTGCTGTAGTTAGAGCACCAGAATAACTCCTCCCAGCATGCTTAGCACGAAGTGTTTGCAACTCTAATAGCCAGGATTCTAGAGACTTCCAATCAGATACAGCAGTATAGCTCTCAATGATACGCGCAATGGCAAATTGTACACCGTCAGAACCCATAGTACTTAGTGATTCATCACTCTGAAGCAAGTGAATAAAATGAGCAGCAGCCTTTTCATATTGACCTTGAGCCTGATATACAAGGCCAGTGATCCAAATAAAAGGTCCCATTTCCCCACTTTGACTATGAGTCTGGTTTTCCTCCATGAACAAGGAAGAAAATGCCATTGAAACCCATTTTTGTAGGCCAATTAAAGCATCTGCTTCATGATTCTTACACAGAGCCAGTGCCATATTCCGTAAGACCCGCAAAATGTCTCCAGAAAATCTAGCCCTACTATTATGGAGGCTCTCTGCCAATTGGGTCCTAGATTGGTCCTTCAAAGCTGAAGCCACAAGATTCTTGAGATCCTGTAAGCGCAGAGAACAATATTGAATTATAGCATCTTGGCATTGTAGTGCCAATCCAGCATTCATCATTGGTTCACAAATACGAGAAAACCACTCCTCACAGACTTTTTTGTTTGCCCGAAAGAACAAGGAACTCTGGCGAGTAGCTGATGGTAAAACAGCAGACCCCTCATATGCATTATATACATTTTTCTTTAGGGCCTCAACAAAATCCAATAATAACCTCATTGGTAGCAAGTGAGCACCAGAAGACCCTATCATACTTAAGTTCCCATCAATTTGCTCACTATCAAGCTGTAGCAGGTGTGCAATGTCCAAAAGCATTCGCTCTAATGCTGCAAAAGTCTGGGTGGGCCCACCAAGGTTTGTCCTAAGGCGCATAGCAATACAAAACCTAGCCGCTTCATGTACAGCCCACCAGGCACCAGCCAGATTATTAACAGAACAACTTCTTTCAAGAATATCTTCATCCACTTTGATGTCCAACCATACACCAGTGGAACCAAAGTTTCCTGCTTCCTCAGTTTGATTAAAAACAAGGTCCTTTGACCTCCGACAGTTATGAATGAGCCGTTGGATCCAAGAGGAAAGAGGCACCTTCCATCTTTGAGAAATGTAACTCAAAATGGAAACAAGTTGTTGTGAGTGAAGTTGCTGACGCAGCTGCTTCAGGGCAAACACTTGCTTCCAGTGCAAGTTAGAACTACTGCCTAACCTAAGAATGCCGGGATTAGATGTGGTAGGTATCCCATAGTTGTGTAGACCACATGAATATATTGTAGTAGGAAGGACATGGGCAAAAAGCCTCACAAATGTGTATTTTATATCAGAATCTGGATCACCAAGTTTTTCTAGGACCATTTCAGCAATAGGATAAAAATACATGGGATCCACCAGTCTTGCTTGCAGAAGCAGCTCCAAAACTAATGCAACACGCAACCTCACTTTTGGTTCCCTGTCAGACACAGCATCTAAAATTGAGAAAACAATATTCCCAACAATACCAGCGTATTCAAATGCTTCATAGGAGTAAGTCTTCGTGTTTGAGTTCTCATAAGTAGCCATAATATTCTCACAAAATTTTTGCATCCAATCTAAAGCTACCTCTTTAACTGCAAGAGGAGAAGAAACATGGAGAGCTTTGACAAGGAGTAGATTGTACTTTCTAAGATGATCAGTTATAACAGATGAAAGCCCATCCCTGTGATTGTCTGCAGGGACTTTTTCAGCAGCAACATCCAAGGAAGTTTTCCCATTACTCTGATATCTTAAGGAGCACTTGCTTAAAAATTCAACGGTAGTTAGTGTTTCCAATGTCTTAATAATATTGACCTGCATCTCCACAAAGGCCTGAATGCATGAGTCAAAAGGATTCAGTTTCTCAATAATAAAAGACACCAAATTCTCTGACCTCTTAAGATACAAGGTGGCAGTGTCTGGTTGGCCAACCAAACTGCCACGCCCACCTAAGGAAACACAGGTCAACAAAACTTTCAAATCAAATTTAATCAATGCAAATAACTCATTTTTTGAATAAGATTTAGTGTCTAAAATACTATTGACCCCATCTCCATGACCCAAAGTTTTTCCCAGCATGCCCTTTAACAGCTCAAGCTCTTCACTCAATGAGGCCACTGCCTGTTGAACAACTTCATTATTCCCATGTTGAAGCAAGAAAATATAAGTGGCAGCAGAACTTCCAGTGACCAAGTGATTTGGATGCAACCGCATCTGAGATACTGGAGCATCAAATTGCAGTACCTTTTGCACAGATGATGCAAGGAGGCCAAGCTTTTGAAGAGATAATAACTGAAGATTAGTTTTTAGAACCCCATGAACTTGAAAGGAGGTGATCTTCCCTGGGCCCATCAATTGGTTAGGATGATTCATTTCTAGGCTTTGAAATAAGATGTCAACTGCAAGAGGATAAAAGGGGGAAAATCGTTCACATAATATTTCTGCCAAGAGAGTCAAACACTTCCATGAATCCCCAATCCATTCTGACCATCCAAATTTGCGTCCTACCATAGCTAAACATCCCAATAACCTTGGAAGCATTCTGCTTAAGGGTTCAGTTATTTGTTGAAGTAGATTAATTTCCAGCAAACCAGAAGCAGCAGACTGCAAAACTGTTGAGAAACAAGAAAGCAATGCAAGCAACCTTCGAAATTGTTGCGGTGTTCCAAGACTCCCATCCTGAAGCAATACATCCATGTCACCCAAGAACTTTGACAAAAGCCCCAACGAGAACTGCAAATTACCCACCCAATGTTTCTGAAACTGCAAGAAACTGTCCATAATAACACGTCTATCTGACTCTGAAAGGTCTGGTACCAATGCCCACCCAAGAAGCAGATCAACAATGTCAAGAAAATGGGGTTGAAAGCATCTACTAAACTTCGAAGAAATCAAAGTCAACACACCCAGAAGCCGGTGTAACAAACTCAAGGAAGTTCTCTCATCCTCAAGAAGTACTTGGCATGCTTTGAGAATCGGCAAAGCATATCTCTCAATTCCACCAACATCTCCAACATTAAGAAACTCCCGTAAGCTTTCCAATGCCAATTCTGTAGTCCCATCAGCACCACTGACATTGTTAAGCAACGGCAATGCCCAACCAATGAACCGCTCAACCATACTTCCAAGTATAACATGATTCTGTCTCCCATTCGAAGTTATAGGAATCGAACACACCACTGCACAAAGTGCCCCATATGCTATTGCTGCTGCTTGTCGCACTGTATATGATCTGAGCCACAAATTCACCAAAAAAAAAATGAAATTCTGAAACTAAAATTGATTTTGATTTTGCTAAATGGAAAATGAAATTCACTAGTCTCCTAAGACAAACACTTGATTAGGCAAGTAGAGTGGACCTCATTGCATTGTTTTCTCACATCAATTTCAATCATTTGTTTTGAAATTGAATTTGTTTTCTCAGAATTCAATCATTTTGCTTTCTCAACAACCAAACAGATTATAAAACAAAATCAAAACTAATCTACTACTTCACACATAAACTACCAAACCTAAAATTCAAACTCAGAGAGAGAGAAGCATCAGTATTACTTGTTAGAGAGGAGCTGAGAGAAGCCCTGGGCGAGGAAAGTAGCGGAGTGAGTGACGAGCAGCGAGTTCGGCGGGTAAAGAATCGCGCGGTGGAGTGAGTTGATAGCGCCGAGCCGAGCCGAGTCGTCTCCCTCTCCTCCTCCGTCCGATGATGCGGCGGCGGTGGAGGCAGCAGCGGCGGCGGCGGAGGAGGAGGAGGAGGAAGAAGAGGAAGTGGAATCGTCCTTTGGTAGCGCGACGGAGAGGAGCGCCGCCAGTTGCTGCTGTTGGTGATGAAGCCCTTGCTGCATCATAAGTACTGTTGATATCTCTACTTTCTTTGTTGTTGTTATCGCTGTGAATTCGGATTTCTTCTGCTCTCTCTTTCTTTCATTGTTACCAGTTGTAACTTTTTCTTGTTTTGCTCTTGCTTGACCATTATTTGATATTTTCTTTCTGCTACTGCGAAAAAGATTTTCCACTCTGTTTGCCCGGGAATGCAAATTCCTGGGGTAAACGAAGTACTGGAGGAGAAACTTTGTTGAAGGAAGGGAATAAAATGAAAAGGGAAAAACGCTGCGTTTTGAGCAGACGATAATTTTGATTCTTGGTGTTTTATAGTGGTGATATGTATCGACTTAGAAACAGGTAAAAATAAGAGTTATGAAAAACCATCTCATTGTTTTTTTTTTTTTTTCACTAAAATATATATGTAAAGTGATTTGGATTATATATGGAAGTTGAATTAAAAATCTATTAGATTCTAGATTAGATACTAATTGCACTTCAAATTTATACCAAATGTTTTTTTAATTGAACTAGAATTTGATGATAGACAACAACTTTTTTTTTTTTTTGAGTAGGCATGAAGTATGTGTATTGGACCATTGGTATTAGCCACTATATCATGCAATTTCAAGTTTGCAAACACATATGGTATAATGAAATTACAATAAATAAAATAATAAAGATTACAAATTTTTACAAGTAAAATTATTGAAATATTTTGATTTACATATGTGCCAACCAAATGAGCTCTCTTTGAAATATTTGACTGGGGTAACGGATACTTCTATCTGTCAAAGCTCAATATGTTTGTTTATTTGGTGTTAATTTGTTTTTTTTTTCTTAGGCCCGTTATGACCAAATTCACATTTGCTTTTAGAGAAATTGGGACATACAAGGAAACTCTTCGATCACAGGTAGTAATTCTTGTGTGTTTGTTAGTATTGTTGTTATTGTTTCTCTTCTTACCCCAGTTCTGTACTGTAATTTTGTGTTGGTTACTGTCCATTTGGACAACATTTGGGAAGCAATCTTGATGCTGTTTCATTGTTTCTAGCTTCTACCATCTTCCATATATCATTAATTACTGAACATTATATGCCTTGTTTTATGGAATCATTTTTTTTTTATAGGGAATGCATAAACTTTTCTTTACTAAGAAAACATAAAATTTACATCATGGATGAGGGCTTGCTTAGCAAAGCAAGGATCCTCTTCAACCCATGTCATTAATACTGCTATAAGCATTTTTTGCTACTAAATGAGCTGGCATATTCTCTTGCCTCATGACATGAGAAAACTAAATTTGTGTAAACCCCATACATAACTCTAGGACACCCTGAATAACAAAAGCCACAGCTGAGGGAGGAGATGAAAAACCCCCCGCCAAAGCATTTACCAATACCTGTGAATCTCCCTCCAGCACCACATTAGTAAAACCACAGCTCAGGGCAAACAAAATTTCTGCTTCAAATGCCTTTGATTCAACTTTAAGTGGACTAAGAGGAGCTTCCAATTTTTTGCATAAATTCGTTGCAACCTGCCCCAAGCTGTCACAGATTACAATCCCAATACTTGTTGATCTTATATCCTTGAAAGTGGCAACATCAACATTTACTTTGCATAATCTCAGTGGAGGTGGAGACCAATTCATCTTCTAGACTGTAGTGCTCAAAAGCTCGTCACCCTCATTAGCCGCAAGAAACTCAACCCAGTACTGCATTGCGCCAAACACCAACTGCTTCCCAGATTTCATCACACCATTAAGACGCCATTCATTTCGACTGTGCCATAACTTCCATGCTACCATAACCAGCCGAGAAACACAATCCAAATTCACATTTTCAACCAACAGCATCTGCCACAAGATGTCCAAAAAAGAGAAATCATCCCTTCTATCTAAGCTTAGGACCAACTTAGAACACTCCCACACCTCTTGTGCTTTCGGACAACCCCACAAAACATGACTAGCAATTTTGGGCTTCACTTTACACCATTCACATGAATCATCTGTCAAAACCTTCCTTCTCTTTAGATTTACTTTTGTAGGTAACGCTTCTCTACATGCTCTTCATGCAAAATGCCTAACCTTATGGGGAATAGGAAGCCTCCAAAGACTTCTCCAAAACCTTCTCATCAAGCTACAATCTGAAGCAGTCCCTCTATTTTTCGAAAATGATATTCTCATAGCCAAATGATAAGCACTTTTGATAGTAAACTTACCATTAGCCGTTTCAGCCCACACCAATTTATCTGAAGGGAAACAGACACTCAAAGTGATACTTTTGATTGCTTTCAAACAACTTAATTGAACTCTAATTTGATGATACAAAGTATCCCTCCAATTATTTATAATTAGTTGAATTTTCGCATGATGTGTGATGTAACTTATTATTAGTTTTCTCCAATATTTCGATAAATTTTGCCAAAAATCTTATACCTCAACTGATTGGCACCTCAATTTCCAATAGAAACATTCAGGATTCAAATCCTCACCCCCAAATATCGATATATAAAAAAGATATTTCAATAAATTTCATTGTAAAAATTTGTAATTTTAGTTATTTTATATATAGACAAAATAGGAATATAGTAAGAGTAGTATAGTGATTTGATCATACTATATGTGTATATATATATATATACAAATTGAAAATTGCATGATATAGTAGTTTCATGCCTACTAAAAATTGCATATATCTTTCATTTTTTTTTTCATTCTTGATTGTGTTACTAAAAAAAAATTCCCCTTTTTGTTGGACATCGTTTCACTTGTTGTAAAAATAACTAAATTTGAGTAAAAATGCCATATTTCAAATCAATTTTTTCTCACATTAATAAATAATAAAAAAAACTATTATTTCTCATATAAATCTTAGAGAAATGATATTAAAATTCCATTGTGCTAAAAATAATTAATATAACAAAATAAACATATTTATTATATTAGTAATTTTTCTAATTACATAGAATACATACTACCGTGTTAGTTTCACACAAACACATGTGTGCACGCACACACACAAAGGAGTTATGAAACTTAAAGGATTAAGATTAATTTTAGTGAATTCACAAATATTTAATTTTACAATTAAATATAAGTAAGAATGTCATATTCTAAATTTATTATTATTATTCCAACTAAAAATTATTTTCTATATAGAGTTTATAAAAATAATTTAAAAAATTCATCTAAATATAAATAATTAATGCACTACAATTGATAATTAATATATACATTTACACTATTGGCTAATTCAATGAACTAATACTTTAATATAAATGCAAATTTTGTTGAAGTGGAAAACTAAATAAAGAGAACTTCACAGAATGCACCACATGGCACAATCTCATACTCTCTAACATAAGGTTTCTACTTTTATATATATATATATATATATATATATATATATATATATATATTGATATTGATTGATTGATGATTGATTGATTTTGTATCAATTATATATTATATGCAAATTCATGCATCTAAACTTAAAAATATAAAGATACTTAATTTGAATTTATTATGTTTTTATGTAATACTATAAATTTATTGCTTGCTAGTCAAAAACAAAATGGTATAAGTAGTAATAAATTATATTCTTTTACCTGCACTTTGAAAAGAATTTCTTGGGCCAGTACTTTACCCCTTCGTGGGTTCACCCGGCACAAACAGTGATTAGTCTCTGGTTGAAAGCCTTGAGGAAACATTGTGAGAAACCAAAAAAAAAAAAAGTTATATTCTTTTTGGCACAAAAGATTGAGACTATTGGAAGTTACCATTAAAACCATAGTTTTAAAAATTAGATTGAACTAACTGTTTCAATTGGGTATTGAACCTTTAACCTGCCAAATAAAACTCGTAAAAATCGGTGGTTCCACTTAAATAAATAAAAAATAAAATACCATCAAACCATATTACGGTTCTTTGATCGTTCCTTTTTTTTAAACCACAAGTATAACCAATTATTATAATTATATAGTTTTGTTTGTATCGTAGTTTGAATTTTAAGTGTGACTTGAAACTTAGGTGTTTGAAATATGTTATTTTATTTATTTTGTTCAAATTTTTTTACAATTTAAAAAAAATTATTGGAATTAATGTGTTGAGATTAAAAGCTTTGTAGTTTAATGGCTCTGCCTAATTCAAATAGTCAACTACAATTAGTCTAATTCTATTTGGGAGTGCTTGAAATAATTTGATTTAACCGAATGTTTATGTTAGTGTTAATAAGCCATTTCGTTGCATGAGCGGTAAGTTGGATTAATAAGCCCCTACCAATAACACTATTGCTTTCTTCACCCAAAAAACAAAAAAACTATTGCTTTGAAGATATCATTAGGAGTGCAATCCACAATTCTTGTGCATAATGCAACATGGATGTTCAGTTGTTAATCTCTTCACTATATATTAAGAGGATTAAGAAAGTTAGTTATAGTTTCAAAAAATGTCAAAAATATCTCTAAACTAATTAGATAATCTTTATTCTTCAAAAATAAAAAATAGGGTTAAAATTGTAATTCAACAAAATTGAAAAAAAAAAAAAAAAAAACTACTAGATAAACTTTTTTTTTCTTACAAATTAGTGTGAGAGACTGCAACTTCTTGAGATGGTACTCTCAAAAAAGAGATTTGGGTGCTTTGAAGGTCACCTCTCTTTTGGGGTAAGTAGTGTGGAGTCGCCAATTATTTTTTATACTAAAAAATAAGAAAAAAATTAAGTACAAATTTACATGACTGAATTGTTCCATTCTCATTGATTGAATAAAAAAAAATACAAACTTGATAAATTGAGTATTACATGGCTTTCAGTCCTAGTTACAAACTACCAAAGATACATGACTTTTTGTCCTAGTTACAATCTACCAAAAAAAAAAAAAAAAAAACAAAGATGAAGCCTAGGTCTACTTGTCCAAAGATACTAAATTCGAAAGTTAGGTTACGGAATGGAAATGTATTAGTCACCCATTCCGCCCAAACAGAGTCTGGTCTTCTAAACTCTCATGACCAATGTAGCCTTTTATGTATGCTATGAATGATATGTTGTACATATGAAACACTTTAACCAAACTTAAGTCTCATGAGTCTATTTATGAGTGTATCCTCTTCTTTGTTTAGAAAAATTCCAGATCCATTTTTGTGAATAAAAAAAAATTGATTTGATTCATAAAAAATAATAATAATAAATAAATAAATCAGATCTGTTTGGGTATAAAAAAACATAGCTTTGGCGAATAAAAAATCAAATCTGTTTTGTTAAAAAATGGTCTTTTGCTTAAAAAATATCAGATTTGTTTTGGAACAAAATAAAATTTGTTTTTTGGTTTATATGAAAAAAAACAGATATGTTTTGTAATAAATAAAAAAATCTAGATTTGTAGAAAGCTTCTAAAAAATCATATCTGTTTTGTTATGTGAAATAAAAATAAAAATCTTTTTTTTTTCTTTTTTAAGAAGAGAACTACATTCATGAAATAAACTTACACTACTTGTATCAAACAAAACAAGCATGACATTACTACTCATTACTTTCTTTTTTATTTCAAAATCTGCTTTGTTTAAAAATTAAGAACTATATCTTAAAGAAAATGTAGATCAGTTTTTAAATAAAAAAAATTCAGATTTGCATCTAGGGAATATGCAAATCTGCTTTTGATTTAAAAAAAGAAGATATGCATCTAAGGAAAATGCAGATCAGTTTTTATTTTGAAAAATTCAGATTTGCATATAAGGAAAATATAAATAAGTTTTTATGTAAAAAAATTCAGATTTGCATCTAAGGAAGATGCAAATTAGTTATTGTATTAGAAAAAATTCAGATCTGCATCTAAGGAAGATGCAAATCAGTTTTTATGTTAGAAAAAAATCAGATTTACATCTAAGGAAGATGCAAATAAGTTTTTGTGTTAGAAAAAATTCAAATTTACATCTAAGGAAGATGTAAATCAGTTTTTGTGTTAGAAAAAATTCATCTAAGGAAGTTTTTATGTTAGAAAAAATTCAGACCTGCATCTAAAGAAGATGCAAATTTGTTTTTGTATTAGAAAAAATTCAAATTTGCATCTAAGGAAGACATATTTATTTTTATGTTAGAAAAATTCAGATCTGCATCTAAGGAAAATACAAATATGATTTTTTTGGTTTTGAAAAAGATTTGTTAATGAGCTGATTTTTGAAATTCAAAAGAAAAATCATAACAACAAAAGAATTAAGAGCATGTTTCAAGGAAAAATTTAACAATACATGGCATCCACATTAGAAATTAAAAAAGCATCCTAAATCTATTCATGCATCACAAATCAAAATTAATAAAGAAGATTAAAAAAAAAAAAAAAATCACTACCTCTTACATGCGCGCTCTTTGTTGTGAATGGATATTTTAGGATTCAAAGAAATTTATTCAATTATCTTTGAAGCCTAAAATATTTTGCTGACAATAAAGAAATTCCTAAGGCAAGAGCCTCCAGAACATCTCTAACGTAAGAGAGAAAATGAATGAATCAGAAAGAAGGGAAATCTCAAAGCTTAAAAAAGTATGCTGAATTTTGAGATCCAGCCTTTGTTTATAGAGGTTGGGAGGCTCAAAAAAATAGCTAGATGATTAGAATACGAACTAGGACACGTCCTTATCTCTAAAAAATCGAAAAGGATGTAATTCAGTTTAATCCAAATGCCCTCGAGTCAGGGCCTGATTTTGTGCCATTCCAAGTGCCGTTCGGCATTCCAAAAGTGCCGACTTTTTGGGTGTCAAGCCCGCTTTTGAGTTTCAGTCTGTTTTGGACTCATTTTTTTAGATTTTTTGAACCAGGACTTGCACTTAGATGCGTTTTTAATCCATATTCTAAAAATTAAACTCTTTTCTAGATAATTCAGGTCTTTTTAGCAACAATTATCTTGTAGATAAATACTCTAAAAAAATCTTGATTATCCTCAATTTTGTAATTATCTGATTATCCCCTTTATTCCCATGCAAACAAGCCTATTTTTGACACTAACTAACAACCAATCACAAAATCATTTGATTAATTTAAATTAATTATGCATGGTTGATTTTACCTAGACACAATGTATGCTAACCATGCAAACTTGATCACGCAATATCTTTCAATCTGACGGTTCGATTTGGAAATCGAACATACCATCACGACTGTTAGAATCTCAAGATTATTTTTATGATATGCAATGAACAAATTAATGCATGTAATGCAATAATGAATTTTGGGTACATGAATGGTCATTCTAGTCATTTTCCTTGATTAAATCATGGGTGCAAAATTGAGTGTCTACAATTAGCACACTTTCTATTTAAATATATCTCACGCACGTTTAATACAATTTTTTTTCTAAAAAGTAGCACACATTAAATCTAACAGTTTACTTATTTTCAAATCCTAAATTTTAATTTCTTAAAATTTCTTTCATATGTAATCTCACTAACTTACTTATTTTCAAATCCTAAATTTTAATTTTTTAAAAATTCATTCATGTGTAATTTCACTAACTATAGATAATTTCAAATTGAAAACTTACATTAAACTCAAAATTAAAAATTAAAAAAGCCCCATCACACTCACAAAGCGCATGCGATGAGGTTAGTAAGAAATTAATATACTACATTGCAAAAATTAAACTGCATGCTTATTGTATTTTGCATCACAAGTATGCAATGACATATGAGTCATATTAAAGTAAAAGATTTGCAAAGTCACATGCAAAAATTGACCCCTACAAATTAAATAGCATACCTCAACTATGTTTCATGTTCACACTCCTCCATTCAAGAGAGGAGATGAATTTCACTTGAGAACATCTTTTTTATTAAAAAAAATATGTTTGATTTGAAAAGTACACGGGTGGGGAGTTTAATTCTTAAGTGACATATAATTTGGGTCTCAATTAACCTAACTAGTAAAATTTATTATCTCCTACACATACAATACTTTTTTTTTTTTTTTTTCTGGTTCTAAAAAAATTAGTATTTTTTTAATATTTATTTTTTATAAAATTAATTGGTGTTTTATACTAAAGAGAAATTATCACCAAGGATTTTATGAAGGACAAAGTTTAGCTATAAAATTAGTTGTAGATTAACACTACAACTTTACTCAATAAAATAAATATTACTACATATTTCGAAAATTTAACCGTTGAATTGCATGTTATTTATACTTTTAATACACATGTCAAAGTTTTGTTTTAATCGGATATTATTTACTATATGATCTATAATCTTATATTTTATATATAACTCTAAACTATAAAAACTTGCAATTAAAACAATTTATTGATGACATAACTATTAATTTTTAATTTTCTCTAAAATTTTTACAAATATGCAAAATATAAGAATAAAATATAATCTAATAGTAAATTTATCAAAATTTATTTTTAATAAAGAAATATTATGCAAGATTGTAGCTTAAGACTTCGTGCTTTCACAAATCATTCTATCCTTACTTAAAATATTATCCTATTTAAAGAATAGAAAAAAACCGACATATAAATAACAGTCCTCGTGTTAGGAAGGGGTAAACCCGGAACCCTAACCGCCCTCTCGGAGTATTGACGCCAACACAGAGAGCGAGAGTTTCTCAAAAAAAAAAAAAAAAAAAAAAATCACAGAGAGCGAGAGGGCACGCAAGGAGTAGAAAAGGAAGAAACGATGTCGTACGACGACGTAGAGATCGAGGACATGGAGTGGAACTCCGAGCTACAGGCTTACACGTATCCATGCCCTTGCGGGGACCTGTTTCAGATCACAAAGGACGAGCTCAAACTCGGCGAAGAGATCGCTCGGTGCCCTAGCTGCTCTCTCTACATCACCGTCATCTACAACCTCGATGACTTTCTCGCCGACTCCAAAACCAACAATAACAACAACAACACTCCTAATCAACCTATCGCCGTTGCTTAATAAGTAAGCGATTCTCTCACTTTTGTCAAATTTTCTGATTCTTTGTGGAAGCTTTTGATTTTCTGTGCAATTTAATTTGTGGGAAATTTGTGAATCGTTAAAACGTAATATGAGGAAAATCAGTGTTGCTTGCCTTTGCAATTTGTAGTTTTTTAATTATTTGAATCAGTCAAAACTTGCGTGCTCTGTGTTTGTAAAAAGGCCTGAAAGTGAGTGTGGGTATTTGGGTTGATAAGTTACACACGCACCCAGGGGTCTTGAATCCACAGCCTCACCCACAATCCCATCATTTATCATTATGGGTGGAGGAAGGTGCCAGTTTATCTATAGTTCATTGGCTGGTGTGGTGTGGTGTGGTGTGGTGCGTTCCTGAGAATTTGCATTACATTTATTAATAGCAAAGAGGATTTTTGTGTATTAACTCGTGCCTAATCACTGCTATTACAAGTTTTGTTTGCTTGAGATTCATGATGGTTGTGTTGTTGCTCAAAGTGGTAGAATGGGAGATATTTACTTTGATCATTGAAGACACATTTGCTCATGACTTCACTGCTTGTGTGTTGCAGATTGTCTGAGCTGTGTGGGTGAAAAGTGCTACAGAGGAATGAGGATATTCTTTCACAACTAAGTTTTGTCCGGGCTTGACAAATCATAAGGTGTACAATTGATGAGTGAGGATTTTTGGTATTCTACCTGAGAGTTTGTTGACTTTGAAATTATAGCACATTTATAGAAATTGTTGTTAGTGTCATCAGGGAGAAGTCCTCTTGAATTATGACATCTTTTCCTGGTTTTGACTGACACTTATATACACGTAACATAATTTGTGTGATGATCTCTCTGTTGATGTATGACAATGTGAAATCCTTGAACGGTTGAATGTCAATGTTTATGCATGTGGTTTGGGGCCTTTGGGCGCGCTCCATGTGACTTCCATATTTCCATTTCAAAGGATCTCCTCCCATTTAAACCCTCCAATTTCCTCCACTAATTTAGATCTAAGACACCTGACATTAAAAAAAAGCCCAAGTAAACCATGCAAAATCAAATAAATGTCATGTCTCTCACATTTTGCTAAAAATTGGAGGGTTTAAAGTAGGAGATGGTGCTACTATCCCTTCTATGAGAATGTTATCATCCCAAATTCTTAAAGTTACAACAACTTGTTGAATGTTATGTTGAGAATGAATCTAATGTATGCCAGGGGTTTCATATTGATGGACAATACACTGGTCGCTTAATGGATTTAATCATTTAATGTCCATCTTGTTTATTTTAGGAAATGTGGTGAAAACCACAAGTCCAGCCACATATTGTTTTAGACCGTGATTATTTAGATGAGGCAGAAGAAAAGGTGATGGCAGAGTTTTTTCTGTGTTGGTTTCATTCAATTAGTTGTGCGGCATTCTTATTCGTTCTTTGATAGGCATACATAACCAGAGCCCCACCTCTTGATGGGCTGTAACATTTTGAAAACATCAGTAGTGTTTTTCTTGCTTGCTTATTTATTTTGTCTGTTAGTCTGCTATCAGTCAAAGACAGGTGATGCTCAATGTTTTCATCTTATTTGCATGGTTAAGCAAAGAAATATCAAGGAAAAACAGAGCAGCGATACCAGCGATTTCCCTCCGTCTTAAGAGGAAAACCCTTATGAGTTAGGCTAATTTCTCTTGTAATGTTATATTGCATTCGTCTCTTGTAGGAATCTCAAGAACTTCCTGAATGATTGGAAACTTGGAAAGCAGCACAAATTGTCTCTTTTTTTTTTTTTTTTTTAAATTATTATCATTATCATTATTATTATTATTTTATGGCTACAAGTGAACACAGACTAATCCCTGGGAAGTAAAGGGGGACTAAACCACCTGGGAGGGGCATGGAGTCAGCATTTGAGCTGAAGGCGATACCAGAATTGTAATTGCATTATTTGACACACTGAATGAGAAGATAATGCCTGTAAAATAATTTGGACCTCGCTCGGTGGATCACTGGATTGCTTAAGGTTTCCCCTTTCTATCGGCTCTCCTCAAAGTATCTTATAGATTACTTGAGAGCTTACAAGTTCACATTTTGAACTGGAAATATCTATTATTTAGTGTAAAACTAAAATTAGGAGTAGTTAACTTCAATCCAAACCCAAGTTTGCATTTTATTTTGCATCTTTTTTCATTCTTTTTATTTATTTATTTTATCAATAGGCTGGTTCGAGGGGAGGTGGGGTTTGTACCTATGGGAACCATGAATGATGTTATTACCACCGAGCTATCACTTGAATCATTGCATTTTGTGTCCTACTCTTCCAATTATATTGTAGTAATAATATAATTGACAATGCCAAGACCTAATTGCATGGTATGTCATGTAGTACACTAATGAGATTTTCAACTAGTTTTGACAAAAATGTTGTATGCTAAGAGCCTTACAACTTAAGTAGCACTTCTTTGTATTTCTAACGGTTGCTCTTCCCAAATTATTGAATTATTAAATAAAATAAAAAAAGTGGTCTTAACAAAGTGATTGAAGATGGAAACAATGAAACTGCCATTTCAGTAGACATTTTCCTTGATAAATAATTAATGGATAAAGTCTCCTAACATTGAATAAAAAATTCAAATTCAAATCCCATTTAGACCAAAAATCAGTTGGTGACTTATCTTGATAATAGAAAGTAGTCATCATGGAGTGGATGAATTTGAGATTCTATTGTATCTATTAAACAATAAATAAATAAAAACAAATAAACTAAGGTTTTAGAATGATTATAAACATATTTGTGGAATGGTGTACTTTGGCTCCCCTCCATAATTAATCTAGGTGGTTCTTCATCACTACATGAAGTGAAAGAAGTGCTTCACATATTGTTTTGTTTTTAAATACACACACATATATATAATTTAAGTGAGCGAAGAAATGATATTCGAATCCTAGATGATTCTCTTGAAATCAAGAAATGTCATTTGACCTGTAAGTTATTGGTTTGAGGTAGTTTATTAATATTTATTGGATTTTAAAATTTCCAATCACATGCTGTGGTATTAGGTTTTTCTAATCAATTAGTTTCATCTATTTCAATGTTTGACGAAAATTAAATCACATTAGAATAATTGAACATCACAAGCATGTGATTAGAGACAAAAGTATAAATGAGTAAACGAATGGGATTACTTGATTCTCATGTGATTGGTTTTTGTTAATGATTATATCAGGAAGCAAAATCAAATAGTCAGTTAGAGCGAAGGATGTAATAGAAAATTTTGAAAATTCAATAAATGTCAAGTATAAAGAATGCACATACAACTTAAGCTAAAATATAATTATAAAAACATTGTTAATTTATTTTTCTTCCAAAGAGTCAATGTCAAATAGTAAGGACTTGTTTGGTTTGCATTTCCTAATTGTGTTTTTAAAATGTAAACAAAAAATATTTTCCAAAATTAGAAACATCTTTTTAATGTTTATAAAAAAAAATTAGAGATGTAAAAAACAGGGTTCTTAAAAAGATAAACAACAAAAATACGTTTTTAGAGTTCCAAATTTGTTAAAATTGTGATTTGGATCTTATTATTCTACTTCAATTTAACTACTAGGATGGTTTTAAGGTGACTCACAAGTCCCAACTTAGAATCATGCCTAAAATTATTAGGATTGATTAGGATTTAAAGATCCTATGATCTCGAGCTTATTTTATTTTTTATCTTCATCTATTTTGGTTAGGTTAAAAAAAATATGGACTCATTATCTAAAAGAAAAATACATTCCATTTGTCCAGAAAATGTTCATTTTGGTGAGTTTATTTATTTATTTATTTAATAATTTGCTGTTACAAATTTTTTGTCTGAAAAATATGTAGGACAAAAAAAAAAAAAGTACAATTATAACTAAATAAAATAAAATAAATTTTTTAAAAAAGTAAAGTTTTAAAAATAGCAAATAAAAGCCAAATAAGTTAAAAGTTAAAACTAAGGAATGTGATGGTTAAATAAGAGATTTAGGAGTTCAATTCTCGTTTACATCAAAATTCGATAAAAAATTATTATAAAAAACGAATGTTATAGGTTGAAACTAAAAAAAAAATTTAAAAAAAAATGTCTTTCTAAAATTTAAATAAAAAAAAGAAAAGAAAAGGTCAGCCCAAAGGGCAAAAGGTCTTTCCAAAATTTAAATAAAAAAAAGAAAAGAAAAGGTCAGCCCAAAGGGCAAAACCCTTCATAAGCCCTTAAACCCCTGTTAGCCCAGGCATTTGCATTTCCCCCAAATTCACACTTTTTGGATACTCAAGCTCAAGGTGAGCCCATCGAGCCATCCATTGCTTTACCCACCCAGCTCAGCCGACAGCCGCTGGCATCTTGCCGATCGCTGTCGTCGTCCCCGTCGCTAGTAGGTATGTTTTTGTTTTTAGTGAGTCTGTGTTAATGAATGAGTTAGGAAAAGTTAGTGTTTTATGTTTTATTCAGTGTTAATTGAACTTTTGAAGTTTCTCTCTTGTCTATGATTTCCAAAATGACAGGTTGTTGGGTTTAAATTGTTTTGTGTTCTTCAGATGAGGCAGGGACGATACCGTATGTGTTTTCTTTTTCCAATTTCGGAGTTTTTTTTTATTAATTTTTTTTTTTAAAGTTAAGAAAAAAAATTATTAAAATCAGTCCAAAACGCGTCGTTTTCGAGGTCTTAACGGCAACACTGGACGGCAGTTAGTTTTGAAACTTAGAGGACTGGAGGACTGGCAGCACGGACACTTCATTTAAGTCGCCTTGCCGTGTTGTATCGTGTTGTGTGTCTGTCATACTTTCCGTTTTATGTTATAATTTTTTAGGAATTGTTTGTATTATTGTGTCTCACCCGTGTCTGTGTCAGTGCTTTCTAGACTGAAATGTATTGCTAAATTGCACTGTTAGAATCGATCAATCAAATTCTCCCACTGTCCCACTTTCCATATATTGAGTTTGTGAATGTGTTTGTTCCACTTCTGTGCTTTGTATAATCTAATTGAGCTTTTTAGAAAGTGAAATGAACTTGGTCATTCTTTTTAATGTCTTCCTATGATTTACTCCTTTTTTATTAGTTGAAATGTGGTTCATAGGTTTGAAGCAGGGGCGTAGCCAGACATTTTTGGCTGGGGGGGCCGAGGTAATATTATCATATTGATTTGCAATTCAAGAAAAATACAAAATATGACATATATACATGTCTTCCTGCATTAGTTTTAGAAAAAAAAACATTAAATCTAACCAAAATTAGACTACATTTACAAGAAATAATATTTATAGAAATTAAATATAATAAAGTCACTATAAACAACCATAAAATAAATAGCAGTTAAATTCAACCAAATTAGACTATGATAAAAAATAAATTCAAAATCAATTTCATTCCTAATAATAGTCTAATATTGTACCCTCATAGTCTCTCTACTCTTTAATGATAATTCTCACACCAGTACAACATAGGTCTTTGAATAGCTATGGGACATAGCCTCACTCAAGAAAAAAAAATGTAGGATATAGCTGACATGTCTTAGAGAATGAGAGGAAAAGTCAAAAAGATGAAAAGTGGGAATTTGGGGTGGGGCATTTTTATGGCTACGTAATGGAGGAGGGGCCAAGTTTTTCCTATAGGGGGGCCAGCTCTTAAATGAGAAAGTGTGAGACCTATTTCTTCCTATTATTATAGAGGTTTTAAAAAATTTTGGGGGGGCCATGGCCCCCTCAAAGCATAACGTGCCTCCGCCCCTGGTTTGAAGTAATACTTCCCCAAATGCTTTTGAAGATGATACTTTCGCTGAGACAAATATAATATTTATGATTTTTTCTTAGTAAGTGTAATGTTCTTAACATTGTAGCATGCAATGTCAATGGGGCAAAAGGATGATGTTTAAATTTTATTTCTTTGCACTGCCTTTACTTGCGTTATATATTTATTATTTCATATTGTGATGTATTATATGCTTATCTTTTACAGGGAATGCATTGCTCATCACCACCTAGAACTCAATAGGCACAGTTAACATGGTAAACTGAAGCCCATCCAGGTCTTGAAAACACGCTTAGGTTTCAGCCCTTAGGTTTCGCAATCATCTGCCCTACTTGCCAAAATGATGCCCCACAAAATACTCAATTTGCAAGCATTCAAACACCACAAACTCAAGCCCATCCTCTTCCCCAAAGATTCATCTCCCTCCCTTGCTCTTTTCTCTTCAACCCCTCAACCAAACAGCTCCCCACAAACCCAGACCCTTCCTCAATATGCCACGGCAAACCCTCCACCAATCACCCTGAACTACCTCCAAAACTCCATCCAATCTTCTCAATGGCATTTGATCAAACACCTTGCGCCAAACCTCACTCCCTCTCTAATCTCCACCACCCTATTCAACCTTCACAAAACCCCGCAGCTTGTTCTTGAGTTTATAACACACATTGAGTTCCATCGTCTTGATATCAAAACCTGTTGCCTTGCCATCGCTATTGTTGCCCGCCTCCCATCACCAAAGGCCACTATACAACTCTTAAAGCAAGCCATTTCTAGTGGCATCGCTTCAATTGGAGTAATTTTCAATGAGTTGGCGCTTGCCCGTGATAGTTTGAGTATAAAAAGTAGTATTGTTTTTGATTTGTTGATCAGGGCTTGCTGTGAATTGAAGAGGGCTGATGAGGCTTTTGAGTGTTTTAATATGATGAAGGAAAAGGGTATTGTACCCAAGATTGAAACTTGTAATGATATGTTGAGTTTGTTGTCAAAGGTGAATAGAACGCAGGCGGCATGGGTTTTGTACGCTGAGATGTTTAGGTTGAGGATAAAATCGAGCGTGTATACATTTAATATAATGATTAATGTGTTGTGTAAGGAAGGGAAGTTGAAGAAGGCAAAGGAGTTTATTGGGTTTATGGAGGGTTTAGGGATTAAGCCTAATATTGTCACATATAATACGCTAGTACATGGGTTTTGTTCTAGAGGGAAGGTTGAAGTGGCTCAAATGATTGTTAAATCCATGAAAGGCAAAGGTGTTGAACCAGATTCATACACCTATGGTTCGCTTATTAGTGGGATGTGTAAGGAGGGAAAGCTTGAGGGGGCATCTGGGCTACTTGGTAAAATGGTGGACAATGGGTTGGTTCCAAGTGCTGTGACATACAATGCTTTGATTGATGGGTATTGCAATAAAGGGAATTTGGAGATGGCTTTTTTTTATAGGGATGAGATGGTTAGGAAGGGCATAATGCCAAGTGTGTCAACTTACAATTTGTTAATTCATGCATTGTTTTTGGAGGCTAAAATGAGTGAGGCTGATGATTTGATAAAGGAAATGGGAGAGAAAGGTTTGGTTCCTGATGCCATTACATATAACATCTTGATTAATGGGTATTGCAGATGTGGAAATGCAATAAAAGCTTTTAGGCTCCATGATGAGATGATGACTAAAGGGATTCAGCCTACAGGGGTTACTTATACCTCACTCATTTATGTTTTGAGTAAACGCAATAGAATGAAGGAAGCAGATGATTTATTTGAGAGTATACAACGTAAAGGTGTGTTGCCAGATCTTGTAATGTTCAATGCCTTGATTGATGGTCACTGTGCTAATGGTAGTATGGACCGTGCATTTTCTCTTTTGAAAGAGATGTATAGGATGAAGGTTCCTCCTGATGAAGTGACTTACAATACATTAATGCAAGGGCACTGTAGGGAGGGGAAAGTTGAAGAAGCTCGTGAACTTCTCAATGAGATGAAGAGAAGGGGGATCAAGCCGGATCATATTAGTTACAATACTCTCATTAGTGGCTATAGTAGAAGAGGTGATATCAAGGATGCATTGAGAGTTCGGGATGAGATGTTGAGTATAGGTTTCAATCCCACACTTCTTACTTACAATGCCCTTATAAAAGGTCTAAGCAAAAACCAAGAAGCCGATCATGCTGAAGAGCTCCTCAGAGAAATGACAAGTAAAGGGATAACACCTGATGACAGCACCTATCTCTCTTTAATTGAAGGGATTGGCAAAGATGATAACTCTGTGGGAAATGGTGATTGTTAAATATTTTCTTTCTGCCCAGTGTTTAAAAGTTTCACATAGAAAGAGGTTTTCTAGAAGCAGAGATTTTTTTGGTCACTTCTTGCTTTGAGCGCTGGCTTGTTGACATGCT
Organism: Quercus cerris; assembly: GCA_963669245.1. Taxonomy (NCBI): domain Eukaryota; kingdom Viridiplantae; phylum Streptophyta; class Magnoliopsida; order Fagales; family Fagaceae; genus Quercus; species Quercus cerris. The sequence goes on along the minus strand of OY770013.1, from coordinate 40,739,076 downwards.
GAGCTTATAAGTCTACATTATTGACTAGATTTGTAACAGTAAGTTCAGAAAAATTGAATCTGGTTTATGGAGCAGCAGCATTGCCTTCTGAAATGAATCATTGTAAGATTATACAACGGGTTTAGTTTCATACGCATCCTTTATTTGTCATACAGCCCTGAACATTACCGTTGTATATACTTGATGTTGTAAAAGGAATAAAGTATCATGCATACTTTTGACAGAGACCAATTTTGTAAAGCCAAACAATAGCTGGGAAGATTTTCAATATTTTGTGATAACTCTAGATTGGAAAATTGCTCTAGCTAGATTGAATGCTAGACGCCTAGAATGCAAGAGAAAAAAACTCAGCAAAATAATATTTTTCCATCTTTCTTTGCAGTAATGTCTATGCTATAATTTCCTTTGTCAATTATAGCTATTTTGTATTGCCAATGCGCTCTTATAAGTTCATATTAGTTCTATGGGAAGGGTTAAGATTGTGGCTTGTGGGTTCTCAAAACTCATTGGGTGTGTAACGTACCAATAAAAAAAATATTATAGCTGTTCTATTTTGTTACCCTGGGTTCACTGAGTCATGATGTCTGACAATAGTAATTAGAGGACGTACCCAGGCCCTTAATTGTTTTATTAATTTGATCTCCAAAGCTAAATTCTAACTATCGTGAAAGTAATGGTTGATGGAACAAGGCCTACAATGGTTCTGTTGTTGAAGTGGTTTTCACATTGTCTGGGAAGGATCACAATGGCTCTGTTGTTGGGTGCTTTTCCTTTTTTTGCTTTATTATTATTATTTTTTTCAGTGAAAGCTTTGATGCAATTCCTTAACTTTGTTAGATTGAGAATTTTTTGCTCAAATGCTATTCTCATGACTTCCTTAGCCACAGTTCCAAATAGCATATTCTTTTCCAGGTGCCATAGAATGATCAGCTTTTCCTATTGCATGGATTTTTTATTCACTGATTCACCATCATACAGCTTTACAATCATTATGGAATCCTTTAGTCAAATACGATCCACTGGATTTCTTTAACAAGTGGGGAAAGCCAAATTTGGCGTGATATATTGGAGACAATGCTCTCTCCACTACATGCAGATAGGGAAATCACTCGTGGTCCTCTCACAATCCTTAAGAGTTGGGCGTGGGCCCTTATCAGTAAACAGGTTGTCTCATATGATGTAATTAGTGGAATCCCACCTTGGTAAACATAATAGTGAATGACACTGTCCAATCGCCAATCTTTGTAATTAAAAACTAGTTCTCTTTGTTTAATAAGGTTTTGGGTTTATCCTATGAGAAACAGAGGTATACTTTTATTTATTTTTTAATTTTGGAAAAATTTCATTATAAATCCAATAGTTTAGAATTAAACCCTATAACTTCAAAAAGTAACAAATTATGATTTTTTTTTATTTCTTTAAAAGGTAAACCTTAATATCGGTTGAGGGTTTAATTTGTTACTTTTGAAACTATTTAATTTGTTATAGCACATGAATGATAAGGTTTAAAATGTATTCCCCTTCCCATCAAAAAAAAAAAATGTATTCCCCTCCCCCCTTTCCCTTTTTGAGGACTACCTTTCACTTTCAGGGTAGCTTATTGTTGCTATTCTCAAAAAATAGTAAAAAGATTATCATGACCTCCCAAATCAGCAACATTTTTTACCAATAAGACTCAATTTTCATGGTTCTAAGTCACCATCAGTACTAACCCCCCCAAAAAAGGGTAAATAACACCGCCAGCGTAGCAAGAGGAAAAAAGAAAAAGAAAAAACGCTAAAAGCATCAATCTTTTTTTTCCTTACTAGGCTTTGAAGCTTTTACATTAGTGCACATAATTGGATGTCATTCATGCAATCTTGTTTGTGGAAATCCATGCAACATGCACCATGCACCAAATGTTTGAATAGATTATCACAATGAACTAGTGCCAGCTTTTAGAATTGTCTGTTGCAAGCTATCTGCAATAGCTTCATGTACTTAAGGTCTGTGTGGGCATTGCCAGAAAGGTAAGGCTCCTCCAATCTCTGAAAACAGGAGCTTCAATGGGTACATTTGTTGGGCACATAGTACCTGGTTTGGCACTCACTCTCTTAGGTCTATGGCACACCATCAACACAATTAGAGCCTACTTTCTCAAAGGCCCTGCTAACTTCAGAATAAGGTTTTGGTACCCATTTGGTGGCTCTCTATCCAAATTTAAACACCTGGAGCTCATTTTCATCCTGTCTTTTTCAGTTTTTGCAATACTTATGCAAATTCTAGACTACCCTTTCTTTCGTTTTGCTTTCAGGCTTGACAGCTTTGAGCATGCAACCATGTTCCTCCACCTGGTTATTTTTGCAGGTTTTACCCTTTCTGCAGAGCTGACTCATTCATTAGAGATCCTCTCTGGAGTTGTTGGAACCCTTGCAGCCACTGTATTTGGTCAAGAACTTTTTCTACTTCATTTCCACTCTGCTGACCATGTTGGACTTGAAGGCCACTACCATTGGCTATTGCAGCTCATAGTGTTTATCTCTTTCATAGTAGCTCTGGCAGCAACTTGTTTTCCCACTAGTTTTCCTGCAGCTCTTGTTCTTTCGATTTCAGTTGTGCTCCAAGGCTGCTGGTTTATGATTATGGGATTTATGCTGTGGGCTCCCCAGTTTGTCCCAAAAGGCTGTGTTATGGTTTTGACTGAGGCTAGCAGTGATAACATGCTTGGAGCAGTCAGTTGCAACTCTGATGAGGCTGATACGAGAGCTAAAGCACTGGCTAATTTGCAATTTAGTTGGATGCTTTCTGGAATATTGATATTTACAGGATGTATTTGCTTGAAATTAGCTGGAAAATGCACCCAAAGGGGACAGCCAACTGAGTATGAGCAACTTCACAGTAGAGGTGTGGATCTCCCTGTATTATTTGATGGCTTCAAGCAACCTCATCCATAACAATTGAAGTATGTCAAACCTTGCAAGTCACGACCTTTTAAGGTCACAGAGCACTTAACATATAGATTAAATTAGAGTTGCCATTGATAAATGTGAACTCCAGAGGCATATCTCTAAAGATTTGTAGTGCCCCCATGAATAATTGTATCGGGAGTTGTATCATTATACTGGTGGTATACTATATGATGTAATATAACTTTTTTAGTTACTAAGATGATACTCATCTTGAAGCGTGTGGAAAAATTTGAAGGGCAAAGTTCATTTATGACTCATTTAGTTTGAAATATGAAATGACAAAGTGCTAATATGAACTCTAGCCTAATTGGCATCGCCTCCCCTTGTAAGGGTTAGGTGGAAGATGAGATTATGGGTTCAAGTCTCATTTTGATTGCGTGTAATTTACCACTCCAAGAGAGAGAAAAAAAAAAAAAAAAAAAAACGACAAAGTCCTTCTGGTGTGAATTCAGGTTTGCTGCTCAAGTTGTCTTCCCGATAATTTTTGCCCCTCACTAAATCCAACTGAGGTTGTTACTATATTTTTTTATAGGCTAGAGTACCAAGCCTGTTGAGACTCATACCAGTGACACCTGAGTGAATTTTGGAATATTAGGGCTATAATCTTCCCAATCATTTTATGTTTCCATAGAATAGTAAAACATAGCTTAAATTCTTTAATAGCTATACCTTAAGTTGTCCAATAAAATTCAATCACGTGGCTTTGGAAGCTATAATTTTACAAGTGCATTGACTAATAAGCCAACAAGTTACATTACATGGTTGTTTTGTATTAATCAATTATTAACCTAATATAAAAATGTACCTAAGTTTTACTCTCTATAGAGAATAGAGGGTAGCCATGCAGTAATTGTATCATCTAATTTAACTGTTTTAAGTCAGTTAGTCTTGGCTTTCGGCTTAATTCCCAATCATTTATTACTTGGTTTATAAAATTAGAAAATCACAAGTTGTCTGTCTCAAACAATGTTGTCAACACCATACAAAAGGCTGTTTCAATTTGATTAGGAAAAAAAATATTTTGGTACCAATCAATATTAGTGTACCATTACAATAGTATTAATTGTATATATATATATATATTCATTAAATTAGTAAATTTTTGTCGAATTCCAAATAATTTGTCAAGAATGTTTAAAATTATAATTCCATTCCTTAATTAATATGCCAATCTCTAACTTGACATACTAACCTAACAAAAATATATACCTAACAATATACTAAAAAAAAAAAAAATCAAGTAGAATTTAAATAATGACAGATTCATACCAGTTAAAGTAGCAAACATAAGAACTTAGCAAATAAACCCTTTTCATTACCATCAAACTTTAATCAAACTTCTTCTCAAAAAAAAAAAAATAATAATAATAATAAATAATAATAATCAAATCAAAAAAGAAACTTGTTTATCATCCTTCTCTTTGATATGTGTTTTAAAAGGAAGCTCAATTTGCAAATTTTGTTTTTGTTTAATATCCAAAAGCAATTCAGTTCTACATCAATTGAAAGAAAGACTAAAGAGAATTCCAATCTTGATGAACAAAAAGCATAAAACAACAGAAGTTGTTAAAAATAAAATTCTCACTCAGACTCTTCAACAAAAGCTTCAATTCGAAGAAGAACAAACCCCACTGCCACTCCAACAAGAGTCAGCCCATTCATGATGGCTGCAATCTTGAATATCTCACCAGCAGCATTACAGGTAGAAGATAGAGCTCCCCCACCTCTACCTTTGCTCTTTGATGGAGCTTTCAAGGAGCTCACAACCTTTGCAAAGGATCGCTCAGTGCATACTGGAAGGCCTAGTGAGGCTACACTGTTGTGAGCCTTCAACCCACCAAAAGAGTTCAGCCCAGTTATGTAATTCACGTTCTTCTTCATCCTCCTAGAGCTGGCAATGGTAGTGGTAGAAGTAGCAGTAATGGTGGGTGGAGATAGTGTGGCCATTGTTATCTGAAACAAAAGAGAGCAAAAAACTAAACTCCTTATTACACAAGATGCAAAAAGATTAGTAAGGAAGTGTTTTAGAATGATAAGATTATACCTTTTTTTGTGATGGTTGGTTTATGAAGAGTTGTTTGTTAAGTATATGGAAGTAAATGATAGTGGGAGGGATGGAAGAAAATGAAACTTTGTATGGTGAGTGATGGAAGAAAATGGATAAGGTGGGAAAGAGAATGGCTGGTAGACAAGCTAAGCAGATGAGGTTTATTGAGAACAAAAAAGGAAAAATAGTGCCACTTTAAATGCTGGCCAAGAAAAAGTAAAGAGTAAATTGGTTTGCCAATAAAGATAAACCTCTTATCCAATCATTCTCTCTCTTTGCTTGCTTTTTTTTTTTTTTCATCATTCTCCGCTTAATCAATTTGGACCGTTTATTGAGTCAAGGAAAATTATTAGTTTACATTTCTTTTTTTCTTTTTTTAATGTAAAATTTACATTATGGGCTAAACATATATATATATATATATATTATGAAAAATTACTGCAGCATTTAAAAGAAATCAAAAAACAGTCTGCTACAAAATGTGCAACTTATATGAGCAATAAATATAAACCAATAATTGTCCATTGTGTTAAATTTTTATTGGGGTGGAAGAATGCAGTCTAAAGTCTAAACTCGTAGCCTAAATAAATGAAAAACCAAACTAATGGGGACCACATAAAAAAAAAAAAAAATTGACATTGCCACGCTTGGATTTGGATGCCTGAAATTACACGAAGCATAACACAAAACAATTAAACAAGGGAGAGGGAAGGAAGGAAGAGAGAGGATAGGAAAGAGAGGAGAAATGATAGTAATATTTTTCCTTTCACTTGTTTGATAAGGGAGAAATGGATGGAAATATACTTTATTGGTGAGTCTACCATAAGAACACACTCTTCTCTCTCCCTAATTGGGAGAAAAGAATATGGTGGGCTATGCAGGAAAATGAATCTCTCTATTTTCTTTTCCTTCGCCTCAATCCATCATAATTATAGAAATGAATTTATTTCCCTTTCCTCCTCTTTGTTTCTTTTCTTTCCCAATTTCTCAAACCAAACATAGCTTAAGAGTTAACTAATAACTTAGCCAATCCCTCAAACCAAACATAGCCTAATAGTTAATAATGAAATCCAATTACAAGGGAAACACTTAACTAGCAATGTTAGGAACATGACTAAATTTCTCTTTATTATTATTTTTTTTCCCACTTATTCTTAAGGTGATGAGTTATGATTGATGCAACCTTACTTTCATACGGATCCACAACTATTAATATGCACCAATCACATCTCAAATTTTGGATAAAATATTTTGAAATTTTTTGTGTCACAATGCTTACGATAGTTAACAAGCTGCATCAAACTACAAATATCATACAACGTGGTACTCCAATGGTCCAATTAGAGAGACTGTAAGCTGCATTATTAGCAATAGTTTGAAAAAACAACCCATATGGGTATGGCAGTGTATAATTCCCCAGTCTTCTCCAACTTAACCACACAGAAACCTAAAGCAAAATGAAAATTCAAGTTCACAACAAAGATATTGCGTTTCATATGTTAGCAAACGTATAATAAATAAAAACTCAGGGCTCAACTAATTGAAACTACTGCAATTTCACACAAGCTTTGGGACTAGCATTTGCATTGCTTTTCTCATCTCCTTTGCCTTGCGGTTTGGTCTAGTTCCTGATCCCATATGGATAATATGGACCTGTATGATATGGCCACATTGGCGCTACTGTATAAATTCACAGATGCACCTATCGGTTTTACACACATTGATCTTGAATCTTCACTACTAACTTTCTCATCTTTTTGCTTCACGTGCATAATCTTCAATTTTTGATAGCTAGCAGTGTTCTTACACTGATATTGAATCTTCACAGCACCAATTTTCCTAAACCTCCTGAATCAAATAAAAATGTAGGTTATATGTTGATAAACACATTCACAAACTAGCAGTCACACATATTGAATGGAATATTCATAAGAGGAATGTAATGCTTACTACTGATTTTCCAAACAATCTTTTTCTGTCCTCTATCACAATATTTAGTCAATGGCCTTTTCTTGCGGATATTTTTTTCCTTTTTCTTCTTGTTTCTCACTTCATCCTCATAATCCTCATCATCATCATTGTCACTATCATTTTCTTCCTCTTCCATCTCCTCTGCTTCCTCCTCCTCCTCCTCCTTTAAGTATTCAATTCTATTATTAATGCTTACATGAGTTTCAATCTCTTCCTTCTCACACCCAGAATTCCCAAATATTTTGAAACCAAACACATCATGACCATTGTATTGGAAAACCAAAAAATCTCCTAGCTCTATAAGATTATCTTTAACAAATTCCTGCCAACCATTTAGGAAAAACACACCATCACTAATTTTTCCCACCTTCACATGCCAGATTTTCCTATTACCACTTCTGAGTATGGCCTTCTTAGGCACAGATCTGTCTAATTGTGAGACGAAAGCATCTGGAATACGCTGTAGAGAAACATAGTTACAGGGTAAGTTATAAAACAGACAAATTCACACATAAAAATCATTTTAAATATTTGCACTAGTCCCTTACAGTTTAATCATCTTCAAAACCCTTATATATTAGAAAAAAGCCCCAGTAATTTCCCCATTCTTAAATCAATTTCAATTCGAAGCAAGTTATGACAAGATAAATTTGCACTAATAAGCTCTTAACCGACAAAATTTAAATCTTTGTTATTATCATGCCTTCAAACCGTAATATGATTTTCCACGCCTCAAGTAGTATTATTAACCGATTTTCTTTAAGTCACATTTGTGCTATAATTTATGAGATTATAGACATTTCACACGATTTCTGTTCATCCTCAGCTTCTCCATTATCAAACATCTACAAACAGCACCTGTTGAGACTGTTGCAACACCTCTAGCAATACACAACAAACCATCTAAATCTTTTGTCCCCCATTTTTTCACTGTTTCTGTGTTTCATGACTCCTAGGCTTCTCTCTAGCAAGTTTATGTCTAATGTTCTTATTAATATGGCCACTCATATGGCACATTTAAGTCTTTGGTATTTCTGATATTTAAAACAAGTTACTCTGAAAAAATTGGCATACATTAAATATGAGTTTGGTTTCTTCTAAGTAAGCCTGCCATCATATTTTGCAACTCATGGTCAAACATAAGATAGTAAAGCAAACATCTTGTTCATCAAGCAAGCTTTGTAAGTCACAAATCAAACAAAATCCATAAACATTTGAATATAAAATCAAGAAAAATAGAGAATTTAAAGCTTCTAACAAAAAACCCATATCACAAAGACTGAAATTCAGAGCATAGATCACCATTCTCTCGGAGCAGTACTCTGGTAGGAAAACTTTGAAGAATCTAGTGCATCTCTTTGTGGTGGTGCTGCTCATGTTCTTCACCATTTTCTCTCAGGATGAATATCAAAAACATTGAGCAATCACACAATGTGAGCAAAGAGTGTACTTTCCATTGTGTTATTTTAGTCCACAACCCAATTCCCACATGCAGCGCGTCTAGGATACTCTCAGATCAAAGATATGATAGGCACTCGGTTGGGTTGCACTAGCCATTGATTGTGAGTGGGGGAGTGTTTTTGGAATCAAGAAAACGACTCAAAAGTCAGAACTGTAGGATGGGGTCTTTAATCTTTATCAAGTTAGAGAATGCAGTAGACATTTCCAGTAAAAAGTGCCTGCATTTTGAACAAGTTTTACATCCATTTTTGGTCATTGGGTCCACTTTATTGCTACTTCTCTCAACTCCCTTACATCATCTTACACATCTTTTAAATATTCTCTCTGCTACCAAATCCCATCCCTCTCTCCTGTCCTAAATTGCTATCTTTTTTATTTTTTATTTTTGGTTACATTGATAGTAAGATGTAAACATATAGTTGTCTTTAGTAAAAATATCCTAAATTGCCATCAAAACCTCTAACTATAAGGTAATAAATTACCGCTAGTCTTAAAATGTATAAGGTATTTTACCATTATTTTAACACTCTGCTCTTGTGTGAGTTTAAAGTCACTCTTAAAATAAGATCCAAGGGATGGATTCAACATATGAGATAAAGTAAAGACATAATTCAAACTCAAACCAGATAATCCGATACTTTAACCCAAAATGAGTTATTAAAAAACTAATTAATGTAATCATTTAACAATTATTATGATTCAAGGAGTCTAAATACATAAAACATCTCACCATCTAAAACATAAACTGAGACCTAATTAAGATCCTCTGTCCTTGGAGCCTGACATCACATCACAGCCGCTAAGCAAGTCTCTCACCTAACCATTGTGGACAGAAAAAATGCTAAGAGGCTAGAATCACAACTTATGTCATAACTCACTACTTTGTGAGTGGTGAAGAAAAAGTAGTATGTCTACACATCTACCACTCATAACTTGACATGGAAAGAATTGTGACAAAAATTGTGTAATAAATTATGGTCCTAACATTGTTCTTGTGGACACTGGGAATCACCAACAGCCTTAAAATTTTGACAGCAATAGCATTCAACCCTCATCATGCCAAAATCACTAATGAACTTAAACAAAGTACCCCTACTAAAAATATTGGATTAAGTTACATCTCTCAATGGGGTATCTCTACTGCAGATACTACATTAAGCTACATCTCAATAGGGGTACAAAGTACAAACCCCACCCAGAGACCCCACCTTCCAAGATAACCCAAATGAAACCCAACCTCAAAATACCAAAACACACAGCCCAAACTTCATCAAACAGATCAAACCCAAAAACCTATACATCCTCAATCAAGGACAGTAACATATCTAGGAAATAAAAGACCCAACCATCCCACCACAAAACAAAAAAGTGATTAAGAAATTTATTTATGTGGCACAATTCACATTTATTTCTGTCGATCATTATTCCTTTTACAGTAAAATTGTAGATAGCTAAAGCTTAGCATTATTAAATAGATATATCATCTATGAAGCTCCTGCTCTTCTAGTATCAACCACTTATGCTAAGGGAAATGTGAAAACTTTCCGCTTTCCAACTAACCAGATTCGATGCTATGGTCTAAGTTCAAGATTTTGGTAATCTAATAGTCTATCAACCGCAAATTTAACCATGCAAATTAGTCAAAAGACACAAGTTAGTGGAGTCATACGACAAGATTCACTAAACTGTCGAACTTTGGAATAAAACACTTTTCAATCAACCACATATGAGACAAATAGGTAGATATTTAAGTTAGTTCTGCAAAACCAACAACATAAACCACGAATTTTGGCAAGTCATCTCCAAAGTTTAAAGCCTTAAGTTCTTTATAATTTAAAAAATAAAAATAAAAAAAAATAAAAAATAAAGCCCACACATTAATTTACATCCCTGAATAATCAATCGCACGAAATATGTGAACTTCTAAGACAATAGTCTCCCGGTTGATCAGCTCAAAGACAAGGACATCTCCTTCTTCCAAATCATGTTCCCTAGCAAATGTAGCCCATCCCTTGCCTATACTCCTTCCTGCACCTGAACCCTCTCTATAGAAGCATCGTGCAGGGAACAGTTTTCCCTCAGAATCCTGAAGTGCGATGGACTCTGAAGGAAGATACTTCATAGCAAATCCAGCAGGCACATACTACATAAGCAAGAAAAATATGAAACTAAGCATGTTGCAACTAAATCACATATCTTGGCGAAACTTAAAACCAGCACACAAACTGTAACTCACCACAAAACTATTATATATGTTATGACGCCGCAAGATAGCTTTGAAAAAAGGATATTCAGACTGAAACATATCGGCAGCTTTTCTTGCCCTTTTCCTTGCTGCTTGGATCGTTTTAGAAAATTTGGAAAACCCTGAAGTTGCTGAAAAGTCATCTACTTCTGCAGTTAGCAAACTAGTCATGAGAAGAATTATCTAATAGCATGCCACAATGTAAAAGCATATATGTAATTTTATAGAGCTTACTATATTTGGATTTTGGATTCCTTTTGCCCGAAGAATAGAACCTGTCTTCCTTAGGAGTTTTTGCGGCTTCCTCATCAAATTTTGCAAATTCACTTTCTTTGTGATGACCACATTTATCACAGGATTGAGTAGCTGCTTGTCCACCACTACATGCACCCTTTCTTATGTGCCTCTTCTTTCTATCAGTCCAAGTTGTATATTTATTACGCTTTTTGAGTACTCCTTGACTAAAATACTCGTCAGAAGACCAACTTTCTGAAGAGTTCTGGGAAGGGCTATAAGTAGTTGAAACCGATATATCATTATACCCAAAATCTTTCTCCTCTTCTTCATTCGCTACTGAATTAGGTTCCGCATCGCTACTTAGACTGTCAATGGGATAATCAATCTTGCCAGCAGTCATATCGAACATAAAAAGAACATTGAAAGATGAATTTCCTTCATATTTGAAGATTAAAATATGGCCATTACTGATAGAGTGGTAATCCAAAAACTTGTCCCAGCCATCACTAAACCAAGTGCCATTTTCATCTTTCTCCAAACCCAATTGCCAAACCCGACCATTGGGACCATTGACTGTAGCAATAGAAGAAAGTTGGTCCCCAAATTTCTGTAAAAAAATTTCTGGCAGCCTCTGCAGCAGGTACCAAATGAAATTACTCCTAGTAATTGACTTATTATATATTGCAGATATGACTTCATCACTCATATAATTGACAAAAAACGTAAGAAATAGTAGTTCATCAACAAAAACGTAAGAAATAGTATGGATACACAAACAAAAAATTCAATACCACTTGCCCCAAATGCTTGTGTTATTAGTAAATGTATCTCAAAAAGACTGTTAGGAAAGAATAAATTTAATCATTTAACTCTTATTCTAAAATTTGTGGCCATGTGTAGGCTCAAACTCTTCCTTAATAAAAGGTGTCCAATACTATGGTACTATGATAAACTAGAAAACCACTTGTTCCAAAAGCTTACAATGTTAGTAAATTTAATCATTTTCCCATTATGTAATTTTCTCTTATAGAATCAAGTGACATCAAGAAGGCCCATGTGTTAAAAAGTTCTCATCATGGAAAAAATGTATCATTTTATTTAAATCAAATATATTCCACTGTTTTGGTAACATGAAGCATTCCCAATAAAAGGATTATGCATGGTTACTCAATGTGTTACACCAAATTAGTCTCTCTTTTTTTAATGGAAATGGAATAACAAGACCCAATTTTAAACACTCATCATCTTCTCTGGTTTTCTCAGAAACCAAACAGAAAGTTAAGTAGCCTCAGAAAACAGACAAGTGTAAAGTAACAATCCTTATTTTTTGTTTCTCCACTATTATGTTTTATTCAAAGAAACAAACAATGTAACACTTGTACGTACCTACGTAACGTAAGAGACCTCAAAGTGTTTCATTCAAGAACAAAACAGAGAATGACCCAGAAAAGTTTTGAGGAACAAAAAACACATACAAGTATCTTTTCGTTGAGAACAATCTTGAAGAAAGTCTCGGGATCCCTTGTGGGATACTTGCAACGCCGTTCACGCTTGTCTGTGGACTCCACTCCCATGCGCCGAGTCCTTGGCCTAGACGCCATAGCAAAGCAAAGCACTCTCAGTGTCAGAGATTGAGAAACAAAGTGAAAGAGAAAGATGGTGGAAGAAACTGAGTATATAGAGACACGTTTCACGGAGTCAGTTGCAGAGTGAGCGTCATACCCTCTCTGTGTAACGCCACGTTCATGTAGTTTTCGGAAATACCGTTGCTTTTTTTTTTTTTTTTTTTTTTGAGGTTTCTTTGTTATTTTTTTTTTACGGGTTAATTAAGCTACTCAAAAAATAAGATATATGAGTAAATTTAATATTAAATTGATTAGAAATAGATAATAAAAAAATTCAAAATAATATCAAAAAATTCAAATCCCTCGTACAATTCTAAAATCCCACTACCAAGTCTTCCAACTGCTAACAAGAAAGAATTGTGGAATATGCATTCAAATCAGTTTTTGGATAAATTAACATAACTGTTAATAAATTTTTTTTAACATATCTATTAGTTTTTCAAACTTAAAGAAGAAATTGATACATTAAAAAAAAAAAAAAACTATTTCCTTTAAACAATGAAAAAAAATCACATGCATAAATTCAAAATTTCAAACTTCACTAATAATTGATTTTGTTAAAACTACTTGTCATTTTTTTATTACTATACAATGAATTTTAAATTTTACAAAAAATAATTCAATTCAAAGGAAAAACGTTAGGGATTTTAATTGATACATTTGGATACATTGAATTTTCTGAATAAATAAGACTATCTTTTATCCAAAAAAAAAAAAAAAAAACTGCTACATAATTTGAAAAGAGTTTTGTAGTAATTCCGTAGCACTTGTTTAATCTCTTTTATTAGAACTAGGTTCGAGTTTCCCTTCTACTACTTATTGTCAGTTGTCACAAACTAATAATATACTCCAATTTACAATCCAATTTAATTTCTTTATCATATTAGATTAAATATAAGTAGAGTCATCAATCGAGCTTAAGTTTGAATTTTTTTAACAAAGTAAAGGAAAATAAAATAACATAAGAAGAGATCATACTTCTACTTGGCTTTAAAAAAAAATATATATTGGGGTTTGCTTTGCATTTATGGTGTTCATGATTAACCTTGCAAATTTGAAAATAAATTATCAATGTTTGATTTTGAGTTTAAGTTGGATTTGTTAGCTAGAGAGATAAAATTTCACTCATTGTTAAGTTTGGATTAAACAAAAATTGTGGGGACCCGAGGGCCGAGGAAGGATACAACAAGTTGTGACTATTATTATAAAAGCATTCTAAGCCCGAGGAGGGGATTCGCCCGAGGATAGGAGGAGAAGGGACAAAATACTTCTTGGAAGTCCGAACGGAGAGGATGGTGTTCAGAAAGAGAGTCAAGGTAGGTGAAGGAAGTTTCCAGTGAAAGCTCACCTATTGCCTCTGCATTAAATGACTGGCAACAGTTTTATCAGCTGTATTGATGAGGAAGTAACCTGAATAGTAGAATTTACAGCTAAACAGCTTTTTTTACCACCTTCAACAGAAGTTTAAAGGGACAAGTGTCCTAAGGAGAGTCTGGAGGATTTTAGATGGAGGGCTAGGATGCAATAAGCTTAGGAGTATATAAAGAAAGAGGACTTCCAAATGAAGGAGGTTAGAGAAAAATAAATAAAAATAAAAGGAGATTAGAACAAGAACAGTGATAGAGAGAGGGAGAGAGAGAGAGAACAGGGTACATCTTTGTGCAAGAACATTGTCATCGGGCGAGATTGTAAAGAACCATTTATATACTTAATCTTTGACTTTCATTCATTCCCTCTCTGTCTGAATCCTCGGGCTAAGCCCAATTTGTTTTACCCCACTCTCTTTACAAATATTTATTGATTTGGGCCTAGCTGGATAGCACAAAATTCACTATTCTAAGTGAGTTTGGGCCGCCAGATTTTCGTGCCCCTACAAAAATAAATTTTTTTAAAAAATGATAATGATGAGTTTGAATTTGAGTTGGATTTATTAGAAAGATAGATTTTCACTCCTTGTTATGTTGAGACTAAACAAAAATATATATTTTTTTTTAAATAAAATGATAATTTTTTTTTAAAAAATATTGTACTGATATGGAAAATTATGAGAATTTCAGAGGTTTCGATTTATATATACTAGCTTGTAACCCATGCTTATACATGGAAACACTTAAAGATATATAATAAGATGCATAATATAATTCCTATATATATATATATATAATTTAAATGCTATTGATAATCATTTTTATATTTTGTCAACTCTTTAAAAAATTTTGTAAGTATATTATTAGGTATAAAATGTAAATTATCCATTTAAAAAAAAAAAAAAATTTGTGAAGCATTTTTTTGTAAAGATTCATTTATTCTAGACTCTTTTGGTTTTTGTACTTAATAACTCATTTGGATGAATATTTATGATGTGGTCTACATCATATCATATATTATTGGGATAATTAGAATTTGCCCACCTGTGATTTGACCCGATTTCTATGTGCCTACCTGTGGTTCAAAGTTTGACACTTTGCCCACCTGTGCTTGTCACCGTTACCCAGCCGTAACCCACCTCTCCACTCTCCGTTACTCTAACACCAAATAAGCAAAAAACTCACTCCCACTCAGATCAAAACTAGTTATCACTCCTAGAACTCACTCTCACTCCCAAAACTCTCAAAACTTTCTCACTCCTACAACAAGCATCGTTTGAAACTCTCAATTTCAGATCCAAGCCGAGGAAGCAAGTTGCTAACAGTTGCTCCTCCTCTGTTCAGTAATGGGCTTCGATTCGCAAACTTTCCAATGGAACTGGGTTTTGATCGTGGGTGGGTTTTGATCGTGCATGCGCTTGGGTGCCACCGTGGGTTATTGAACTTGGGTTTTGAGCTTGCATGGTCCTCTGTTCAGCATCAGCAGGTAGATCAAAACCCTCTTTAGTTTTTAATTTTTGAAACCTAGGGTTTGAAATTGGGTTTTTTAATGCTTTTTCGGGTTTTTTATTCTTTCTTTGAATTTGAGTTTCTTAAACTATTCTTGATTCCATGTTTCTTCGAATTGATTCCATGTTTCTTCGAATTTGGAAGAAAGAATTTTAAATAAAACCCACTTTGGAAGAAGAAATTTTAAAACCCAATTTAGAACCCTAGATTTCAAAGATTAAAAAAGCAAAAAGGGTTTTGATCTACCTGCAATGGCTGAACAGAGAAGCAATAATCTTGATCTTCCTCGGCTCGGCTCAGTTCGCATGCACGATCAAATCCCAGTAACCTCAAGTGCAGCAAAGCACATTGCACAATGGGAGTAAGTGAGTCTTGTTGCCACAGCTGAACAGAGGAGCTGTCTTCCTCGGCTTGGTTTGCATGCACAATGGGAGTGAGTGAGTGACTGATTTTTGGGAGTGATAGTGTGTGATTTTTGGTGAGCAAGCCGAATGGAGTTTTGGGAGTGAGAGTGAGTTTTGAGAGTGTTTGATCTGAGTGGGAGTGAGTTTTTTGCTTATTTTTGTGTTAGAGTAACGGAGAGTGGAGAGGTGGGTTACGGCTGGGTAACGGTGACAAGCACAGGTGGGGAAAGTGTCAAACTTTGAACCACAGGTAGGCACATAGAAATCAGGTCAAACCACAGGTGGGCAAATTGTAATTATCCCTATATTATTTAATAAAAGTTAAGGTTAGATGTGGTTGCACCAAGTGACTTCACCAAATTGCATAATTTTTTTTTAGATTTTTATATTAAAATATATATATATATATATATATATATATATATATATATAATTTTTCTTCTCCTATAATCTCTAAATTGATAAAAATCTTAATTTGATTATAATCCAAATTCTTCATCTAATCATTATTTTTTAAGTGAGTGTATTATAAAAAAAAGCAATAACTTTTTTTTTTTTTTTAATTACTACACTAGACGCTCTAATGCATATTTAACTGCATAATTTTTTTTTTTAGATTTTTAGATTTAAATATATATATATATATATATATATATATATATATATATAATTTTTCTTCTCCTATAGTTTCTAAGTTAATAAAAATTTTAATTTGATTACAATCCAAATTCTTCATCTAATCTGTCTAATTCTTATTCAATTTTAATTTGATAACAATCCAAATTCTTCATCTAATCCATTTAACAAACAAGTTTAAGTTTAAGTAAGACTCTTATTCTATTTGTTCTTATCGACTTATTTGGATAAAGTAATAATAAGTATTGTATCAATTTTTTTATAAAGTAACAATTTTACTTTTAGCCTAATTTAAACGTTAATTGTTGTTGTTGTTGTTGTTGTTGTTGTTTTTTTTTTTTTTTGGATAAAGTATCAAATGATAGCTAATATGTATTAACATAATAGGTTTAAGTTTAAGTAAGACTCTTATTTTGATAAAGTAACAATAAGTATTGTATCAATTTTTTTTTAAGTAACAATTTTACTTTTAGCCTAATTTAAACATTAATTGTTGTTGTTGTTGTTATTGTTTTTTTTTTTTTTTTTTTGGATAAAGTATCAAATGATAGCTAATATGTATTAACATAATAGGTTTAAGTTCAAGTAAGACTCTTATTTTGATAAGGTAACAATAAGTATTGTATCAATTTTTTTTAAGTAACAGTTTTACTTTGAGCCTAATTTAAGCATTAATTGTTGTTCTTTTTGTATGTGGATTAAGTATCAAATGATAGCTAATATGTATTAACATTAACATAAACGTAATTAAAAAAATCTAATTTAGGTCCAAAAAAAAAAAAAAGGATAAAGTAACCCAAAAAAAAAAAAAAAACTAATATATATATATATATATTAATTGACAAATTTTGCAAAAAAATAAATAACGAATTCAAATCCACGTAAGTTTGAGGAAAAGCATACAAATTTTGTTTCATGATATTGACAAAAAATAATATACAAAAAAAAAAAAAAAGGAATTGTAGGGGGACAAGGATCCAAAGCTATTAATTAAATGCACGAGGGTATTTCCAAGGAGGTAAACTTTGCAAAGGATCCTTAAAAAGAGCTTACATGACTTGTAGAGAAGTTGAGCTGTTGCATTTAATAATGGCTCCGAGGACTCCCACCCAACCTTGGAGGGACGAGAATCCATGGTAAAGGGAGCATAGTGCAACCTGAAGAGAGAGAAGAGTGACTTGGCATTGAACCAAAAAGAGAAGAAGGAGGAAGGACATAGAAGTCATCCCCTCCGCATTAAATGCATTGCAACTACTTGCCTACCGCATTAATGGAGAAGTGATCATGAATAGTGCCTACATAACTAAAACTTCAGTGTAAGGCCTTCTAGTAAGGCCTTGATGGGACAAGTATCAAGGAAGTGTGATCCTAACCCTCCAAATATAGAGCCCAGATGCATTTTGGCTAACTATATAAAGCCAAGAAACATCTAGATCAAGGAAAAAAGAAAGGAGAGAAGAGAGAGAGAGAGAACAGGAGATAAATCAATCAACTATAAAACCCTTCCTCAGACTAAACTCGAGGATGGACACTTAGCTAATAAATGGTCTCCTCTTTTTCTTTTGGTGTGCTCACTTCATACCACGAATTGATCTGTTTACTATTAGCTGTATTGTAGTTAGGTACTTAAAAGGGTTGACCTTACATTCCATCTCTAAAAATATATTGTGTGTGCAAAAATAACACGTCAGGGTCCACTTGGTTTTTTAGCTGTCAATTTTTGCCCATATTTTTTAATTTAGTTGACACCCTTGAGCACAAAGAAGAGTTTAAAAGGCACTACCGAATTCTAGTAATGTGTCGATAGAACACTATAACTTAAGGGAGTGGCATGAGAAAAGGCCGACTAAAGCAGTAGCGATTCCTATGATAGCATTTATTGAGGGATGGATGAGGATTCCCATAGGTAGAGTTACTAGGGATTTCCTAAGTCTTTATAGACTTTACCTCACTCAATATGTTCTGAACATGTTTAGGATTTTAGGTGGTGCAGACACAATAAATGATAAGATGGGTATAAATCTCACTCATAATGACATTAACTAGGTGTATAGTTTTCAAAAAAATAACGAGGCAGGATATTACCTAAAAACTAGGGTTCCCGCCATTAGGTTAATTTCCTGCCTTTTTAAGACGAATAAAGGCATGGACAAGAATTTTCTTATTGTTTCAGGGGAATGGCATGATGAACTTCACTACCCGATCAAAGATGGCATTCCAGGTGGGGTGTATTAGGGGTGTCTCTAAGACCTTTTGCTTTTTTAGGATACTTAACACATACACTTTGTTTCTATTTTCCTATATTGGCCTCTTTCCTTATCTTCACTTCATTTTTTGTTTTTAAGACAAAAAGGCTACCGCCAAAAGACAAATTTTGGTGAACTTCCCCTTGTCGAACCAAGTGTTAAGGTTTGAGATCTTCCTTCACTGAGACGGCCAACTCCGAGCAATACACATCATCCTCGGTTTCAAACCAATCTCTACTCACTTCCAAGTTTCCAAACATGTAATCAAGGCCAAAGACCCGCATCTGGCGTTGGTTGACATGGTTGTTGAAAGGTTCATCCAAAAACCCCCTCCTACCGGAACTCAGCTCGTGAAACTCCCCACTTTAACAAAGGCTCAACTTGAGGTTGAAGAAGTCATACTTCTGACAAAGAGGTTGAAGTTAAATCCGAAGAACTTGAATAGGAATCTAAGGGAGAGAGTATCGAAAGTCTTGTTTGAGATGAAGATTTTGAAGTCTTCTACCATCAGGACAAGATCGAGGACGTAGCATCTGCTTCGATATCTTCTGCAGTCATAGTAAGCGAGGACCAGGGGGCTATTAAGGTTCTGGAGGCAATTGTAATAGAAAAGAAGTTGCCCGATTTACTATCCTTGTAGGAGTCTCACACTAGGGGCGCTACTCCCGAAATTACTGTGGTGCCCAAGCCTCTGATGCCAGCCTCACCTCCTCCTACTCAAACCAAGCCAGCTAACAAAAAGCAGAAAAGAGATAAGAAGGGAGGCAAAGGGTCAACCGAAGAAGGGGAGATCTGGGAAGAAACTCCTCCCGAACAAGCAAAAATAGTCAAAGTAACTCGATCTCAACAGAGGAAGGGAGGAGAGACCTCGGAGGCAGTTCTAGAGCACCGTCCTTGTGTTCCTAACTGGAACCCCCTTCTTGTATTAGATGGATCCCCCCTCCCTTGAGATTCGTCAATCCATAACTTAGGTAACGGAAGGGCGGGCTATATTGCCGATTCGATAGAGCATGCGCTTCTTCTACCTTGGGATATGGCCGAGCTCCGAAATCTAAAAAAGCACGAGATGTTTCTATCCCTGGAAAAGGACTTGGCTCTGGTAGATGCTTCTCCTTCTTTTTATTTTTTTATTTTTATTTTTATTTTTATTTTTTTTAACATTATTGCCCCTCACTTCATTATTATAAACAACATTTTATTTGTCCAAATTCTAACCCTCTTTCTCCATCTGCAAATTTCTAGGCCACCCAAGCAGCTCACTTGGTCGAGGAATGGGTTGATCAAACCCTCCATGAAAAGAAAGAAGAGGAATCCAAACGCTACACTGCCCAAAAGGCCCAGGCCAAACTGACAAAAAATTGAAGGAGACTTTCCTCAAGCTATTCGAGTGTAGCAAGGCACGGAAAAGTGTTGAGGCTTCAATTGAGAGTTCCAAGAGGTAGGCTCGGGAGCAATCATGCCACCTAAAAGAGGCAAAAAATCAGCTTACACTTGCTTGGGTTAGGATTACTAAGCTGACTAAGGAGCTGGAACAGAAAGCTGATGAGATGAGCAAGGTCGAACAAGCGGCGTACAATTTGGGGCAAAATGAAATTGAGGCCCTGGATGCTGTTGGAGTTGACCCCTCTTCGGAATTAAAAAAACCTGGAGAAGGTGTTCTACCCTCCAGCCATCAAGGTAGGGGTGTGTCAGTTCGGTTTCGGTCAATTTTCTAAGTGTTAGCCAACCAAAACCGAAATTTTTGATTTATGAAATTCTCAACCGAAACCGACTGAAGTAATTGGAATCAAATCAGTTTCGATTGGATTTCGATTTCGATTGGTTTCGGTGGGTTTTTTCAGTTTCCTTATCACTTATTTTCTAAGAAAAAAAAAACCCAAAATAAAAAAAGAAAGGAAATTGAAAAAATAATCAAACCTAGAATATAAACAACCAAGCACATGGGTTTTTTCAAAACCCTAACTTTATTTGCACATAAAAATTGAAAAAACAGCATTGATTCAATATTAAACAAACCCAAAATATAGAAAAGAGAGAGGAAATTATGGAGAAATTAAAGAGAGAGAGGGGGTCACCGTGGCTCGTGGATGTCACCAGCAACGTCATCAAAGACTGGACTCCTCGCCAGCCCAACACATTTGAGAAGCTCTATTTGTTTGTGGGTTCACCATGCTTTTTCTACTTCAACTTTGCACATTACGGAGTGGGACCCACAGACTATGAGAGAGAGAGAGAGAGAGAGAGAGAGTTGGCGTAGAGAGAGGCATGGAAGATGGAAATCAGAGAGAAGAGAAGAAAAGAAAAGAATGAGGGTAAGGGTGAGGGCGTGAGGCACTGAGGGCTGAGGCGGCTAAAGTGAAATGTAGAGAGTTGAGTTTTTTTTTTTTTTTTTTTTTTTTTTTTTTTTTTTTTTTTTTTTTTTTTTTAAAGTTGGTATAAGACGACGTAGTTTTGTGTTATAAGGAAGAAAAAATTAAAATGATTTTAGCATGGTTTGAACCTCGGCCAAATATAGTCACACGCATGTCTTACCACTAGACTAGCAGTACACATCTTCAAATATTTTGTACATAGTTATATTTAATACATATCAGTTGGTTTCGGTTTGGTTAGGACTTTTATTTTCTGAAACCGAAACTGAAACCGAAACTGAAAATTTCATTTTTCATTTTTGCAAACCGAAACCGAACCGAAATTTTGGACACGGTTCGGTCAGTTTCGACCGGTTTGTTCGGTTCCTCAGTTTTTTGCATGCCCCTACATCAGGGTGCAAGTATCTGCTCCATCCTCCTTTGCCATAACTGCCTCTACTCAGCCTACCTGGGTCGAAGACCAACCTTCCAAACTGAGTGAGGGGGCCACAACAACCTCAAGTACAACAAAAAAGATTCCTGCTCCAGACAATATCCCCTCCTCGGCTGAATTTGTTACCTCAGGATCACAACCTCTTGCTGAAGGGCAATCCACAAAGGCAGCAGAGAAGGAAAAAGGAACCGAAGACCAAGGAGCAAATTAGATGATAGGTTGAGATTCAATTTTTTTATTTTCTTCTGTACTTCTATATTTTTTTTTTTGTAAGGATGTTTGTTGGTGCTGCACCTTATTAGTGAAAGAACTCCTGCCCATCTTTTGCTAT
This sequence comes from Quercus cerris, assembly GCA_963669245.1. Classification (NCBI taxonomy): domain Eukaryota; kingdom Viridiplantae; phylum Streptophyta; class Magnoliopsida; order Fagales; family Fagaceae; genus Quercus; species Quercus cerris. Next base: position 40,717,244 of record OY770013.1, on the reverse strand, counting down.
ATGGTCTCTATTTCTGTCTTCATTCCTTTTGTCATTCTACAATAACTTTTAACATTATTTTTGTATTTACTGCAAATTGTTTCATCCTTCTAAGCTTCACCACATATTAACATCTACTATGCAAATAGATTTGCTTCTAAGTCATCCTTTTTGGAGTAATTGTCACTCTGTAACCCTAAAATACTAGATCTCTCCAAACTGATAAAACATGAAAATGAGCATCCCCCAAGTTGCCCGTCCTCAGTGTCAATCTTCAGTGAGATCACCCTAGAGCTTACTAAGGAAAAAAAAAAGATCCAATTTTCCAGGGGTAAGTGACCCGAGGAATCAAACCTGTCCAAGGCTCTATTCAATCCACAGATAACAAATTAGGTGTTAATTTACCTAAGGTAAGTGATCCGAGGAATCGAACCTGGCCGAGATTCTATTTAACCCGTAGTAACAAAATAGGTGTTAATTTACCCAAGGCAGGTGATTCAAGGAATCAAACCTAGTTCAAGTTCTATTTAACTCGTAGTTTACAAATTAGGTGTTAATTTACCCAAGGCAGGTGATCTGAGGAAACAGAACCTAGCCGAGGTTCTGTTTAACCCTTAGTGACAAATTAGTGATAGTTTTAATCAAGACAACAACAATAGAGCTGATTAATACATCTGTTTGAATATACGTAGGTAACTACTTACAGGACTTCAAACTAGAAATAATACTTTCATAAGTTACTTATATTCCCTGGTTGAGGTATTACAACTCCATCTAAGTCTTCTAACCAATAAGTCCCTATTCCAGCTACTGAGGTCACCCGATAAGGCCCTTCCCAATTTGGACCGAGCTTTTCCCACAAAGGATTCTTCATACTTCCAACCACTTTTCGCAAAACGAGGTACCCTAGAATGAACTCCCTTACCTTTACGCCTTTCTCAAACCCTTGTCTAAGTCTTTGTTGACATTGCGCTAATCTCACTGTAGCGACTTCCCTTCTCTCTTCAGCTAGATCAAGGGCAAGGGATAGGAGCTGTTCATTGCTGCTACCAAGGAACTGATCAGTTCTCAATGTTGGAAAGCTAGTTTCTGTAGGGATAACTGCTTCAGATCCGTATGTTATAGAAAATAGGGTCTCTTTAGTGGACCTTCTAGGAGTCGTGTGATACGTCCACAAAACGTGAGGAAATTCATCCACCTACTTTCCCTTGGCCTCCTCCAGTCTCTTCTTTAAACCATCCACAATGACTTTATTTGTGGTCATTACCTGGCCATTGCTTTGGGGGGTATGACGGGGTAAAATATCTATTTTTTATTCCCAAATTACAACAATATCTCCGAAAGGCCTTGCTAACAAATTAGAGCCCATTATCTACGATGAGAGTGTTCGGTACCCCAAATCTTGTTACAATATTTCGACATATAAATCTCTTCACGTCTTGATCTTGAATGTTTGCTAATGGCTCGGCCTCTACCCATTTGGTAAAATAGTCCGTAGCAACAAGCAGATACCTTCGATTCCCTATCGCTTTCGAGAATGGTCCAACAATATCTAGGCCCCATTGTGCAAAAGGCCAAGGGCTACTTAGTGGATTCAAAACTCCTCCTAGCTGATGGATATTAGGAGCGTATCTCTGACACTGATCACATTTCTTCACACAGTCCTGGGAGGACTTTTGCATGCTCGACCACCAATAACCTTGCGTTAAAGCTCTATGGGCAAGCGATCTACCCCCCATGTGACTTCCACAAATCCTTTCATGCAACTCTTCCAATAAGACTTCCACCACCTCAGGATGGATACATAACAAGTACGAACCTAAATACGAGCGCTTGTATAATTTCTGATCCTCGGACAACCAGAATCTCAGTGCCTTTCTTCGGATTTTATTCGCCTCGGCCTTGTCCTCGGGCAGGGTTCCATCCATGAGAAATGTAACCACTGGGTCCATCCAACTGGGACCCACCCGTGTAAAGTGTACTCGAACCGGAACTTGTGCGTCGTATGTAGGGGATACAAGATCTTCCACTAGTATAATCTTAGGAAGTTTCTCTTTACCTGTAGTGGCTAGGGTTACTAATGAATCAGCATAAGAATTTTTACTTCGAGGTACTTGTTCCAAAGTAAAAGAGTGGAAGCCCTCTGACAAATGCTTAATTTGATTCAAGTACCAAAGCATCCGTGAGTCCTTTGCTTCATAGTCACCTCTGACTTGTCTAGCTACGAGCCTTGAATCACAATATGCCCTGACAGATTTACCTCTGAGCTTTTGGACAACAGTTAATCCTGCTTGTGGAGCCTCGTACTCTGCCTCATTGTTCTTCATTGAGAAGCCTAGCCTCAAAGATTTTTCCAAAATAATACCATTCGGCAAGATTATCACAATTCCAATTCCCAACCCTCTCTGATTGGCCACGCCATCGACAAATAACTGTCATGGCTACTGAGTCAGTATTGAACTCACACCTACTACTTCCTCAGGCTTCCATGCTTCTTCAGAGTCACCTAACTCAATGAACTCCGCGACCAAGTTTGCTAAGATTTGCCCTTTCACGGCCATTCGAGGCAAATATTTAATGTCAAACGCACCTAGCATAGTACCCCATTTGGCCACCCTTCTAGTGTAATACGACCTTTAAAGTAATGCTTGCAAGGGCAATTGGATTAGGACGATCACCGTGTGGGCTTGGAAGTATTGCGGCAGCTTCTTGGTGGCATGAATGATAGCCTGTATAGCCTTCTCAAGGTGTAGATACTTGACCTCAGCCTCTTGAAGGGATTTTCTGACATAGTACACCGGTTTTTGAACTCTTTCATCAACCCGTATTAGGACCAAGTTCATAGCATGCTGCGCTACAATAATATAGGCATACAAAACCTCCTCCTTCTTTGGTTGGGATAAAACTAGTGGATGGGCCAGATACGCTTTCAGATCCTTGAAAGCCCTATCATACTCTTCGGTCCATGTAAAAACCTTCCACTTATGCAACAGCCGAATAAACGGCCTACACCGATTAGCGGACCTTGATATGAACCTGTTTAGGGTTGCTGTCATCCCAGTAAGCCGTTGCACCTCCTTAGGATTCCGAGGAGGGTGCAAATTATGAATAGGTTTAATTTGGTCAGGATTAATTTCAATCCCCTCATTTCCAAAAATTTTCTAGACTCTACACCAAAAGAACACTTAGGAACGTATAGGCGTAGCTTATGCTTTCTCAAGATTGTAAATAGTTCTTTAAGATTTGTTAGATGCTCGGACTCTTTTTTACTTTTCACTACCATGTCATTGATGTATGCCTCCATGTTCTTCCCCAACTGGCTCTTGAACATTCTCGTCACCATTCTCTGGAACATAGATCCAACGTGTTTTAGGCCAAATGGCGTTACTTGGTAATGGTAGTTCACCGTTTAAGTGAGAAAGGCCATTTTTTCCTAATCTAACAGCGCTAAAGGGATTTGATGGTACCCTTGAAAAGCATCCAAGAAACTCATCATAGGGTGTCCGAATGTTGCATCCACTAACTAATCTATCCTTGGGATGGGAAACAGGTCCTTTGGGCAGGCTTTATTAAGGTCCGTAAAATCCACGCAAACTCTCTATTTCCTGAACTTCTTCTTTACTACTACAGTATTGGCCAACCATTCAAGGTAAAATACATCTTTAATTGCCCTAGCCTGCTTAAGTTTTTAGACCTCATCCTTTACAGCTTGGAATACTCTTTAGACGAACACCGAGGTACTTGCTTCTTCGGAGTAGCCCTAGGATTAACATTTAAGTGATGGCAAATGAACTCGGGATCAATCTCAGGTGCTTCATATGCTTTCCAAGTGAAAATATCCAAATTCCTATTCAAAAAATCTACGAACTGTTTCTTATCCTCTATTGGGAATTGAGTCCCAACATGAAAGTACCTTTCCACGTCCCCCTCGATGACGACATTTTCCAATTCCTCACATGATATTGAACAATCTAAGGAAAGTGGCAAACTGAGATGTGATTGCTATAAGATAGGTTCTATCTCTAAAGGACTCATCTCGGGAGCATGATGGTTAACCGCTGCCACCAAACATTGCCTGGCCACTACTTGGCATCCTACCAGCTCAGCTACCCCCTTGCTAGTGGGATATTTTAACTTTACATGCAAAGTTGAGGAGACCACCCCCATAACATGTAGCCATGGTCTCGCGAGAATGGTAGTATATGGAGAAAAAGGCCTTAACCACTATGAAATTCACACTCACCACCTTCTCCCCTGTCTGTACACGTAATCGGATCATACCTTTTGTAATAGTAACCTCCCCATCAAACCCGACTAAAAGAACGTCATAGTTACTCAAATCCTCCAATTTAAGCCCTAGACCCCTAAATAGATCAGGGTACATAATTTCAGTTTCACTGCCTTGATCAATCATTACTCTTTTCACGTCAAATCCCGCTATCTGCAAGGTTACCACCAACGCATCGTCATGCGATTGAATTGTCCCTTCCTTATCCTCCTTTGAAAATCCCAAAATTGGCTATTCCGAAATCCTAGGTTTCTTGCACAGTGCTTCTTTTTCATATCCATCCAACTATGAAGATATTGCCATTAGCCTACTGACTAAATCAGAGTATTCCCTTGGGGTCGCAAAGATGACGTTTATTGTTCCCAAGGATGATCGGGGAGCTCCATTTCTTTGCGGCCATGTGGCGAGTTGACCTCTTTGACCATCTAGCTGTTGTAAAAATTGTTCTAGTTTGCCAGCTTTGATTAACTGGTTAGGGAAGTCTTGTAAAGTCCTACAGTCCTCAATTGTATGACCTTAGTCTTGGTGGTATTAACAATACAAACTCTAGTTTCTTTTAGTGGGATCTCCTCCCATTTTGTTCAGCCACTTAAAGTAAGACTCGCTTTTGATCTTCTTTAATACTCAATAAATCCGCTCTTTGAACACCGAGTTACTGCTTGAGGGCCAACAAGGCTACAAGATGCCTGACTGAAAAACTCCCTCCTCAGTTGAGAGGATGTGAATTGACTTGATGAGCTATCCCTTCAATCGGGATTGAAGACCTTGGCTTTTCCCTTGCTAGAGTTTTGATTATCCTCAACCTTTATATGCTTCTCAATCCGATCCATCAGTTGATGCATACTCTGAGGTGGTTTCATAGTTAGTGATTTCCACAAGTTGAAATGTGTAGGAAGGCCTACCTTAAAGGTTCTCACAACAACGTCTTCGAAGTCTCCATCAATCTCATTATAAACTTCCCAATACCTATCCGAATAGTTCTTTAAAGTCTCTCCCTCTTTCATGGACATTGACAGTAGAGAGTCTAGGGGTTTAGGGACCGGGCTACATGTCACAAACCTTGCCCCAAAGGCCCTGTTTAGCTCTTTAAAGGAATGTATGGACCCTTCCTCAAGGCTATTAAACCACCTCAGGGCAACTGAACCTAGGCTTGAGCGGAAGACCTTACACATAAGGGCTTTATTTTTGGAGTGGATAGTTATTCTTTGATTAAAGTGACTAACATGTTCAATAGGATAGGTCCTACCATTATAAATGGTAAAGGTAGGCTGGTTGAAGCGACAAGGGAGCTCAACCTATTCAACACGTCGAGAAAAAGGGGAGTGGGGTATCTGAAGGAAAGCCTTTCCCATGGCATCATGCCTCTGGCTCCTTCTTGGTGGAGTTTTGGACCTTATACGATATTGCTTTCGTCCAGAAGTTCGATGGGATGACGACGTGAATGATTCACTAGGCGGAGTTCTACTTTGTGGATAGTAACTTTCATCGCTTCCCATACTTGAATATTGATTTGGGAAAGGCATTCTATCCTCCCTTACTTGAGCTCTGCGATAAAGACGTCGATGTAATCATTCCACTTTTTTTCTCCAGGTTATGCACCTCCTCATCACACGAATGGTGACTGGCTTCATGCTGGCCAGTTCGCTCAGAATGAACAAAGGGCGCCTTTTCGCTTGAAGTATGAGCCACCGACGGTCCCTCCTTCGCTCGAGATTAACAAAGCGTCTCTATGCTGAGAACCCATGGATTCCAACGATCTACTACACCTGGGACCGGCCATAACAGTAAGATTTTTGCAGGGGTACCTTAGGAGACCTTCCCACAAACAACACCAATTGTGGCGGACAAAAATTAACAGCTAAAAAACCAAGTGGACGTTGACGTGTTATTTTTGCACACACAATATATTTTTAAAGGTGGAATGCAAGGTTAACCCTTTTAAGTACCCAACTACAATATAGCTAATAGGAAACAAATTAGTTTGTGGTATGAAGTGAGCACACTAAAAGAAAAAGAGAAGGCCCTTTATTAGCTAAGTGTCCATCCTCAGGTTCAGTCCGAGGAAGGGTTTTACAGTTTATCGATTTATCTCCTGTTCTCTCTCTCTCTCTCTCTTCTCTCCTTTCTTCTTCCTTGATCCAAATGTCTCTTGGCTTTATCTAGTTAGCCATAATGCATTTGGACTCTAAATTTGGAGGGTTATGATCACACTTCCTTGATACATGTCCCATCAAAACCTTACTAGTAGGTCTTACACTGAAGTTTTAGCTGTGTGGGCACTATTCAAACTTAATGGGGAAGTGTGAACACTACTAGCTTTGTAGTATTCACCCTTATTATTATTAAATATAGACACACATACAGAGTAGTGTGAATACTACTAGCTTTGTGATCATTTAAAAAAAAAAAAAAAATTCCTGACCTCTTGCCTAATCAAATTCCTTTCTCTCTTTCTCTCTCTCACTTTATGAAGATAATAATAAACAAAAAATAAAGATTGATTATTTAAATAAAATAGAAGGTAGAATAGATAATCTGATGTAGATATTTTTGAAAAATGGTTGTACAAAATATAAAAAGTAAGTCCTTACATTAAAATAGACAGAAATATGTGCACAAGCTAATGTGAATGCTTACAGTGCATTAGAAATATTTTTTCTTTGCAGCAACATAAAACACAATGCTAGAGCAATTGCAGAATCCTGTATTCATTTGGGAATTCTGCATTCATTTGGGAACTGGAGTGAAAAGTGTAACTTTGAAGAATGATGCAATTCGGACATGCTGTTCTGGTCCAGCCAAATTATTGGGGAAATAGATTTACAGCCTAAGTCAATACACAAACACCTGCATATAAACCAGCTAAGTTTATTTTAAAAAATAAAAAATAAAAAACCCACAAAAGAGGAAAAGAGTTAACTAGATTGCTTTGGTTGTTGCTAAAATAGATTATAACCACTGGCAAAGTACAGAGAAAAGTTTTTTTTTTTTTTTTTTCTCAGTGAAATTTTAAACACGATCAGGAGAATTAGTAGCAAAGTTTCAATATCTTCACTAGTCTAATAAATATATCATTACAGGAAAACTATTACATCTGGCAATTTACATAGCAATTGATTGTTATAATTGATAAGACAGTTCTGATATCATATTAGAAAAGAAGATGCATCACATTCTAGACTAAACAAGTCGAATGCGAAGTTTTTTAGATTGGAAAGTCCAAAACCAATCTAACAATAGATAGCATGAAGAGAGGTGCCTAGCTATGCTCTTTTCATTTCACATATTTGTAGAATGTATCCCTTCTCACCTTGAGAAGATGATGGCATTTGTGCAAAACACAGTCAGTGACATTTGAGTTTTAGAGTGCAGATGGGAGAACTTTATTAGTGATACTCTCCAACAGAATTGCTCTTTCAGAAATATGGAAATCAAGAGAAGAAAATGCAGGACTGCTGTCTACGTTTGTAGATTTAAAACTTCCCAATAATTTCCTTGAAACAACATTGTTACATGCAAACATATTCACTATGTAGACTTCAAATGTAGGATCTTGGAGCAAGAAACAACTCTGCTGGACCAATTAACCAACAATAGCCATTCCATGTCCATTCATCAATGCATTCAACAAACCATATTTGCCAGGGTTTAAGAGCTTAGCATAGGGAATGAGACTGTTTTGAGTCAACATATAGCATTGTGCATCTCTTCTACATGGAATACTGAACAAGTTAAAAAGTATTGCTGTATTTTCACATGGAAGTGAGAGAAGTTTAGAGTTTGTTAATTACAACATAGAATACTATAAAAGTAAAAAGGACTTTTATCTTACTACCCCAGTCATTCCACAGATTCAAAATCTTTCCCCATCAAGTCCAGTTGATAAACAAAAAGACAGCAAGTTCCTGCAAATAACCAAAATTTTATGACACCATAAAGAATGATCAAATAGCCAGCACACATCCAAATTCTTTGATTTTTTTTCCCCGCTAAAACCAAAGTCTTCTTAATTAAGCATAGAAGGCATCATCTGTCTTTGTTGCAATGTCTACAAAGCCAAAATATATATATATATATATATATCTTTTTAGTTACCATGAAGGCAATAATTCCTAAAATGTTTTTGCATTTACCAGTCAAAGCTAATAAAAAATTCTATTAGCCAATTCCTAACATGTTTTGGCATTTCCTTGGAAATTCATTTAGTTTTCCATTTTATTGTGTATGTCCAAATTCTATTAAACCGGGTCATCACCATTTTACTGTGCTTTACTTCTTAGTAATTGCTTAAAGAACTGCAGATTTAAAATTGGTTTGGTCCCTAATAATGCCAAGAGGCAGTACCTTATTGGATCACTTGCCTAAATCTCACATCTTCTAGAACCCATCTAGGAGATGACTAACAAATTTTGTCCTTGCCCCCAAGCTTGCATGGCCAATTTGGCTCCCACGCACTACCAAATTTCCCCTCTTTCCCTCTACAAATTGCAAGCTATCCAAAGGCCAAAGAAAAAGCTATCTCACATTCCATGTGACCTCACCATCTTTTCCTATAAAATATGGGACACCCCTCCCATGCAAAGCAAGCTTCATCACCTCAAAATTTTCCAGAAACAACCAAAAACCCAAAACATACACAACTTCTCACAAACAGAACCAGAGGAAAATACCCAAAAAATCCCTCAATCACACAAACCAAGCTCTAAAAACCTGCAAACTTCATAGAGAAACACCCAAATTCCCAGCCAAACACCACCAAAATACACACACATTAATTTACATCCCTGAGTAATCAATAGCACGAAATATGTGAACTTCTAAGACAATAGCTTCCCTGTTGATCAGCTCGAAGACAAGGACATCTCCTTCTTCCAAATCATGCTCCCGAGCAAATGTAGCCCATCCCTTGCCTATACTCCTACCTGCACCTGAACCCTCTCTATCGAAGCATCGTGCAGGGAACCGTTTTCCATTAGAATCCTGAAGTGCAATGGACTCTGAAGGTAGATACTTCATAGCAAATCCAGCAGGCACATACTACATAAGCAAGAAAAATATAAAACTAAGCATGTTGCAACTAAATCACATATCTAGGTGAAAGTTAAAACCAACGACACAAACTGTGACTCACCACAAAACTATTATATATGTTATGACGCCGCAAGATAGCTTTGAAAAAAGGATGTTCAGACTGAAACATATCTGCTGCTTTTCTTGCCCTTTTCTCTGCTGCTTGGATTGTTTTAGAAAATTTGGAAAATCCTGAAGTTGCCGAAAAGTCATCTACTTCTGCAGTTAGCAAACTAGTCATGAGAAGAATTATCTAACAGCATACCACAATGTAAAGCATCTATGTAATTTTATAGAGCTTACTATATTTGGATTTTGGATTCCTTTTGCCTGAAGAATAGAACCTGCCTTCCATAGGAGTTTTTTCAGATTCCTCCTTGTCAAATTTTGCAAATTCACTTTCTTTGTGATGACCACATTTATCACAGGATTGAGTAGTTGCTTGTCCACTACTACATGCACCCTTTCTTATGTGCCTCTTCTTTCTATCAGTCCAAGTTGTATATTTATTACGCTTTTTGAGTACTCCTTGACTAAAATACTCATCAGAAGTCCAACTTTCTGAAGAGTTCTGGGAAGGGTTATAAGTAGTTGAAACCGATACATCATTATACCCAAAATGTTTCTCCTCTTCTTCATTTGGTACTGAATCAGGTTCGGCATCGCTACTTAGATTATCAATGGGATAATCGATCTTGCCAGCAGTCATATCAAACATGAAAAGAACATTGAAAGTTGAATTTCCTTCATATTTGAAGATTATAATATGGCCATTACTACTGATAGAGTGGTAATCCAAAAACTTGTCCCAGCCATCACTAAACCAAGTGCCGTTTTCATCTTTCCCCAAACTCAATTGCCAAACCCGACCATTGGGACTGTTGACTGTAGCAATGGAAGCAAGTTGGTCCCCAAATTTCTGTAAAAAAATTTCTGGCAGCCTCTGCAGCAGGTACCAAATGAAATTACTCCTAGTAGTTGACTTATTATATATTGCAGACATGACATCATCACTCAAATAATTGACAAAAAACGTAAGAAATTGTATGGATATACAAACAAAAAATTCAATCCCACTTGTCCTGGTACCAATAGCTTATGTTGTTAGTAAATGTATCTTAAAATAAAATAAAATTGTTAGGAAACGAATGATTTTAATCATTTAAATATTATTCTAAAACTTTTGGCCATGTGTAGGCTCAAACTCTTCCTTAATAAGTAGGATCCAACACTATGGTACCATGATAAACTATAAAACCACTTGTTCCAAAAGCTTAAAATGTTAGTAAATTTAATCATTTTACCATTACATAATTCTCTTATGGAATCAAGTGACAACAAGAAGGGCAATGTGCTAAAGGTTCTCATCATGGAAAAACTGTATCATTTTTTATAAAAATCAAATCTGTTCCTCTGTTTTGGTAAAATAAAGCAAACCCAAGAAAAGGATTATGGTCACTCAAATGTGTGTAACACCAAATATAACAAGACCCAATTTCAAACACTCATCTTCTTCCCAGGTTTTCTCAGAAACCAAACAGAAAGTTAAGTAGCCTCAGAAAACAAACAATGTAACACTTGCATGCAACAACGTAAGAGACCCCAAAGTGTTTCATTCAAGAAATCAAAACAGAGAATTAATCAGAGAAAGACCCAGGAAAGTTTAAGAACAAAAAAACACATACAAGTATCTTTTCATTAAAAACAATCTTGAAGAAAGTCTCGGGATCCCTTGTGGGATACTTGCAACGCCGTTCACACTTGTCAGTGGGCTCCACTCCCCTGTGGCGAGTCCTTGGCCTAGACGCCATATCAAAGCAAAGCAATCTCAGTCAGAGATTGAGAAACTCAAAGTGAAAGAGAAAGATAATGGAAGAAACTGTGTATATAGAGACACGTTTCACGGGGTCAGTTGCAGAGTGAGTTTCAAACTATCTCACAGTTTAAGCCACGTTCATGTAGTTTTTGCAAACATCGTTGCTTTTTTTTTTTTTTTTTCAGGTTTCTTTGTTATTATTATTATTATTATTTATTTATTTATTAAGCTTCTAAAAATAAGGTATATAAGTAAATTTCTAAATTAAATTTATTAGAAATTGATAAAAAAATTCAAATCCCACATACAATTTTACAACCCCACTATCAAGTCTTCCAACAGCCAACAAGAGAGAATTGTGGAAAATCATTCAAATGCATTCGGTTTTTGTATAAATCTATCAGTTTTTCAAACTCTACGAAAAAAAAAACACTATCTTTGTCAACAACAAAAATTATCAAAAAAGAAACTGTAGAAAAAATACTATTTGTTGCTTTCAACGTTTTCTTAAAAAAAAAAAGATGAAAATAAAAACGAAATGCACAAATTCAAAATTTCATACTTCCCTAATAATTGCTTTTGTTAAAAACTTTTTTCATTTTTTATCAAACAATTGCTTTATAAATCAGGTAAACTATGCAAGTTTAAAATTCCCTCTACCCTATCTAATACATTTAAAACTCCCATTAAAAAAATATTTTAAAAAAATCTTTCATCCTTCACCTCATTCAATGGCCACTACAAAAAGGATTACCAGGGGTGAACCTTAGCGCTGCACGAATTGCCCTCCCTCTTTTTTCAGCTACAGCTATCGAAACTTTTGCCCCAGGCATTCCCACTTCCGCATTAAATTCTGCTGATGATTCATGTTCATATATTTATTCTTCAAATCAACAAGGAGAAAATCAATATAGAGCATAAATAGAGGACATAAGTTCCTAGAGCTTACTAGCTTCGGTACTTTGCTTTCTTCTTTTGGCACTTTGTCGTGCTTCATCCCAGTAACCTGATCCAACTTCACCTGCAGTCCTGGTAAGCTCGCTCTCATTGAACTGGATGCCTATTTCTCTAGTAGATTGAACTTTTGCTTTTAAGGTATCTGCATCCTTTGCTAGATGAATGTTATCCCCATCAGGCCTATGCATTAAGTTCTTTAATGCAGTCCTAATGCAGCTTTTATAGAGTTTCTGTTGATCTACACGTTCATCAGAGACATTGTTTCTCCAAGGCATAGAAGTTGGGCGTGGAGGGAAAGAACCCAAGAATTCAATTGAGTCATCATCTTCTATTTCTTTTCCATGCAGCACTGGATGGTGCTTGCCATGGCTGGGTTCTTCTGCACCCAAGATTTCAATTGAGGCATTATCTGCTACTTTTCCAAGAGACACTGGACATTGCTTGACATGATTGGGTTCTTCAGAACAACTTGGAATATTACATGATTCACAAGCTGTCAAATTGAACATGTAAATATCAAAGTTTGAATTCCCTTCATATCGAAAGATCAAAAGATTTCCAGCATGAATGCAGTGGTGCTTTACAAATTCATGCCAGCCGTCATGAAACCACAACTTCTGGTCAGCTTTCCTTAGTTCCACAAGCCAGTCACGACCACTGGGAACAGAAAGTGTAGCAACACTAGAGAGTTCATCTCCAAATTTTCTAACAAACTTATTTGGGACCCTCTGCGGACGCAAAAATTAAGTTACATTGTTTCAGTTGAAATGAAATAAGGAAAAAAGTTTGTCCATAATGTCATAGAGAAGGTTTCATATCAGCAGTTCACCACAGACATAGCATCAGTTAGTAATGTTATTGATAAATTAGAACATGAGACCAATAGGGATGGTATGTCATCTCATTTTAATTGGCACGCAACAAGTTAATTTTGGACTTGGGCTGGGTTGGACTGTCAAGACTCAAGATCATGACACGTGGCCAAAAGTGAACACGTATCGTAATGAAGGGTCCAGTTCACAGGAGCACTGGACCCAATCTTTGCCCGTGAATTTCAAGAATTGATACTATTTAACAAAAACAAAAGAAAATTTAATCCATATAAGCAATATATAAGTGAAAACTTTCTAGCAGAAACTATTTTCCTCAAACACCAAGGTTATTAAACCCAGTTTAGGTAGAGGAAATGAGAAGAACAAACTTTTAGTATTTCTATATTGTTCCAAAGGTTTCTTTATAGGGGGGTCTTGTAAATTGTAATAGATATAGGTCAAGGGGACTCTAGGAGGGGATTTTGTTTGGGAAACAAATGAAGAACAAAATAAAGGAGTGGGACCTAGGAATCAACACCTAGGGTTTGCTTGAAATCAACTTCAAGTGAAAAAAATAGTTGATAAAACCTAGGCATCAACACTTAGGGCTACTTGGAACCAGCACCAAGCATTAAAGAAAACTCCCAACCCAAATTTTATAAAGCCATAATCAATTGCTTACAATACACCATTTTGGGCTTTTAAATAGGACTCCAAAGTTACATACTTACATCATAGAGGGACAAGAAATAAATTGCTAAGGAAATAACTTGTAATCTATTGCATTAATTTCAAAAATAAAAGAAAATTAAATCCTAAAAGTCTCAGCATCCATTAGCATCAATCACAATCAATCAGGTCCAACAAAATCAATCATCATTAATAGATCATTTTCTTTTTTGTGTCCACACCAGTAATTGTTAGATGTTAGTGATTTTACTTGGATAAAATCATTGGGGTATCACAAGAATGACTCATTGTAACCCAATTGATGGTCACTTGCTAAAGTTCAATCAATAGAGAATCGCAAGAATGACTCATTGTAATCCTTTTTTGATAAATGACTCATTGTAATCCACTTGATAGTTATTTGCAAAAAGTTTGAGCCCCAAAATTATCGCAGCCACTTTTCAATGTAACCAAGTGCTTTTGAAATTTCTTGTTGGGAAAGAGTATAAAAAAGTTGGGGATGGGTTAGGGCAGAAAGCATCAATATTGAAAGCACATATCCAACTGCCAACAAAGAAAAAAAAAAAAAAAACATGATGATCGCTTAAGCCAAATAGAGAGAGACAGAGAGGGAAATAAAAAATATAAAAAAATAACTTGGGGCCAAAGAGAAAAGCTAAAGAACATCACCAAAAGCCAATAGAAAAGTAAAAGAAGATCATTTTAAAGAAGAAAAGTAAGGAAAAAAAGACTCATTAAGCAGTACAGGGTTCATAACCAAATTACAACATAAGACCAATTGCAACCAGTCCAAACAATCCAAACTATCAAACCATATTCAACATTTCAATCTTCTCACCATGACCACATGGAAGAACAGCTACTTTTGCAAAGATAGCTCTCTTTTTTTTTTTTTTTTTTTTTTTGTCTCTTTGTAGACCCCAAAAAAAAAAAAAAAAAAAAAACCCAAAGTTGTAAAACTCCAAATGTCCAATTTTCTCAGCAACCAAACATAGTTTAGGATCCATTATTTTTTCTACCCAAAAGTGTAAATATAAATATTAGTAATTAACAAAAATCTAAACTTGATATGTTAACCATTTAGTACATGCCCAAAGCCACGTCAACAAAGTTGGAACCTTTCAAACTTAATCAACTTTATAAAATTTTAAGCTTCAAGTGCTCACATAAAAAATTGAATAAAGACAAGTTTTTCTCTCTCTCTCTCTCTCTCACAATTTTCCTACCAACCAAACAAACTTTTACTTTAACTGAACTATAAGCTTACCAGCTTCTTATCTTGGATAGTAGAGACATCCATTAACTTGTAAAAGAGGCAAGCCCTCCTGTTTGGACACGGAGAGCTTGAATGGAGGCTTTGGTTTACCAGCTGTGCCATTGTTGATTGTGATTGTTCAGTCTCAGTCACTGGGATAGCCAGACCATGATCACTGATCATCGTTCATCAACCACACTAGCTGATATTTGGGAAAAATGAAGAAAATTTTACTTCTTTTAAATGGCCCCACAACTGGGCCAGGGTCTTTGTGGGTCCCATAAAAGATCAAAAGAATTGTAATCGTCATGTGGCTGTCTGTGATTTTTTTTTTTTTTTTTTTTTTTTGAGAAAGAGATATATTTATTAGTAAAAAATTGGCACACAACATAAATTATATATTTTATTTAGCGTATATAATTTAATTTTGGCGAAAAGCACATTTTAGTCCTTACATTTTTAGGCAATTTTCATTTTAGTCCATAAATTTTATTTTTACCGCTTTTAGTCCCTATCCTGAAAAACGCTTCCGTTTTGGTCTCTGTCGTTACATCAGAGACGGAAAATGCACACGTGGCAAACGGCAGAATTAAAAAATATTTAAAATATTTTATTTTATTTTAAAATAAAATAAAATTTTAGTTATCAATAATTTTAAAATAAAAATATTAAAAATTTTAGTTAAAAATATTTGTTCTTCATGTTCATGTTCTTCCTCAGAAACATGATTGCCCAGAAATTCAAGATTTTCTTCTCTTTCATTTCATGTTCTTAGCATCCAAATAAGCAAAAGCATATTAAAAACCATCATCAAACCCAAATACTCTAAGACCATCATCAAACCCAAATACTCTAACAAAACCCAAAACACTTAAGCAGTCCCACCTATTACTATCGACCCAGAGTTAGCGAAACGAGGACATCGGTGAAGACGTTGACGGAGGACTTATCGTCGTCCTGATCGGCGGTGGTGATTCCGAGCACATAGATCGAGTTCACGAGACGGTACACAACGTGGTACCGGCTTTCCACTCCTACGATGAGCTAGCCGCTCGAGGCGATGAGAGGATCATCGCCGAGAGAGGCGATGGAGTCGGCGTTAGCATCGGATCCGTTAGCAGGTTTGGGTTTGGATCCGTGTAGAGGTTTTTGATTGATTCGGATCTGTGTAGGGTTTGGGTTTGGATCTAAGTGAAAATGAGAGGAATTGGGTGGGGGTTTTTGAAGGAAACGAGATTGAGATGGTTTTAGTGTTTCATTTTGATAGATGATTCTTCTATTTCCTGTTTGGTGTAGAGATATGAAATCATTTCAATTTTTTCAGTTGGGAAGAGAGGAGAGAGAGTCAGTTTTTGAGTTTGGTGGGTGGGTGATATAGAAGGAGGCTTGTGTCATTCAAATGAATTGGGTTTCTGGAATTTTTTGTGTTCATGGTTTAGTGTGAAGTGATTTGGGGGTTTATGGTGTGGATTTTGGAAGCTAAATTTTTTTTTTCGTTGAGCAATATTGATATGCATTTGGCTGATGGCGTTGTCAGTTGTTCTTCTTTTTTTTCTTTTCTTTTTCTTTTTTGGATCGTTGTTAGTTGATTGTGTTAGAGTATCTGGGTTTGATGATGGTTTTGAATATGTTTTTGTTTGTTTGGATGCTAAGAAAATGAAATAAATGAGAAGAAAATCTTGAATTTTTGGGCAATCATGTTTCTGGGGAAGAACATGAACATGAAGAACAAATATTTTTAATTAAAATTTTTAAAATTTTTATTTTAAAATTATTGATAATTAAAATTTTATTTTATTTTAAAATAAAATAAAATATTTTAAATATTTTTTAATTCTACCGTTTGCCACGTGTGCATTTTCCGTCTCTGATGTATCGGTAGGGACCAAAACGGAAGCATTTTTCAGGATAGGGACTAAAAGCGGTAAAAATAAAATTTATGGACTAAAATGGAAATCGCCTAAAAATGTAGGGACTAAAATGTGCTTTTCGCCTTTAATTTTTATACATATTCTATTACTATCTTTTAAACACATATTTTTATGACTTCAGACATTTTTTATGATAACATCACCTCCTTCTTTCTTGATTCTATCTTTTTTTTTTTTTGAGAAACTGATTCTATCTTAGGGATAGCAAAATACAAAAATGTGTGCCCATTTTGACCAGTCTCATTCTTGTCATGCGTAGATTTTCTTTACCTTTAAGAAGAGATGGAGTATTCATGATCCAACCCCCATTTATATTGTTGCTATCATTAAATTTGGTATGAATCCAACCCCATCCTGCATCAATTAAAATTGAGTACTTTTTTTTATTGAAATCATTCAAGTATTTTTAGGGAGTCGCACAACATTAAATTAAATGTGGATTTTGTTTATTAGTTTTTGTTACTTTCCAATCAATTAAATGTGTATTTGTTTATTAGTTTTTGTTACTTTCTAAAATAGTGGAATTAATTAAATTTATCTTGAACAAGTGCATTTGAACATTTGTTAACAAAAAGCCTCATGTTATATCGTAAATAGAGAAATACAACTATATCCTTCTTTTGCCAATATGTTTACACAATGGTTTCTTTTAATTTATTAAATGTCTCCTCAACGAGTGAATTCGAACATCCGTTAACAAAAAGCTTCTTGTTAATTGTTATATCACAAATGGAGAAATACAACTATATCCTTCTCTTGCCAATATGTCTACACAATGGTTTCTTTTATGCTGTGTGCTCAAGTTGATTTTCCTCGAGCTTGTACAAGAGGAACATGCAATTATACACATTGGAACTGGAACGGAAAAAACAAATGTTAATATCATAGACGGAATTTATTTTGAAAAAATCCCCAAGGACCCCAACAAGTTATCATCAATTTCAATTCTGGGTTTTGTGATGTCCAAATGGATTGCTAAATTAACCCATTCTTGAGTACCCACAATTTTTTCATCACGATGTTAATTATGCCAACGTTTCTAAAGAAATAGTTAATCCAAATTAACTCTCTAATTAATCCCTTGCTTAAAGAGTTTCCAACCTGTTTGAAGTATTAATTGTTTAAATTGTTTTGATTTAGTTCACTATTATTACTAATTTTTCACGTTGTATATGACCATTCAATAATACTATTTAACAAAAGAGTAATATCATGTTTACAATTTTTCACAACAAATTTTAGATGGTAAATTATTGAAAATAAGTTTTTTTTTTTTCCTCAGAGTTTTGTTTTTTGGTTGAAGACAAATCTACTTGTCTGATTTCTATAGAATGGAATTACTTTATATTTATATTAGCTTCATCACACGCACTCTGCACGTGTGATGAAACTCTTTTTTTATTTTGAGTTTAATATAACTTTTCAATTTGAATTTATTTTTTGTTAGTGAGATTACACAAGAATGAATTTTTAAGAAAAAAAAAGTGTATTAAACATGCTTGAAATATATTTAAATAGAAAATGTGCTAATTTTTGGGAAAAATGCCCATACACCCCCTAAACTTTCAACCACTGGCCAAAAGACCCCCTCAACTTTTATAATGGCCAATTTACTCCTTAAACTATTCATTCCTGCCAAATTAATACATCTGTTACTTTGGTGTTAAAAAACTAACGTTCAAATCACGTGAGAAGCACACAAAAATTACAAAGGTGAATCAGCTCAGTTGGGGGGGAAAGAAATAGCCAGGTTCAGAGAGAGGAAGATGATAGACTGTGGAACCAGAATCTTGAACCGCCGTGACAGCCTTCTCTCCAATGCCAGAGTTTTTGTCCTGCAATCGCCTTGCCACTGGCACGCTCTTTGTTTTTTTTCCTACTCTTTGTTTTTCTAATCTCAATCTCCATGTGCAAATTTTTGCAATATTTTTTGTTTGGTTTAATTTTCGGGCTTACCCTTTACACTTTACACTTATCCAAGTGTTTCAAGATTTGTGGTGGATTGCGTAGAGTTGGCTGTGGTGAAATTTTCATTTGTTTAAAACTGGTTTTGAGTATGTTATACAACTGTTTGATAAAATGCCTAAGAGGGATATGACCAGTGTTCTAATGGGTTTTCATTGTTTGGTAGGATTTTAGAGCATTCACATCAGTATTTGTATTTTACACGTCCATTTTTACACTAAAAACCTACTTTTTCTATTTTACACTACCACTTTTACAAAACACCCACATCAACTCATTTATTTTACCAGTTATCTTAATAAAATATTCATTCCTCTCATTTTTTTTTTATTTCCCTCAACTCCCTCTTAATATACGCGCGTATCTCTCTCTCTCTTTTCATTTTTTTGAACACCTCTCTCTCTCTCTCTCTCTCTCTCTCTCTCTTCTACCTTCTCTCTTCTGCCTTCTCTCATTATTTCTCAAAAACAAAAACCCAGCGACCAAAACCCAGTTCACGGCGACCCACGAAGTTCACGGCGACCCACGACGTTCACGGCGACCCACGAAGTTCACAGCGACCTACGACGTTCACGGCGACCCACGAAGTTCACGGCGACCCACGAGGTTCACGGCGACCCACGAACCGAGCTCCGACGACCCACGGTCAGACAAGCACCGATCGGACAGCAAAACCCAACTCTATACCCGATCTCCAACAAAACCCAATCTCCAACAAGCACCGATCTGATCTCCGAGCAAGCACCGGTTAGATCTCCGAGCACCGATCTCCAGCAAGCATCGATCTCCAGCGTGGGTTTGTCTGTGTTCTTTGTGTGTGGGTTTGTCTGTGTTCTTTGTGTGTGGCTGTGTTTGTGTTTGTGTGCATCTGATGAGGAGAAGAAGATGAGGATGTGAGGTAGTTGTGCACGGAGAGAAGAGAGAGAAAAATTGGTGCGAATTTATATTAATAAAATAATAAATACATGAGCTACAGTAACTGTGTATATATATACGGTTATTGTAGCTCATGGATAAATATAGATGATTATACCAGACTTTGGAAGCACTGATGTGGAGCAATTTTGATATAAAATGTGTAAAAATGGTAGTTTTTTTCTATTATACATGAGTTTCCATGTACTGATGTGAATGCTCTTAGATGGGTTTGCAATTACTTGAAAATAATGTTCATGGCTGGGTTTATGTGTGCTTGATTGTTTCATATAAACAAATTTAAATTACAAATTGCATAAGAAAATTGTTTCATATAAACTAATTGAAATTACAAATTTGAACGCGGCATTACTATTCTCATTGGATTCACTTGTGTAGGAATTTCCCAGGAGTAGGATTTAGCCTGGCTTTTCTGTTGTTTCTTAACATCATTATTCTCTGCAATTTTTTGGTTTGGTTTAATTCTTGGGTTGGTTTAATTATTGTTTGTTCGATTTTCTGAGTATGCTATAGAGCTATTGCTTTTAAGTATGCTATAGAGCTGTTTGATTAAATGCTTGAGAGAGATATGACTTACTGTGTTAGATGAAAAACTTTTACAATGAGCTAATTTTAATTGAAATTGATTGTTAGAGGCTTGTTGTGGGACACTGAGTGGAATAAATTTTGGTTAAAGCTCTATTAGGTGGATGATAAATGCTTAGAATTACCACGCCCAGCTAGAGCACCAGTTGCTACTCGTACTTGAGAATTAGTTCAATGTGCTTTGCTCTGTTTCTTTGAGGCTTTTGACATCAACTGCTGCCCACCTTTTTTGCACGTTAGCTACGAACCTTTTTTTTTTTTTTAACTGATTGTGGCTTACACCTTATCTTATAGCTACTGAATGCATATTCAATGTTCATCTAATCAGGTAGTGACTAGTGACAATTTTTGTCATATTAACATTCATATTTGTTGATGTCCTTAGTCCGCTTTCATGTGACATTTATATATCTCACTGTTATATTCATGTGTGCTTTGGTGAGCTTAATTGACTTGTTCTTTTATTGCATTCAAGTTTTTTTTTTCTCCCACTATTCTGTATATATATATATATATATATTTTTTTTTTTTTTTCTTCTCCAGCTCTTATATTAATGTTCTTGTTAATTTTGGTTTGTAGTCATGAATGAATGTCCACTGTCACTCCTTGGAAATTCACATTCTATGCCAAATGCTCAAGCTCCTCAATCCCAATATGATTCTATTGAGGTTGATGGCCAATTTGAAATTGCTAATGTTCCAACTGAATTGGAGGATGATGAAGATTACAATTTAAGTGATTTTTCTGAATCTGATGATGAAATAAATGAAGATTTTGGTATGGAGGATGATGGAATAAACAGAGCAATTGGGGGCAAGCAGCTTGAGGGAGTTTGAAATGGTGAAGAAGACTCAGACCATAGGGATAGTGATGACTTGAGGAGTGTAGAAGGGTCATCTAATGATGAAGGGGATTCAAGGCCTAGGTTCCTTGAGTTTAACCATCACATTGGCATGAAAAATGTACAGTAAATGAAGGATCTCAAATTTGCATCACATGTAGTCTTCAAGGAGGCACTCATTTGAATTTAAATTCATGGCAGATTGAGATCCTTTTAAAAATACTGATGTAGCCAATATACTTTTGTTTTTCAATATTGCTGGAAAAGTGTAATTATTGATTCATTGATTGCTATTTTTTGGCAAAAAATGTACCATCTGTAAGCACTCATTGATATTTCAATTCATGGCAGATTAAGACGTTCATTTTTTGGTGTTTAGGGTATGATATTAGTACATTAGAAATTTGAATTACTCTGATGACAAGATTTATTTTCTTTTTTTCTATGGGGATGTAAAAAATTGAAAGTTTTTTTTTTTTTTTAAATAAAGAAATTGAAGAGGCTTAAAGTTATTGTATAAAGTTCAATTCAGACAAAGACTTCCTTATCCGTCATTACAATGCAAAAACAAAAGGTGTACCTAAGAATAATCTCATTTAAGGCAAAAATTAAGCCAAATTGAGAACTACACGAACTTTTTCCTTTGTCATAGTTACAACAATATCTTGTTAATCACTAAACACTATAAAAAAATTAATCAAATTGGGTACAAAGGTGTGGAAGCAGAATGCTAATTCCATTCTTATTATGTCACAAACCATTTTTTTAGTACTCATGCATAAATAGTCACTTCAAGTGACATCCAACATTAACACTCGGACTTCTTGCCATTTTTAGTAATCCTCTTATGCTTTGCAACTTTGTTCTTTTTGCTACTACTAAGCTTTGGCCTTTCCCTTGTCCTTTTTGCTTCCACTAGCGCTGTTCTTCTCTGTACGACTTTGACTAGATTGCTGAGTATCCATACATGATTGCCAAGTACCCTATATAATAATACAACCACAATATCAATGCATTATTTTGAGGGAGTGATAGTGGACATTCATCCATGACTACAACATAAAATTAACAAGAAGATCAATAGAAAGAGCTTAATGAAAAAACAAAAAAGAAAAAAAAGAAAAGAACAATATAAAGAGCACCTTGGAATTGTTCCCTCAAAGCTAGATATTTTTACTGGTCTACTTATTTAAATAAAACAATATAGATAAAAAATAAAACTAGTAGGAAAAACTTCGAACAAAGTTGGACACACAACCAATAGCCCAGCAACGACACTTAAAACAACCCCCCTCTATGTCACCGAAGTACTAACAGCTACATTTGCAACCACACTTCACAAATACAAGCCCAACAGGGCACTCTAACCCCAAGCCTGAAAACTAAATGTAATATAACCACAGCTTTTCAAAATTTTCTTATGCAATATGTAATTTCAATTGGTTTATATGAAACAATCAAGCACACATAAACCTGGCCATGAACATTATTTTCAAGTAATTGCAAACCCATCTAAAATCCCACCAAACAATGAAAACCCATTAGAACACTGGTCATATCTCTCTTAGGCATTTTATCAAACATTTGAATAGCATACTTAAAACCAGTTTTAATCAAATGAAAATTTCACCACAGCCAACTCTATACAATCCACCACAAGTCTTGAAACACTTGGATAAGTGTAAAGTGTAAAGGGTAAGCTCGAAAATTAAACCAAACAAGAAAATTGCAAAAATTCACACATGGAGATTATGATTAGAAAAACAGAGAGTAGGAAAAAAAAAAAAAAAGCATACCAATGGCAAGGCGATTGCAGGACAAAAACTCTGGCACCGGAGAGAAGGCTGTCACGGCGATTCAAGATTTTGGTTCCACAGTCTATCATATTCCTCTCTTTGAACCTGGCTTTTTCTTTCCCTCCCAACTGAGCTGATTCACCTTTGTAATTTTTGTGTGCTTCTCATGTGATTTGAACATTAGTTTTTTAACACCAAAGTAACAGATGTATTAATTTGGCATGAATGAATAGTTTAAGGAGTAAATTGGCCATTATAAAAGTTGAGGGGGTTTTTTAGTCAGTGGTTAAAAGTTTAGGAAATGTATGGATATTTTTCCCCTAATTTTTAGGAAAAAAGTTTCTCAAGTTTTTTTTTTTTTTTTTAATTTTATTGAATTACAATTTTAATCTTATTTTTTATTTTTTAAGAATAATAATTATCTAATTAAATTAAGTGCATTTTAAAAAAAAAAAATTATAACTAACTTTCTAAAGCTTACGTCCCCAACTAGAATATCATAATTGGTCACCAAACAGGCCTATAATTTATATAATTTAAGGCAGATGTGGTGTAGGGTCACATCACTCACCTCACCTCTCATGCCTACCTCCTTTAACGTAATCTTTTTTATCTATTTATTATTTCTTTTTGGACTGATGTTACAATTTTTCTTTAACGTAATTTGTTTCATCTTTCATGATTCATTCAGTATTCAAAATTCCTCTCTCTTTCTTGAAAGAGTTCTGCTGCTACATTTTTTTTATATAGAGGTTTGTTAGTTAAAAGAATTGTGTAATGTGTCGCAGGGAAGTCAAAAACTCAATGCTACAGCCTACAGGTAAGAGGGGTGGTGTGCTTCCGGGCTGTGGAGAGTGGGCCATGTGGGTCGTGCAGACCAAAGAGGCAGGTACCAATTCAAACCTCTCTTATTCTTTCAATTTATTTTTATTTATCAAAGTAAATTACACTTTCAATTCTAAATTATCACCTTAATTATACTTCTTCTTTTTTTACTATTGATATGCACAGCCAACCCCCTTATTTTAAAAATATTAAACCTCTGTCACATGTTTTATTATTAACTCTAAAGAAATTTAACAATGAAAGATCAACTAATCCATTAACGGTTTATTTTAAAAGAAGAGATAAATGATTTTTCAATGTTAAATTCTGTTATACTTAACATCAAAACAAATGAAAGGAGGACATTGAAATAAAATTATGACATTGGAGTCAATTGTCGGTTTCAATATACATTTCGTGCGATGGTCACTTCGTTGATATTGCGCTAATCTCACTGCAGCGATTCCCCTTCTCTCTTCAACTAGGTCAAGGTCAAGGGATAGGAGCTATTCATTGTTGCTACCAAGGAACTGATAAGTTCTTAATGTTGGAAAGCTAGTTTTTGTAGGGATGATTGCTTCAGATCCGTATGTCATAGAAACAAGGTCTCTCCAATGGACCTTCTAGGAGTCGTGCGATACGTCCACAAAACGTGAGGAAATCCATCCACCCACTTTCCCTTAGCCTCCTCTAGTCTCTTCTTTAAACCATCCACAATGACTTTATTTGTGGCCATTACCTAGTCATTGCTTTGGAGGTATGACGGGGTAAAATATTTATTTTTTATTCCCAAATGACAACAATATCTCCAAAAGGCTTTGCTAACAAATTGGAGCCCATTATCTGAGATGAGAGTGTTCGGTACCCCAAATCTTGTTACAATATTTTGACACATAAATCTCTTCACATCTTGATCTTGAATGTTTGTTAATGGCTCAGCCTCTATTCATTTGATAAAATAATCCGTAGCAACAAGTAGATACCTTTGATTCCCTGTTACTTTCGAGAATGGTCCAACAATGTCCAGCCCCCATGGTCCAATTTCAAACACTCATCTTCTTCCCGGGTTTTCTCAGAAACCAAACAGAAAGTTAAGTAGCCTCAGAAAACAAAGTGTAAAGCAACAAATGTAACACTTGCATGTAACAACATAAGAGACCCCAGTGCCGGCTCAATGGTATAAGCCATTGATGCGGTCGCCTAAGGCCCCAAGTGAAAAAAAAAGGTCCTTAAATTTTAACCAATGGTATTAATTAAGCCGAAATATTAACAAATAAATAAAATAATATTTTCTTATCTAATGAAAAACAAATAAAAATAGAAAGAAATGCTATGTTCACAACATTTTTACAAAAAAAATCCTAGATAGCAGATTGTTAAGGGCTGTTATTGACAGCAAAAAAATAATTTTAGTGGTAGATTCAAATAGAAAACAAGAAGTAATTGAACACCTAAGATTTGTTATGAAAAATATTGTGAATATAGCACCTCTAAAAAAAAAAAAAAAAAACAATCCACACAAAAATTCACAACATTTTTAACAATAGTCGAGTTAGCAAACTTTTACTAGTTTTCAACTAAATTCACCACTAACATAATTCTTTTACTTACTACCATTAATCTGCTACATTAACAAATATAAAAAGTTTTGTCAAATTTTTGTGTTTATAAACTTAAAAAAAAAAAAAAAAAAAACAACAACAACAACAACAAATCTAAGTGGTTTATGTTAATTAATAGTAATTTTTCATGTGAAATAAGATAATTAATTTTTGCCTTAGGCCCCCAAATGCATCAAGCCGCCCTGAGAGACCCCAAAGTGTTTCATTCAAGAACAAAACAGAAAATCAGAAAAAGACCCAGAAAAGTTCAAGGAAAAAAAAAAACACATACAAGTATCTTTTCATTGAAAACAATCTTGAAGAAAGTCTCGGGATCCCTTGTGGGATACTTGCAACGCCGTTCACGCTTGTCAGTGGGCTCCACTCCCCTGCGGCGAGTCCTTGGCCTAGACGCCATATCAAAGCAAAGCAATCTCAGAGTCAGAGATTGAGAAACTAATGCCCTGTTTGGTTTGCCATTTTAAACAATATTTTTTAGTTTTTAAACAGCATTTCACGCATTTCAACACACTTTTTCACTCACACGTATTTCAAAAAACAATAAACAACAATTTTCAAACTACTCTACTAAACACTCCCTAAAAGTGTGAAAGAGAAAGATAATGGAAGAAACTGTGTATACAGAGACACGTTTCACGGGATCAGTTGCAGAGTGAGTTTCAAACTATCTCACAGTGTTAAGCCACGTTCACGTAGTTTACGCAAACATCGTTGCTTTTTCTTTTCTTTTCTTTTTCTTTTTCTTTTTCTTTTTTTTTTTTTT
Source organism: Quercus cerris (assembly GCA_963669245.1). Classification (NCBI taxonomy): domain Eukaryota; kingdom Viridiplantae; phylum Streptophyta; class Magnoliopsida; order Fagales; family Fagaceae; genus Quercus; species Quercus cerris. The sequence continues at coordinate 40,691,112 of OY770013.1, read as the reverse complement.
TCTTCAGGTTTCTTTGTTATTATTTTTATTTTTATTTATTTATTAAGCTTCTAAAAATAAGGTATATAAGTAAATTTATAAATTAAATTTATTAGAAATTGATGAAAATTCAAATCTCACGCACAATTTTACAACCCCGCTATAAAGTATTCCAACTGCCAATAAGAGAGAATTGTGGAAATCATTCAAATGTATTCAGTTTTTGTATAAATCTATCAGTTTTTCAAACTCTAAGAAAAACAATATATATATATATATATATATATATATATATATATATATATATATATATATATCTTTATGAACAACAACAAAAATTATCAAAAAAGAAACTGTAAAAAAAATACTATATGTTGCTTTCAACGTTTTCTTTTAAAAAAAGAAGAAGAAAAAAAAAAAAAAAAACCAAATGCACAAATTCAAAATTTCATACTTCCCTAATAATTGCTTTTGTTAAAAACTTTTTTCATTTTTTATCAAACAATTGCTTTATAAATTAGGTAAACTATGCAAGTTTAAAATTCCCTCTACCCTATCTAATACATTTAAAATTCCCATTAAAAAAATATTTTTAAAAAATATTTCATCCTTCACCTCATTCAATGGCCACTACAACATATCTTATTTTTGTTTCAAATATTAATTTTATAGTTTAATACATGAGTTTATATTGGCCATGCATGCAACACCCAATAGTTTTTTTCTTCTTCCTATTCATATTCATTGAGTGTCCAAGGCAATGGGTATTTTGCAATTCTGTTATCATGACTTCCTAATTGGAATTTGAAATGTTAGATATATATATATATATTTTTTTTTTCTATTAAAAAAAAAAGGTGAATAAATCCATTACATTAAGAGCTTTAATTTTACTTTCACTTTGTTTCTTTTTTGGATCAATAATCATAAGAAAGTCTTGTATGAAAGACAAATTTCTTTTTCTTTTTCTTTTTTAAACCAAAAAAAAAAAATTATATAGATGAATTGTTTTCTATTTTATTTTGTACATTTTTCGATGCATTCTAAACAATTGGAATATTAAGTTATTGTATTTAAAATTTTAAATGATGCCAAATCACTGTTGGTTTTGTGCATTTTGTAGATGAATCTACTCGGATTACTTTCCCAAAAAATAGTAATATGTATTGCTTCTACTCCTTTTTTTTTTTTTTTTCCTAATGAATCGTTAATCTTTGTATTTAAAAAATGTTGGGCCAAAACACAAGTTTCTTGGATAATGATCTGTTTCATTTTCAAAATGGCAACATGTAAGATGAGTTGCACGCGCAACTCAATAACGTCAATGATGCCAAGAGATCGGGACACCATATGAGATTTTGGGCCAAATTGGCCCAATACCATTAAATTTTGAAGTATTTTGCACGAAGACACTGTTTCGGAAATAATCAGCAAAATACCACCTTTTTAAGTACTCGAGTTTACCAAACTCGAGTACTACATTTTCCACTTCCACCGTGGCACAATGACATGGCAATTTTAAATATTTTGCTTCGTACTCGAGCTTGGTGAGCTCGAGTACTGTATTACTGAAGTACTCGAGCTCACCAAGCTCGAGTACTGTTCTGCCTGAACAAATTTTTTTAAAAAAACCCTGGGCCATCTCAGCGTACTTACTCAATCTCTCACTCTCTCATCTATCACTTTCTCAATATCCCTCTCAATCTCGCTCTCACTTTCTCAATCTCCCTCTCAATCTCGCTGTCAATCTCCCTCTCAGCCTCGATCTCGCCGCGCAATCTCCCTCTCAGCCTCGATCTCGCCGCGCTCTCGCTGTCTCGCTCTCGCTCTCGCGCTCTCGCTGTCTCGCTCTCGCTCTCGCTCTCTTCTTCGGCACCACAAGCTGTTCTTCTTTCTCTATTTCTCACGGCAACACAGGTTCAACACTCTAACTTTTCTCTTCTTCGTTGACCTCTCTATTTCTCTATTTCTACTAAATCTGAATCCATATAGGCTCTGGGATGTGGGTTTCATTTGTGGGTTTGCTTGAGTTTCATTTGATTTATTGTGGGTTTTTTTGGGGTTTTGTTCATTTGTTTGTGCGTTTTGTTTCATAGTATTTTCAGTAATTTGTTTTGGGTTTGTCTTTATTTTCTATTTCTGTTATCTTTTTGTGGGTTTGTAATGCAAATTATGTGTTTGATGAAATGCTTCTATGAACTATCTATGAAATGCTTCTATGAAATGCTTCGTGGACTCATTGAATTTGGGTTAGGATAACATTTGCCGGTCTCATTTGGCACATTTAGCTTGTTTTATCAGTTTAGGATCTTAAGGGTTGGGAGTTTAGGAAGGATCTACCAAAAAAATGATCATCTTAAATCCTATTGAATCTACCAAAAAAATCAGCTAAATTATATATGTACAAATTTTTAAAGATTCACAATAATAATTTTACAGATGCTTAATAAGTAAAACCACCGAAAAGCACAGGAGGTAGCATGTCAAACACATGTTTCTATAGGCCTTCTAAGCATCTTTGGTGTCTTTCTCCACATGCTGAACCAAAACAGAAACTCCTGCAGTAAAAATTCAAGGCATCCATGTTAATTTGTTTTAAATAGGAAAAAAAGAAACCCCTATTCCCAGCAAGAGTGAGTGAAAGTTTTGTCAAACATATGGGGTCCATGTTTCAAATGGAAATGAAAAGAATGTTATTGATATGAATTTATAAACAACTCCAGACTCATTCTTACATTGCCAAACAAATGGGGTGCATATATAATTCATCTTGTGGGGAATTGTGCTAACAAAAAAAAACAAAAAACAAAAAATTCAAAATCAGGGGGAAAATGAATAAAAATGCAGAGAGGGGTATGGTGAACCTTAGTGAGAATCATATCCAAAGGACCTGCCCTTGCTTTTGAATCTCTGATCTCTATAAGAAGGTTCCATTACAAGTTTTTTTAACGATCTTTCATCAATATCTATTAATGATTTTTTTCACTTTTCATTACTAAATTTTGAATCAAATTGTAAAGTAATAGCATATTCTACTGCAATAATGCTATTATATGATTTTCTTCTGCAATTGAATATTAGACATATAAATATGTGAAGGCATTTATCTGAAACCATTCAAGTAAATAATATTATAACCACTTAATATATTTCACCTAGATTAGCTACAATTTACTAAAGTGTCAAAAGGCCAAAAAGGCTTTACTTTACACCAACAAAGAGAATGCCTTTATTACAAAAGAAGCGTAGATTCACAATAATAATTTTACACAATTAATTTTTAAAACAAAATAAGGTAAATAAAAAAATTAAAAAAAATCATCCAAAGACAACCTTAAATATTGAAGGAGTGAAATTAAGTTATGTACAAATTGTTATTGGTACTAGGAGTAGGAATACTCTTAGAGCTCTTTGTTAATTTTGTGATATGGCCATATGGGATAAGTGTTTGGGGCTACTTTAATTGGAATACAATTCAAGTATTAATTCTCAAAGTCTTATTCAAAAAACATAATACTTCTAAAAGAAGTTCTAAATATTTGTTTTCTCAAGGGGGTATATATATATATATATATATATACCTCTAAACAAAATAAAAGCTAGAATGAAAAAAATAACAATACAATAACATTATACTGATACTTGTATTTATTTATTAATTTGACTGATATGGTGCAGTGTGTTATACAAAGAATTTATGCCTCTAACTTGGTACATTATGACTAATTGACTAGCAAAAAGTGCAACAATAGGCAGTTTCCTGGTTAGTGTAGTGTTTGTGAATGACTCATTTTAGCAAAAAGTGCAACATTATGACTCATTTTAGAAATTCCTTCCATCTGAATGTTGCGCCTTTCTCATTTATTTATTTAGGGGTAAAAATGTTTTATCGTGTATGTTGATGTATGCTATTTCTATTAGCTGAATATGCTGTAATCTACTTAACATTCTGAAGTTTAATTCATTTTTTTTTCATTTTAGATTTATATTATTGTCATTTTCAATCAAATATGTTTATAATTAAAAATAAATACATCAAAAGAGAAGAAAGTTTATGTATTTGAAGTGAATTTTCCCCTGACTGTTGTTGTCACCAAATGCCAGATATGAACCCAAATGAAGCGGGACCCTCTATACAGACTGTCTTGACGAGGCAGCCTATGCATCGTTCAAGTTTGCTTTGGAATCCTCCTTTGGAAGGCGAGGTATGCACTTATCCAAAATCGTAGTCAATATATGTAGTAGAAGAGTTTTGGCATTTAAGAAACATAATTAATACTAAGTTGCTTTGTTTGCAGGGAGTGCCAGGTGTACTGACTTGTCGTCACTGAGATAAAGGTCTGCTTGAAGATGGTGCAATTTTAGATCCACGGATTGCAGCTTATATCACAGCTGCAGGGTTAGATGGGCTTCTTCGGGTCCCACATATGGACCTTGACCATGCATTGATCACGGCGTTGGTGGAGAGATGGCGGTCGGAGACGCACTCATTTCACTTGCCCCACGGTGAGATGATTATCACGCTACAAGACATGGAGGTTATAATGGGGGTACCTGTAGATGACTTGCCGGTGGTGGGATATACTGATTTGAATGATTGGCCCCACTTCTGCTACGAAATGCTAGGACATAGTCCGCCGGGAAGAGATGTTGGTGATAGACGCAAGAACGTTGCAGTGATAGAAGGGCCGAGGGTAAAAGCCAAATGGCTTGAGGATCGGTTTAGCAACCCTCTCCCAGCTGATGCCACTGATGAGCTTGTTCAACAGTATGCTCGGTTTTATATACTGGGGTTGTTGGGTGGTACGTTGTTTATGGATAAGTCAGGCGAACGGGTCTCAATTATGTATTTGCAATTTTTCAATCCAATCAGCAACGGAAAGAAGTATAGTTGGGGTAGTGCAGCACTAAGTTGGTTATATAGACACCTCTGTAATGCATCAAAGAAGACATCGAAGCAGATTGGCGGTGCACTGCTCTTGGTACAGTTGTGGGCGTGGGCGAGGTTTCCACATATATGTCCTGTGATGAGGCATCCACACCAGGCATTGCCCCCAGGTCCACTTGCTATCAGGTATGTAGGATCGTAGATAGTTATTGTTTTTGCATTTCCGCATTAAGATATTAATTGAGAAGCTTGGGAAATCTAAAACAAATGCTTACTACTTGGTAATAAGATATTAATTGAGAAAGCAATTAGAATAAATTAAAAATTGAGAACTGAAGGGATTTGTGTACAATTAGGCAGCCACTCCAAAAATCAAGGAGAGCTTGACATTGCATCATGAAAGTTGTCCTAAGGATTGAGGTTACTCAAATACATGTGTCTAGTAAAAACTGACAGTAATTGTCAAAATGCAAGTATAAATAGAGACTATATGAGCAGGAGGGACAAGATTCATGTTAAGGTCTTAGATGGATTGGTTTGATTAATGGTGGAAATTGTTGTGGTTGTTTAGAGGGAAATTAGAATGTCATGTAGCAGATAGCGATTTGCAAGATAGGTAGATTATTAACATGAAAATCAGCTAAATAGCAGGAAACAAGCCTTTATATGACTGGCATTTGTCAAGATAGGTAGATTACTGTTGACTCATGATTGAATTTTGTTATCTTATTTGATGCATCATGATTAATTTGAGGTAGCAGATGGTACTAAAATTAAGTTTTGGTTGGATGTTTGGTGTGGCTGCTGTTTCTTATTATGCCTTCTTCTTCTTTTTATTTTATTGTCTTTTTAATATTTCCTGCTGGAAGAGTTCTGATTATACACGTCTAGTCCATGTCTTTTGCAATTGCATTGGATTGATCTTCCTATTTTTCTCTAAATAACTGTTGATCTTACTATTTTTTTTTAAGTAATTATTGTAAATCTCTCTCTTAATCAAATGAACCCATTTATCTTTGGGATTCTAGCTGTTCTGTTTACTTTGCGTGACTGCATTTGTATATCACATGTTGCCAGTTTGGTGTTGACAATCTATGTCAGACTATATGACGAGGAAATTGGAGAATGTTAATCAATAATGATTACAATGTCTTAACTCTTAACTCTTAGGCTTCTCTACTAGGGGATCTTTTCTAAACTTCCAATTGAGTCTTTGCAATTAGTACTGTTTACAGAGTCTTGGTAGTTTGCTGGATTTTTCATTCTTCTGATATGCTTCCATCTATTTAACTCAGCTGCACAACTTATTAATATTTTACCAAGCAGCTGAGTTATTTGGTATCGTATTAATATAATTTTTTGGTGTGGAAGTAGCTACTATAGTCCTCAAGTTTGAGCATGTAAATTCAGATATGTAGAGAGAGTTTAGGCAGGAGGTCTTTTTAATGAGGTGTGTTGAACCATGTTATTTGCCAAAATTTTGACTTGGGATATATGTTCTTCATATCTTGTTTGTTGAGGTTGTGTAACTAGGCTTAATCTAATTGTTTGTGGGCATTAGAGTTATTTTTGAAGACTTAATTCTGTGGAAAAACATGCAGCACAATAAAGGAAACATAGCAGTGATTGGCAGTGCCTAAGGTTTTGTTTTAAATATATTTTGTCACTCTTGATCAATGTCAAAATTCAAATTTAAAAACACAAATCATATATTTCAACCATGGTATAGAATAGTCTAGTTGAGAGGGTGGGTTTTGAGTTCAACTACGGTGCTTATTCTGTTTTTGCACATGCACTTTTACTAATATTGGGTTAGCTTCAATTTTTGGGATAACTATAGGAAATTCTTTGATGTTTTAATGACAACCTTGAATACTCACTCTTTTGAAACTACATGGATGACTTAATAACAACCCCAAGGGAGTAGCATAATTGGTTGGGGACTTTTCACTGTTGTTCCTCTTCCTTGGGGCCAAAACTTGTTCATTTAAAAAAAAAATGGATGACTTAAATGACAACATTATCTACCTCCACTTTCAAGTTTCAACTCTTTGTCAATGGCTTTGATGAGCTTTGCTTATTTCATTATCTTAAATTTACTTAAATACTTGTTTGATTCCCTTGATTTATGTCTCTATTGTTTGCTAGATGGAAAGGGGCTAAGATAACAACCGAACATGGAATGCATGTCCTACGCGCCTATCGTGTGTCGCTTGCTTCACTACGGCCAAATCAGGTATCGTGTCTTACAATTTTGCTTTGGCATGAATAATTTGCTCTTGGAATGAATAAGCATTTTTTTTAATTTCAGAATGCTCATGTTACATGTATTGTTCACATTCGTTACACATTTTTTCTAATTTTATTATTAATATGGTTGTTTGCATCGGTTGGATCATTGCAGATTGTGTGGGAGCCATACAAAAATTATTTGCGTTCCCTTCCCGCATATTGTAAGGCAGGCCAACACATATGGAGGTCTATCGTGCCACTCGTCCATTTTTGGGTGGTTGAAGGGCATCACCCTGAACGTGTTCTCCGACAGTTTGGGATGAAGCAAGACATACCACCAGATGTCGATACTTCAATTGACCTTCACAAGATAACTCTCCAGGGCAAGCACCAAAAAGATTGGGCCCAAGAACATGCCACGCATATTGCTGAATGGGCTGCGCACGCCACAATTGCCAATGCACCGCCCTTTCATGGGGAGATGAGCTACAATGACGAGTATATGGTGTGGTTTCGTCCCCGTACTGTTCGCCATATAACAAAAGAGACCTCGTACTGGGACACTTTGGTAAGTTTACAAAGAGACTGTTTTGTTATAAATGTACCTTGCTTCACATAGTTTAGATCAGCCTACTAACACTACTTTTGTATATTTCTGACAGGTTGAATCACAATTGAAGATTATGGCGAAGTGCGAACCAGGGTCTGAGATCTACACCGACTGTATTAAGGCCTTGCAATCTGTTGAAGAGATTGGTCGGTTGACCTTGGACGATGCACGCAATGTGGGCAACACAAGTGAACCGGCTGTAGGGCGTGGTCGACAAGCAAGTGGACGTGAAGGGCGTGGAGGCCGTCAATCTAGTCAGCGTCCCACATCCACTCATCCTCCCACACCTGTGCCCACATCTAATCGGCGTCCCACATCTAGTCAGCGTCACACACCCATGCCCACATCTAGTCGGCGTCCCACATCTAGTCAGCGTCACACACCCGTGCCCACATCTACTGAGCGTCCCACATCTAGTCGGCGTCACAGACCCGTGCATGACCACACCATGGAGGAAGCAAGTCAGACAGCAGATGACATGTGCTTGGACGCTGGTTATGACATGGGCTCCATGGCACACGATGATGCGGGTCCATCCCATACGTGCCCACCCACATCCCCTACTACATCCCCGTTGCCCACCACCTGTATGTCTCCCCCACTGACTACCGGCACTGCCCCCACAGATGTACATGGTAGAGATGAGATGAGATTCATGCCCACTCCTAGGCTACCCACCCCTGGTGCTGTCCCCCCTGAGTTTGTGCCTACTGAGTTCATCCAGACACAGATACCCACCCCCCCACCAGAGGCTTCACACATTGAGGGTCGACCGCAAAGGCCGCAACGGACACGGACACGGACACATCCTCCTGACTGTGGGACTGGACATGGTACTATAGTTCGATTCAATACCGATTACATATATATCTCTTTATAATTAAATGATTTGCATATTAGTATTTGCTTGTGTTCTTTTCAGGCAAGGTGAGACCAGTCAAGGAACCAGTGAGGAGAAGAAAACGGGGATGATTCAAGAATGGTCGAGAATCAACGCTGCTTTGGTAGTTCTAATTGCTTAATTTTCCTTAATGGCATATATTGATATCTGCTCAAAAGCCTCGTTGATTATAGGTTCTAACTCCATCTACGTTTGTGCTTTGTTTTTAGTATATTATCAATCAAAACATAGTTACAGTTCCTTTTTTTTTTTTTTTGTTGCTGAAACATAGTTACAGTTCATAGGTGTTCTACATTAGCTTCTCCAATTATAGTCTAACTGCATTTATTTTCATTCTTCTTGAGAAAGTTAATATTAATTTTGTTGTATTGGTCAACAAAATTTTGACGTTGGTTATTATCTCTTGATCTTTGTTTTAAGCATATCCTCTATATCCCCCTTTTCTGTTTTCACTTTAACTCTGAATGCTTATGCTGTGAGTCATGTTGTGCAGAAAAATGAAGGAGACGGTGCATTTTATGGTCCAAAGATAGATATTAGTGTATCTGATGCATTGAATAGGAAATTCCAGTGTGCAATTTCTGTGCAATTTCTGTGCATTGAATAGATATTAGTGTATCTGATGAAATACTTCCTGTGATAACAATTTCTTTTATAGAATAGGGCAAGGTTGATGTACCATTCTACATGTTTGCGAAAGCAACTAGGTGGTCAATGTTGTTCGCTAGAACCGACCATCCCTATGTTTTTCCCCCCTCACTTTGCTTGTTTACTATGTTACCATGTATGTCATCTATATTTGAAATTTCTGGTCCACTTCTCCTGACAACTTGTATATATTGCTAATTTGTTGAAATGGCTGTTGTAGTTGGGATAGGCTGAAAGATGAAAAATGAAAATATGGCGCAGTAGGCTGGTGCCAGTGACAAAGCTGAATAATAAGTATGGTGATTGTGAGTGAGAAGGTTGATGGGTGGTGCCAGCCAAAATCAAGGGCTGAATAATATGTGGCTGAAGAAGTTGCTAGCAATACTTGTAAGAGTACCAGCCAAAATCAAGGGCTGATTTTCCTTCCTTTTAGTAAGAAAACCTTATTGGACATGCCTGCTGGCCAGTTTAACAATGAGAGACAACTGAAAAATTCTTTTATAGGTAAATGAGAGACAACTGAAATTACCATTGATTATTCTTTGTTTTGTAGTTTTTTCTTGTAACTATTGCTGCTGTGAAGTGGCATACTTTCATTCTCTTTCATTTTATGTACTGAATTGAGCTGGTTTTTCCTTCCTTTTAGCGAAAAAAAACCTTATTGAACATGCATGCTGATCATTTTAACCATGACAGAGAACTGAAATTGCTATTGATTATTCTTTAATATGAAGTTTCTTCTCGTAACTATTGCTGCTATGAATCTGACAGTCTGCAGGGGTGGTGGTATCTAATTTAACCAATGCATGCAACAACCCTTTAGGGCAGGAGCTGATGTTCTCTACATTCAAGGCTAGTGGTATATTTTTTTGTTCCAGGTCAGCACTCTCATGGTGTCCATTTCTTTTAATCCTTGCCTTCTTCTTTGGCTGAATAAACTGTCTCTCTGTGTTGAATGAATTGGAATCACTAAAAATATTAGGCACAATACAATGCTCCTAGTTCATACTTTGTTAGTGAAATGATCCAAACTATCGGAGAAACTCTTTTTTTTTTTTTTAATTTTTTTTATTTTGGTTAATAGTTTTCTTTTCTTTTCTTTTTTTTGTTATTGTGTTAATGTGTGTGTACATTCTAAGTTTGAAGAATATTCCTCTTGATTCTTGAGTCTTTGCACAGTGGTATACTGTAAGAACTTTTGAGTCATCTTTACACCATATTAATCTACAACTACTTTCACCAATCAACATCATTGGTCATGATTCATGATGAAGTTTTAGCAGCTCCCAAACAAGAGAAAAGTTTTATAACATTTTCAAGCCACCATGATTGAGATGAATCTCTCTATCCTTGTAAATATATAAAACCTGAACTATATACAAAATAATATAATTTACTGCTATAATATCCAAACTTCCTGACTAGTATAGCCTATATTGGGAGAAATTATCGAGCCCAGCAAACTCCACTGGGCAGATACAGTAATTTCTTCTATTTAGCCCTCAACCAGAAAACTGAATTAAATATACACTTGTGAAGGGGAAAGACACATGAAGTTGAGCAGATTTCACTAATGAAGCCAAAAGCTCAGGGACCCCATGATGAAGGTTTTCTTGAATATCTTGAGGATATAATTGGCCCCAACAAATATGCCGAAAAATTTGAAGAAGCATATAAGCAGTGAGTACAGTTTGCGTCTTATCTTAGTGAAAGTTGACCCTCTTATTCCTGCTTGCTACATCAATATCCTATTTTTAATGATGCACTTTGTCTATTACTTGTGTTAGTGCTAATGCTAATTGGAGGCATAATTCTTGTTAGTTAGCTGAAAAATTGAAAGTTAAGGATGGAAGGTATAACTTGCAAATGGGCTGTTTATGGGGAGCTGGCCTCTAAAATAGCTCAGTGTTCTTCATTAAGATGAGAACATGTACCTTCCAGCTGATGCTGTCATTATCAATCTGGGGTTTTTATTTTTATTTTTATTATATGAATTTACTTTCCTGTTACTTGCCAAAAAACTTGCTTTCCTATTGCTACATCTTTGATGCTCCCTGCTACCATCAAATATGTTGGAATCCTTGTGATCTGCGTCTCAAGCTCCCTGCCACAATGTTAAGATATGTTTCACATTTTGCACATGTTTAAGAACCACTTAGTGGCTTGAATCAAGACATATCAATTATCATTGATTCAGGCCTAATCAAGAACCTTTCTTGTTCCTTCTCTGTTTGGTCCACTTTAATACTCAATGAAAAATAAGCTTATTAATGAATTATATACCAAAAAAAATATATATATATATAAAATCCTAGAAATTAGTCTGAATTGTTACAAGGGGTTCACTTTTGTATGTAGAATATGATTCTAGCAATGATCACTATCGTGGAGGTGATGCTAGAAAGGTGGAAACATCATGAAGGCAAAGAGATTGAGGTATTTGAAGAATTTAGGCTATTGACATCAGAACTGGTTTCTAGGACAGCTTTTGGGAGCAGTTACTTGGAAGGGGAGAACATTTTTCAGATGTTGATGAAATTGACTTTGTTAACGTCCAGGAATATTTATAAACTCAAGTTTCCTGGCATCAGGTAAAGCCCTTTTACATTAAACCAACAATTGAGAAACAAAGAACTACTCCCCACTTTATATTCTTGGTGAAATGATTTCTTGTCTATTGTTACAGTAAATTTTATAAAACCAGCGATGAAATTGAATCAGAGCAACTTGAAAAAGAAATATTCAACTCTATGTTAGAGATAATTAAGAAAAAAGAAGAGAAGGTAATGACTGAAGAGGTTGGCAGTTTTGGGAATGACTTTCTTCAATTAATTGTAAAGGCTTATCATGATGCCAATTATACCCCAAAGATTTCAATACAAGATCTAGTGGATGAGTGCAAGACATTTTACTTTGCTGGACAAGAAACCACTAATTCTTTGCTAGCATGGACTGTATTGCTTCTAGCGATCCACACTGATTGGCAAGAGGAAGCAAGAAAGGACTGTATTGTTTTTATCTATAATTTCTTTTGTTGTGTTTCTGCAGGTGCAAGATGAGATATTTAAAGCTGGTTATCATGTTGATGTTGATACAACTGATAGAAAGATCCAGAAAAAGGTGCAACTAATCTCCTGCCTTGCTTTGTTTTATTTATTTATTTGGATTCCTATATCCAACAACTATTTTGCCTGTAAATGGTGTTTGCTTAAAATTTTTACTAGCTTTGTTTTCCCTTCTTAGCGTCCCTATTATGGTTTTGAGTGGGGCCTGCCTTTAAAAAAAAAATGCCTATTTTATTTTACTTGTTTGCTTCTCTACAATGAGGGTAAAAGTAAGAGAATGCTATTCGTTTACTGATAGTTTTGGCTTCCTGCAGGTGCGAGAAGCTCAGTTAGCGCAGTACAACTATATATTGGTTGTTGGTGAGGAGGAAGCCAACACTGGACAGGTTCCTACCTATACACTTATCATGTTATTTTTTGTAATTTACCCTATTGATAGTTGTGATTTGAAAAGATTTTGCTTTGAAAATCAGTCTGTGTAACATGTTGGTGCGTGCATATGCTTGGGTTGTTGGCCGAGTTTGCCATTGTATATCAAGAGATGGCTTATAGTTTACCATACTGAGCACACCCACTGTGTTGCTAGATGGTTTATTATCATTAGTCATGCTGGGTTTCAGGTAGCATATTAAACATTGTATCATTTTTCCAGGTGAGCGTACGGGTGAGAGACAAGGCAGATCACTCGGTAATGAGCATCGAAAACCTACTGAAACATTTCGTGGAAGAAGTTGCAGCATTCCATTACGTTTTTGTTTATCATACTATTAGTAACAGTTACATTTGGTCCACTCATTCTTGTTGGTACCATGCCCCTGTACTATTATTTGTACTTTGGTATAGATTGTTCCTTTGGGCTTTAGTCTCTCCATTAAACCAAATGAAAAAAAAAAGAAAAAGAAAAGAGAAGCGAAGGGTATGTAAATCATTTTTGCTGTCTTGCTTCCAGTTTATGCATGTGGCTGGGGCAATGTTTTAAATCTTTTCTTGTGATATTCAGTTTTTCTATTGTAATGGAATATTTTGATAGCAGTTTAATCTTGTTTGTACTTTGTATATATAACGACAACATAACAATCCCTTCGTTATATACGTACTATAGGTTCATATAATCTCCTTTCAAAATCAAATATTGGGTAATCCTAACATCATCCCTCAAAACTTGACCAAATTGGATTGAGTGGACCAAATGGACCGAATAGGACCAAAATAGACTGAAATGGCCCGAATAGACAGAATGGGATCTAATGGTGGAACCTGAAATAGCATTTGCAGAACTTAAAACTTTAGTTAGCTTTACCAGTACCATAGTATACAAATTGAACAACCAATTCAACTAGTCAAGATTTATGTTTTCCAAATTATCGGATTTTAATAAAGCCTCAAGACAAGGCAGACTAGTACCCGCGTTTCTTAAACTCGGGTACTAATCTGCCGTAACAATTTTTTTTTTAAAAACCCACGGGCCAACAAAAAACCTGGCCAAAAAATAAGGCAGATTGGTACCCGAGTTTCACAGACTCGGGTACCAATCTGCCTTAACAAATTTCTTATAAAAAAAACACTTGGCCAAAAAAATTTGATGCAAAATGCAATAAGGCAGATTGGTACCCGAGCTTAAGAAACTCGAGTACTAATCTGCCTTAACAATTTTCTTTCATAAAACACTTGGCGAAAAAATCCGCAGCAAACAACAATTAAGGCAGATTCGTACTCGAGCTTAGAAAAATCGAGTACCAATCTGCCTTAAGAAATTCTTTTAAAAAAAACACTTGGCCAAAAAATTTCGCAGCAAAATGGTATATGGCAGATTGGTACCCGAGATTCTTAAGCTCGAGTACCAATCTGTCTTAAGAAATTTCTTTTAAAAAAAACTTGGCCAAAAAAATCCGCAGCAAAATTTAATAAAGCAGATTGGTACTCGAGTTTGGGAAGCTCGAGTACCAATCTGCCTTAAGAAATTTATTTTAAAAAAAACTTGGCCAAAAAAATTCCCAGCAAAATTTAATAAAGCAGATTGGTACCCGAGTTTGGGAAGCTCGAGTACCAATCTGCCTTAAGAAATTTCTTTTAAAAAAACACTTGGCCAAAAAAATCCGTAGCAAAATACAATAAGGCAGATTGGTACTCGAGTTTGGGAAGCTCGAGTACCAATCTGCCTTAAGAAATTTCTTTTAAAAAAACACTTGGCCAAAAAAATCCGTAGCAAAATACAATAAGGCAGATTGGTACCCGAGATTCCTAAGCTCGAGTACTAATCTGCCTTAAGAAATTTCTTTTGAAAAACTTGGCCAAAAAAATTCGCAGCAAAATTTAATAAGGCAGATTGGTACCCGAGTTTGGGAAACTCGAGTACCAATCTGCCTTAACAATTTTCTTTTAAAAAACACTTGGCCAAAAAAATCCGCAGGAAAATGCAATCCGGCAGATTGGTACCCGAGTTTCCTAAGCTCGAGTACCAATCTGCCTTAAGAAATTTCTTAGCGTTAAAAAATTTGGCCAAAAAAATTCGCTGGCGCAAAATGCTATTACTGCTTGGTTATTGCTGCTTGAAATCTTTACATTGCTTTGAAATGGATAAGAGTCACAAGACACTACCAAACCCCATGAAACATGCACAAAATTTCCTCCATAACTAAAATGTGGCTTATATTGAAACAATCAAAGCGACCACCATTTTAACAATTGTAGATTTGCAACAAACAATTTCAAAGTTGGTACAACTAACTTCAAATTAATAAAGATATAAAAGTTAATTGTAGCAAAATTCTTTAATCCATCTATTGAACTTGGCATGATATTTGTGAACAACATTATCAATTTGCAGTCATCACCCATGCATTTCTGAAATTGGAGACCCCCACTTTCAACATGTAATCAGTTGCTACAACCTCTAGGTCTTCTAGCTGGTATTCATCTTCAACACCATCATCCTCTGTCTCACCAGTGGTTGGATCAACCTAATAGTATCACAAAATGCATAAGTTAATAAAACAACTATGATATGTTCATGGTTGACATAAATTTTCCATATCCCATCCTTCATTTTGATAATGATATATGCTCAAGTACAAACAGTATGAGACACCTCTAGAAAGGAAGAACTTACAAAAGTGTGGAAGATATTTAAGTTCATCTATAGATAGTCATCTAAATATGAGACACCTCTTGTTGGCAACAGGACTACCTCCAGAATAATTTAACATCTTCTTCATGTAGAGAAAATGAAGTATGAAATCACTGAATTCAAATTAATGCCATCTATTTTTTTTTTTCCTTTTTTTTAATGGTAACAACAAAATATAGCCAATACTAATTGGTATTTGTTTTGAAGAACATCTATACATACTTAAGACATCAAGAGTTACTGCAAATGAAATAAAGTGACAATCCTCTTTAGAAATTGGAAATCAAAACCAAGTCCACACAATTGTCCAAAAAGATATCATACCATCTTACCCACACCGAGTGATCCATCAAAAATCATTTTGTCAACAAAAGACACCAATGCTTCTCCTGTTTCAGCAAACCTGGTGAGTAAGTCTAATTAATGATAATAAAAAAATAATACAAGATCGTAAAGAGAGCAAAAGACCTAAACAAAAGGATGTCACGGTTCTAACTTAGCGTACCTACTCCGCGAGACCACCACTCGTCAGTATCTCGTTCCGCTTAGGGCATGTTCTTCGGTTATGCCCCTCTTGGTCACACAACCGGCATTGCACCTTCCTCCCCCCCTCCTTCCACGGTGTGGTTCTTGGCCGTCTCCCACCCTCGTCCATCTCATTCCTGATTCGTGTTGAGACAGGGCGACCTTTTTCTCGGATCAATCGGGGGTTAGGGAGGACTTTTCGAGTTTCTTCAGGATCCGGCCATGATAATCTATCTTTCAACACTGGGAAAACGGGAGCATAGCTCCGGAATAGTGCGTCCACACTATAGCATGGGTCAATGTACTACTCTGCATCATGTCGATACCTAATACAAACTGCAATGACATGTGAACATGGTATCTTGTACATTTTCCATTTCTGACATGTGCAAGTTCTTTGCAGCAGATTAACTCCATGTGTGTGATCCCTACGTCCAGCAGACCCTCGATTATGCGATGTATCTACCTGATATGATTGTTGTTGCGCACTCAATCTCGTCACCCTGTGACGCTCCGCCTTCGCCTTATTTCTCATGAAGATATCCGAGGCATATTTAGTCCATTTTTGTCCTGAATTCAACTACGCTATGCTCTTATTGCGCCGATCATCAAAGTAAGCATTAAGTTTGAACCATGTGTATTTCACCATTGCCGTAATGGGCAAGCTACGAGCACCCTTTAGAACACCATTGAAGCACTCAGAGACGTTGTAGTCATCGCCCCGTAACGGTAACCCTCGTCAAAAGTTAGAGCCCATTTCTCTTTGGGCACATCCTTTAGATATCGGTGTGCGTCCTGGTTGATATTCTTAATTAAATCAAAGGTGGCATTGAACTTTCGCTCCTGGGTAGCACTTGCTGCCCTCCATACTAGATTCTTTACAGTTTCATTGTTACATCTACTGTTGACGTTACTGCATAGATGACGAAGGCAGTAACGATGTTCTGTCATGGGAGGCCGTAGGGAAAAGTCTCGATTAGTGTCTCTGAAGATAGCTTGTATCCCAGGGTGTCTGTCAGATATGACACACAGGTGTCTCCGGTCGGTAACATACGTTCTTATACAACACAAGAACCAACCCCAAGTCTCTGTGCTCTCGCTTTCGACAACGGCGAAGGCTAGTGGATAAATCTTATTATTAGCATCTGTCGCCATTGCAATCATCAATTTTCCTTTATATTTTCCATAGAGGTGGGTTGCATCAATGCTAATCACAGGCCTACACTTCTTGAACCCAACAATACATGGACGAAACGCCCAAAATACAGACCTGAATGTACAGGTTCCTCGTTCATAATTATCATCTACTAGTAACTTATACTGTGTACCTGGACTTGCATCTTGAAGTCCTGCCAAAAAACGCGGCAACTCTGCATATGACTCCTTAAAATCCCCGTATATAGCTGCAACGGCCTTTTGTTTGGCATCCCATACCTTGTATGTGAACCATAATGATTACGTTAGAAATGAATACATGTTAAATAATTATAGCTGAAGAAAAAAAATCAGGACTTGTAAGGCTATAACCTGAATATTGTGCTTATACTTCACATAATATAAGGTATTCATGGGTTGTGGGGAAAAAATATTGTGCTTAAACTTCACATAAAACTGATGTCTCTACATTGTATTGAAAAAAGAATGCAAGTTGCTAGAATACCTTGTAGTGAGATACTTCATGTTTTAAGTCTGCCAAAGCAACGTGGCGTAAGTTCTTTATCTTATACGCAGGGTCTTCTCGTATATAGCGCTCAAGTACGTATGCTAGAAACACTGAATCAATCATCCGACCATCATGAGCATTCTGAATTTTATCGCACATGTGGGGGCCCTTGCATTTTGCGATCTTCCAGACATTGTCTCCTTTGCAACAAATTGCACGGACTGACCATGGACAGGAATCATCCTCACAACTCACCATAAGCCTCTCTGAGTCTGAATACTCAGTTTTGAAGCTAAAATTCTCTTGCACTGCGTACCAGGTCAACGCATGTCGTACTGCCAATTTAGTTGCAAATACCATCCCTTTCAGTGGCTGCTCCCCAGGTGTCCAACTTGATACTTCCGCTTGCATAACCGGTGATGGATCAAACATATTATCCCAAGTGTTTTTGGTGAACCATTCCGGTGTAGGATCGGGACCGGGGCATGTATCTCTATTCTCTTCTACAACCACATCTTCAATATGATCAACATCCTCATGTTCACCCATGGTATCTAGGAACTCTTCGAAGTCATCCCTAGTAACATCAATATGGGTTGCATCATCAGCAACTCCGTAATCATCTTCATTTTCAAATGTGCCCCCATGCAGCTCATCATGAGATAAATGCTCTCCTTCATGCATTTCCTGGGGCCCTGCCTCCTCCTCAGTTGAGTTCACACCAGGAAATGTCTGCCATGGTTCATTGTCATACCCATCTCTTGTGTTCTCTACACACCCTTGATAAGATTGCAATGGTATTGACTCGATGTGCTCATCTATAGTTCCATCCAAAACAGTATGTTGTGAACCCTCTCCAGCCTCTACTATGGTGGGCTCAACAGTAACATAGAGCTCCGAAGCAACAAATCCTTTCACCACCATTTGTTCAACAACTTCCCACATCATCTTCACTTCAGCGCCACCCGATAATTGTAGTGACTTGTAGACAACTTGGGTGCCTACAACCAATTGAGGTGCTCGATACACGATTGAAATGTTATGCCTAGACTGGTCTAACCCCATCGCCTTCAATATTCTTCGTTTCAAATTCATAAGCCCTATCCCACGCTTCACCTTAACACATTTTTGCTTTTGGTTTGAGCCTTGGTATGACAACCCATTTAACTCATGATAATACGTCTCTCCATCGTAGTACACATAGAAAAAGTGAAAATCCATCACCGACCTATTATTAACAATATTAAAAGTTGTCATAAACTATAAATAGTTACATAAATTTGGCATATGATAAAAAGTATTTCTATTCAAACTCAAACTCCTTGACTATGTGTATAGACATATAAATAATTGAATCTCGATCATAATGTGCACTTAACCATATATATATATATATTTTATACACATATAAAATAAAAAAATGTCAACCATTTCGACTTTATTTTATTAAGCCAATTTCTTTGTTGAGAAATGAATTCATATTATATGCAAGTTTTATATAATGTAAGTATGAGAAGGAAAGATTATATTAAGAAACAGTACGGTAGGAAAAGGGAAAAATATACCAAACCATATATACAGCCCCACTTTTATATTAGATAATTTTAAATTGTGAAGAAATTGATAACTTGGTATAAATAGAAAGAAAAAAGGAGTTTACATAATTTATAAGTTTATATTAATTGCATATTATTATTTTTTTTTTTTTACTTTATCGAAAAAAATAGTTAATGTTATTAGAATTTTATTATAAATTTTTTCCCAATTTACCTTACAATTCTCAAATCTCTAACCTTGAACGAGTAAATGCTATCAATATGATTTATGTTTTCATTTCTTTCTTTATGTTTAGCATATAGGTAGAAAATATTTCTTGTCAATTTTCATATTAATTTTATATTGATGGTTCTGAACTATTAATGCCAATGAGTTATAGCTTACATTATACTTGCCTCTTACCGTATATAGATTACAAGGTCAGGATTCAAACCCATCTGGATGTGTGACTAGGTGGTAATAATAAAAAGATGTTTCAGTTGACATTTTTACTATTATATTATGTAATTAAATTTAATACTCATTTTGAGGTGAAAATGGCCAAACTCATTACACAGTTAAATTTCCACTACATATATAGAACCATGTATGTATCAAATGTTGTACACAGTTAATATTGCAAAACTCATTACATGAAACTCATGCATAAAAATCTCATACGAAAACAATCTAAAAACTAAGCATTGAAGTCATTTAACCCATGTAGAAATATCAAAAAACTAAGCATTGAAGTCATTTAACCCATGCAGAAATATCAAAAAACTAAGCATTTAACAATACCTCTATCTACTAGTCACAAGAGGGTTGAACGTTGGTTGATGGAGACAATGACACAGCCCAAAGAATTGCAGACGGTGACCAAACAAGAAAATTTATGCTGGAAAGATCTCACTCGCACAGGAAGTTGGAAAGAGGTCTGTGACTCGGAACTGAATGCAAGTACTGAATGGAAGTAATAATGTTGACTGGTGATATTTTTTTAACGGTACTCGAGCTCAAAGAACTCAAGTACCATTAACCATACATTTATTACGACGGTTGGAGCCAGTACGAAGTTGTGAGTAGGTGGGTAATAATGAAATGTGGTAGTAGGTACTCGAGTTTCCTAAACTCGGGTACTATAGAAATAAAGTACTCGAGCTTGGTGAGCTCGAGTACTTCAATAATACAGTACTCGAGCTCACCAAGCTCGAGTACGAAGCAAAATATTTAAAATTGCCATGTCATTGTGCCACGGTGGAAGTGGAAAATGTAGTACTCGAGTTTGGTAAACTCGAGTACTTAAAAAGGTGGTATTTTGCTGATTATTTTCGAAACAGTGTCTTCGTGCAAAATACTTCAAAATTTAATGGTATTGGGCCAATTTGGCCTGAGATTTTGTAATTTGGAGATCGGAAATTTACGTACTATTGTGTACGTAAGGGTGGGAATATTCTTGATACCTACACTTTTATACGAGGATTTTATTTTTTGAAAAGATGCATATAAGTTTGCTATGATTAAATTGTAAAGGAGTTGATACATTTTAGTATTATTGTAAAGGAGTATTTAATTGATTAAGCAGTTGGCGATATAATCATTTGTTTATTTTTGTTTTGAAAATAGGCAATCAGTTAATTTTAAAGTAGGATTTTTTTGTGGATTTGAGGTTATCATATGTTTTCACTTGGTCATGAATGCACTTTTATATTTTATTTCACTAGGAATTTGGTCATCTTATTTACTTCTATTTTATTTGGTGTATAGAAAGTTAGCATTTATTTCTTCACAAACCAAAATAGCCATTCCATTCCATGTCCATTCATCAATGCATTTAACAAACCATATATGATATATGTATATATATATATATATATATATTGTCAGGGTTCTAAGAGCTCGGCATAGGGAATGAGAGACCCTGTGTTTTGACAGATAGCATTATGCATCTCTTCAACATGGAATACTGGACAAGTTAAAAAGTTTTGCTAGATTTTCACATGGCACTTAGAGAAGTTGAGACTTGAGAGTACTGTTATTTACAACATAGAATACCAGGGGGGAAGAACAAAGGCCTTTTATCTTACTACCCCAGTCATTCCACTGACTCAAAATCTTTCCTCATCAAGCCCAGTAGATATACAGAAAGACATTCAGCAAGTTCCTGCAAATAACCAAAGTTTCTGAAATAAGCATAGAAGGCATCTGATATTTCATCTTTGATTTCCTCACCTTTGTTGCAATGTCTACAAAGTAATCAAATCTTTTTAGTTACCATAAGGGAAATAATGACCAAAATGTTTCAGCATTTTCCTGTCAAAGCTAATCACAAATTCTATTAGCCAATTCCTAAGATGTTTTGGCATTTGCTACTTAAAGTTAATCAAAATTCTATTAGCCCAGCGGTAAAACAATAGAAACCGTAACATTAAAATAGCAAAAATAACCTCTATACCCTTTAAATGATGAGAATGCTGTTGTTTTATGAATATGCAAACAAGCACAGTTCTAAACCAAGCAGTGCATAAATGAGAGTCTGAACAAAGACCTGGAGCCCAAAGAAGTAACAATGCAATTAAGATACTGTTGTGGTCTGCCACGATGTTACTAATGGGAGTATGGGACAACCAATTTAGACCCTATTCAAGGTACATGATTAGTTTCTAAATCTCCCCTGCAGTAATGTTGGAATATGCTTGCATAAATAGTTTGATTAATTAAGTGATTGAATTCCACATTGAGTACTACTGTACTAGTGACAAGAGCAAGTGGTTGATATAACCTAAATCTCTTGGCTTAAGTTTTTAGGTTAAAGTGGTGTGCCAAGAGCTTGTATTGAGTCAAGTTAAATAAGTTGTACTGAAAAGTTTATGCACAGATATAAGCTTCATGAATAAACTAAACAAGTTACAGCACACCAAAAAAACAAAAAGGTACCTAGCACAGTGTAGGAAGTTGGTACTTACCAACCATAGGATTATAATTAGTTCAGATTGGCTTCTCTTCTCTCAAGGTTGATTTCCTGGACCTGCGTCTTCAAGAACCCGAAATATGGTCACTTTCAGTTTCAGCATGATGTCCTCCTTACTGATCAGCTCAAATACACAAACATCTCCCTCCTCCAAACAATTATCCAACACAAACTCACGCCATCCTTGGCTCAGTTTAGCTCCATTACCCTCATTAATACATCGGACAAGCCATGATGGCCCATCAGAAATTTGAAGCACGATTGATCCCGAACTGTTCAGATACTTCTGAGCAAAGCTGGACGGAATATGCTGCACAAGTGAAAAGAAATGCATCTCCACTTTAGCAGTATATAAAAAACTTATAAAAATTCAAAAAAAAAAAAAAAAAGAAGAAGATTATAGTTGGAGCTAACCAAAAGATATCCCTTGTGTATATAGGATGGTTTCATGACAACCCTGCAAAAAGGATTACCAGGGGTGAACCTTAGCGATGCACGAATTGCCCTCCCTCTTTTTTCAGCTACAGCTATCGAAACTTTTGCCCCAGGTATTCCCAATTCCACATTAAATTCTGCTGATGATTCATGTTCATATATTTATTCATCAAATCAACGAGGAGAAAATCAATATAGAGCATAAACAGAGGACCTAAGTTCATAGAGCTTACTAGGTTCAGTACTTTGCTTTCTTCTTTTGGCACTTTGTCGTGCTTCATCCGAGTAACCTGATCCAACTTCACCTGCAGTCCTGGTAAGTTCAGTCTCATTGAACTGGATGCCTATTTCTCTAGTAGATCGAACCTTTGCTTTTAGGGTATCTGCATCCTTTGCTAGATGAATGTTATCCCCATCAGGGCTATGCATTAAGTTCTTTAATGCAGTCCTAATGCAGCTTTTATAGGGTTTCTGTTGATCTACATGTTCATCAGAAACATTGTTTCTCCAAGGCATAGAAGTTGGGCGTGGAGGGACAGAACCCAAGAATTCAATTGAGTCATCATCTTCTATTTCTTTTCCATGCAGCACTGGATGGTGCTTGCCATGGCTGGGTTCTTCTGCACCCAAGATTTCAATTGAGGCATTATCTGCTACTTTTCCAAGAGACACTGGACATTGCTTGACATGATTGGGCTCTTCAGAACAACTTGGAATATTACATGATTCACAAGCTGTCAAATTGAACATATAAATATCAAAGTTTGAATTCCCTTCATATCGAAAGATCAAAAGATTTCCAGCATGAATGCAGTGGTGCTTTACAAATTCATGCCAGCCGTCATGAAACCACAACTTCTGGCCAGCTTTCCTTAGTTCCACAAGCCAGTCACGACCACTGGGAACAGAAAGTGTAGCAACACTAGAGAGTTCATCTCCAAATTTTCTAACAAACTTATTTGGGATCCTCTGCGGATGCAAAAATTAAGTTACATTGTTTCAGTTGAAATGAAATAAGGAAAAAAATTTGTCCATGATGTCATGGAGAAAGCTTCATATCAGCAGTTCACCACAGACAGCATCAGTTGGTAATGTTATCGATAAATTAGAACATGAGACCAATAAGGATGGTATGTCATCTCATTTTAATTGGCACGCAGTAAGTTAATTTTGGACTTGGGCTGGGTTGGACTGTCAAGACTCAAGATCATGACACGTGGCCAAAAGTGAACACATGTCATAATGAAGGGTCCAGTACACAGGAGCACCGGACCCAATCTTTGCCCGTGAATTTCAAGAATTGATACTATTTAACAAAAACAAAAGAAAATTTTAATCCATATAAGCAATATACAAGTGAAAACTTTCTAGCAGAAAATATTTTCCTCAAACACCAAGGTTATTAAACCCAGTTTAGGTAAAGGAAATGAGAAGAACAAACTTTTAGTATTTCTATATTGTTCCAAAGGTTTCTTTATAGGGGGGTCTTGTAAATTGTAATAGATATAGGTCAAGGGGACTCTAGGAGGGGATTTTGTTTGGGAAACAAATGAAGAACAAAATAAAGGAGTGGGACCTAGGAATCAACACCTAGGGTTTGCTTGAAATCAACTTCAAGTGAAAAAAATAGTTGATAAAACCTAGGCATCAACACTTAGGGCTACTTGGAACCAGCACCAAGCATTAAAGAAAACTCCCAACCCAAATTTTATAAAGCCATAATCAATTGCTTACAATACACCATTTTGGGCTTTTAAATAGGACTCCAAAGTTACATACTTACATCATAGAGGGACAAGAAATAAATTGCTAAGGAAATAACTTGTAATCTATTACATTAATTTCAAAAATAAAAGAAAATTAAATCCTAAAAGTCTCAGCATCCATTAGCATCAATCACAATCAATCAGGTCCAACAAAATCAATCATCATTAATAGATCATTTTCTTTTTTGTGTCCACAACAGTAATTGTTAGATGTTAGTGATTTTACATGGATAAAATCATTGGGGTATCACAAGAATGACTCATTGTAACCCAATTGATGGTCACTTGCTAAAGTTCAATCAATAGAGAATCGCAAGAATGACTCATCGTAATCCTTTTTTGATAAATGACTCATTGTAATCCACTTGATAGTTATTTGCAAAAAGTTTGAGCCCCAAAATTATCGCAGCCACTTTTCAATGTAACCAAGTGCTTTTGAAATTTCTTGTTGGTAAAGAGTATAAAAAAGTTGGGGATGGGCAGGGGCAGAAAGCATCAATATTGAAAGCACATATCCAACTGCCAACAAAGGAAAAAAAAAAACATGATGATCGCTTAAGCCAAAAAGAGAGAGACAGAGAGGGAAATAAAAAATAAAAAAGATAACTTGGGGCCAAAGAGAAAAGCAAAAGAACATCACCAAAAGGCAATAGAAAAGTAAAAGAAGATCATTTTAAAGGAGAGAAGTAAGGAAAAAAAGACTCATTAAGCAGTACAGGGTTCATAACCAAATTACAACATAAGACCAATTGCATGCAGTCCAAACAATCCAAACTATCAAACCATATTCAACATTTCAATCTTCTCACCATGACCGCATATCCAAACTATCAAACCATATTCAACATTTCAATCTTCTCACCATGACCACATGGGAAAACAGCTACTTTTGCAAACATCGCTCTCTTTTTTTTTTTGTCTCTTTGTAGACCCAAAAAAAAAAAAAAAAAAAACAAAAACCCCAAAGTTGTAAAACTCCAAATGTCCAATTTTCTCAGCAACCAAACAGAGTTTAGGATCCATTATTTTTTCTACCCAAAAGTGTAAATATAAATATTAGTAATTAACAAAAATCTAAACTTGATATGTTAACCATTTAGTGCATGCCCAAAGCCACGTCAACAAAGTTGGAACCTTTCAAACTTAATCAACTTTATATAACTTTAAGCTTCAAGTGCTCACATAAAAAATTGAATAAAGACAAGTTTCTCTCTCTCTCTCTCTCTCTCTCTCACAATTTTCCTACCAACCAAACAAACTTTTACTCTAACTGAACTATAAGCTTACCAGCTTCTTATCTTGGATAATAGAGACATCCATTAACTTGTAAAAGAGGCAAGCCCTCCTGTTTGGACACGGAGAGCTTGAATGGAGGCTTTGGTTTAGCAGCTGTGCCATTGTTGATTGTGATTGTTCAGTCTCAGTCACTGGTAAAGCCAGACCATGATCATTGATCATCATTCATCAACCACACTAGCTGATATTTGGGAAAATGAAGAAAATTTTACTTCTTTTAAATGGCCCCACAACTGGGCCAGGGTCTTTGTGGGTCCCATAAAAGATCAAAAGAATTGTAATCGTCATGTGGCTGTCTGTGATTTTTTCTTTTTCTTTTTTTTTAACCATGAGAAAGAGATATATTTATTAGTAAAAAATTGGCACACAACATAAATTATATATTATTATATTTTATTTATCGTATATAATTTAATTTTTATACATATTCTATTACTATCTTTTAAACACATATTTTTATGACTTCAGACATTTTTTATGATAACATCTCCTCCTTCTTTCTTGATTCTATCTTATTCTAATCACTAGTGGCGCATCGAATTAGGGATAGCAAAATACAAAAATGCGTGCCCATTTTGACCAGTCTCATTCTTGTCATGCGTAGATTTTCTTTACCTTTAAGAAGAGATGGAGTATTCATGCTCCAACCCCTATTTATATTGTTGCTATCATTAAATTTGGTATGAATCCAACCCCATCCTGCATTAATTAAAATTGAGAACTTTTTTTTTTTTATTGAAATCATTCAAGTATTTTTAGGGAGTCCCACAACATTCAGTTAAATGTGTATTTGTTTATTAGTTTTTGTTACTTTCCAATCAGTTAAATGTATATTTATTTATTAATTTTTGTTACTTTCTAATATAGTGAAATTTATTAAATTTTTCCGGAACAAGTGCATTTAAACATTCGTTAATAAAAAGCCTCATGTTATATCACAAATAGAGAAATGCAACTATATCCTTCTTTTGCCAATATGTCTACACAATGGTTTCTTTTAATTTATTAAATGTCTCCTCAACGGGTGCATTCGAACATCCATTAACAAAAAGCCTCTTGTTAATTGTTATATCACAAATGGAGAACACAATGGTTTCTTTTATGGTGTGTGCTCAAGTTGATTTTCCTCGAGCTTATACAAGGGGAACATGCAATTAGACACATTGGAACTAGAACGGTAAGAACAAATGTTAATATCATAGATGGAATTTATTTTGAAAAATCCCCAAGGACCCCAACAAATTATCATCCATTTCAATTCTGGGTTTTGTGATGTCCAAATGGATTGCTAAATTAACCCATTCTTGAGTACCCACAATTTTGTCATCACGATGTTAATTATGCCAATGTTTCTAAAGAAATAGTTAATCCAGATTAACTCTCTAATTAATCCCTTGCTTAAAGAGTTTCCAACCTGTTTGAAGTATTAATTGTTTAAATTGTTTTGGTTTAGTTCACTATTATTACTAATTTTTCAGGTTGTATATGACCATTCAATAATACTATTTAACAAAAGAGTAATATCATGTTTACAATTTTTCACAACAAATTTGTTGAGGGTCATTTTTGTAAAATATAAATAGAAGGAAGAAAGCCCAACTCAGCAACGCAGGCAGCAAATAGAAGTGGCAAGCATAGAAAGAAACCATTAAACCTAAGCGGCAGGAATAATGGGTCACAGGTCCATAAAATAAATAAATGGACCTTGAGGAAGCAAGTGGGCTCAAAAGGCCCGGAAAGAGAGAATAACAAACTCATGGGCAATGTATGATGTGAAAAAGTAAGAATGGGATGCGGCAAGCTCAAAGTAATGTAAGCAAAGAGAGTAGGGGATTGTTGGCAGGACCACAAATCCCAAGGATGAGTATGGAGTAATTGGGCCGAAGAAGCCCAATGAAGTAAGTAAAAGCCCATGGGAACACAAAGTTAGGAAATAGGCCGAGGAAGCCCAAAACAAGTAAATGGGCCGAGGATGCCTAAAGGGACACAGGAGCCCCTAAATAAGAAAGCTCATGGCCATGCAAAGCCATTTGGGGGAGAGGGTAAACGGCAGGTCTAAAAGAGGACCAGCAAGACCAAGTCATTATAGTAGGAATGACAGGATAGTATGGTAAGACATGATGGCAATCAAGAAATGGGTTAAGAGAAATGTAAAACCCAGTATCAAATAAAACCCAGCCCCTAAAGGAAGCAGTGAATTATAAAACGGCCCACATAAAAGAACAAAGAAGTGCGGCAACCTATTCAAACAAAGCTCCAAACTGCGGCAAATGTATGAGCAGCAAGCAGATTTTGGACATACATGAAAGGGAAGCACGCGCAAGGCCCAGACACCACCAGCCTATACCCAGCCAATATGGGACGTGATGGGGTCATGGGTCAAAGGTAAGAGGTAAGGGAGGTATGGTTTGGTGGTGGGGATAGGGAAAAAGACCTATTCTGCAGCTCCTACCTAAGCCCTTTTAGGAGGTACGTCCTGTTGGGATGATAGACCACCCAAAAGAGGCAAGGTTGAGGGGGGAACTGTTAGGTGCATGGCATGAGGGAAAGAGAGAGAAAACATTTACACTGTGGCAGGAAAGGATGCCACGGCAGACTAATAAACGACAGAAATCTACCTTTGTCTGGCAAAGGTAAGTGGTACATAAACGAACTTTTTGGTTGTCGGCAAGTACGCCCAGACCAGACAAAGGCGGTTAAGGGGTAAAGTGGTAAAACCGGTCACGGTAGGCCCTATAAAAAGACCCTTACCGTGCCCTGTATAGGGGATTGAAAGACAGAGGTATTACGAAGTGAAAATAAAACAAAAGGAAAATAAAGGAAAAAAAAAAAAAAAAAAAAAGATAAGAGAGAAAACAGAAAACAAAAGAAAAATAATATAATGGGCAGGCAAAAGTAAGTCGGTTCCCTTCTCTCCCCCTTGAAATCCCACTCTCTTTGAGGCAAGTAAATAATAGAGATTCCTTTGAGCACTAATCATTTAGGTCTGGTTCCCTCAAAGTTATTAATCCCCACGACAGGATCTTTTCCTGAGAGATTAGTTTCATTGAGAGGAGACGTTCTTACTCTTTGGTCATTGCCTTTACAGACCCAAATTTAACTTGATATTATTTCTTCGATTAACTCATATTGTCACTTAATCCTTCACTTCTTTTGTAAAAGCTATTGTTATTACTGTGATTGTCATAAATAGGGATTACTTGGTCATTTTTCACTAAAAAAATGTCACCATATTTTTGTTCTTCTATTATTGTTATATCTGTCTGCCGTAAGTACACTCCTAGCAGACGAGGCCTAGTTTGTGCACAAGCTGGCCCAAAGTAAGTTATAGTTGGGCCGGTCTGAACTCTCCTACTAAGGGTCGTCAATGGGCCGGGTCGGGCTGACCCAGCCCATTTTTACTTGGCCCAAGGGCACAATGGGCTGGGCATAATGAGCTATTAACTAGTTAACGGGCCGGGTCGGGCTAGGCCGAAAGAGAAAACCCCAGCCCATGACCCTGCCCATGGGCAATGCCCATTTTGTCTTTAATGGGCTAGGTTACTAAGTTGGGCTTAATGGGCTACCCATGAGATTGTGTTAGCATATTATTTTATTATTTTTAGAAATAAATAATCAATTTTTAATAAGGGAATAATCAATCTAGTTTTTTTTGAAAGGATCAAAGAATTTAATACTTAATTACAATTTTTTTTATCGTCAAATCTATTTAATTTTTTTAAAATAAGGCTTCAAATAGTTTTTTATTTTTATCTTTAATAAAAAAAAATCAAATGGTTAATTCAAATTTGCTAGACTACTAGAAAAATATATATTTAGTAAACTAAGTTTAGCACAATTACTTTAAGTATTTTAGTGGTTGGGAGAGTTTTCTTAAGAAATTCTATTACAATATCTCAAGATCAATCTTTCATACACTTCCTATATATTTTTGTTAAAAATTCTAAGTTATTGGACTAGGCAACGGGTTGGGCCAACGGGCTGGGCTACTGGGCTAGCCCACCGGGTGCCCATGGGCATAAAAACTAGCCCAAGGCCTAACCCACTGGGCTAGTGGGCTACCCATGGGCCTCAATAACAACAGGCTGGGCCGCCCATTAGCCCGATGGGCTGTCGGGTTTTTGGGTCGGCCCGTGGGTCATGGGCTATTTGATGACCTTTATCTCCTACTCATAATACTCGGGCCCATCACCATAGGAGGCAGCCTAGCCCAATGCTTGGTACGCAAAAAAGGCCCCTACAAAATTTTAGATGGTAAATTATTGAAAATAGGTTTCTTTTTTTCCTCACAGTTTTGTTTTTTGGTTGAAGACAAATCTACTTGTTTGACTTCTATGGAATGAAATTATTTTATATTTATACAAGCTTCATCACACACACTTTGCACGTGTGATGAAACTCTTTTTTTTTTTTTTTTTTTTGAGTTTAATGTAACTTTTCAATTTGAATTTATTTACTGTTAGTAAAATTACATATGAATGAATTTTTAAGAAAAAAAGTGTATTAAACGTTTTGAAATATATTTAAATAGAGAATGTGCTAATTTTTAGGAAAAAAATTTCTCAGGTAATTTTTTTTAATTTTATTGAATTACAATTTTAATCCTATTTTTTATTTTTTAAGAATAATAATTCCCTAATTAAATTAAATGTATTTTTAACTTTTTTTCTTTTAAATTATAACTAACTTTCTAAATCTTCTTAATATGCACAAGAAAAACAACTGCGCGGAGAAAAATACGTCCACAGCTAGAATATCAAGATTGGTCACCAAACAGGCCTATAATTTATATAATTTAAGGTAGATGTGGTGTAGGGTCACATCACTCACCTCACCTCGCATGCCTATCTCCTTTAACGTAATCTTTTTTATTTATTTATTATTTCTTTTTGGACTGATGTTACAATTTTTCTTTAACGTAATTTGCTTCATCTTTCATGATTCATTCAACAAAAAATATTTAAACTTCAGCAACAATTGGACAACTCTGTAGGTCACTACATTTTTGAGGTTCCCAATTAAATAAATAAAGCACAAAAGACCACTGACGTATTAGCACTCACTTTACGTGATTTACCTAATGATCTACTGTAATGTGTTTTTTCAAAAAAAAAAAACTATTATAATGTTGTATTAAATTTTTATGAATTGTGGTAGATTCTACTAAAAATATTAAAAATTTGGTAAAGCAGTTATAGCGATATAATCATTAATCAATAGAGTAATATTATATACACGACAATTTTCATAATAATTGAATTGACAACCTTGATTTTCATTTAATCGCGCCACTCTTCTTACCTACCAATGTGAAACGGGTGCCAATTGACAAGGACGAATATTGTCAAATGACAAGTTATGATCAATCTCACATCATTTTCCTTACACACCAGTCACAACTCACAGCAACATTTCCCAGTCCAACAGATTGATGAATTCATACATGTCATGCAATAAAAGGCAAGGCAAATGCTTCACAAAATTCTGCTCAAGAAAATGGTTCCTTTTACAGATTTTGATCATCAGGTTCACTGGAACCACTAAATAAAAGCCATCAATTGATGTTGCAAAATTTGATGGGTACACCTCAGTGGCATCTTGAGCAACTTGACCAAAATGAAGTCAATGAAAAGCTTGTGAAAAGCAAACAGAAGGAATTTCTATACTCAAATTGTATTAACAAGCTGCACATGGCTACATGCACTCGAAACCATTTTAACATTGTCCCATGAGATTTAGAACTGCTAAAATGTTCGCTAATCTAAAGTGCAAAACCCCTATCAGCCTGAAAAAACTACAATGAAATGTGTCCTGTACATGTCAATTCTCTATCCAAGACACGCAATAAAAACATTATCCCAATGATGTTGACATCTTCCATCTCCCAACCAGAAAGTATAACATGAATATTTTATCTTAAGAGTCGTGCTTGACTGCTTGCATTAAGATTAAGAGCATGTCAATTCTAATTCCTATACCTCAAGAGTCACCAAAAAAAATCACCACTTAGCATAAGAAAGCAACACTCAATGTGTTCCTGCAAATGAATCCAAATCACACCGTCCCACATGGCATAAATCTGCCGGAACACAACAATCATGCCTATGTTAGAAATTAATATTACAATGGGCTTACAAACTGGCATCTCCTCCCTTATGGGTAGAGGGTGAGTTCATGGGTTTAAAAACCAATTGGGTGTGTATAACTTATTAATCAAACAAGAATTCTTTTTGTACCATAATACATATAAACCAACGCACATTAAACCTTCAATTTATAAAACAAAAAAGAACTCAATATATGTAGACCTTTTTATTTCTGAATCAGAAAAGCTACCCATCTATCAATGCTGACTAATATAACTAGTAATAGGACGACAACAATTCTGAAATTGTGCAAGGTCTTACTCATGTAAAAGGTCGAACACAATGCACAAAGCTCCCACTTTTTGCGGGGTCCAAGTTGGGCAGATTTTGTTAAACAGCATGTTTTATTGACTGTCTCACAATTAGCTCACAAAATTATGAAGAGGTGTCATAGATAAACAACTGCTAGTTTTATTTCGTGCAATTTCTAGGAAATTTTTTCACATCATGTTGCCTATTAACAATGTCAAACAAGTACGAAATATTTTTCTTCTATAAACAAAATTATAAAAGCTCAACAGAAGTAATTCTTCCCTAGCTGCAAACACATGAGAAAATTAACAATCAGTAACTGGAGCAATAAAATAAAATTTCAGGTTGAAAATGCCAAATCAAGTGGGGAAGAGGAGAGGGAATGACTAGGATCCATTGTTCTGGTCCACTTTGATAAAAACTAGATTGCACAATCTATTTACAACCCTAGTCAAGACATAAAAATCGGTATTCAAATTCCTAACTACTAAAAGTTCCACTAAGTTATCTTGGAAAGTTTATGGACACAAAAAAGCAACTAAGCTCCTCGTGAAGATATAAGATCAGTAACTGGCCAGCCAGAAGATAAAGTCACTTGATACAGTCTAGAAATCCGAAAATTACCAGCAACTAATTTCTAATTAGTTTTAAGTGGTTGACATGTTGCATTAATGGTTGGTTCACCACCAGCCCATTATCATCGAGGACACGATATGTAGTAACCTTCAGCACAATTTCCCTCATCTTCAACAGCTCAAAGACACAAACATCTCCTTCCCCCAAATTATTCTCCAATGAAAATTCATACCATCCCTGACTTAACTTTGCTCTGCCTCCTCTATAAAGGCATCGGACAGGCCACTGTCTCCCCTCAGAAGTCTGAAGTTTGATAAATCCTGATACCCCACTTAGATTCTTTTCAGCAAAGCATGATGGGAGATACTGCACAAGTAAAATGAATACATTATACACTAAGCACATTTGTTTTTTATTAATACGATAAGGTAAAGCCATGTTTAGCACATTAATCTCAATGGCTCACCATTATACACCCCCTATATAAATAAGATGGCCGCAGGACAACCCTGCAGAAAGGATTGGTTGGCTCAAATGCTTTAGCCGCATTAATAGCCCTTTCTCGTTCCTCTGCTGTCACTGTTCTCTTTCTTGCAGAAGCACTTTCGTAAAATCTGAACCTCATATCTACTTCCTCTTCGTGTCGAGCTGATGACTCCTGCTCATCTGCATTTTTATAGAATTACTGATGAGAAAATCAAATTCTTTAGGCTCCACAAGATGAAAAGAGAAAAATAATTTTAAAGAGCTTACTAGGATCATTTTTCCGCTTTTTTCTCATAGTTTTTTTAAGTTTTTGAATTTCTTGATCTGCACTTTGCAATTTCACTTCATCCAAAGACTTTTTAAGCTCAGTTGCATTAAATTGAACACCTATCTCTCGAGTTTGATGAATTTCTGATGAGGATTTATCAACACCCTTTGATGGATGCATGTTCCCATCCCCAGCCCAATTCAAGCAGTTTTTAAGTTTAGAGCCATTGAACAAATTCTGCAGTGATGGAGGATTGTAACTTTTGTTAGGTGTCAGTAGATCTCCACGTTCACCAAAAAGCTTGTTTTTCAAAGATGCAGTAGTCGGCGTGGAACCCAAGATTTCTGCAAAGTCATCATCTTCCATTTCTTCAAATACACGATAATGACTGGCATAACTGATCCCTTGAGGGCCACCGGGAGTATTGTTTTGATAGTTGACCTCAGAATTCGCCAAGTTAAATATATGAACAAAGAAGCTCGAATTCCCTTCATATCGGAATACTAGAAAGTACCCAACACGGATGGAGTAATGCTCAACAAAGTCTTGCCAACCGTTGTGAAACCAAGCACTATTGTCGACTTTCTTCAATCCTACTTGCCAAACATGACCATCAGGAACAGAGAGTGTAACAACAGGAGAAAGGTCATCCCTAACTTTCATGACAAACTTTTCTGGTATCCTCTGCACATACCCAATCAAGTTAGGTTTTGTTTGTTGCAATGAAATGCGTGATTTACAATTGTAGATGAATTAAGACATGACGTTGGACAAGTAACCAGGTGACACAGTCACCCACATAGGACCAAGTTGCATAATATATCCATGTACCCAATTAGTTGGAATTTAGGCTTAGTTGTATTCAGTTGAGTTGTGTACTTGTGTGCATGTGGCACCAAAAAACATGACATGAATAGAACATTAATGCTAATCCTATAAACTAAAAAGTTAAACAGCATTTCAAAAATAAATTAAAACATCAAGAAAAGTTTAGCAATATTATCCAAAGTATAAAGAATATTGTATCAGAGACATAACAACAGTGAGTAATATCCAGATTATCAACTTTCCCCAACAACCATATATGAGTATGGCAATAATTCAAGTACAAGGAATATGAAAATTAAGAAAAGATAATCTTAAATATCACCAATGCCTATAAGACGAAAATCACAAGGTGTCCAAACAATGAAAATTTCAAGCAAACCTCAAAATTACTAGTGACTGGTGAATTTGCACCAATATCCTAATGATAACATGGAAAAACAAGATTCTGAGTCCATAAGATCAGCATATAACTAGAACACCAACAATTACAGTGAAATATGTCATTCAAGTATCTACAAATCTACAAAATAGCTTTGCTTTTGCTAGTAGCATTCAGATGACATTTTCTGTGCTTTATGAATGCCATCTTTTCTTCAACACCTAATATAAGTACCCCAAGAAAACACCTTTTTAAGGAAATACTGCGTGATAAAAAGATGGAGAAATATAAACAAAACCTCATCTATTCAAGAATTTCGGTTCTCACAAAGAGCCTTGTAGCTCAGTGGCACAACCCCATCCAAGGTTAGAATTATCTCCCTCCCACACTTGTATTAGCAATTGAATTATCAAGAAAGAAAAGAAAAAAAGAATTTCAGTTCTCAAATATATAAAATTCAAGAATTTCGGTTCTCACAAAGAGCCTTGTAGCTCAGTGGCACAACCCCATCCAAGGTTAGAATTATCTCCCTCCCACACTTGTATTAGCAATTGAATTATCAAGAAAGAAAAGAAAAAAAGAATTTCAGTTCTCAAATATATAAATAAGAAAAACCCACTTAAATCTTTCACAACATCTATGATAAACTGATTCATTTTCCTTCTACTTTACCCGGGTTTTTCTCTACAACCAAAAAAAAATCATGGGTTTCATCAGATTCTCATAAAGCAAGCCATATCAAAACAGAATAAAGGGAATTCCAATTAACTGTTCGAGTTATCTGGCTCTATATAATCCCAACAACCAAACAGAGTTTGGGTTTTAGCACCTTCAAACAGAGTTCTTGTTCTTTACAAAAAATTGTGCCAAAAAAAAAAAAAAAAAACTTTTTTGTTGCAAGGAAAAAAAAAAAAATCTTGCAACAAAAAACTCTTTTTTTTTTTTTTTTTTGTTTAAAAAAATTGTATTTTTTTTTAGTTTTAAGGGCCTTACAAAAATCTTATTCACCAAAAAAAAAAAAAAATCTAAATCCTATATAATAGGCCACGAAGCACACAAAAGGAAATCAAAAGATTCAAAACAGACCCTGTGAAACAAACCCAGAAAAACCCAATTCCCGTATTGCTATTTCTCTCTCAAATTTCTTGGAAACCAAACGGAAACCCACAACTCTGCCTCAAAAACCGACAAATAAAAACCAAATCCATGAAACACAAAACCCCACAACAACAAAAAAGCCAATTTAAACAAAAACGCTAGAGAGAAAGAGAGAGAGAGAGAGATTAGGGTACCAGTTGCTTGGATTGGATTGTGGTGGAGAGAATCAGCTTGTGGAAATAAGGGCGTGGCATTTTCCGTAAATATTGTGATTCTTTTTTTAAGGTTCAGTAGCAGTAGTATTTAGTCAGTTCAGAACTCAGAACTCAGGAACAGAACAGAACAGAGAACAGAGCATTGAAATTCTGAAACAAACTTGAAACTTGTGTTGTGTTGTGTTGTGTTGTGTTGTTTGATTGATGAAAACCTTAAAAAGGGTTTTTGGTTTTAGTTTTAGTTTTTTTTTTTTTTTTTTTTTTTTTTTGGGTTTTTCAGATCTAGCTTAGGTAAGGTTCCTTCTCCTTATTGTCTCTCTCTCTCTCTCTCTCTCTCTCTCACACACACACATTGGGGTTGGAGAGTCAAACAACTTATTTTTAAAACCTTTTATAAAACCTCCCACACCACCAAAACACTACACAACACAACTTGACCTAAAATATTTATTTTAATATAAACGAGTTTGCCACCTTCTTTTTTTGCCTTCTTTTTTTCTATTGATTTTTTTTTATTTAAAAAAAAAAAAGGAAATTTAGAATAAGATTAACCCAAGAAGATGTTTTGTTGAAACATCTTCTTGGGTTAATCTTTTTTTTTATTTTATATATATATAATTTAAATAGAAATATTCGGAGTTCAAAATTCTTTCTTTTTCATGAATTGGAGAAGAAGGAATTTTGAACTTCAAATATCTCTATTAGAAACAGTAAAATATTAACCATTTCAATTATAAGTCCCTTGGTTAAACAAGCTGAGATCAACATAACATCTTCTTGGGTTAATCTTATATATATATATATATATATATTTAATGATCCATATTCATGAGAATTTTACTTTACATATAATTTTTTTTCTATGTACCATACTAATTTGATCTTTTTCTATGCATATTTATTTAATATTTTATTTAGAAATAAACATGCATATCTAATCTAAACTGTTAACACATTTAGTTTATTATTATATTAAAAAAAAATGCCATGAACATAAGATATTGCCTTAATACGTTATGGTCAAACTCCTATAGTACTATTTCTTTTTTTAATATTGTCTTAATTTTTAGTTATGAGGTTTTTCTAACAAAAAAAAAAAGTTATGAACAAAGTTTAACTACAAAAATAGTTGTAGCCTGAGGCCTACAACTTTACTCAATAAAATAAACACTACTACATATTTTAAAAATCTAACCGTCAAATTGTTAATACACATCTCAAATTTTGTATTAATCGGATATTATTTACTATATGATCTATAAGCTTATATTTCATGCATAATTTTAAATTACAAAAACTTATAATTTAAACAATTTATTAATGACATAGCAATTGATCTTTAATTTTCTAAAAAAAAAAAAATTGCAAGCATGAAGGATATAAGAAAAATATGTAATTCAATGGTGGATTTGTCAAAATTCATCTTTAATATTAAGATATTGAGTTATAGTATAAAGTTACAACTAATTTTGTAGCTAAACTTCATTCTCAAAAAAAAAAAAAAAAAAAGAAAAAAAAAAGCTAAACTTTGTCCAAAAGTTATGAGGTTTTGAAAATGATCTAATTGCTCTCTTTATCATCATTTGCTCTCAAAGTTATTATTAAATTTGTACAAATATATATATATATATATATATTAGAAAAAATTGTACAAATCTTGTAAAGGAAATTAACTATAAACATGGTTGTTAAAATCTCAATCTAGATTATACATCTTTAAAATCCTTTGATCCTAGAATTGTTAAACAATTTGAATTGCAATAAGATCTTTAAATTAGTAGGATCGGGTAGTATCTAGATCCAAATCATGGGATTGGTTTGATTGTGGTAGGATCGTGATCCAACCACAATTGCATCGATCTAATCCTAAATTTTGATATATTTATAGTTGGTTCTTGGTCGTTCGGACATTTGAGCTAAACTTCTTTTATTAAAAATAAATAAATAAATAACTTTTGTAAGACCTTTAGTAACAATTTTGAATTTTTTGCTCTCCATTTGGCATATAAAAAGAGAAATGGAGGCCATTTAATAATTAATTAAAATTTATTTAATTGAATCATTATGCTTTCAAAATTAAAACTCATAGAATGGTATGATATAATGTTTTATAGTTAAAAACTTATTTATATTTTATAATAATACTTTTATCTCTGTATTTTTTTTTTTTTTTTTTTGAGAATCCTCTTTATAATCTATTTGATTCCTTGTAGATTATCATCATCAATTTTTATTAAAGAATTACCTCAAAAAATTTATTAATGAGTATTTTAACACCTATGTTAAGATTCTTGAACACATCATTGTTAATCGGTGATTTTCTTCTTTTTATTTTATTTTATGAAACAATAGAATTTTATGACTCTCAATATGACCAAAAGGCTCTCATACCAATCCTCTATAGCATCTCAATTTTAATAACCATGACAACATGTTAATCTCACACTATTTAAATTATATTGATGGAAATTATTATGTGATTTTTGGGAGTAAAATTAAGGCAATAGTAATGTTAAACAGTTTCAAAATTTCATAAACTATCTCATGAACGAAATTGAACTCCTTTTTTTAAAAAATAGTAATGAAATTGAACTCTTAGACAAAGTTTAAGGGCCAAATTATAGTTTGTTTAGTAATTACTATAATTAATATAAACTGTTCGTACAGTAACACAAATTTTATATTTTGTATATTCTATATTAATAAATTTGATCGAGTACATATATTTATAAGATCTATAACAACAGGATTTTTTCAATAATAATAAAAAAAAGGATCTATTGCCATTTGATTTAACTTCTTAGAATCGCAGAGTTTAGCAAGACCAAAGTCACTAGAAGTCTTTCATTTAGCTATTCTCCCAAAAAAAAAAAAAACAGGGTCTTTCATTTAGCTTAGAATCTAATAAAACATTTCCTGTAATCATAAACAGGCGATAGATCATAGATGATAGATCTCCTCCTCATGAACACAATCCTAATAATTGAACCAAATTTCTATGATGAAGCCAACTAATACTGGTAATATCCTATATGGAATCTTGCTAACCTAGCCATGATTCAAGTGAAATCTGCAGAGGGAGAGAGAGATGACAAATAGCATTGACAACGGTGGTGGGTGGGATTGAATCATTGGCTACTTTTTCAGCTTCTCTCCAAAAGCATGTGACTTCTTTCTTCTGATAGGGGTGTGCATTCGACCCTTCAATCAGATGAAACCAATTCAACATCTCATCTCATGTCGTAAGTTGAGTTGGGTAGAATTATTGAGCCTTGTGCTAGGTCGGATCGGATTTGGATTAATATTTTTTAATCCATCTAACTTAATCCAACCCATAAGTTTATTTTATTACACTTCTTTTTATTTTCTTTATTTAGTATTTTTGAGATTTGGTTTTAATGATTTAAAATATAATTTAGGCATGTTATGTGAATTATAATAATTTATTGAAAAAAATGTTTATATAGTTGATGAAAGTCCAATTTTTATAAAGTATGAAACATGTAAACACAACTCGACTAGGTCAAGTTGAGTTAAGAAAAAAAAAATCTTTAAATCCAACCCATGCACTCCCAAACCTTGATGAATTCAAACTCTCTTATCTAGGTTATATATATATATATATATATATATATATATATATAATTTAATGGGATGTTTCGTCACTATTTAAACAGATGAAATATAGTATTTTGATTAGACACAACCCTTCTATTATTTTATCTGCACATTCCAAGAAGAAATTAGTGTGATAAATGGAAATGAGAAATCATTTCCATGAAGGCACTAACTATAAAAGAAAAAAAGGACAGAGGTGGGACCAATTCTTATCAATTTGAAGATAGAATTAGAAAAGGAAAGATACCTCTCTCTTTCTCATTGTTGTTTTGGGTTCCGTACTTCTATTAACAAATACTTTCAGGCCATCTGTTAATATACTATTTTAAAATAAATTTAATACTTTTTTATGAAAATATGAAAATTTTGTTAAAAGAGCCAATTACTTTTTTTTCCATAAAAAATTATAAAAATAATTTCTGCACTAACACCCTTATTAGAACATCCGTTAACTTTTTACTTATTGTTTTCCGTTAACTTTTTACTTATTGTTTTTAGTGTGAAACCATACATGTACATACATACATACATACATATATATATATATATATATATATATGAAATTTAAATCACGTACATGAGACCCCACTTAAGTGATAAGTGACAAGTTTAATTTTTATAATTGAGTTTTTATAAGACTTTCTTCTTCTTTTTCGTGTGTGTTAAAAATATTTAATATTCTATAAAAAAAATTGTTAACACTTAAACATATTATATATATATATATATATTTTTTTTTTTTTTTTTTGAGAATCATATCATATATTTCTCTAAATAAAAAAGATTAATATTTTCAATTATGCCCATATAAAAAATTAATTAATATTTTGGCTTGAAAATAAAGGTCAATTATTATGAATAGAATTGAAATTTTATCTCAACTTAAAAAGGGACAAATACTTCAATTATGTATCAGTCTTGTCATTGCACTGCTGCAATATATTAAATATGAAATAACAGGGGAACATGTTTGATAGCTATTTCTAAAAACAGTTTTCATTTTTTTTTTTTTTTTGCTTTAAATGGATTTGGGTGTTTAAAGAAAAAAAATTGTTATTGATTTTTTACTCAACAAGTTTTTAGTTTTTTATATTTTATAACTGTTTTTAAATTAGATATTTTCAAAAAAAAAAATTGTATTCAAAACATTTTTGTTTGTTTTTGTTGTCAATTATAAGCACAAATTTTCAGAGCAGTTTTGAAAAATACCATCAAAGATAGACTCGTCTTGGTCAGGTGGGGGGTCAAGCACTAAAAAACCTCACTCGGTACGAAGATGAAACGTAGGGCACCGAGTCAATAGGAGAGGACAGTAGTAGTACATAAAGGACGTCCTCCATTCCATGTCTTTATTCCATTCTTCTAGGACAAGTTTTTTTTTTTTTTTTTTTCAAAGTAATGTTTTGGACCAATTATTGTATATATATATATATATATATATATATTTTTTTTTTTTTTCAAACAAAGTAATATTTTGGACCAATTATTGTATACGTGTCAGATCAAGGTTGGTAGGGGATAATGAACTATATGCACTAATAGTAAAGATACACATTGTCATGGTCACTCAAGTGCGTTTTAAGTAGTTGGATTGGCCTAATTTCTCATGTCTACTAATCTAGTAACTATATATAAAAACAGCAAATGCCACTAGTTGGATTGGCCTAATTTCTCATGTCTACTAATCTACTCTCTATGTATAAAAAGAGTAAATGGCTCTAGCTACAGTATATTTGGTTTATTCAACCTTTACTTTTTGTAACAAGCCAAAAAAGTTGAATTGGGTGAGAAATAAAAAATTTTAATATTAAAAATATATGAACAAAATTTAGTTACAAAATTGGTTATAGTCTAAGGTTACAATCTTATTCAATATCTTTTTATTAGAGATGAATTTTGATGAATTCACCATTGAATTACATCTTTTTCTTATATCCTTTATTTTTATTTTTATTTTTGCAAAATTTCTAGAAAAGTAAAAATCAATAGTTATGTCATCAATAAATTGTTTAAATTACAAGTTTTTGTAATTTAAAATTATGCATAAAATATAAGCTTATATATAATATAGTAAATAATATTCGATTGAAACAAAATTTGACATATGTATTAAGAGCGTAAAGAATATGCAATTCAATGGTTAGATTTTTAAAATATGTAGTAATATTTATTTCATTGAGTAAGATTGTAACCTTAGGCTACAATAAATTTTGTAGCTAAAATTTGTCCAAAAAATATTATGCCCACAACATTTTTATAATAAATCTTAAATAACAAATTATTATATACTATTATTGGTAGGAAAAATAATTTTGGTGGTGGGTTCAAATTAGAATAATTAATAACTTACAATTGAAAATTTGTTGTAAAAGTATTGTAGAAATATTGTAGACGTAACACTTAGTATTTAATACTATTACGTATTACCACAACTAAAAATAAAGGTATTGGTGGGTTTTAGTTAGCTCAACTGGTAAAATCTCTAATGGTTGTATAAAAGATCTGGGGTTCATTTCCCGCCTACACCAAAAACTAATTGGTGTCTTAGTCTGATGATAAAAAACTATCATTAGGAGCAGACACCATAAGTTGAAACTCTCTAAAAAAATAAAATAAAAGTATTGTGAAAAAAAAGTACTGCATCCACAACATTTTAATAATAAATCTTACGTGGTAAATTGTTATTTTAAATTAAACTTATCAATAAAATTATTTTTTTACCCACTAATAACAACTCGTAACAACATACTACTTATAATTTGTAATGAAAATGTTGTGGACATATCATTTCTCTTGTGAAAAATGTTAAGGCATCTTGTTGTCGTTACAATATTTTCACAATTGCTGAAATGTTAATTCTTTATAAGTCAAAGTAAAATATAACAAAGTTATAAAAGTATTATGAAAATGTTGTGTTATTCTTTGTGTTTCAAGAATTTTTTTTTTATTAGTCAATTTTTGTTGAGCCAAAATTCACTATTTCATGTACAGTTTTCTTAGGTTGATTTTTTTGTTTTTTTCCTTTCTGCACCTTTTTAAGTAAAAATATATAGTTTTACACACAAAAAAACAAAAAACAAAACAAAAAACAAAAACAAAAACTTATAATTAAAATACTTTTCATCCTTTATGTTTGAGGTAATTCATAATTCCTCCTTAAACTTCAAAATCAAGCAATTTCCCTCTTAATATTTTTGGAAAAGAACAAATATGTCATATTGTTATTCTCTCAATTAAATTCAAATGAAAGCTTATGCTTCTTAAAATATTCCATTATGTAATGTCTAAAATACTACTAAATTTTAACATCCCAAAAAATTTTCTTCATGTATTTTGAGTTTTAGATGGTAGTAATGCTTACAAAGTTTTTTTTTTTTTTGGGTGAGAATCTAATGCTTAGAAAGTTAAAATAGTAATAAAAGGTATTTTATTTCTTGCCTAAAATGGGTGTTCATTAAAAACTAATTAAAATAAAGATTACATCTAGATTCATGTAGAATGATAAAGAAGAAAGTATGAATGACAAAATTTTCATTATGTATGGTTAAAGGTATTTGATGAAGAGTTTCAATTATAGTATATGCCATCATTCATTCCGAAAATTTAAATATTGTGACAAGGTTTTATCAAAACTTAGTTGCTTATTTTTGGAAGATGATGATATTTGTTATCATTCTTAGAAGTTTTTTATGAGTTGATATTGCCTTTAGCAAATAGGTATCAAAATTATTATACGGATGAGATTAATTTTGTATAACATACATTTTTTATGTACATAATTTCATACTTCTTCAAATAAAAATTCTATCTTAATTTTTTCACTCAAGAGGTAGCATGTGTCTTGCATGTGCCACCCACACTAGTCATAGGGAAAAATCTTCTTTCCTTTTTTTTTTTTTTAAATAAAAAATATTAAAAATGTTATTATTAAACTTAAAAAGGAATATAAATCATAAACAACAATAATAAAAAATAAAAAAATATGATAGTTATTCATGCCATAGGGTCAGCCAAGCTGGTTGAATCTTTTTATTTTTTTATACGTGATTTTTTAATATTTTTAGTAGCTATATTAAAATATTATGGTGAAGGTAAATTATTACAATAACTATAGATACGTTAAAATTCTGATTTTTTTTTTCTTTCCATAAATCAGTAAGGAGGTAGGTTGTGATTTTTTTTTGGGTGATGAAAAGTAAGTTGTGATTGGTGTAACCTATATGGGTCTACAATTGACACCAATTT
This sequence comes from Quercus cerris, assembly GCA_963669245.1. Lineage (NCBI taxonomy): Eukaryota > Viridiplantae > Streptophyta > Magnoliopsida > Fagales > Fagaceae > Quercus > Quercus cerris. Next base: position 40,647,359 of record OY770013.1, on the reverse strand, counting down.
TATTATATACTAATCACAATATGATAGTTCAACAATTATGATATACTAATATATAACCCGTGCTTACGCACGAGAATGATGAATTGTAGTAGTGCTATTGATGTTAGCTTGGGTTATAAAACATATAGGATATTAGTTCGATCAAGATATTTGAAGGTACTAAAATATATATATATATACACACACACACACACTAAAATAGTTTCTTCTTGCAATCTTCGTGATATTGGTTACATCAAGTTTCTTATTATATTGCTATTATGTTTATAATTTTAAAAGTCATTATTGAATACTACATATACAATATCAATTCACAATTATTGTCTGTGAAATTCTACTAAATACAACACAAAATAAATAAAAAAATTGTCCAATAATGTCTCCAAAATTGAATGAGGATAGGTGCATGGGATTGTTTAGGTCAATTACAATTTGTTACATTTAAGATGATATACAAAATATCTAAATAAAAATAGTATAAAAAATATGTTCATTAGTTCAAAGAAAAAATAACAGCAAAAATCTAAACAATATAATTGTATGGAAAGCTAACAAAAACAAAATTCAATTTGGAATCTAGTTAAATTTTCTCTAAGATTGGTTATATATATATATATATATATATATATATATATATATATATATTACCTAGTTAGTAATGGATTGTTTATAGTCATGGTATATATATATATATATATGATTAGATTTTTTTTATGGTTTATTTATATTGAACTCCTCGTTTTTTACATTGATTTGACTTACTTAACACAAAAATTAAAACACTTACATTAGATGAAACACGTGACGCAAAATTAAAATTGAATTGAATTCCAAATTTTGCACTAAATTAACTAACTTGTTGCAAAAATTTAAAAACTTAGATTAGATGAGATACGTGGCACAAAATCAGACTCTAATTGAATTCTAATTTGAAATCTAACTGAATTTTCTCTCAATTTTGCCTATATATATATATATATATATATATATATATATATATATATATATATATATATATATATATATGTAGGGACTCAATCCAATTTGAATTGAGTGTTGGGTTTCAGCCCAATAAGCCCAAACAATAAATTTGTAGAGAGTGGGTTGACAGGCTTAGGTGCTGGCCGTCGATCACCATGCATAAACTTTTTCTTCTAAAAAAGGCTTAAGTGTTTCCTTACAAATAGGGGAATGCTCCTTGGCCTGTGGCCGAGGAGGCTTCAAGGTTCTCCTTCCCTCTTTCTTTTTCCCCCCCCTCCCCTGTCTTGGTTTTACTAGCTCTTCTTTTATAGTTTCCATCTTCCTATCTCCTGCTTCCATCTGTTGATTGTCTATTCGCTTTTCTTCTGGTTGTCCGTCCCATCGGAGGCCTTATCGGCACTCAAGTGGCTCACTCTAACCAACGTTATCCTGCCAAGGGGTTACCTCCCCATTAATGCGGTCAGGGGGGTTGGTTGAGTGCATTCAATGCGATAGTGACAGCTTACTTTGGGTTTAACCTTTCCCCAAAATCACCTTTGTCAGGCCGAGGACAAGGTATCCTCGGCGTGGATCCAGGAGAATAGGCTTCCCCCCCTTCTCCTCAGAAATAGCTTGATATCCTCGGCATGGGCCTTGGGCCCTCTATATGATGGGCCGAGGCTATCAGGCCAACGGACCCCACAATAGCCCCTCAAAACTCTGCTGCACGTTCCCTCGAACGGGGAGGAGGGTTTTGATACATGCGGATCCACTGGACGAATGGCTTCACTTTAGTTTATACTGATGCTGGCGGCTTCTTGACTGCCCGATGCGCGTTTTTAGCGTTTCGAGAATTAATGGGTGCCCACATTAAATTTTTGGCGGCACCACGTTTCCCACTTTCAGCGGCATGATCCTCTGCCTTTATGAGCAAGCGGTTTCACTTGGGGAAATTAAGGGAGAGTATAAATACCTGTTTGACTTGCCTGGTTTCATCATTTTCGCGCTTATCATTATTGATGCATATAGTTTGAACTTGGTTCGACTGGCACACTGTCTGAAGAGTATCGTCATACCTCTGTAAGTTTTCTTTTTCTAGTGACCCCAAATTTTCTTGATTTCACTCTTCCTTTTCTTTTTTAGAGCTTTTAGTTGTCTTTGGGAAATGGGTAAGTTTAAAGAGTTGGTCGAGTCCGATGAGATGATGAACAAATTCTTTGTTGACTATGGAATACCCGATAATGTGAACTTGAAATACTGCGAAGAAGGAGAGTGGTACCTTAAGAGGAGAGAGGGTGAGGTCGTAATTCCAATAGTTGCTTTTGTAGAAGGAGGGATGAGAATCCCTATGAGGCCGGTGACCCTCAATTACCTTAGGCATTTCCGCCTGGCTCCCACTCAGTGTGCTGTGAATGTGTTTAGGATACTAGGGTGTGTAGATACCCTGAATGAGAAAATGGGGCTGAGACTGACTCACCATGATGTGAATTGGTGTTATAACCTTCATCAACTGAGGGGTAAGACGTATTATATGAAGACAAGGGACGATAGGGTTCGTCTTATCCAGTGTCTTCCTGATTCCAATAAGGGGTTGAACCAAGACTTCCTCATAGTGTCGGGAGAATGGCACGACGGCTTTCATTACCCAACCGTAGAGGGGAAGCCAGGTAGGGCGTCCGAAGTACAAGATAATTTAGGTTTCAGTGCCTTTGTGTTTTATATCTGTATACTCAATTTGGTTGACTAATCATAAGAATTTCACTTTCCTTTTCACAGATCCACACGCCTTTGCACGTCACTTCCACCTAGTCAATAAAGCGGATTTGGAGACCGTTCTCAGGTCGGAACTTTTCTTGAACGAATCTGACAACCAAGTCAGAGCTGCTCATAAAATCCTCGGGTGTGACCCAGCTCAAACGTCATTCCCTGTTCCGCAGCACGTAATTAGAGCTCGTGATCCTCGGCTTACGCAGATTACCGTGGTGGAGAGCGGTTTCTCTTTTACTGGGGGGTCTTACATACCTGAAGGTATTCCGCTATCAGGTCCCTCTTCATCCCAGCAAGTAACGGTGGCCGAGAAAGGACCGCCTAAGAAAGCAAGGGAGGTGGTTGAATTGAGTTCCTCCGAGGACGAGTATAGTGTATTTGACTTAGCTGATCAGCCCGAGGATCCTCCCGGTGACCTAGGGGATCCTCACTTATCTGAAGCCGATCTTCAGTCCTTAAGAGTTGGTACCCAGGCCGAGATGGGTTTAAAGAGACAGCCCCAGACCAATCTTCTTGACCTGCTCGAAGGCGGTCCCAAGAAGGATGTACCAGGGGAGTTACAATCCCAGCCCCCAGCACCTCAGTCCCAGATTCCAATCATGCAAACCAGGTCATCATCCTCCACCCCTATAATAGCTGCCCCTTCTACTGAGTCTCCTGATCCGAAAAGGAAAAGACTTTCTAAGGGTAAGGATCCAATGGATGGGAGCAAATCTCATTCTTCGCCCGAGGAGGGTAAGACTCGTAGGCCCCCAAAGCAGTTGAAGCTCGGTGATCAAAAGAAGGGCAAGAAAGTCATCCAGCAGCCCCAGGCTCAAGCATGGCTGCCTGCTGCCATGCTCCATGACCAGCCCCTAATGGACAACACGTCAATACGAGAATCTCAAGGAGACGAGGGGGCTCTCGTAGCCGAGGCCCTAGAGAAATCTCTTCTTCTTCCTATTGATATGGCTGAGTTAGAGAAGATGAGTGGGGTAGAGGTTGTCCTCGACCTTAAAAAATATCTAGGCATGGTAGGTCTTTTGGCAACCATTCTTTTTACTAGAAATTTTTGTTGCTTAGTACTTTTCTTTCTCTTTATAAAGCTGCTTGTTTTTGCTGACAGGCTATCTAGGCCCTTTTTAGGTTGGGCGAAGAGGTTGACGACCATAGTCACGCTTTAGCACAAGAGCGCGATAAGTTCCTAGAAGCGGCTAAAACTCTTAAGAGATCTGAGGCCGACCTGAAAAAGGCGACCGAGGATCTGCCAGAAATGGTGAAGGCCAGGGATACTGCCGTTTCTGACCTAGCCGTGGTCAGGAAGCAAGCTGAGGATCAAACTGTCCATTTGCAAGAGGTTGAAAGTCAATTACAGAAGGCCAAAGAGGACATTTCCTACATGAAGGGAAGTTTGACCAAAGCAATCCACGACAAAGGTGTCGCCGAGTATGCCAGGGACGAGGCTGTGAGAGCCAGAGACGAGGCAATTTTTGCAAAAACAGACGCTGAGCGCTCTATGGAAGAGGCAAAAGAAGAGGCTTTCACCGAAGGGGTGGCTAAAACTGAAGCCACCCTTCGGGCTCAAGTTCCTGCTGTGTGCAGGCATTATTGCTCTCAAACTTGGCATGAAGCCCTTAACCAAGCAGGGATTGATGCTTCGTCTGATCTTAGAAGGGAAGACAGGGTATATTACCCTACTGCCATTCGCGAGATTATGCCTGCTGCTCTTGAGGAGGAGTCTTCCTTACCATTGGTTGAAAGTCAAGACAAGACCGCCGAGGGTGCTACGTTAACTGATCAACCATCCGAGGAGGTCGAGCCCCGGACAGCGTTGGGGGAAGTCGTAGCCGAGGGTCAGGAAAGACCTCAAGACGTGGCCAGTCCTCCGACGGACCTTCAGAGATTTAGCTCTTGAGCTTTAGCCCTAGCTTTTTGATTTGCCTACCGAGTTGAGGGAACCAGTATACGGCCTAGGATAGCTTTTTTTATTTTTTCCTTTGATATTGTCTCGTTTCCTGCCTCAGTGGCATTGTAAAGGAGTCATGTACTTTCTTTTTGAATCGAATACTTGAGATTTTGCTTTCATTTAATGATACTTTATTTTGTTTGATTTGCTATTGTATTCCACTCAATATTTGTATTCCATTCTGGAGTTGGCATCATGGGACCATCTATTATCATCCAAATATAAATCGAAGGGTTGTATTATAGCCTGACATTGAGTACCGCTTTGGCTTTTCTCGGAGCAGTTATTTTCTTTATGGGTTCGAGTCCGAAGACCATATAATACCCTGGTAATGCACAATACTTATTTAGTTTTCCATAGGTTTGGGTCCGAGGACCATGCAATACCTTGGCTCTTTTTGAATCGAATACTTGAGATTTTGCTTTCATTTAATGATACTTTATTTTGTTTTCTTTGCTATTGTATTCCACTCAATATTTGTATTCCATTCTGGAGTTGGCATCATGGGACCATCTATTATCATCCAAATATAAATCGAAGGGTTGTATTATAGCCTGACATTGAGTACCGCTTTGGCTTTTCTCGGAGCAGTTATTTTCTTTATGGGTTCGAGTCCGAAGACCATATAATACCCTGGTAATGCACAATACTTATTTAGTTTTCCATAGGTTTGGGTCCGAGGACCATGCAATACCTTGGCTCTGTCTACCACTTCAATTTTTTTTTTTTTTTTTTAAATATTAGACTTAATCGGTGTGTGTAGTTTTACCATAGGTTTGGGTCCGAGGACCATACAATACCTTAGCTCTGTCTACCACTTCAATTTTTTGTAAATATTAGACTTAATCGGTGTGTGTAGTTTTACCATAGGTTTGGGTCCGAGGACCATGCAATACCTTGGCTCTGTCTACCACTTCAATTTTTTGTAAATATTAGACTTAATCGGTGTGTGTAGTTTTACCATAGGTTTGGGTTCGAGGACCATGCAATACCTTGGTTCTGTCTACCACTTCAATTTTTTGTAAATATTAGACTTAATCGGTGTGTGTAGTTTTACCATAGGTTTGGGTCCGAGGACCATGCAATACCTTGGTTCTGTCTACCACTTCAATTTTTCCTGTAAGTATCTAGTTTCACCATAGGTTTGGGTCCAAGGACCATGCAATACCTTGGTTCTGTCTAGTACCCAGGTATAAGGGTGTGTGCAGTTTTACCATAGGTTTGGGTCCGAGGACCATGCAATACCTTGGTTCTGTCTACCACTTCAATTTTTTGTAAATATTAGACTTAATCGGTGTGTGTAGTTTTACCATAGGTTTGGGTCCGAGGACCATGCAATACCTTGGCTCTGTCTACCACTTCAATTTTTCCTATAAGTATCTAGTTTCACCATAGGTTTGGGTCCGAGGACCATGCAATACCTTGGTTCTGTCTAGTACCCAGGTATAAGGGTGTGTGTAGTTTTACCATAGGTTTGGGTCCGAGGACCATGCAATACCTTGGTTCTGTCTACCACTTCAATTTTTTGTAAATATTAGACTTAATCGGTGTGTGTAGTTTTACCATAGGTTTGGGTCCGAGGACCATGCAATACCTTGGCTCTGTCTACCACTTCAATTTTTCCTGTAAGTATCTAGTTTCACCATAGGTTTGGGTCTGAGGACCATGCAATACCTTGGTTCTGTCTAGTATCCAGGTATAAGGGTGTGTGCAGTTTTACCATAAGTTTGGGTCCGAGGACCATGCAATACCTTGGTTCTGTCTACCACTTCAATTTTTGTAAGTACAGGTTTGTCCTCAGATCGCTTTACTGGATATGATTATTCTTTGCGTCAGATTACAATCTTTACACGTGGCATTGATCTCACCTCTAACTTAAGGCCCCATCTTTTTTATTTAAGAAACGCCCCCTGTCTGTTCGTGTTCCGTGCTCAACGCTCCGATGCGCGAAACGCGCCTTCATTAATGCCCTCGTAAATTGACACGAGTCCAACCGTCCGTGGCCTCCTTGGAAATTGGGGATTTCATTACTGATCCGGCTGATAATACCCTTTTCGAATTCTGCATGAATTAATTCTCACCAAACTCCCATCCCCTATATAAAGTAAGTAGATGGTTACCCCACAACCCATGAACCTCTCAACACAAACAGAGCAAAACACCTTCTTCCAACTTCACATGCCCTTTTAACAACCCCGCCGGAATTGTCGCCGGGGCTGGAAAGAACCGGTATGGCCGCAGCCCCCACTGGGTTTTCGATGCGGCAGAGTCTAGGCGTAATCCTGATGGTGCCCTTCGAGGTATCCCAGAGGGGTGTTGTTAGAGAACCTCACGTCTTTCCTCGGAGCACACCCCCGACGAGGAAGGCGCATGAATTCACCTCATGGGCGGTGCTCGAGTGTTGTCGTCTCCAATGGCCAACACTCGAGAGGAATGGAGAGAATCGAGGGAACATCATGGGGGAGGGTACCCCCGAGCCCCTGCGTCTGCTCCTCTCTTTGTTCCAGCTCTGCCCAGCCGAGGAGGGAGTGGTTGGGGGCCTGAGGGCATGTTTGTCCTTCACCTCCTCCACCGTGTGTCAAGCTCTCCCATTCTTTTGATGCCAATAAAGGCACGAGTTGACACTTCCCTCCGGCTAGTTTTCCCTTGGGGCGGCTTCACCTGGGCCTCTGATTGTAGGAGTAGCTAGGACTAGCAGGTGGCTATTAGCTAGTAAATTTACTTGTAAAACAGGCCTACCTGAGCCTCTGATTGTAATATGTAATTTTTCTATGTTTGAATTAATAATATCAAGATCTTTTGTTTTTTTTTTTTTTTTTTTGTACAATAAATACTTAGAATTTAGAACTCTTATCTTATTCAATCTTCTGCAAAACAAATACTTATAACTTGGAACATTATCTTTTTCAATCTACCGTAAAACAAACACTTAGAACTTTAGAACTTTATCTTATTCAATCTACTGTAAAACAAATACTTATAACTTGGAACATTATCTTTTTCAATCTACCGTAAAACAAACACTTAGAACTTTAGAACTTTATCTTATTCAATCTACTGTAAAACAAATACTTATAACTTGGAACATTATCTTTTTCAATCTACCGTAAAACAAACACTTAGAACTTTAGAACTTTATCTTATTCAATCTACTGTAAAACAAATACTTATAACTTGGAACATTTACCTGGTGCACCGGCCAGCACCCTAATCCTCCCCACAGACGGCGCCAATTGTAGGGACTCAATCCAATTTGAATTGAGTGTTGGGTTTCAGCCCAATAAGCCCAAACAATAAATTTGTAGAGAGTGGGTTGACAGGCTTAGGTGCTGGCCGTCGATCACCATGCATAAACTTTTTCTTCTAAAAAAGGCTTAAGTGTTTCCTTACAAATAGGGGAATGCTCCTTCCCTCTTTCTTTTTCCCCCCCTCCCCTGTCTTGGTTTTACTAGCTCTTCTTTTATAGTTTCCATCTTCCTATCTCCTGCTTCCATCTGTTGATTGTCTATTCGCTTTTCTTCTGGTTGTCCGTCCCATCGGAGGCCTTATCGGCACTCAAGTGGCTCACTCTAACCAACGTTATCCTGCCAAGGGGTTACCTCCCCATTAATGCGGTCAGGGGGGTTGGTTGAGTGCATTCAATGCGATAGTGACAGCTTACTTTGGGTTTAACCTTTCCCCAAAATCACCTTTGTCAGGCCGAGGACAAGGTATCCTCGGCGTGGATCCAGGAGAATAGGCTTCCCCCCCTTCTCCTCAGAAATAGCTTGATATCCTCGGCATGGGCCTTGGGCCCTCTATATGATGGGCCGAGGCTATCAGGCCCACGGACCCCACAATATATATAGACTAGTAAGTTACCTATGCAATGCACAAATAATGTTGTAATATTTTATGTAAAATGGTTTTGGAGAATATTATATACGTATTATAGCATAATTGTTATAGAACTTTATTAGTAATGAGTTCATTATAAAAAGAAACAATTATAAATTGTACACATATTTCTATTATAATTATTCAATTGAAGTAAAGAGAGAGAGAGAGAAAAAAAAAAAAAAAAAACAAAAACAAACAAACAAACAAACAACAACAACTTTGAAGGAATATTGTAGAACAAAAGTTTATATAGAATGTTTCTTTCTCTTTTTCCTTAATTCTAAAACAAAATACACATCACAAACACCCACAGCCAATCACATCATTTACAAATTATAAATCCACAATGTCCGACCTTAACATTAAAATTGTAATTGCCATTGTCACTCAATATATAATGCAAGCCCCCCTTCCTTGGTTGTAACCAACTCATGCGTTAGAATTAGATAAAGACAACAATGTTAGTGCTAGGTAGGAATCATCAAAAAATTGAAGGTAAATATCATCATTTTTTATTTGTGTATTTGACATGAGATGGCATGAAGGGCTATGAGTAGGTATATATAAAAGAGCAGAAGTGCAAGAGGTGAAAATTGTGAATTAAAATGCAAAGAGTTTTGTGTATATGTGTGAGACATGAAAAGTCTTGAAACATTAAACATACAAAGACAAAGAATATTTATTTTTTTAAGTAAAAAAGTTTTGAAACATTGAACTAAATGAAACAAAGAGTCAATATTTAATTTGTTCTTATCTCTGATATAACATTTGAGAATATTTCAATTCTCTTTACATATTTTTAAGGTCATATTTTTTGTAATTGGCTAATCTTTTGACAAAATGCACTTTACTTGTAATTTGGTAGATCTAAGATGAGTTTAGTACTTCAAGAAATATGTTGTTCAAGTCTAGTATTAAAGACATGTAGATTGATCCAAGAAACAAGTGAAAAAAAAGCTGCTCATTAATTCTTGACAAATAGCTCAATAGATAGCTGCTATCGAGACTTAATTCAAAACTCAATAGATAGTTAGACATTAGCTCGATCTATTGAGAATTACGATTTCAAAATTTCCAAATCTGAAATCTAGCCCAAGCTTATGTGTATGTGTAGGATTTCTTTTCTTATAACTGTAGTCATATATAATGTTTATTTTAAAAGCGGTAAAAAACGGAGACAATGACCAAGTGCTTAATTTCTCTGTAAGAAGCTGCTGCGTTTGTATGCCGTTAGGTTTTGTAACCAAGTACTTCTTGATCTTCATTATTGATGAAGTAAAGAACTTTGTAGCCAACAACAACTATTCAAGTTGCTGGAGTTAGTCACGTACTAGGATCCATGCAAAGAAGTTAGTTACAAATTGGAGGTTTGTGCATCAAGAGAAAGAAGGCTACTATAAGATCAAGTTCAATTGGGTATTGGAGCGAAGGTTTAACTGTAAGTTGGTATTTCGGGATAGGCCAGGGTAGTTGGTAAGATTCCTTATACTTGTAACCGTTTGATTGTTGATTAGTATATTCTTGAGAGTGGTGACCTTAAAATCACTTGGTGAGATTTTTGCCTTGCGAGGTTTTCCTCATTTGTCAACAAATCATCATATCAAATTTATTTTCTATTATATTTAATATTTTTGGTGATTTGTTGGCACTTCTATGATTTGCATACAATTGAATCTAATTAATCAACTTGGGTAATTGAATTAATTAACCGGGGTCAAGCTATCTTAACCTAACACATAGAATACGCCACTTGACAAAACTTTATACTTTCTCACATGAGTTCTCTGCTTATATATATATATATATATATTGATTTTTTTGTTTGTTTGATAATGTGATATTTACAACAATGGATAAAAGGCGATTTGAACTCTAAATGTATTCGTTAGAAACACTTGGATATGTTAGTTGGGTTACAATGCTCTTGGTTAGTTTTGAATTTTTTTTCTTATTTTATTTTATTATTTTGTTGTTGTTGTTGATTGGTGTCACCAAGCTTATGAAAAACTAACATGACTATAAGAGGACATAGATGCATAGATTTCCCTCACAGAAAAAAATGAGGAAAATAAGTAACTCTAATACATTATTACTATTTCCTTTTTATTTTTCTACTCGTAAATCTTAAAAAAAAAAAAAACTACGTGAATAAAAAAAATTAATATATCAAAGAAATAACCAAGCTCAAAGTTAGTCATTCGAAATATTGGACATTAAATTTGTTTTCAAATTTATTAGGACAAAATTTACTATTTTAGTCCTCTTTACAACACTTCTCAATCTTGATAGACCAGTTCTGTAACCACTGCACAAAAGGGCTACCAAACTAGCCAATAAAGTCACCAACGAAGAAGAAAGGAAAATATCACAATTATATGCAAATTAATCATTTTAATATTTGGGATTTTTTATTTTGAAAAAAGATTATATACCTACCAGCAAGCATTTGATCTTAGTGCAACCATTTTTTTAACCAAAAATAAAAGGAAAGAGGCACCTAATAAAAATAATAACCTAACCTGTCATTATTAACCCTCAATATTGGCAATATCTTATATGTGGTCCCAAAAAAAAATTCCTTCTTTTTTCCTTTATAATTTTAATATTAAATTAGTGAGCAGCATCTTGCATGTTGACCAAAAGTTTTGTTTTCTTCTTTTGAATTTCAGTGTAAATGTCTTGTGGCCCCATAGAGATTATTCGTTAATCTTTATAGCATTTTCAAGTGGTTGGAATTGCCGAATTGGAACCAACACAATACTAATTGAGCTGGATTGCACATTGGCACTCTTTTATGGAAATAGAAGGTTATTTTAAATAATGTTTTAGTTGGACCTGCCTTTTGGACATGAAATTCAAACAATGGGATAGCAATTGCAAGAAAATTTTATGAAGGAAAATGATGTTTTTGACAAATGAGACTATCTAGACTTGATCGATTATCTGACTATTCTTTTGGGTGTATGTAGTCCTCCTATCTCATAAAAGAAAATGACGTTGCTTCTTGGGTTTCTATCTATGATCAATAATTATGGAATACATTTTTTATTGGTTATGATGCAATTATATAATCTCTTTTTGCAAATGAAGAGTATAGTCTAAAGAGACATCTGGTTTTGTTGTCACTTGCACTGTTGAACACATTTTTTCATGCTGGAACACTGGATCTGGGCTCCATATATTTGATTTTATATAAGAAAATGGTTTGTAATACCCAATTTGCAACTCTATGCTGGTTCTATTTCGTTTTGGCCATGCAGGGCTAATGCATAATGCTTGGTCAGGAGCACCATATACCTGATCTAATAGTTAGAAAATGGACTGAAATTCCTAATTTTCAACACTATGCTTGTGCTATTCTTCCTGGCCATGAGGACTAGTAGATGATGCTTCATTCGGTCATGAATAATATGCCTTTGCAGCTGGGTTTAGTTGATCTAGTAACATGAAGATGAAACTTGAGTTTGCCTCACAACTTCCTGATTGATCTGGATCTTAAATTTTACTCTATGGTTTTTGGATTCTTAATGATAGTATTTCCTTCCAGACTGCCTTTCATATAGCCCTTATTGGTCGTGCAGATGGTACAGTCAACAGCGTTCTTTAGTTATCTAGTTTCCGTTTATGATCAGCAAATTGATACCTTATATTCAAAATGAAACATATTGAAGGTCAACCAACATGATCAATTCAGAGTACAGGTCTTAATAAGGCTTCTGAGTACTCTAAAATGCCATAACTAGATTAAGTAAAAATAAGAACAGTTTATAAGTACCAATATATGACCATGTTAATAAGTGCTTATACAAGAGATAACGCGGATCTAATTTAACTTCCACTGAGAAAACTGAGAATCATGGAGCTACTGCGATAAAGCCTATACTAGATTAACACCTTGATTAAACTCTTTAACAAAGTCCAATCTGAATTTTTAGTCTACTGGAAAAACATGGACGCGTATTTCATTTTTGGCCACGAGCTCAAATACGCAGGTATCACCAACCTTGAGCTTGTTATCACGTACAAAGTCTCTCCACCCTCCAGAAAACTTATGATTCTTCCCATTGTTGATATAATTCATCTCCCAAGATTTATCTTCTGAGTTCCATAGGATGATCTTCGTATTTCTTTGAGGAAGGTGATTCCTAGCAAAGATAGTGGGGACTGTCTGCATAGATGGCATCCCTTTTGTAAATTAGCTTATAGAATCAAACATCAAATATGGTCAGTAAAGAATCTACATAGAGCTGGTGGTCAAACTGGTTAAAACTCAAGGTTTTTTTCTTACACAAAAAACATTCAGTTTCTCTAATGTAATATTTATGCATCTACCATGTAATTAACGGAGGAGCAAAACCATATACCTCTTTAAAATGATGTAAATAGTCAATGAAATGAAATCTCATAGTCTTAGCGAACATAACTTTGTAGACATCATCGGTTTCAACAATTAAACACTTCTTCAATTCGAAATGACACATTGTTGATGCTCTTTGGAAGGTTTGTTTGCCAACAACAAAAAAGCCTAAATGCAAAAGTGGCACCGAAGAGAAATGCTTGTAAACCTAAATTGCAAATAAAACTGAACAAGAAAAAAATTCATTGGATACAACTTAATTATACAGAACACAAACAATTATGATTTGATTCAAGCCTCATAGATACACAAGTTGTATCAAGAATACTAATTATATCTAATGCCGAACAACAATAGTGCTAAGAGTGACAACATGAAGATTGCTCGGAGGCTAAGGTAAGTAAATCTCTTGAGGTTCTAAATGATTGGAAAATCCTAATGAAACTAGTGGAAATTGTAGCCTAACCTTTCATTTGCCAATAAGTTATGCTTCAAATAATACTTCTTCCATAAAAACAGGATGGAGGATCATACTGTGAGTTCCAAGACACATAGGATGTTTGTGGAGTTTGCCGATTGAAAAAAAGTAAATAGTTAACATCTGCTATTTGGTGCTATTAAGTCAGTCAATGATTGAAACCCAATTGACAGCAAATTTTAAAAAAATTTAGAAAATTATAAAACTCGTGTGAGAAGCCAATGGATGGTTAGTGATTAAGGTGATCTAACATAACATGTTAAACCTGTAGAATAGTGGGAAAGATGGTGGTAAGTGGTAACCTTGGAGGCGGTTAAAAGTGAAAGAGACTAAATTCTATAAGGAGAATGGGTGACATTCAACTATGCAAGTTTACTGGACTTGCTAGCTCCTAGTTTTAGTCACTGGACTCATAAACTATGCCAACTGGTAAACAAAGCAGACAGTCTTTAAGAGAGAGGAATATTTACTTGGAGGAACTCTACTACACTGCTTTTATTCATGCAGCACTTGAAGTAAGGAAAGTCAGAGGTAAAAGAATCCGCCACTTTACAAATCTTTGATCGATTTGTTTCAATCGAATTGCACTGTTGACCTGCCACATGTGAAACATGGATGAAAATTTAAGGTTTTATTACCAAAGAGTGTGTGCATTCAAAAAAATGGCCTTCAACTATTCCAGGATTATTCTTGGGTATTAACATCTTAATTTAATATTTTTCAGTATATGTATCTACATGTGTGTAACTGTATATGCCTGTGTGTTTGTATCAAAGCAATATTTGTGAATGCATACCTAGAATGACTTTGCAAGGCTTAGACTCCTGAAGGACTAAACCATGAGGGGTTTTTCTTGGTCTACCTCGTGGCCTTTTACCACTGGAGGAGGCAGTTTCATGATTTGCCTTGGTAGATGAAGCATCAACTCTCTCACATCCATTTTTTCCAAAAATGTGCACATTGAAACACAAATCTCCATTATATCTGAAAAGCAACCACTCATTATCCCCCAAGGAGTGATCTTGAAAGAACTGTTGCCAACCATCTTTCAAATATATACCATCTTCAGTCTTGCATAGTTTAACATGCCACTTTTCACCAGAGGGACCCTTAAGAATTGCTTGATCAGGCAACTCTATTGGTAAATGCTTCACAAACTTTGGTGGGATTCGCTGCAAGTTATGAAAGAAATGAAGATAAAATTTAAGCTTCTGTGGAATGAATAGCCTAAAACATGGCAGCATGGGCAATATGATTGTGAATATGGAAAGAAATAAGTGCATAACATTTTTAAGGCTTTTTTTCTCTCTAACATAAATTGACTACATCATTGAATATTGTGCAAATCAAGCCAAAATTTCAATTCAAATAATAACAGCCATAGCAGATTGCAAAATGAGTTAAGAGTCCTGCAGGCTAAGAATTAAGTTATTATGTAAGGGATGTTCTATTCACATGCTCTTAAACCCTTTTTATACCTAAAAGACTAGAGAACATAATAGAATCACAATTGAAGTACCATATTTTCAACTAAAATTGAACCAATACATTCAACTTCAAAATGAAAACCACTTAAATTAAACTAAACATTCTACTTCAAAATGAAAACTTTAACACTCAAAATTTTGGAGATACAAATGCAAGTACAACCTTTTGAATCATACAACATTTCTTGGTATCCAAATTGAGATATATTTAGTTATTTACTTCTAAATAACAGTTGTCCAAAAAATAATAGATATGGGGAAGAAGAAGAAGAAACAATAGAGAAATTATAAATTCAAGAACACAGGGATACGTAATCACCATGCTTTCAGTGGTATGGCCTTCAAAGATGATCTTGAAGAAGCTGGGCCTATTGTCAAGAAACTCATCCATGATTTTCTTTAGTTTCAGCTTTGAAAGCCTTGGCCGATGACCATATTATATAGCTAGATCAGCAATGTGAAATAAAGGTGCCCGTTAGGTGAACAAAACTATTAATAAGGTTGTTGATGGTACCAGTCTAGGAATTAATGTTTGATTTGGAATGTTGTTAGAAATAGCATATTATCAGGTCCAAGGAACCAGAACTTGCTTTGATGAAAGAGGAAATTAATTATTGTTTTCTGCACAAACATGTGAATACTGAATGGCTGTTCACCATCAATGTTATCCATGGAAGATTGAGTCACTAGTGTGAGAAATTTTACACTGAGCTATCTATAACTTGACAGGGCCAACGTCATGGGTATTAATCTTTGGGCTACTGTGGGTTCTTCACTCCTTTGAATTGCTAGAGTACCAACAGTACATTGTGTCATTGTCCTTTATTTGCAATGAAAGTGGTGGCAGAAAAGGTGATATGAGTTTATCTCTTAATGCATGATGACAACCCACAATTTAATGCCTAGGTATAATTTTATTTTTCTTATATGAAAATAGGTACAATTTAAAGAAAATTATTAGTCCAAACCAGTAAAAGCAACTCTTCCAAATTAAGTTTTTTTTTTTTGAATAAGTCATCCAAATTAGGTTAATTCTTGTTACACCTTGAAAATACGATTTCAGTTTGCGTGGCATTATTTGTCCCTTACACACACAATATGTATCATCACTTCTCAATATAAATATTAACATTTTCCTTGACTTTTTTTAGTTTATACTATATTTTTGTATTAGATTTTTTTAGAATAGTAATTTTTGTATTAGATTAATTATTTTTATTGGTGTGATTACCACATCACCTATACCATGGGACTTGCGAGTAGAATTTACTGAAATAAAATATGGTCTCTTTTCTTCTTTCCTTAAGTTAGAAATAATACCTTTCTAAAAAGAAAAAGAAAAAAAGAAAAAGAAAAGAAATACTAGTAATACTAATAGATGCCTCCACCAAAAATGCAACTTTAATAAATTATAATATTTATGCAATTTATCCTCTCCGATTGGTAAAAATTTCATATTCATAGTCAAATCTCTTTATGCCCAACAAAACACACACTCATATATTTTTTTCTAAATCTTAGTATTTCTTTCCTTAGCCAGACTTTAAAACCATGATTGTAATTGAGGTTTAAACTTTAAATGATAACCTACAATAATGGCATTTTTTTGAAGTGTCATGTGTTTATGATTTGAATGCCACTTCTCTTACTCTATTATTTACTTATTTTAAAACATTTTTACAAACAGTTGTTATGCCAAATTTTTACTAATTCTTACCTAGACTTATCACTGACGTCAATCTTTCACTTACTAATAAGTTATAGCCACTCACCATAACCACATCTATAGTTTGTAAATATTTTTTGTAAAAATGTTTGTAACTTTAGTATTTTCGATATAAAAAAGAAAAAAATGTATTATTTAAAAATAAATAAAAAAATAAAAAAACTTTTCCATTGTGACACATCAACTTCTATAACCGTTTATGGGACAAGATCCAACCGTTTCGCGCCTCTTGGGTAAATTTTCTTGAATTGTTCCTATTTCCTAGGTAAACAAAAACACGAGCTGCCAAATATTTTAGATTAACCTTAAATATTGCTAATGAGATTAAAACAATAAATTTTCATTTGGGATTCATCAAATTTCATACCTTTTACGTTTAATCGTTGAATTATTGATGAATTTCACATAAAAATCATAGAAAACTGGTTCTAATGAAACTTTTTGAGCTTTGAAAGAGGGTTTATTCAATTAAAAATCTTGCCTTGAAGCTTATTCTTCATCTGGTACGTGCTGGGTTTTTTTTTTTGTTTTGTTTTTTTTTTTTTTTTTTCGGTTTATACTTTGATTGAAACCATTGTCTATTTTTCAATTAGGTTTTTTCTTTGGTTTTTGTGGCTTGTCTTGGTTTCGAATTGATGTTATTTTTTGGTTTTTATGTCACATTGGATTGTATGTTTTAATTATATTCATATGTTGATCTGTTGGATCTATATTTTTATCAAGTTGCTTCTGTTGATACAAATCTTGTAAGTTCAAGGCCTTGTCTTTTTTCTTGTTTGGTTTTCTTAGCTAAGTTTGTTAAGAATGCAAAAATGAGGCTTGCCATTTTGTCTTGCTTTCATCATTTGGAAACTTGTACAGTTCTATTCATTGCTTAGAGTTTCCAAAGAATCCATTTCTGATATTGCAAAAAATGTAAGTGATTTTTCCCTTTTATTGTTGTAGCTGCCATTGGATTGAAGAAGATGAAGAGAGGTGAAGGTGGGATAATCATGAGGTCAATGACCTTGGTGATCCAGATGATGGTTGCTATTATGATAATGATGTTGGTTGCAGATGGAGCTGATAAAAACAATATCTTTAGTCCCTGCTCTGATGCACGCATTCAAAGATCGGATGGATTTACCTTTGGTCTTGCATTTTCAAGCAAAGAGTCCTTCACTTTCAATAACACTCAATTGTCTCCTTGTGATCAGCGTCTTGCCATCCAAAGCAAACAGTCTCAACTTGCTCTATTTAGGCCCAAGGTTGATCAGATCTCTCTACTTACCATTAATAGCAGCTCATTCGATCCGGTATGTAGTTCTTGTGTCACTTGGAAAATTTTCTATGAATTCTTTTGCTATGAGATTCTCTGAATTACATGTGAGTTACACTTTCTTCAATGACTATGCATAAGAGTTCTCAATTAGCTCTTTATGGTGTTTCTCCATTTGTTTCTTTCTTCACCATGATTATATCTTCCCTTGGGATGGCTTTAGGACATACCTGATATCAGACATATTATATATGTACTCTTGATGTTGAGGTTATAGATGAACTGATTTGCCAAAACCATACCACAAAGGTATTTCATATATGGAACTGTAAACGTCATTGTAAGTACTCAATTTAAGCCATTTTAAAATTGAAGTATCCAACTCTTGAAGTCACCAACAAATATAACTCACTGCAAGAGTTTTAACTCGTTCCCAATAGTGTCATATTCATTTTCATCCATGAGTGGATTTTTGGATTTGATTAACACTTCATTGGAGCTATATGTACATCGTCGTTCATGTCAGAATTTGTCCTTAGGCATGGCTTACTTTAGCCATTGCTCACAGGGGAACACATTGATAAGCAGCAATATTGTAATATTGAAACAAAAATAGAGTAATGGTGCTTAGGCAAGGGCAGTTGTATAGGCAATAAAAGAATATGGTCAACACAAAATGTTTCAATTTTTTGCTTATCATATAATCAGCATTGTACATTATCTCAAAGCGTACATTAGATGATTAGAAGACCCCTTAATATTTGAATTCACAAACTTGAAATTTTTTTTCATTGATTTCATCTTACACTGTCACTGAAGAGACTATATCAATTTGATGACTTACCTTTCTCTTTGATTTCCATACACTAGTTAACTACATACCTATCAATTTGAAGGCTCTCTTTAGAAATATCCTTAGTTGTTCCCCAACCATTTTCCACCTCATGTCTTTTGCAACATCAAGAAACGATTCTCTTTCCGTTCTTTCTTTATGGCTTTATGCATTTATCATTAAACAATGAATACATTTGTTCTGTTGGTCTTAATTTTAACAGTCTTAACTGTACCATTCTCTTACAAACTGTGTGGTGTTAATCTATGCCTGAGTGGAAGAAATTTTGTTGGTAAATCTCAACTTGTGACCAGTTTACAAGTCAATTATGATTTGAATGACATAATTGTTCATACAACGAATAATTTACGGTAATTTCCCAGGCTGCGTTTGGTGGGCATATGGTAGCATTTGCTGGACACAAGTATGCAGCAAGATCAAACCCAGTATTGGTTTCTGACTCCAGTAACACCATAACTAGTTTCACTTTGGTAAGCTCAATAACATTTGAAAGAAAATTTTTCCTTCTTTATCTCTCATCCTCTCTCGGAATAGCATGAAAATTTATTTAAATTGTCATACAGGTCCTTGAATTCCAGAAGGGTACTCTTCAAAATATGTTCTGGAATAACTTTGGATGCGATGCATGCCAAGGGGAATCTCTTGTCTGCCTTGAAAATAAATACTGTGCAGTACCAAATTCTAAGTGTAGAAACAGAGGTGGGTCTGTTGATTGCAGTTTAAGCATACAAGTGGCATTTTCAGGTACAGATAAGAATCTTCGTGCACTTAATTCATGGTATGAGGTGAAAAATCTTCGGCAGTACTCCCTCTATGGTGTGTTCTCCAATCTTCGTGATTCAATCACTAGCCCATTTGACAAGCTCTTTTAAGTTTGAATGTCCAGGTAATATGTAACAATCATTATCTATGATGATTTCTATTAATGAATTTATAACTTGTACTATTAACTAGTGAGCTAAATTTGGCCGATGCTTATTCTATGTACAAGTAAAATTCATTCATCTGCTCCAAAAAGCAATGCAATTTTGACATTTATTTTTGAAGTTCTCCATGTGACATTGTTTTGATAATTAAGTAATAACCACTTTGATTCTCTCCATGACCTTGTCTTCATAGTTTGTACAAGCAATGCGGGTTAATGGTGATTTTCAAGCTTTGGGATCTTGTTGCATTAGTTGACCACAATATGATCCTGCATTGTTGTGTTACTTGTGATTACTCAGATGCTGAAAGTGCCAAAGACAAAGAACAGAATATCAATACGATCCTAAACCATTCTAGCCCTAGGGTGCATGTACTCCCTGTCTAGGCCACCACCACAAGTTTCATGGTGAGAGCACAGAACAACCCATTTGCATCACTTGGGCCTTGCAAGCATCAAAACATGAACATGGACTCATCATATGGTGAAGTCTTACAGCAATCTCCATAACGCACCATTGGTTTGTAGTAAATCAAACATTCTATTGGAATTTACGTTTATCTCCTTTTGTTCCAAATATATCATAGATTCAAAGCAAATCTAATATTCCATTAATATTTTCAACTAGTATAACGAAATTATTCACGTAATATGCACATGATAATAACTTCTAAAAGAATTATTGATGAATATAATATGGTAAGGTAAGCTAAATTTGTAGGTTTTAATGGAAAATATTAACATAAAGTTTAATTTTTCACAAATAATTAAAAACCCATGGAGTTAATGGCTCAAATCAAAAGATCATGACTGATATTCATGTCAACGTTTTGGGGCGGTATTCGTAAATTTTACTTTATTTTATGTGAATTTAAATTTCTAATAAATTTAAAAAAAATAGAAAACAATTATTTTGATGAGGATGATAAAAAGCAGGTAAATATGTCAAAACTTTAGAACTCGATTGTTGAAATGTTTTTCTTTTTTTCTTTTTTTTGGGGGGGGGGGGGGTGTATATAGAAAATTATATTGATTGTAATTTTTTAAATAAAAATCAAAAACTATTTTTTGAATAAAAAAAAAAAAAATTTTTTTAACGGAACCACATAAAGTTTAAGAAATAAAATAGAAAGTTTAACTTAGTTCTATTCTATATAAGCTGATAGAAATGAAAATTTTATAAAAGTAATATACGAATTTAGGAGATTTTATCTTATATAAATAAATAATTAAATGGAAAAAAAAATGAAAACAATTGAAGACGAGAAGAGAAAAACAATGACTTATTAAAACATAAAGAGGAGAGAAAATGAGGGGATGATGATAATAAGGCCATGTACAATAAATCTTACATTTTGTAATATATATCAAATAATAAATGGGATTCAAAACAAAGAGAGTTTAGAAAATTTAAAAAAAAGAAGATAAGACGAGGGAAATAGAAAAATGAATGACCCATGCCAAAATAAAATTTCTAATGGTTAAAAAAACTTCTGTGTATTTTTTATTATTGATAATTTGATAGTTAGAAGATAGGCCATTTAAACTTTATTAAGGGCCAAAATGGGGTTTTATCCATTTCTCACAAATTTTCCAGCAAAATGTCCCATGTCTGAAACTATTTAGGGATATGCTTTTATTTTGAAATTTGATTTTTAGAAAATTGAGTTTCAATATAGCGAAATGAAACTTTAAAAAAAAATTAGTGGAACTTGAGTTCCATGAACTCGAGTTTCTAGTGTGGAACTCGAGTTCATGGAACTTGATTTCCACTTGAATATTTTCATGGAATTCAAGTTCCATGAACTTGAGTTCCACAAATTTTATTCTTTAAAGTTTCATTTCTCTATAACTCAATTGTTCAAAAATTGAGTTTTACATTTGAAACTCCATTTTCTAAAAATCGAGTTTCAAAACAAGATATATCCCTAAATAGTTTCAGAAAGGGGCTAGAAAATTTGTGAGAAAATGGTGTTTTGCCATTTTGGCCCTTTATTAAGAGGTTCCAATCTTTTATTTTATTTTATTTTTTTTTTTTGAGAAGAAAAACAGAACTTATTATTTAAGGAAGATAGGTTCCATTCAATTAAGTTATAAGATTCTTGAGAACTTGTGTGTATTAAGTCTAACAAAAGAATTGATTAAATTAAATGATACGCTAATCCTTATTGATTATCTATCCTAATCAATAAGAGCTAAGAAGTAATAAAAATAATTTCTTTTAATTTTTAGCAAGAATTTTGGTATGTTGGTAAGATGCATTATCTATCTTAATCATATCTTAATAGCTTATGTTTTGCGTACGATATCCAAGAGACAATTTAGGTATTTGTGTTTATCATTAACTCATATCAATTATCTGATTGAAATTATAATAAAACTCATTCATTAACATTTTTTTTAATAGTGATTAAAATTTAGAAGGCTTACTTGTTTTACAATTCTATTTTATTTTTACTTTTAACATAATCTATCATATATATATATATATATATATATATAATTGAAGCATTTGACTTATTATTGACCTCTTCAGAGCTTGCCACATCATTATTATTTTTTAAAAACAAAATTAACTTCAACTCAAGGAGGACTAATCTTTGACATCAACAGTCAAAGTCCAAACTTAACAATGAGTAAAACTCTATCTTTCTTACAAGTCCAACTTAAACTTAAACGTTGATAATTTATTTTCAAATTTGCAAGGTTAATTAATCATGAATACTATAAAAATAGTGCAAACCCCAATATTTTTTATAAAGTTGAGTAGGGGTATGAGCTCTTCTTCTATTTTTTTTCTTCTCCTCTACTTTGTTAAAAAAAAATATATATATATATATATATATATATATATATATATATATATATATATATATATATATATTTCATGGTTTTTCATGTATTTTTTAAAAAGTAATTTTTGTACATTCCCCACCAAACCCTACACCTGTGATTGTATATGATTTTTTTTCATCATTTAAAGTTTAGACTCGTTAAAATTTAAAATTTATTACTTTATGAGTTCGTGTACTTTTTTCTTTTTCTTATATTTCTATTTTGAATAGCCATATATTTTTTGAATTATTTCAATAATTTATTCTATAATTATAAATCTTTTTTGGAATTTTGAAAGTTTTAACATCTGAATTTGTGTTAGTTTTTGCAATATTTGAACATGTTTAGCAGATTTCAATGACTATACCATGTATTATTTTTTTGAAGTTAATTAATTTTTCTTTTATATTTCTATATTGTGTAATCATATACATTTTTTTTTTCAAAAATTTATAGGAAATAAATCTTATGATTCTTTAATATTTTTTGGTCTTTCAAAAGTTTTAACATCTGAATTATTCTTTTGATGGTAACACATTTCTCTCTCTCTCTCTCTCTCACACACACACACACACACACACACACACACACACACACATATTATCTACAATTTGTAGGCTTTGAATATTTTGATTTATTTCAATAGTTATAGCCATGGATTATTCTTTTGAATGTAACCCATCTTTCTCTATCATTTAGTCATATATATTTTGTTTTGTTTCAATAATTTCTAAGCAATGAATCATCTAATTTTTTTAATATTTTTTGGTCTTTCAAAAGTTTTAATATCTAAATTTTTGAATTATTTTTTTGTAGTATCTGAAACTGTCCGACAAATTTTTTGTAAGCCATTTAACGCAATGGTGTAGTTTCTTAATCAATTTAAGATTTTATAAAATTATTTTAGTCTACCTCACAAATAGATAGGTTCTCATGCATAGCACGGGTTAGCAACTTATTATGATAATAATAATAAAGAAATCTGATTAACAAATATAGCGACTTATAATAATAATAATAAAGAAATATGATTAACAAATATTGATTAATAAGTGATGAAAATTTAGACGGTTTATTTTTAATACAATCTATTTTTATTTTCCTTTTAACATAAATATAATTATAAAAAAGAAATTAGTGTTTCTATAAAAAAAACAAAACAAAACAAATTTTACATTCTAAAGTTATCTACCTAACTCTACATTAATCTTTGACAAAACTACACTATTGGAGTATTATTAGTCCCTCAAGTTTAAAAAATGAGAATTGTTACTCCTTTTATTAACTATCATTAATATACTCTACATTAATCTTTGGCAAAATTACACTATTGGAGTACTTTTAGTCCCTTAAGTTAAAAAAAATGAGAATTATTACTCCTTTTTTTTAACTATCGTTAATATGATTGCCTAAATGACTAACAGAAAAATAATATGGCATCTTTTAATTGACGTGACATTTACAAATTGATGCAGCAACTTAAGTGTTAAATGCCACGTCAGCTATTTAATTGCAAAGTTGTCATATAAATTTTAATTGATTATTAGTTATTATAATTGGAAAAAAAAAAAAAAAAAAAAATCCTTCTGCTTGTCCATTTTTCCCCTATTTTCCCTTTTGCTTTAGCTGCTTTCATTTCTTCGATCAAGTCACCGGAGCACCTCAAAGCCAACAAAAATCGCTTGTAAATTGATTACTAGGTTGGAGAGATCCACCTTTAAAGAATTCAAAGTCTTATAAAATTAACTCTCTCTCACTTGGATTCAATGACCATAAATCCCAGCACAGATCAGTGCAATAAAAGGCAGTTATGCACTCAAACTTATATCTATGCAATAAAATGCAGATACCATGAATATTGGTTGGAAGAGGAGGGTTAAATAATAAATAATTAAAGATTTTAAATGGATTTAAACCTTTTCATGTTGATTGTGGATTTGTACTGAAAACAAAGAAACATTGATATCTTTGGGGATTAGCAGCTTGTGAGATCCATGGAGACTGGCAAGGGATAGAGAGGTGCTTGTGCTAATTGATGCGGTGGTGACGACAGTTGTTTGGATTAGAGGGAAGTGAGGCAAACGGCGGTGACAACCACAATGTCAGAGGCAATGACACCCGTTGGAAGAAAAGGAAGAGAATGTTTTGGGGTGGGTCATAACTCACAAGAAATAAATGAAGAGCTTAGAAAAGTTTTTAACAAAATAATAAAAAATAATGAATACTCTTAATCCTTAAGTTAACTACTGTTAGTGTTATTGTCTATGTGACTAATGGCAAAACGATCTAGCATTTCTCTTTTTTCTTTTTCTATTTTACTCCAAACGTGGCTATTACCATATAGACACATCCCTTTGTAAAACACTTTGTAGTAAAAAAGAAAAAGAAAAAAAGAGAAATGCTAAATCATTTTGCCATTAGTCACATAGACAATAACACTAACAATAGTTAACTTAAGAATTAAGAGTATTCATTTTTTAAACTTGGGGGACCAATGGTACTCATTTGAAATTTGAGAGACCAATTGTGCTCACAAGGTAAATTTTAGGGACCAACAATATAGTTTTGCCTTAATCTTTCTCAACCAATTAAAATATGTGCTCCTGATACTCTATAGCCATCGAAGGGATAATCACGCATCTGATTAGTCCCATCAAAAACTGATTCAATCCAAAACCGATTCAATAGATTTTGTGGACTTAGGAATTCAAAGGGATTATTAGTTTATTCCAATATCTCAACTATAGTACTCAAAACTTCTTTGCAAATCAATCAATCTTATATTTGTTTTTTTAAACAACTTTAACCTTGATTGAATTAGTTTATTTGTACTAATACCACTATAATCATGCCAAAATCGTGAAATATCAACTATTATATTAGCATGTTAAATGCATTTCATGCAAAATATGGTCATATTGCTATGAAAATATTTCCTATGTAGAGTATTTTAAATATTAAAAAAACAAAAAATTGTAAATTCTAAACGGTGTTATTTCTACTGAATAGATCAATTCAACATCAAGTAGATTCTCTTCAAACTAGAGCTTAGTCTAAGGCCTACTTAACACATTTTCACATTTTGGAGCCATATGTAAAGGTAAAATATATTATTACTAGGACTATTAAAAAAAACCGCTATGAACGCACTTAAACCAACTTCAAAATTTGGTCACCACACTGCCAATTGTAGTGGAGGTGCAAAAATTGCATTGTTGCATCGTTGATTGCTAACTATAGTTATGTTTTCAGAAAACGGCAAAAAATCGCACCGCACCTCATCTATCAATATATAAGTTATGTTATATTATACTAGACTCATCACACACACTTTACACATACAATAATGCTCTTATTTATTTATTTATTTTCTGGTTTAGTGTTATAATGTTTAAAAGTGATATATAAATAGTCGTTTTTTTTTTTTTTTTTTTTTTTTTTTTAAGAAAGAGGTAAGGGTAATGTAAATTACTCTTTTAATGAATTTGTGTTATTTAATTTAAAATTATTTAACTAAAAAGATAGGGATATTTTAGAGAGTTTAAGAATTTGTGTGAAAGTATTTTAGTACGCAAAATGTTGAAACTCAAACATAGAATCTTATTATTAATAGTATAAATTATATATATTAAAATTATCTTTTTAATATATTAAGCTGAGATGAGGTAAGAGCTTGAACACTCCTAATTATTACTTAATATTTTTAAAAATGATACATGAATTAGAAAAAAAAATCCAAATTTTTTTAATATATTTATAAAACATATTTTAAAACCTTTAATTATAAAAATATCAACATAATCAGTATTAGAATAAAATTCAAATTTGAGATGGTTATTGTCTCTCTTAGCAAGAAAGAAAGAATAAAATTCTTGGGAGATTGAAAACTTTTAAACTCTTAAACTACCACAAATATAGTAAAAAATATTAATAAAACTAATATTATTCTCGTACAATGCCTAGAATCAACCTTAGAATTTTATTGATAATTCAAAATTTTTTTTTTTTGAGAAAGTGATAATTCCAATTAAATTTTAAATTGATACTCTTTGAAAAAATCATACTAAGAAATTGATATGTCCAAATTTAATATAATCTTGATAATATTTTAAGATTAAAACTGATCATTCAAGAATACATGTGTAGGGCATCTTGATAATTTGATAGAAAAACGTAAAAATCAAATACAAAAATTGTTAAAATTAATCTATCAGTTCTAACATCTAACCATATTTAATCATTAATTCTCAAACCCTAAGCTTATAAATTAGATCAAAGTTAAGAAATCAGTTGTAAAAAAAGACAACCAATACACATTACACAAAACCTCATTTTAGTAAAAACAAAATACAAAAGCAAAGAAGGAGCCTTTAGAAAGTTAAAAAAAAAATTTCAAATGGTTTGAATTTATCAATTAAAAACCACAAGAAGATAAAGAACCAATAGTAATGCTTAAGAAAAATAATAATAAAAAAAGTATACTCACGTTGTTGTGGGATTTAAGCATTCACGTATTGGAGTAAGCTTCACTCCAAAAAAGATATACATATTGGTAGAGTTTCATTTGATATAAAATTAAAATCCTATTGAAATTAGGAATTCTAATCAACATGTGTGTTTTTATCCCATAAAAAAGTGGAATTAAAAAAAGTCATATGAATAGAATGAAAAAAAAAAAAGGATAATTACACTTTACCCACCTGTTGTTTGCCTCTAATTCTATATGCCTACCCATGGTTTCAATTTTGACACTTTACCCACCCGAGGTTCAGTCCATTATTACTCCGTAACTCACCTCCCTGTCTGCCGTTACTCTAACACGTTTTCTTTCAAAATCAAAACACAAAATGAATCAAACACTCCTCTCCAGCAAAACATTCTCATCCACATTTGCTCACCCACCTGAGAGCTTAGATGCTACGATGCTACCCACCACCTTATTTATTAGACTGAAAATCATCTGGGTTTTCATTTGGACAGACACTTCTTGTTGTTTAATTAATGTATATTGGCAGATTTTGTATTACTAGGTTTTGCTGTCAAAGCAGTAGGAGAAAGTATGTAAACCATTACTGAGTGAGCTACTCCAAAAATTTGGTGCTTGACCCAATAGATTTTGTATTCTTATTAAATTTTGTATTCTGATGTTTGGTAAATAATGCAATGATTTCATTTTTAAATTGTTTTCAAGAGCCACTAACAATAGCAAGGAAAATTGGTTTTCAAACATAAGTTTGGAGCATAAATTTGCAAGAAGATTCCAAGAATTCAGAACTTGGCAACTTTTCTAGCATTTTTTATATTATTCTTTTATGCAAAGGTTCACATCATTCCTTGAGGCAAAACACAACAACAACATTGAGGCAAAAATGAAAAATGTATAACTAATCATGCCCAGATCAAACCCAGATCAAGAAACCAATCACAACAAACCCAAAAAATACAATCAAACCCAGATCCCACCACCACTAACCAACACAATCAAACCACCACCACCCCACCAACTCGCCGACCAAACAAAAGATCCACCCCACCGATCAGTCACCAAACCCATCGAACCAGTCACCAAACCCACTGATCAGTCAACAAACGCACTACCACCATCGTTGATTAAAAAAAAAAAGAGGAAGAGGGATTTCGCAATCATTAACGGACAGGGCAAAGGCCAAGATCGAGCTCCATTTTGGCCTAGACGGAGGCCAAGATCAAGCTCCATTCTCTCTAAACCACTGCTGGCCCTCTTCTTGGATCTACTCCAAACCACCGACACGGAGGCTAAGACCAAGACGGATGTGAGAACGAAGGAAATTAGATGAAACCCATGAGATGAGAGAGAGAATGTTGTAGAAAATGAAACCCATCGGAGAGAATGTTGTAGAAAATGAAACCCATCGAAGAGAACCCAGTAGAAAATGAAAGAACCCAGTAGAAAAGCTTAATGCAGAGAAAAAATGAGCGTGAGAACCCAGATGAAAAAAAATGAAAAAATGAGTGTGAGAATGTTGTAGAAAATGAAACCCATCGGAGAGAATGTTGTAGGAAATGAAACTCATCGAAGAGAACCCAGTAGAAAATTAAAGAATAGAAAAGCTTAATGCAGAGAAAAAATGAGCGTGAGAACCCAGATGAAAAAAAAATGAAAACCCATTGGAGAGAATGTTGTAAAAAATGAAACTCATCGGAGAGAACCCAGTCGAAAATGAAAGAATCCAATAGAAAAGCTTAATGCAGAGAAAAAATGAGCATGAGAACCAAGATGAAAAAAAATGAAAAAATGAGCGTGAGAATGTTGTAGAAAATGAAACCCATCGGAGAGAACCCAGTAGAAAATGAAAGAACCCAGTAGAAAAGCTTAATGCAGAGAAAAAATGAGCGTGAGAACCCAGATGAAAAAAAAAATGAATAGTTTGAATTGTTTTCTGTACATTGCACGCTTATTAATTGCTTTTGTATTTAGTTGATTTAGATGTTTTATTATTGATTTGGTTGGGTTTTGATTTACTAGATTGGGAGATGTTTGGGATGAAATTTTTTGTATTTAATTGAATTTGTGTGTATGAGAAATGTTGGAAAAGAAAATATTTGAGTACTGTGTTCTTCGTTCTTCAGTAATTTGATGTGTTCTTCGTTCTTCAGTGTTTGATCTGTTTTAGGTTCTTTTTTTATGAGTTTATGTGTTAGAGTAATGGCAGATAAGGAGGTGAGTTATGGAGCAATAACAAACTGAATCTCAGGTGGGTAAAGTGTCAAAATTAAAACCACGGGTAGGCACATAGAATTAGAGGCAAACCACAGGTGGGTAAAGTGTAATTATCCAAAAAAAAAAAATGTTGATATCAACATATCATAAAAATTAAAATTTAAGATAGAATTAAAAAAATTAAAAGGGTATATATATATATATATATATATATATCATTTCTAATATCAATAGGATTTAAATTCCATATCTAATGAGACTCTATCAATATATATATATACACAAAACTTATGTACAATATTTTAGATATTATTCCTAAAGTTCCTATCTTAAGATTCTGCCATGGGATTACTTAACTTACAAAATACACTTCCATTCATGAAAAAAAAAAAAAGGCACATGGCAGAATCTTAAAAGAAAAACTTAAAAAATAGCACCTATGTACTATACCTAAATCTTACTCATATATATATATATATATATATATATTCGTAGAGTCCATTTGATATAGTGTTTAACTTAACATTATATAGATCTTCTCAAAAAAAAAAAAAAAAAAACTTAATATTATATAGAAGAGCTACATGTGTAAAAGAGCTGTAAACGGAACCCAACTCTTAGAAAAAAACAAGAATTCGAATTTCAAGAAGAAAAGATTTCTAATTCTTTCTGATAAATCCGTTTTCTGCATCCCATAAATTAACCTTTATATCTTTTCCAAATTCCTTACAATTCATAATTCTACTTATTTTCTTGCACTGTTTCGTTCTCTCTTTCTCTCTCTCATTCTTTCTCTATAGCCCTCTCTCAAGTCTCAACCCTATTTTCTAGTCATGATGAATGAAGAAGACAAAAACCAATTATATTTTGTCATGTACTGATACTCTATAACCATCAGAATAGCTCATTGCACATCTAATTAGTCCCACAAGGCAAAAATTTAAAGTCATTATTAGTTTCTTCCAATATTTTAATTGTAGTACTGAACACTTCATTGCAAATCAATCAATTTGATATTTGATTTTTTAAACAACTTTAGCTTTGATTGAATTAGTTGTTATGTACTAATACCACTACAATCATGTCAAAATCATGAAATATTAACTATGATATTGGTATGTTAAATGCATTTCATGCAAAATATGGTCATATTGCTATGAAAAATTTTCATATATAGAGTGTATTTTAAATATATAAAAAGTTTTAAAAATTGTAAATTCTAAACAGTGTTATTTGTATTGAATAAATCAATTCATCTTCAAACAGATTCTTTTCAAACCTCCTCAAATTTACGATGGCTTGCAAAAATAGAACTTAGCCTAAAGCCGACTCAACACATTTCACATTTTGGGGGCAAATGTAAATGTAAAATGTATTATTACTAGGCTATACAAAAAATAATAAATAAAAAACCACTATGACTGCACTTAAACCGGCATCAAAATTTGGTGACCACACTGCCAATTGCGGTAGAGGTGCAAAAACCGCATTGTTGCATCGTCAATTGCCGACTACGGTTATGTTTTCAGAAATAGCAAAAAATCGCACTGCACCTCATCTATTAGTATATAAGTTATATATATATATATATATATATATATATAGTATTTAATCCATCTTTTTAATATATTAAGGTTAGATGAGGTAAGGGCTTTGGGCAAACTGCATTGTGCGGTGCCTTGCTAAATATGACCCAAAACTACTTCAAACTGTATATCATTAGCACTCCTAATTATTACTTAATATTTTATAAATGATACATGAATTAGAAAAAAAATCCAATTTTTTATATTATTATATATATTTATAAAATGTATTTCAAAACTTTTAATTCTAAAAATATCAAAATAATCAGAATAAAATATATTTGAGATGGTTATTGTCTCTCTTAGCAATGTTGGATTCAAAGAGAAAGAGGGAATAAAATTCTTGGGAGATTGAACACTTTTACACTCTTAAACTACCACAAATATTGTAAAAATATTAATAAAACTAGTATTATTCTTGTACAATACATGTCTTAATAAAAATTTGATGGGAATAAAAAAATATACAAATAATTAGCAAAAATATATTAATTAATGTTACAAACGGATACACAATTCTATGCACACTTTACATGAATAAGTAGAAATAAATTTTCTAATATTCAAAATATAAATAATAAAAAAAGGAAAAATGGAACAACATGAATAAATCCTATTAAAAAAAAAAAACATTTCATTTAGATGCATAATTCTAGTTGAAAAACGCAATTTGGTTTATAAATTTATATACTGTATAGTTTATTTGAGAAACGATAATTAGGTTTATAATTACTAACTTAGCTAAGACTTAATGTGGTGTATTTAAACGAACCAAAAATAATAATAAAGCATATACTTTTGAGCCTAATTACATCTAGAGATATAATAAAGCATTCAAATATTGAAAGACAATTTAAGTTTATGTAGGCTTGCATGAGATGCACCTATTAACCATTGTTGCAATAGCAGTGGAATTCTCATCTTTGAGACAAATTATTGATATAATGCTCATAGAAGCTACCAAATGAATTAAAAAGTTCAATAAATATTAAAGAAGAAATGATTTTTCTGATACAAGATAAAATTTCTACTATAGCCTAATCTAAGTGTATATGTGTGTGAAACTCACTTTTAGAGACTTGAACCCCAGCTCTTACTCTCCATACTTCACAAGCACTTATATTTGTAGAATGACCACTGCACAAATGGTGCATAATGGTAAGAAGAAATGATTAAGTGTAAATAATTATCTCCCTAAAATAAAGGGTAAGAGTTATGCCTAGAATCAACCTTAGAATGATATTGGTAATTTTTTTTTTTTTTTTGGGAGATAGTGATAATTCCAAACTAAATTTTAAATTGATATTTCTTTAAAAAAATTGTACTAAGCAAATTGATAAGTCAAAATTTAATATAATCTTGATAATATTTTAAATTTAAAATTGATAATTCAAGAATATAGATGTGTAGGACATCTAGATAATTTGAATATTTGATAGAACAACGTAAAAATCAAACACAAAAATTTTTAAAATTAATCTATTAGTTATAACTATATTTAATCATTGATTCTCATACCCTAAGCATATAAATTAGATCAAAGTTAAGAAAATTAGTTTACACAAAAGACAACCAATACAAAAAATGTAATCATTTTAATACAAGAAGAGCCTTTTAGAAAGTTAAAAACATTTTCGAATGGTTTGAATTCATCAATTGAAAACCATATGAAGACAAGGAACCAATAGTAACACCTAAGAAAAAAATAAGGAAGAAAAAATGTATAGCTCAGATTTAGGCATTTATGTTAAAGTACGTTTCACTTCAAAAATGATATACATATTGGTAAAGTTTCATTTGATACAGAATTTAAATCTTATTGAAATTAGGATTTTTAAATTCTAATCAAAGAGTGTGTTGCTATCTCATAAAAAAAGTGGAATTAAAAAAAAAAAAAAAAGGTCATATAAATAGAATGAAAAAAAAAATTGATACTAACATAACGTAAAAATAAAAAATTTAAATTTGAATGAGGTAGTAAGGAAATATAAGATAGATTTATGTATATATATATATATATATATTTGATATAGTGTTTAACTTAAAATTATATACATCTTCTCAAAAAAAAAAAAAAAAAAAAAAACTTATCATTATATAGAAGAGCTACGTGTGTAAAAGAGTTGTAAACGGAACGAAACTCTTTAAAAAAAAAATTCGAATTTCAAGTGAAAAGAATTCTAATTCATTTCGGATAAATGAGTTTTCCGCATCCTATAAATCAGCTTATATATATCTTTTCCAAATCCCTCACAACTCATAATTCTACTTATTTTCTTGCATTCTTCGTTCTCTCTCATTCTTTCTCTGTAGCCCCTCTCTCTCAGGTCTCAACCCTACTTTCTAGTCATGATGAACGAAGAAGACAAGAACCAAGAAATCAACCGGAAGAGAAAGCACAACAATCAAGATTTCCCATTTGTAAAAAGGTTTCAAGAACCTGATCTTACCCTTAGGCTTAACTTTGGTCCCACAAGACCTAGGCAAACATCACCCGTAAACCAATCATTACCATCGACATCATCACCACCACCACCACCACCACCACCGTCATCACCACCATCACCATCAACAATGGCTCCATCACAATCAATGCAAGCACTTTTATCCCAAACCCCATCACAAATTCCCTCTCGACTCTTTTCCTCGCACTCTCTATACAATTATATGCCACCCATCGTGCCACCGCCGCAGCAGGAGACCTCCATATCAATCCCGGTGGTGTACCGCCCTGAGACCGCCACACCCCGCCCTCCTCGTGCTCGTCGTAACCCGACACAGGTCCCGCGTGCCGGAAAGAGCGAGACTGTGCCAGCTCTGTTCCCGTGGGCCACAACTCATCGTGCTACGGTGCATAGACTCGATTACTTGCTATCCAAGGAAATAGTTTCTATCACTGGTGAGGTGCAATGCAAGCGTTGTGAGATTAAGTATGAGATGGAATATGATCTGAAAGAAAAGTTCATGGATGTTGCAACATTTATAGAGAATAACAAGAGCAACATGCGAGATAGGGCTCCTAGTATTTGGATGAATCCTGTTCTTCCAAGGTGCAAGTACTGTGAACATGAAAATAGCGTGAAGCCGATTATTGCAGATAAGAAGAAGGGAATCAACTGGCTGTTTTTGCTTCTGGGTCAAATGATTGGTTGCTGTACGCTTGAGCAGTTGAAGTATTTCTGCAAGCACACCAAGAATCATCGAACAGGTGCCAAAGATCGAGTTCTTTATCTCACATATCTTGGACTGTGTAAACAGCTTTGCCCAGATGGCCCTTTTGATCGATAAGAATTTTAGTATGTATATTAGTCCATGATGCACTAAAACTTCTTTTGAGGTGTAAGCATTATTATGTTATAATTTCGTGTCCGTGCATCTTGAATACTGGTGGCTAGATTGCAATCTTTATTTTTGTTTGTACCTTTATTTTAATTTTTATTGTGGATCTTGATTGATTTTATTTGAATTAGGGTTTGTGCACGGGCCTTTTTCAGTTTGGCTTGTAATCTTTCATATTCATGGCATGCTATATCTAGTTTTTCAAATTGGTGGCTAGATTGTAATCTTTATTTTTGTTTTTGTTTTTTCAAGGGTACCTTAATTTTGGATCTTGATTGATTTGATTTGAATTAGGGTTTGTACACTTGGCTTTTTCCATTTGGTTTGTAATCTTCCATATTCATGGCATGCTATATCTAGTTTTTCAAATTAATTCATAATCATATTGAGTGATTTTAGTGATTTTAAAGCCAAGCATGTACATCAAGAGGGTGTTTGTTACACGTATTTTTACAATATTTTTTTCACCCACACATATTTTTAAAAAACTTAAACAATATAATTAGAGCAATTTACCAAACGGACCCTTGATTTTTCAAGTTGCATGGTTTCCTAAAATTTCAAGTAATTAGAGGGCCATTTGGTAATATTGTTCAAATAACGTTGTTTGTATTGAAAATACGTATTGGTGAAAAAATAATGTGTGCAACGTATAATGTAATTTAAAAACTAAAAATATGTTGTTAAACTCCTTTACCAAACGAACCCTGGATTTAATAATATCATTTTGATTATGTTATAATATCATGTTAATAAATATCATCATTTTGTTTTCTTGAATTTACTGAGGGTGAGGGTATTAGATTTGGCTCCGTGCAACTATATAAAGCATGACTATGACATTCAAATCTGCTATCATGATCTGACCACGACTACGACAGTGACATTCAAAATCTGCTATCATGATATACATATGCAGATCATCTTCTGGATTTTAATAGCTAACTTTTCATTTTAATGGGTTATAGAATAAGTCAATGAGATTTCCTCCTTTTTTTTTTTTTTGAAGGATTTATAAGTATCTTAGGGATTTTTTTTGGGGTGGGGGAGAGTTGCCCCGGCCCGTCCAAAAAAGACCCTTAGTTATTATTAAATAACGAACCATTAAAGAACCTAAAGTTCTCTACTAGCATGCTTTGCATTGAATTTTTTAGTTTGTCCCTACCAGATTATAATTTGAACCTTTTTATGGGTCCAAATTAACCAAGATAATAGAAATTCACATATATTTCACTCAATATTTATCTAACTACTAACAGTTTCATTCATAACTTGAGTTTTGACTCTAAAAAAAATTAAAAAATAGATTACTCATGTGAAAAATATCTCAATAGATAAATACAATATTATGAATAAGATTTTTTTGTAGTCTTTTTTTGTATAATTACATTAAATATCACTTCATATTTAAATGAATAGCTTTTAATTTTTCAAATTGGTTTCAAATATTATATATTCGCATAAAATATATAGTGCATGTATCATATATAAATTTTGCCCCTCTTAACTCAAATTCTGGCTCCACCACTGTTTAGGGATAATGATTTATGGTACATAGGCTTTGAGGGAAAAGTTTGGCTTTGTTATTTTGGCTAGATATAATTGTAATAGGAATTTAGACTTGTACCGTTGTACGTGCTTGTATTTTGATAATACAAAAAAAATCAGTCTGTCCTGGCAATTTTTTCATGGCGTTTCCTAAAATTGCTGCCATACCCATATGTCACCTGTTGCTGCTGTTTTGGTAAACGCTGTCTTGGTTCCAAAATGAGAATTCGTGTTTGTTGTAAATACTAAATAGTATAGTATATTAGTATCTAGTTCTTAGAGCAAGCGCATTAGTCCTTGTAAAATTCTTGTCTATTTTGCAAGAAAAAACATACTTTTTCTATTTTATATACCCACTTTTATAAAACACCCACATCAGTTTATCTATTCTATCATCTATTTTATTTAAATAATAATATTTCTTTAATTTTTTATTATATCAAACAAACCACTACCCACATGGCCCCACCCACCTTTTTCTTTTTTTGTTGTGAGAAGAAGACAAATAAGAGAGCAACCTGACGGGAAGAGAGAAAAAAAGAATAAAAAAAATCATTTGCACATGACCAGTAACTGTGCAAATATGCATGGCTACTGTTCATTTGCAAAGCAGTTTTGTATATTTACGCATTTTTACAAGTACTAATGTGGGTGTTTTTTAGGTTAAAATGTGCAAAATTGAGCACGTTTTGTATTTTGCAAATTTTTGCAACCACTGATGTGGTTCTCTTAGATCACTTGCAGTGGTTGCTCTTAGATCACTTGTTTCAGCCAATTTAATGTCATAAATGCAAAAGTTTGGCCAACCAATCCAAAAAACCTTTAAAATTAAATTTATGCATATCTTGTCTACAATATTGTGTAAATTTACGGATTCACATCAGGTGCAATACCTAGGGTATTGCACCTGGTGCAATAGCTTATCAAATGATGAGATTGAAAGTTGAAAAAGCAACTTTCAATCTCAGCCATTAAATAAAATATATTAAAAAAGAGTAAAAAAGTTAAAGTTAAAAAGTGAAAAAAGTTTAAAAAATTGTGAAGGAAATTGAGGTATTGCACCAGGTGCAATACCCTAGCTATTGCACCTAATGCTGATCCGTAAATTTACACGGCAACTGCATAGATGTAAAAAAATAATAATAATAAATAAATCATTTATCAATTCACTTTTTCAGTTAAAGTGTGCACAAATGATGTGAGTATTTTAAAAAAGTGATTATGTTAAAGAAAAACGAATATTTTATTGAAATAGCTTTTAGAATATAATTTGATGTGTGCATTTTAAAAAAAGATTTTATATAAAACATAAAAAATAGGTTTTTATATTAAAATAGATATGAATTTTTGCATAAGCTTATGCAAATATATACTCTTATTATCTCTCACACATTGTGCCTTTCTCAATGCAAACATGCATGAAATTTTCTTTTAGTTGAAGAGTGTTTGGTGTGTCTTTTTGTGGATGTGATATGCGTCATGTTTTAATAAGTTAATGACTAGATCCAGGTTCTTTTGGGTAGTCGAGTTTAATACTTACAGCAATGAGTTGCTCGTTAACCGTTATCGATCGTTGCGTTTTCTCCTAGACAAGATAATATCATGATTGATGAAAATGATAAATTAATGAGAAAAATGTCTCCTGTGTATAAATGATTTAAGTTATGAAACATAAATATATGGGAGGAAAAGAAATATGATTAGCAAGGCTACACAAATATATTTAGCATGATTAAATGAATACATATTTGTCTTTGCTTAAGTTAATATATTCAACACTAAACTCATGCTAATAAATTTATCAAAAAAACATCATATGAAGGTATGTTGCAACATATAAAGAGCATAAGACATGTAGAAATTAACTTTTCTTAGTTGCAAGCAATTTATATATCTCTCTTGGCCGAAACAAATTAATCATGTGGCATGTGCAATAAGTCTAAGTCCCGAGGATACATTAACGAGTGTGAAATAACATCAACTATGAATGTATATTAGCCTCTATGGCTATAGCTCGCAAGACTTATGGTGTAAGCTTCAAAGAAAAGGGAAAAACAAAAGTAATGAGCTAGGGCGAAAGATACATTCCTATTTGGGTAATTAAAAACTCCTAAAAATGCCTTGCGTATAAATGTAATTGAGAAATGTGATGTCTACTTCATCAAAAAAAAAAAAAAAAAAAATGCAACGTCTATAATATTTTCACAACACTTTCACAATAAATCATAAGTGGCAAATTGTTATTAACTATTATTAGTGGGCAAAAAAATAATTTCAAGGATGAGTTCAAATTAGAATCAGCAATAAACTATAATTTGTTCTAAAATATTGTGAATATAACACTTCTCAATGTAATTTGAAGTACTAGGAAGTTCAAGTGTACATGTGTTTCAAGTATTTGTGGCTAATCTTAATGTCCCTCACATTTGGATTCCCTTTTTATTTTATAATAATGATTCTTGAATTACTTAAGGGACTTGCTGAATGAGAAGAATGTCAACTGTGGCCATTAGGTATTAGTTTTCACCCTTATTAAGTAGTGTACATCCTTAAAAGGAGGCAACATTTATGCTTTTGTTTAAGGACAACAGCATGGTAGACTAACTCCCTTAAAATCTACTTCCTCAAAGGGAATTCTAATTCTAATTTGCAGAAACTAAGGGATTACAAAAACCTTGCAGTAATGATAATTATTTGTGGAGGAATAGATAGTGTTAGGTGAAACTTTGTAGAACGGCAGATAACATTTTTGCTCTCATGAGTTCTTTTATTTACACATGGGCTCAATGATCTTACAAGTCTTCCTAGCTCGATTGTTAGATTTTGAGTGGGCCAAATTAGATGCGGAATAGCCCGTTTGCCCTCAAATGAGTCAAACAATTTTCCCTTTCCTGGCTGCTTCTTTCTCCTATGAACTTGGTTCACATAGTGAGAGGAAGCCCTCTAATTAATTTTAGTTTTGTCGGCTTTATTTAGCCAACTTCATCAATTGGGCTTAGAGACTTTACTGCCCATGTTAATGGGCCTTGAGATTATTTTCATTGGACTCCTCTTGGGCTGGGATTCATGAACCACTTTTAGATGAATTCCAGGTGTAAAATCCCATGCGCACTAAGCCTTGGGCTGACTTTGTAGACTTTGAGTTTATGTTGATTTGTTGTCATATCAAGCTGTGTATGTGTTGGGGCCTGGTTTTTTGGGCTTTGTCCATTTTTTAGCAATATTCTAATGGGTTCAAAGATGTACAAAAGGCGACTTCAACAAATACTTTGATAAGAACAAGTCCAGATTTCCCCTATCTTGGACTCCTGGTGTTCATCTGCATCAGATGCTATTCTCAATGATTATGTGGTGTTTTATATTTGAAGGAAGACAGAGCAAGTTTTCTATCAAGGAAAAACTCATAAATATTTACTGTGAAAGTTTCAAAACTAAGAAAACGAGTAAATGAAAAGGGAAAACATTTTGCAAACCTTTTTTTTTTTGGGGACCGGGTTTGAGTGGTTGGTTGACAACTTTCAAGTATACTCAACTGTTGATATATTTTCATGCATTGAGTAGAGCAGCTAGAATATGATAGAAACTGCATGTAATGGAAACAAAATTTGAACTCGGAGAGTATCATACAGCAAGCCTTTATAGAGGATAAGGTGGGTTGAAGCAGTCCAGGGCATAAATAACCACTAGTGTACGAAGGACCCAGACCCAACATGCAACTGCAACTTGGAACAAATGGACATCATCTTACAGCTCCTAGCACGCAGAAGTAAAAATTTGCATTAAAGCTACATGACTACCAAAAAAGAATAGGGGAAAATATAACTTACTGGTAGTCTGGTACTGCCAAGGATGCAGAGGAAAACCCATTTAAGGTAGGGTTGCCTTGGCAAAACGCTTACTTCACAAACAGAACTTAATATATTTCTTAATCTGTATGACTGCACAAAATTAGTTGTCCTTGCTTACACAAAAAGGGTAAGTTTATTGGCAAGCAGAATCAGTCATCCCCCAATCTTCCAACAGTGGATTCAGAAGTAGTTTGGTGGAAAGAGTAGGCATCATGTAAACATTGAATCCATTTAAGATTCAGAATTGTTGAGACTCCTCACTGACGTCCTCTTGCTTTTCATTCAGCTCATCATTAGTATCCATGTCATCATCTCCTTTGTTATATGCACAATTGATATCAGCATCAAAACACTGCACTTCATCCTCTTCCATCTTGACATCTTTAGAATCATAAAGTTGAGGTTTTGAGACTTCATCAGGGCTCTTGTCCATGTCAAGAAGTTCAGGAGGCTGTGAAGCCTCTGGAGAAGCCAAAGTTTCAGTACCTGAGTCCTCCAAGTTTGATTGAGACCGGCGCGTCTGAATGAGATAATGTGCCACAGACTTGAAGCCCAATTTTAAAACCTGAAAAGTAAAGAAATTTAGCCAATTCTTCTGCTCCATTGCTATTAATTCTGCCCATTATATCTGTAGCTGAGTCCTATCATCATATCACACCAGAAATGGAAGATAAAAACACTTGTACTCCTTTTTTAGTGAAAGGATACTAGCACCCATCTAAGCAGGCATATGAGGAGCTATGATCATTAACTTGACAAATGAAATAGGCCTGTGCTGGAGAAGATTATTAATTGCTTACACAAAATAAACGGGGAAAGCATAAAAATGTTCATCCTCATGCATATATAAGGGTATATGGAGCTAACCTTCCTGTAAAGATTACCAGTGGGCATCCACCCTTTTCCCTTACGGCAAAGACTGCAGTTGCATATTCCTCTACAAACAGGGCAAATCCAATCGGGATTTTGATTGGCTTCTATCACATTCTCTCCGTATCTGAGTAAGATAATAGATTTCAAACACAAATTGCCAACATGGTTCAATGTGACTGACATACATAGGCCGGGCGCTAACTTTTGAGTCACACACAGCTACAGTTTAATAATTCCAAATAATTTACAGATAATCTAGGTTCCATGTAATATATTTGGAATGCACACTTGGTGATATAGTCATTTATGAACTTCATGAGCATACATTTTATTTTGTAGTAATGAGATTAAGGTGCATTGAACTTACTGACCATATTAATTTATCATTATTGTAAAGAGATAAAAGATATAGGAGAGGGGAAGATAGTTTACTAATCAATGTATACTTATCCAAAACCATGTATGGAATGTTGAAAATGGCAAGAACAGAAAATTTCAGTTTCAATCAAAAACAGAGATGTTAAGAAACACTATCACCATTTGTCATTCATAACTTCATGTACATGTTTGCTTCCCACATTATCTAAAAGCAACATAGTCACTCATTAGTATAGTAGGTTTGCAGATAAGGATTATAATAGATATATCTATTGACTGTCATTTTGGTGGTCCCTTTGGAATTGACATAGTCTTTATGCATAGCAGAGTAATATGAAAGTAACATTTCAAAAAACAAAGAAAAACAGGATGCAATGCAGTGGCACTTCAATCAAGCCAATGTAAAGTGGAAGTCTAGTGGATCAAGTTAATTAAAATTAATTACCTCATGTATAAGCAATCCCCACAAAACTGCCCTTGGACCAAGGTGCATTGGCTGCAATGGGTACGCAGACCAAGAGTTTTCTGTCTGCAAAAAAAAAGGGCCATCACTGTGCTTGCATTACCAAGTCCTACCATGTAATTGGAGAAAGAGTAGCTCTTATTATGGAAGATACATTGGACAATTTGAACAATCAACCACAAGATATACGGTTTAGGTGTTTGAGTTACACCTGATGTGACTTTTCCATTGGATACATTTGTTGACAAACCCACCATTTAATTATAGTCTCCTTATATCTTCCATGCTTGCAAAATATCAAGATGATAAAAAATCAATAACTATCTCATCTACAAACTGTTCAAATTTATGAATCATCTGATAGTAAATAGCATCACATTAGCATGAATTTGGCATTTGTGTTGAGAACAAATAAAACATGTAATCCAAATATGGAACTTGCAAAATATTAATCCAGTAAAATATTTTAAATGGTATAACATTAATGAAGAGTTACACCAAACACCAAAAATGATCTCTTCCAGTTGTATAATTAATTACATGCAAAAATTTTGAATTATTAACCAACTCTACATCCAAACGTATAAAATAATTTCAGAAGTAAAAGAAACCATATGCAAATCAGCTGATGGAAAGCACCCTTTTTGTTGAAGGCTACAGTTACACGCTGCTAGTTAATTTCCTATCTACAAGGAATTTGAGGTGTGCAGGGGATGAAAGGTTTAAGGAATAAGGGAAGCGGGGAGAGAGAGAGAGAGAGAAAGAGGGGTGGGGGGGATTTAGAAGCAACTGCATATTGTCCACAATAAACTGTATTCCAAGTTCAAGATAATATTACCAGATTAAGAATGAGACAACAATACAACAATATTACATACTTCCAGCATTAAATAAGCTTGAGAAGATTTTCCTTTTATTACATCATTTTCTAAACCATTCCAATAAATAAATTTTAAATAATTTATAAAGAGAAAAGAACAAAAAAAAAAAAAGGAAACCCATTCATCTAGAAATCAATAAAACTGCTTTACCTGCATTGGTGGCATGTCTCTCCATTCACCGAATCATAGATGCGTTCCCCGTCCTTGCCATATCCATCCACTGAAAGTTTCCAACTTAACTTACAGTCTCCCAGAAGCTTATCATGTTCTTCAGTATAAATTTCTGGCTGTGAACCTTCGAGTATATGAATCTCAATATTCCTCAAGGAGCCCCTCTTCCTTTTTGGATGGTCTTCTGAATAGCTAACTGGAGTCAAAGTCTTCAACCTAAAACCCCTCACCAAAATTTTCAAACAAGATTAAAAGCATAAACCCAGAAATTTGCACACATTTAGGAATCAGGACAACATCAAGAACTACAAAAACCACACGTATATAAGTTTCTAATACTTGAGTTAGTGTACAACAACTCCTTGGCATTTGAAAAGAGAATCATATCTTTATATCATAGATGGAAACAAAAACTATAAAAAGTCTACAATCTTCTATTAAATTACTGATAAGAAGTACTAAAAAGAAAATATCAGAATTTTGAAGCTGGAATTTTAAGCATTCTTTCAGAGATTCTAATTTTAAAGGCAAAAACAATATTGAACACACAAGTAAGTTCCTTCTCTTTTTATTTTCCACCATATTCTCATCAACCAATCAAATGCTAAACCACAAAATATGAAATACCCAGAAGAGTGGAGTCGATAACACAATTTCACACAAAATTTCCATTCTTTTCTTTCCCTTCATTTTCTGAGCAATCAAACATGAGAAGATGTATACATACATAAGAAGGCCAGCGATAGACAGTAGCAAATGTTTTCAAATCATATTTCTTTCAAGTTTTGAACTTTTACTCATTTTTAAAAAAAAAAAAAAAAAAAACTTTCTTTCACTTCCCGTTCCTTTCCTCATTTTCCCACCAACCAAACAGAGATTCTAATTTTAAAGGCAAAAACAATATTGAACACACAAGCAAGTTCCTTCTCTTTTTATTTTCCCCCATATTCTCATCAACCAATCAAAGGCTAAACCACAAAACATGAAATACCCAGAAGAGTGGAGTGGATAACACAAACACAACAGCACACAAAAT
This sequence comes from Quercus cerris, assembly GCA_963669245.1. Lineage (NCBI taxonomy): Eukaryota > Viridiplantae > Streptophyta > Magnoliopsida > Fagales > Fagaceae > Quercus > Quercus cerris. The sequence goes on along the minus strand of OY770013.1, from coordinate 40,604,066 downwards.
TTCCATTCTTTTCTTTCCCTTCATTTTCTCAGCAGCCAAAGATGAGAGATGACAACATACATAAAAGAGGCCAGCAATAGACAGTATAGCAAATGTTTTCTACTCATATTTCTTTCAAATTTTGAACTTTTACTCAAATTTATAAAAACCCCAACAAAAACAAAAACAAAAACTTTCTTTCACTTTCCATTCCTTTTCCTCATTTTCCCACCAACCAAACAGAGATTCAAAGTTCAAAAAAAATCAAAAAAGGAAGAGAAAAAACCTAGTAGAGCGCCTTGGAGAGCCAGAAGGGGGCAATGGGTTATGGTTTTTTTTGTCAAGAGGGTTTGGCTTTGGCTTTGGCTTTGGCTTTGGCTTGGTGTGGGACTTCTTGAGGTTTTGAGAGAGGTCAAGAATGCCTAGCTTCTGCATCCTTTCCATGTTCTCTTTGATCCTCTGCTCCCTGAACTGCTCGTACCCTGAGTTTTCATTCTGTACAACGTTTCCTTCATTCTCACTGGTTTTTCGTGCTCTCTTTGCCCGAGCCATTACAGCCTTATTAGTCTCTGACTATGTATGACTCTCTCTCTCTCTCTCTCTCTCTGAGTTTTGAGCGATGTGAGAGAGTTCTGATAGAAAAGAGAAGACATGCATGATGATGATGGATTTATGGTCCAATGAAAGGCCCGACATTTGGAGGGCTGTCTTTTGTTTTTCATTTCTTTCAAAGTTTCCATAAAACGCTAGTTGGAGGGATTTGCTATTTTGCTTTCGCGGGCAGCCAATACGGCGTCGTTTATCATTCATGGGATTGACAAACATCTTTCTTTACTCAATTTTTTTTTTTTAGTAAAATCTACAAAAATAGAAAGAGAAAGTCTATAATCTATATGTTTTTTTGAAAGGCATAAATTTGGAGGAAAAGTTTTTTTTTTTTTTAAAGAGGAATTTGGAGGAAAAGTTTAGGACTATAATACTATGATCGCATCATTTTCAAAATAATTTTACAATTATATTTTGTTATTTACAAGTAAAAAAGTAATATCAATGGTAGTTTTAGATTAAAACTAGAAACAATTTGTTATTTATCCTTAAACAGTAATAGCGTCAATTAAAAGATTCATCAATGATCTATATACTATATGCACTTTTATTCACATGACAATTTTTTAATAAGTCATATGACATATTTAAATAATACACATAAATGGCCTTATAAAATATATTACCATGCAATGGTTGGAGAAGATATATAGATAGACAACTGAGAATTGTAAATTTTGAAGTTTGGACATGGTCAAAATTTGCAAAATCCTTCTCAATACAATATGTTAGTTGAATCCAACAAAAAGAATTATAATAAATAAGTAGTTTCTACAATGTAAAAATCAATTATGATATAAGTGGCAAGTACATTATTTTGTTTTTCATTAAGGAAAAAGTTAACAGATGCTTTAAAGGAAAAGAAAAAAAGTAATTGATTTTTTTACAACTTATTACATTTTCCATAAAAGTGATATTAAAATTTTCCTAAAATGATTCATTAACAAATGCCTTAAGAACATCCTTTAACTGAACCCCTTATCAATCTAACGATTCTCACTTATCAGTAGCAAAATGCAAATAGTAACAAATTTTGAGCTTCTTCATACTTGCACTCAACCATACCTTCAACCACCATCCACCCAAAAAAAAAAAAAAAAAATTGAACTAATAAGTGGCCATTTTGATAGCCCAAACAATTTGAACTAGCAGGCTGAAGATGAAAAGGTGGCAATTGTTTCTGTGTCACTGTTACAGATTGGGCACTTCACATGTTTCAAGTGCAAATCTCTTATTTGATGCATCACATGTAGGTAGTATATTCCATGCAATCTTCCTCGGCATCACCATTGCAGATCGAGTCGCTCATGAATTTTGGATTTCCATTGTTTGTTCCAATCCTCCTTTAAAGGACTCGGAGAGGAAAAACGTTGAGCTTGGTCAATTTCATAGGCTGAGTTGAGTTTGAATTAGGCTCAGCTGGTTTACAACCTAAATTTCTGACCAAATTTCTCCACATTTATTTGCATCCAAAGTGTAGCAGCAATTTGATGAATTCAATGGATTATTTATTGCCTAAAGTCCTAAACTTTTTTTTCCCCTTAATGTACAATAGCAATGTCAATCTTTAGAGAAATATTGACATAAAGATAGAAGTGAGTGCTAATTTTGAGTATGTTTTGTATATTAGCATTTTGTTTGAGATAGAATCCATAATGTTTCCTACAAAATCGTTTATTCAATCTTGTTCTTTTGTAAAGGAGGTTTGCATGATTCTAATCCCAAGCAAAGAATAAAGCTATTCAAGGTCCTTTTCTCCACGAGAGAGAGAGAGAGAGAGAGAGAGAGAGAGAGAGAGAGAGAGAGAGAGAGAGAGAGAGAGAGAGAGAGAGAGAGAGAGAGAGAGAGAGAGAGAGAGAGAGAGAGAGAGAGAGAGAGAGAGAGAGAGAGAGAGAGGCTGTTCAATGTCCATTGAAGCTTTCTTTAAGGACTAGCAAAGCATAAAGTTGTTTTATACTTGTTGGTTGAATCCAGTCTTGTTATGTAATATACCTCAAATACCTTCCAAATTTCCAGTCTTGTCATGTAATATCTCCTTACCTAAGCCCCTAAAAGAACCGTACAACTCTATCCTTACTTTGTTAGAGAAATGTAAAATCATGACTGAGTTAAAACAATTACATGAACTGATAATCACTACATCAATTAAAAAAAAAAATGTAATTCTCTAAACAGGTGAATTAATTTTTGTGCAATTTTTTTACACTAAGACCTCAATTATGCAAGTACCTCTTTGCCACAAATTTTTTAAAAGCAAGTTCAGAAGCTACTTATACAAATTATGGATGTTCATAATCCCATCGTGAAAATTGGGTTTTAATTGGATGTGTTTGCTTCTATTGGTTTACTCCTATTAATTTTCTTTTTAAGTTGGTTCCCTCCTATTTTATCTGTCTATGTTCAGATTGGAAGCTACAGGATTTAAAGCAATTGACTTTATTCAAAGTGGAATGTGGTCAAGCACCAACAATGGTGGTGCTAAAATTGCTAAAATGCAATTTTAGCACCATAAATACTAAAAAGCAAGTTACAATGATAGTGGTATATCTAAATTTTTTTTTGTAAATGGTGAATAGTAAACAACTATCTTTGCATGCCCACTGTAGCTCCCAAAAAAAAGAAAAAACTTTTGTTTATCTTGTGGTTGAGGGTGGTAAAGAGACAAAAAGGAAGAGAGATCTAGAGACAAAAAATAAAGTAAGAATAAAAAATATTAATAATAAAGAGAATATTTAAATGAAGTGGTAAAAAAATAAAACAATTGATGTTGGGTGTATTGTAAAGTATAGTATTAAAATAGATAAAGTAGTTTTATAAGTTGCTAAAAGCTAAATTTGTTTAAAACCACCAATGCGAGTGCTAAGACTAGTTTTGGAATTCAAAAAGCCTAGTGAGATTACATTAGTTGCACAAGACACGCTTTCATGTCTTTAAGTAAAAATATTTTGTGGGTTCTTGTTAGTTCAACTAGTAAAATCTCTAATAGTTGAATTCTAGGGTTCAATCATTGCCTACACCAAAAACTAACCGATTGATGTCTTGGTTTTACGATAAAGAGCTATCATCAGGAGCAGATGCTAGAAGTTGAAACTCTAAAAAAAAAAAAAAAAAAAAAAAAGTAAAAATATTTAAGAGCAACTTAACTCAATTTAACTCCGCTAAACCTTTTTACAACTACATTGGGGTGGGCTCTAAAGATCCTAATCAAATAAGCAAGGTTATATAACCAAATACATTTATTTTAGATGAGGTAAGTCAACAAACAAGAACCATAATAAGCTAATCATATATGCACCTGTGGGTATATAACCAATATAACCAACTGATACTCATAGAAAACCAACATACCCTTTTAGTTTGACAAGCGGTCAAAGGGAACTGGTACAAAAAGGGGAAAATATTGTTAATCAACTCTGGGTCTTAAAAGATAATGCAATACACACCATCTGCTAACTTCTTTCCCTTCCTATTTGGCCCTTATCTACCAAGTTTGCAAAGTAGGCAAAGCCACTTAGAAGTTCAACCAGCTTTTAGATCAGGAACAAGCTAATAATCCAAACATCCAATTACATTGAGAAATTATTTGACCAAACACAGAACATTAGAAATATTTGAGTGGTAAGTAAATCAAACCAATGGCTGTCCCTTTCCATCTTGATCCAAGTTATAGAGAATGAGTCTCTTATATAGAGCTTATCCTTCATCTGTCATGTGTCTAAACAACTTAGCCAAAACCCCATATATGTTTCCATATTGTGCATGCATTCTGTCTACAACAACAAAGCTTTGGACTTTCTTTTCAGTCTCAATCCAAATCATACCTGTTTCTTTTGCCACCTCATTTCCCTCATTCTCTTAATAGTCCTTGCTTTCTCTTTCCATCTCCCTTTAGAAGAAAATAGATAGTGGACAATAAAATATAGGGTGCAAGGATTTTAGGTGCTGCTAAAAAAAAAAAAAACTGATCTGCAGCATATATTCCCATCTCCGAATCACCATGAATGCTACAAGAACCAAGCAATGCTTGCTAATTCACAGGTAATCCATCAATAAAATGTTTTGCTTTAGTAAGAAGTCCTGCCCAACCCAACAAGTCAACAACACAAGCATAGTGTTCCGATCTTGGACTCAACCCATGATCTTTAGCCATGGATTCCAACAATGCCATGGCCCTTTCAACTAAGCCAACATGGCAGCAAGCATGGAGCAAGGACAGCAATGTAACATCCGTCGGCTGTATGTGTTCCAACCTCATCTCTTCATACATTTGTAGTGCCTTGGAGCCAGACCACAAAGGACAAAAGATGCAATTAAGGAGTTCCATGAGACTGAGTTCCTTTGAGACATCCAACTGAAGACTTTGATCAAATCCTCCAAATCCCTGCACTTGGAGTAAATGTTTATAATTCCATTCCTGACAAAAGTATAATCACTAAAGTTCTATTTGATAAGCATGAATACTTCTTTCTCCACAACCTCAATCTCTGTCTTGTTAGTTATCCATAATTACTATTATAAAGTTGCCAGCATTCTCCACAAACATCAAAAATGATAATCAACTGCAACTCCTTTCTGTTGTACATGTCTTTGAATAAACAGAACTGTACAGTGCAACAAAAATTGAGGCGAGAAACTCTACCGATAGAGGACAAAACCCACTGCAATCTAAAATAAGAAAAGAGGAAAAAGATAAGTTAAGGGACCAAATCTAAAAATAATTCACATACTCAAAATACATAAGCATATATACAGGTAGGAACTCACTCCTATCTCAGTTGTACCCCTTCAGCAACTGTTCACTTTCCAATGCCAAGTTCTTATGCAGTGTCTCTTGTTCCATTGGAGATCCTGCATTGCACCTATATTTAATAGAGGACTTAGAAGTTAGAACCTGGGTAGATGGCTAACGAAAAAAACAAAGGATATCAGCTTATCACAAAACCTACTAAATATAATACGCCACAGAAATTGAACAAGTACTGTATCTTGCTTGTGGAAGCAAATAATAATAATAATTATAAGTTAATAAAAGTAAGATCATTTTGCCTTGGGGATTCGGGTAAAGAGGGGGGATGCGGGGAGAGTAATCAACAAAAAGTGATAGTAGGATCAATGTGGAAGGATTATAGCTTAATTCTTACATCTTTTACGCCTCGTGTTTCAACCACAATAGGTTGCAAGAATTGCAAGAGCAAGACGAAATAGAGGATCAAGACACAAGCATTATAGCTTAATTCTTACATCTAGTGACTGAAGCTTTATTCGATTATTGCAAGAGCAAAAGCCCATTTATTTGAATCTACAATTAAGCCATTGGTCAACAATGTGTCCAACCATAACTGTGCCTCATATCCTTATAAACTTATCAGAAAAATGGCCAACTCTGGCACTTCTACCCATCCAATTTGTTGGGAAGTTAAGACAAATCTAAAGATCTATTCTTAAATATACCCAAGGAAAATATTAAATCATCTTTTTCTTTAAGAAAAATATATTTAAAGGCATCTTTCATTATCAACGAATTCAGTATTCTTCTCTTCAATTTCCAAAGAACCAATTAGAGGATAAAACTAGTTAGCTCTTGTCAAGTTAATTACTATTTAATCAATGCCATTCCACATGAAGCAGTTTTCACAGATCTCATGCGGATTCATGGCAATTTTCACAATATGGAAACAAAAAATAGAGAAAAAGAGCCAACTTGGCAATACCTATATACCGTTCACGAAGGTTTGGTGTTTGCACCCACAAAGTCACTCGCATATCAGAATTAGTGAAAATTTCATGAATTTCAATGAAATATCAAGACCAAACTTATGCAATCACAACCATCATTAGAATCCAACCCTGTAAAATTAATGCCATATATGGTAAAAATGAACACCAGGCAATAAAAAAAACTTACTCAAATACACAAATTTGAGACCTGAATCTCATTCAAATGATAACCAACATATATTTTTTTTTTTTTTGCTTCAACAAAATTTGTGAAGCCGAAATGCATTCTTCCTACCCTACCCTACCCTACCCAACACATAACTTACAAAAACCCAATAATGTTAGCCAAAATTCACAAGCAATTACAAAATGTTAAATTAATAAAGATTGAAGAGAGTGAAAGATAAATTTACGTTCCTGGAACGACGGCGTTTAACCGAGGAGAGGTGGTCCGTGGGCATCGCCGCGAGTCAACCCGAGTCGAGTCTTTCTTGTACTCGCCCTTTAAGCCGTCCGAGTCATGACTCGCTCGAGAGTGAGAGTCAGTCAGTGCGTGATTCTTTTTGAGTCTTTGTCGGTGCGTAAGTGAGTGTGTCACAGTCAGTATGTGAGAGAGAGACAAGGGAAAGGGGCCGGGGTAGTTTTGGTAATTTGAAAGTAAGAGTGGGGTCGGGCCAGCCACGTGGACGATGCGTTAAAAAATATATATATATATATATATATATATATATGAGATTTTGCCGACACATATGCATACAACAAACAATTTTTCATGTCATGGCTTCTGACAGTGATGAGTTGAAAGGTCCTTTCCATACGTGCCTTTGATAATATTTGATTATGAACATCAGATAAAATGAGTTGTTTGTGCTAAAACTGTAGCAACTGCAATTTGCTAACATAGTTTGTTTGACTCTTTTAGGTTATTGTGGTAACAATTTATCCAACCTTTGTCTTTGTTTTGTACTATGGCTTAGGGTGTATTCTTATCTAATATTACTTCATTTATCTTTTTATTCTTTTAATCTAGGAATATTTGATTTCATTGCATCAGCTAAGTTGCTCATATTTCAATTATATGGTGATTGATTTGCTTAAAAAGTAGTACTTTCAGAAAGATTCTCTAATACCATCATTAGGAAACTGTCATGGTTTTCATTATGTCTCCCTCAAGCTAGAAAGAATTTTTCCTCACAGTATATTATATATTGGTAGCCAAGGCCTCTCTTCATGTGGAACCCACGTCTTATCAGCGAAGATGTTGGGAGGTAATTTTCCAACTAGCATAGTGAGGGGAAGCAATATAATAAGTTAGCATGCAGTGGAAACAAAACTAGAAACTAACATCTCGAGTCTGTGAAGCTCAAATTTGGTGACAAATTCCACCTTCAAAGACTCGAGTTCTGGTGTTGAGTTTGAACAATATATCCACGTGAAACTCGAGTTTCTCAAACTTGAGTACCATAGAAATATCTACACATGACGATGAAGAAGAACCGAAGAACCAGATTGGAAGCCAAATCAAAGGAAGAATCTGGAGAAGCAAAATAGAGATCTGGAGAAGCAGAGGAAGAGTCTAGAGAAGCAAATTCGAAAAAACAAATAATCTAGAATGAAGAAGTGCAGAACCAGATGAGAAAGTACAGGGGAAAAAGAAGAAGACTCACGAACAGTCTGATCTAAAAGAAAATGGTGGAACTCGAGTCTTAAAAACTTGAGTTCCACACAAACAGGAAAATGGTGGAACTCGATTCTTAAAAACTCAAGTTCAACATAGATTTTTTTCCACATCAGCCACCTCTTGCAACTCGAGATGCTAGTTTACTCAATAGTTTTGCAAACTAAACAACTAACTATAATATTTTAAAAAAATAAAGTTAGATGCAAAAAAAATTCGGATTTGCTATTTTGCTTTCGTGGGTAGCTAATGCGGTGTCATTTATCATTCATGCGATTTACGAACATCTTTCTTACTCCTTTTTTTTTTTTTTTAGTTAAATCTACAAAAATAGAAAAAGAAAAGTCTATATTGAACAAAACTCAAGAACGGCATAAATTTGGAGGAAAATTTTAGGAGTATAATACTATGATCATAGCATTTTCAAAATAACTTTACAACAATAGTTAAGTGGTATTTTGTTATTTACAAATAAAAAAGAGATGTCAATGGTAGCCCTAAATTAGAACAAGTAACAATTTGCTATTTATTCTCAAACAGTAATAGCGGCAATTGCTATTTACACTTTCTTCTTCCCTTTCCTTTTCATCTCCTCACTACCCTCTACTTTAATATTGCTATTCATCTTTCCCTTCATCTTACTTTATTTGTCTCTTCTTATCCCTTCTCTCTTACTATAAATTTGTCATTCTTTTCCATTATTTGCATAATTTTCTCTTACAAAAAGGTTTTCTCTCTCTCTCTCTCTCTCTCTCTCTCTCTCTCTCAATGTTTTGGTAGATTTTTATTTTTTTATTGCATCTCTGCTTTAGGTTGATAAATTTTTGTGTTTTTAAGAACTCTAGTTTAGTTTGATACGATTTAGTTTTTTGTTTTAAGTTGTTATTATTATTATTATTATTATTTTGCTCTTTGATTGTTAAATTTTATCCAATTACATTATAAAAAATTAAAGATAGTAGATAAAAATAAAATATTATTCCATTACATAGCATAATTTGGATAATTTAGTGTTTATTGTTATATCTTTTAATTTTTTTTTTTCTTTTATATTTTACTCAATATTGAAATTCAACTACATCCTCCTTATCATTAAATTATTTATATTTTTTCTCTCTTTTTGTTTTAAAAAATTAAAAATATGTAATATTCTACTTAAATTCAAATAAAAGAAAATTGTGCTCATCAAATTGTACTTTTTATTTTTTATTTTTTTTACATTTACACTTTCTCCAAAATTTCTCATTCTCTCTACCTTTTCATCTCCCCAAACATTCTACCTTGATATCACTCTTCCTCTTTCCTTTTATCTTCCTTTATTTTGTTTCTTTTTATTATCATCCTCTTAGTATAAATTTGTCATTCACTCTTTCATTCTTTACATAATTTTCTCTCACAAAAAAATGGTTATTTCCCACTCTTTTTCCCTCAATTTTTTGGTGGATTTTTTTTATTTTTTTATTTTTCTTGCATATCTATTTTAGCTTGATAAAGTTTTGTATTCTTTAGATCTCTATTTTGGTTGATGGGATTTAGTTTTGTGTTTTAAGTTTTTTTATTTATTTTTATTTATATTTTTTTTTATGACTTTGATTGTTAAATATTATCATATTTCATTATAAATAATTAAAAATAGTATATAAGAATGTACTATTATTATATTACATATAATTATTTGGATAAGTTAGTGTTTATTGTTATGTATTTTATTTTTATTTTTTTCTCATATAATTTTATTTAACATTTAAATTCAGTCACATCCCCCATATATATCATTAAATTATTTATATTTCCACTCCTTTTTTTTTTTTCAAAAAATTTAAAGTATAATATATTTCCTAAATTAAATAAATAAAATTGTCCACATTAAGTGGAGTAATGCTAGGGAAATACTCATTCTCACACCCAATGCATCAAAGGAAGAATGAAATACAAAACAAATCAAGTTAGAAACAGAAAATTAAAAAAAAAATTAAAAAAAAAAAACTAATAATGCATATTTAATGTCATAGAATCATCATCAAATTTTGGAAAACGATAGGTTGCCAATGGAGAGAGAGAGAGAGAGAGAGAGAGAGAGAGAGAGAGAGAGAGAGAGAGAGAGAGAGAGAGAGAGAGAGAGCTCTATGGAAACCATATTAATCATAACTAAAAAAGAGATGTTCTCTGATAGTAGTAGAAATTACATAAGAAATAAAGTTAGAAAATTTAAAAATCCATTTTTTGACATTTCATTTAATCTTATTACCACAAAGGGGTAAGCTACAAACAAAGGCCGATCGGGGCCATACAGTGATACAGGTTATGGTTGTGAAGACCAACTATGGTGTTACAAGTGTAAACTGAAATATGAACTGAGATTGCCATCTGATTACAAGATTGAGGGTTGTAAAAGAGAGGGCTTGTGAAGTAGTTTTCTGAAATTGATCCTAAACTGACTTTTTGGTCAAGGAAATTGTGATCAACCCTAAGAATGGTTAGTTCTTGCTTAAGGGCTCTAACCTTAGATTTTGTTTCCTTGATTTCTCTTTGAAGGTCGTTGACTGTAACTTCCTTCTTGGATTTGGTAAACCTATTGTAGATTTTATCCAAATCAAATTTGGGTTCCTGAATCCTTGGTTTGGGTTTATTGGTTTCCTTAACTAAGGTTTTTCGGAAATCATCAAGCCTTTGAGCTTTGATGATAGGGTCTTTGATCTGTTCTATGAGATCTAAGAGGAGCTCTCTTACTTAGAAAGAACATTGGAATGGGTTCATCCGGGCCACTAGAGGTTCTAGAGGAAGCTCTAGAGGATTCTGAGGATGACTGGTATATCTGGCGGATCTCACTGTCACTAGAACCACTGGGAGACTCACTATCTAAGCGATCAAGCTCTAGGAGCTTAAAGATCTCATCTTTACTAGTTTGGTCACTAACAAGGGTGTTGATAAGAGATTTGGCCTTAGCTTTACATTCTTTTCTGAAATGACCTCTCTTTCCACAATTAAAGCATTTTCCTAATGCTTTTGGTATGGGTTTTCCTATGGATTTAGATTTTCCTTTCTTATAGAAATCATCTTTGCTGTACATCTATTTTCTATAATACTTGGATGTTGTTTTCTTTCTATGGAATTTCTTAAAGGATTCTTTGCCTCCATATTTGGATTTTCTCTTGGGAATAACTGAGGGTAAGCCATATTGTGTACAAAAGTTTCCTACTTCGTACTTGGCTTTACTCTTATTGGCTTGGCTTTGGATTTTCAAATCTCTGCACATCTTCATTCCTTCACGGCCCATTGTGCTAGAAATATCACCATAAGTTAGGTTATCATAATCTATGACACCTAAGGGACTACAAAGGGTTTCTTTGACGTTTTCGCCAAATAGTCTGGGTAAGCTATTGATAAACTTCTCCTTCCAAAATAGAGAATTACAATCACTTTTATGCATGATCTCTGGTACTAAAGACATCTTCATACCACCTGTAGTCGCTAAGGGTTTTACATCTAAGGTTACTCAACTAGTCGTCAATCCCAGATGTGATGTTGTTAGGTTTTCCTATGAAGTGTTTCATGATCGTATAGATCAAGGTATTGACTCCATCAGGAATTCCTTTTCCTATGCGTTCGTCAAAGATGGGGATTCCTTCCTCATCTTTTTGGACAGCATGCTTGATATCTTCTCTAGACGCTTCTGTTAGGTAGTTGTTCCACCATTGCAAAAGTTTTCCTGTGAATCCTAAAGCTATGAGCTCTATGACCTCTATGTGGGGACGTCCTTCATTTAGGTAGTTATTGGCTACCATGGTCATGTGCTGGATCTTGTTTAGGATTTCTTGTTCTGATAAACCATCTATGTTCCATTCATAGAGTTTACCAGAGGATATTGAGAATTGGTTGCTAACATTCCTTTCCTCGAATTGGAGGTCAGGGGGTGTAGGTCTGGGATACCAATTCTTGGTTAAGCTGGTTTAGGTAGGTTGGTGAAGCCTTTTCACCTCTAAACCTCTAAACTGGCTTTCTAGTTTTCCAATCTCCTTTTCACTGTTTGAGGAGGTTCTGCTGGAACTACTAGAGGCTGTGTGGATGTCTAAAACAGCTAGTCGAGGATCCTTGCTAGTCGAAGTGGTAACTGGTGAAGGGGTGACTGGTTCCTTCTTCACGAGTTCTTCAAGCTTTTGGGTGACTATCTCTAGGGCTGTTTTATCCTTAAGGTAACTAAGGCTGGTTTGTCTAGTTGTAGGAAGCTTGACTAAAGGCTTTTCTAAGGTTTGGATAGGTTTGCTAGGGTTTCCTAGCTGAAGGATAACCTTGTTTTCTATCTTGTCTTCTATCCTATCAAGCCGTTTTCCTATAACACCTAAACACTGGTTGGTATAGTTGTTCTGCTCTATCACCTTCTTGACTATTTTCTCCTCGGCTGTGGGATACTTGAAGGGAGAGGCTACAACATCACTTCCACAGTGTTTGAAGGTTATGGCTTCCTGGGGTGGATGACTCGACCTAACAACTTCTTTGTTACCTTTGTTGTCTTCTATGGTCCAGTTGGTTTTGGTGATGACACAAGACTTTTTGTGCCACTCAAAATGGTTCTCAAAGTATTCAAAAAAAGGGACATTGCTGGATATCTCTTTCATGAATTCTTTCCATTTTTTCAAAACTTTTTCCTTTTGTTCCCTGGTGTGGTTGGCTCTATAGGCTTCTCTTTTGAGTCTATTTTTCTTTACATCAAACTCCTTGCCTAAGGCAACTAGATCAAGGGTGAACTCTTTCCTAATAACCATAAGCTGACAATCAATTTCAGGTTCTTGCTGAAAAGGATCTTTCATATTTGTACCTAATGGGGATGAGGCTTTTGGACTGTTGTTATCTTCTTCCTGATCAACAACTAAGTCCTGTCTGGCTGTGTAGTAAGGGGTGCTAACCTGGGATCTGGTCTTGACTCCTTAGAGCTCTAGTCCTAAATCTTTTCTAGATTTTGGAAAGGGTGCTAGAGGTCTGGTTGAGCTACACTGGGATGCAGGTTTATCTCTAAGAAGGATAGGTGACTGCCTACTGAGTTGGTGTAGATCTACTGGGGATCTAAATCGGGATTCATCATATCCTAAGGGTGAATCTAAGGGTGTTCTAAACCTAGACTGGTCAAAACTAAGTCTGACTGTACCATCGGCTAGCTATTAGACAAAGTCTAAATCTGGATTCCGAGCAAGGTTTTGGATCTGGAGAGGAAAGTTTTCATTCTCTAGAATCCAATTTGAAGGGAAAGTGACCTTGGACCATTTTAGGGTTCTGGGTACCTGGATCTTGGATTTGAGGTCTTTGGTTTGGATGAGAGTAGTTTCTCCCATCTTTCTCTTGTCAAGTGCTTGAACATTGAAGTTCGTCCTCATGCACTTATAATACACTCTGTATATTAAGGCTAGCTGCTGCACTCCTTGCAACATGAAGGTTCCATGGGTCTTGATATTGAGGGTGAGGGCTTTCATGATATGAAGGTTGACTGCAAAGTTTGGTAAATAGTAAAAATGGACTAGTCTACAACTAAGACTGGTTTCAATGGTTCCTAAGATGCTGTCATTAAATCTAATATGATGGGTGTCTCTAAGGGCCATTAGGATTGAATAATTCAAACCTTCTCTGATCAAGGGTTTAACTCTGACCTGGACTAAACCTATGTGGATGAAATTGTGTCCTTCTTTCCTGTGCACTAACAGGGCTGAAGAGGGTAACAAGTAGCACGTCTCGTACTCCTTGTTGATGCTGTAAACTTGCTCTATAGTTCTAACATGGTAATCTATCTTGAAAGCCTTTCTAACAGACCATGAAGATTTATAGATCTGATGGGTGGGTACCTTGGGAATATTCCAATCTCCTAGTTTTAAATCTGCATTTGATAACTCATAGGATTCTGAATTGAGAATTCCATCATCTTGAGGGATCTCAGGGAGGGATGATCTAATGTTGGTAGAAAAGTTACTTCTAAACAACCTATTCATTGTTCTGGATTAAAAACCTAGTTAAACAATCACAACCTAATTACCTTTATCCTCAAACTTCTGGATCTATCCTTAGATCTGAAATAGGGTGTTCTAAAAGACGATCGCCTAATCACTTGCTCACTTCAACCTCTTGCTACCATTGTCCTAACTTTTAAGCCTAAAACGCCTCACTCCGGCTAAACGACCACTCGGCTTAGGACACCGGGACTTACTGGGTTGACAAACAGCATAGATCTGGTCTTACGTGTCTTAATAGTACACATCTACAACAAATTGTGGGGATAAACACAGTAACACGAAGAAGCAGATAATTGAGATATAACCGATCAACATGAACAAATAATCACAGAATGATAAACAGATAGGTAAAGAAGGAGGCTCAGCCTACCATTAAAAGAACAATGTTGAAGAAGATATAATAGATGAAGAAAATAATGAATGGTAAGAGAAGAGTTATCAGAAAATAAATGTAAAACAAAATATATGAACTTGGAGATATATTCATGAAAATAATCTTTAATGTAGAAATTAATGGATAACTATGGCTAGTGATACCACCAACTTGATTGAAAATAAAATGTAACTTACAAAAACTATTATCGGCCAACTTGGCTCTAATACTAAAAAGGGGTAAGTGACAAACAAAGGCCGACCGGGGCCATACAGTGATACCGGTTACAATTGTAAAGACTAACTATGGTGTTACAAGTGTAAACTGAAATATGAACTGAGATTGCCATCTAATTACAAGATTGAGGGTTGTAAAAGAGAGGGCTTATAAAGTAGTTTTTTGAAATTGATCCTAAACTGACTTGCTTTAGAATGGAATTTGAGATGCCTTTTATAGACTGAAGGGAGCCTTGGATTCTTCTAAAGATTGCTGAAAATTTGGAAGGTGAAACGCTTTTATCGTCTTTTATAATGAACAATGCTACCTCTCATTTATCGTCTTTGTGATGCAAATCATCATTTAGTAAATATATGATAATGATAAAAAGTGTTATAAATGGGATCACTATATATATATATATATATATATATATAATTAGCCACTCATTATAGAGTAGAAATCTATAATTTACGCATCCAAAAAAGTGGAATATATAGAGTTTTCTAACCTAAAAACTAATGAAAAACCAATGGTTAATAAATAAAATTATAGTATTAATAAAATATTTAATGGGACCATCCTAAAACAATTATCACGCACAATGCACGAGTCTGCGACTAGTTTAAATAAGATACGGCCCCACGTTCAAGCCCAATCCATTAGCCCTCGTGTGGTTGAGATTCCAGGGCCCAAAGCCAGGCCGAGGCCCATATCAGGTTAGGGACCAGAGCCAAGTCGAGGCCTAGTGCGAAGTCAGGGCCTATACCAGATAGGAACGATAATACCTTGGGGGAAATCGCCCGCCGAGCACCATTCAACGACAATTGCAAGTTTCAAAACAATCATGAGTAGTGGGTCCCATCTGAATATGAATATATCTCAAAAGGACCCACCAGTATGGAAAACCACCCTTCCATCATGACGTACCCACTAAGGGAAGTCTATAAATAGAGACTATAAAGTGAAAGGGTTGGCAAATTTTTGGGGAGAGATACATGAGAGAAAAGAAAGGAACAACCAGAAAGGGTAAAATTCGGCTCAACTAAGCTTAAGCCTTCTCGAGAAGCACACACACAAGGTAATGGAATACAAAGTGGACCTAAAGCACCATCTCTTGGGCCATTAAGTTGGTTCGAGGAGGTTTTCTCATTGTAGGAAATTCCATACCCTTCAAAAACAAGTAAATTGGGAGTCTAACCCAAAAACTCATCAGGTACCCTAGGCTAGGCACCACAATGCACATGGACTGTTTTATAAAATATAAATTATCATGCAGTGGTTGGAGAAGATATAGATAGACTAGTGAGAATTGTAAATTTTGAAGTTTGGACGTGGTCAAATTTTTTAAAATCCTTCTCGATACAATATGTTAGTTGAATCCAACAAAAAGAATTCTAATAAATAAGTAGTTTCTACAATGTAAAAATCAATTATGATATAAGTGGCAAGTACATTATTTTCATTAAGAAAAAAGTTAACGGATGCTCTAAAGGAAAAGAAAAAAGTAACTAATTTTTTTACAACTTATTATATTCCCCATAAATGTTGTATCAAAACTTTCCTAAAATAATTCATTAACAAATTCTTTAAAGGTATCCTTTAACCGGACCTCTTATCAATCTGACAATTCTAACTGATTAGTAGTCAAATGCAAATAGTAACAAATTTTGAGCTTCTTCATACTTGCGCTCAACCATACTTTCAACCACCATCCACCCAAAAAAAATAAATTGAACTAATAAGTGGCCATTTTGATAGCCCAAACAATTTGAACTAGCAGGCAGAAGATGAAAAGGTGACAATTGTTTCAGTATCACTGTTGCAGATTGGGCACTTCACTTGTTTCAAGTGCAAATCTCTTACTTGATGCATCACATGTAGGTAGTATATTCCATGCAATCTTCCTCAGCATCACCATTGCAGATCGAGTCGCTCATGAATTTTGGATTTCCATTGTTTGTTCCAATCCTCTTTTAAAGGACTTGGCGAGGAAAAACGTTGAACTTGGTCAATTTCATAGGCTGATTTGGTTGTGTAACAACCAGCTTAAATTGGGGTCCAAATATTGCTATCAACCTATCACCAGTGTTAGTTTATGGAAAATGGATTCAAATACCTGTGATGTGATGCTGAAATATGGGTTCATCACTTCTGAACTTTGTAAGCTCAGGCTCATGTAACTGTTAAATTAGCATTTGAATTTGAACCCTCTGATTGTTGGCATCCAGATCATTCCTAACATGAGTAACATCAGTGAAAATACCATTTCCAACCTTCAAGTAACTTCCCTTTCTCAATAGTTCCCTTCCACAGACACAATGATAAGTTCAATGCATTGATGCATTCGTCTAATGGAATAAAGAGGAACATTTTTTCCCCCTTTTTTGTTTTTTTGCTAAGTAAATAAAAAGGTACATCTTTTCATTGTTTTGCAACCAAAACACAGAATATCGTAATCACAGTTGTACAGAAGCATAGAATATCAAACCTTTGTGCAACTAATAATGTTTTGAAATTTGAAATAATGGTGATGAAAAAGAATATAAATGATTTGGTTTCTTAGTGTCTGCAACAATACAAAATCCCTGTCAAATGGGAATAGCTCAAATGAGCAGTAGGTGTACACAAAAGATGATTTCTATACACACTCTAATTCTATGTTTTTGTACAATTAAAATGAGAGAGATCCAAAGCTACTTCCCATATTCCCAAGAAGAAAAGAATTTCCCATATATTTAACCATTCGAGGCACCAGTTTGTTGATAAAAATTATTGGCACCACGCAACCTAATACATGATCTTGCCAACCTTGGAAAACATCTCAATTTTTCAGCTTCATTTTCTCTGGGATCTTGCGAACCTTGGAAAACATCTCAATTTTTCAGCTTCATGATCACTGGGAAGATAACCGGACAACTCCCACAAGTAAGATTAGAGTAAAAGGTATCTGTTAATGTCCTATACAGGTTGTGGAATAGTCATCTTCTCATGAACATCATAAACGAGATTCTTCAGCTCAGGGAAAACTGATACAAGCGATTGTTCTAGTATCGCGTATCCAAGTTGCTTCACACAAGTAGTAGACTGCAATTTATAGCAAACCATATTTAGGTTTTAGAAAACGAACAGAAAGCTGAAAACAAAGATAAAGAAATTATGGAAGGAAAACAGCACATAAAGAAGGCTTAACCTGAGTGAAATAATAAATGTCTCTTGCACAACGCCTGTACTGCTTATTCCCAATCAAGCTGACCAAGGCTGTCGGAGCTCCATCTGGAAAAAGTGAAGGTTAATTTAATCTCTTTATACATTACTGTAGTCATTTTAGTTTGTGTCAATCTTGCTAACAGTAGCTTGCATGTTGCCTAATGTTTAACACTTTCAGAATTACTAATCATCCAACATTGAATCAGAGCCTGCATAGTTATATCTTATGCTCAGATATTGGGATCCCCATGAAAATCTCATCTTTTTAACATTTGCAATGCCCATATTTTGTTCAGGTGTTCTGTGGTTTGGCCTCAGAGAATTCTACGTATGGGCTAAGCTTGATCAACATAGTTGGCCTCTTTCCTAGACATAATGTAAATGCAACAAATAACATAAAAGATGGCACTGGATTAATTACCTATATAAAAAAAAGCACCAGATTTGTGGATGTACGACCACTTGATCACATGCTTGAACACACATAAATTCATCACTCCCACCTCTATACATACATATTGCAAATTTTCAGTCCTATTTACTTACAATGATCCCCGAATTTTCCCCCTCAAGTCCCCAAAAATTGATGGCTGGTCAATATATAAGAGCATTTTTGCTTCTTGTACCAGGAACTAGGTACTTATACAAAAAAAAATCTGGAGCTAGACACTCATTTAGATTACTTGGTCCCGCTAACCAAGACTCATATGAATAGAAAGTATCTAGTAACACATTCCAATCCTTAAGCACAAGCAAGGAGTCACAACTTTTACAGCATCAAATTTCAAATGGCTAAAAGTAAAATGTAAATACCAACAAAGGATAAAGGTAAATTTCACAACTTAATGACTTCTAATATAAACTTGAACTCTTAAAAGAACATTTCTCACCAAATAGCATTTTCTTGACCTCACTTGCTCTGCGAGCAGCCTCAAGCTGTTGTTCAAAAGCCCCCAATGTAGAGACCTTACTGCCACCAAATCGAGTTGTAGTTTGAGAAGGTTTTTGATTAGGTTCAGTATCATCATCATTATTCTGAGCAGTCCCTAATTTCATGAAGAATGTGCCATCAGGCCAGAGAACCTGAAAGAAATATATAATTAGCAAAAGCTTGATGCTTCTTTCATATTTCTACATGGTGTCCCATTCCATAACAAGAAAATGTTTTACCGTAACAAATAATTTTGAGAGGAGGCATACACAAATTTAGGATCATTATACAACTTGGAAGTAATGCAAGCAGGAGTGCATGTAATCACCTGTTCTCATCTATAAACAACTGAAAGGCAATCTAATTTCAGCTCAAAAAGAAAAAAGAAAAAAAAAAGAGCCTTGAATGTGATCAGATGCAGTTATAAGGAAAATTGAAAGTCATCTGATAGTGTCTTGAGGGGGATTCTGTTCTTCAATATCCCTTGTTTTTAACATAAAAATTAACAAGTGCAGGTAAGAAAACAAGCGTTATTTAATGCGATCTACATGTATTATTATTATTATAGAATGGGTTCTACATGTATGAAATAGTCACAGATATTTAACACTTCAAATGTAGAGGACCAATGTAGATATCTCTTTCTATGCTTCTAGTTCTATCAGCCAATGCCCAGCCTACAATTCAGGCACAAAATTTCAGTTGCAAATCTCGTAGTCCACAGTTTTAAAGTCTACACAGTGGAGCATGGTTTGTGTTAATTGCGCATGCAGCTCTAATTGCTGAGTTGGTGAACATTTCAGCAAAATGATGATGGTTATGATTGGTTGAATCCTTACATCTTGAACCCACCGAATCCCTTGAGCGATAACGTCATCTCTCCGGAGCCAATGAATCTGCCTCAAGAGCCAGTCATCAATTGCATCTTCCATTATTAACTGCAATATTTGTTTTGATATCCAAAAGACCTGTCTTCTGTATCAATGAAAATAACTCTTAGAGACCAATCAATTACAGTAATCAAACAAACGATAGCATAGTTGCAAGTTATCATGTTTTAACACAATTCCATCAGTTCAAAAGACCAGAAATTAAGTGCAAGCCTAAGGAGATGATAGAGATAAGATACTATAAAAGTTATAGATGATTTTATGCGCGTGAAGGGGAACAACAAAATGGGGTCAGGGAACAAGATGAAAGATTTCTTCAGGAGTAAATATAAAATCTAGAAAAGACCAGTAAAGAACCACACCAGCCAACAATCTCCTAAAATAATCAAATTATGATAGAAAAATATTAGTTGACAATCAACATAGAAATTATTGATGTCAGGAGGGGCATACCTACATAAATTCTGGGCATAAGGAGCACACGGGTAAATAAAGATATAGGAAAATGAAATAACATAAAAGGCTGTTGATCAACAAACAAACTCCTAAAATTGAAGAACAGAAGGGCACATCCTCTAGAAAGAAAAAAGCAGGGAAAAAAAAAAAAAAAAAAAAAAAAAAAAACTCATTATTGAAAATTACACAAGACACAGCCTGCACAACAACTGCATCATACCAGAGGGACAAGATGCTAAGATGTAAATGACATGTTAAGGTTGATCACAGTCACACAAAAAGAGGTCTAAATGAAGAATGTAGTAATCAACTCAGGCACATGCATACACACACACAACAAAAAGGCATTTCATTCAGCGATGGAATAACTAAAGAAAAATTCAAGAAAGATTCTGCAAATTGAAAGACAAGGCATTGATAAAACACATAAACTTGACTTAATAGCAATAACTGTATTCAAAATTTCTTAATAAGACATAAATATAGCCCACCTTAGCCAGCCTCTTCTCTTGAGCTGAAATATCTTATCAACTAGATTCAATAGAGGAACACTAACATTAGACGGAGTCCACTGCAAGAAAAATCCAAATAATAAATAAACATATAGTTTCAAATACAAATTAAACACACAAAAGATAAGAAAACTTAGTTAGTTACATGAACTAAAATAGGTAATACAGGATACACACAGTATCTTGACAGCCAATGGTGACACATAAAATGGAAAAGAAAATAAACTCAGCTAACTCATGATACCTCAGGTGGCATTCCAACTGGGTCCTCCCAGTGATCCAAGATTACTGGGAGATCTGCCGCTGGAAATCCACCCTGGCCTATCCCAGATTTCACCACTAAACCATGTCTCTTCTCCGAACCCAAGTTCCTAGGCTCTTCACCACATTTGATTACTCGAGGGGGAAAGCTTTTGGAGTTCAATTCATTGTCTGAATGCCACCCATTGGTGCTACTATTGACTTCCTCATGGCCATGATTTTCATCCTTGTCACCTTCTTCATTATCAGAATAACTGTTTTCAGTTCCCACACTATAATGACTTGAAACATGTCTATTTATATCATCTGCATTCAAGGGTAAGTTTTGGCTTGCTGTTGAAGAAGATGCTTCATAAGTGGGTAACGGACCAGAAACTTTACGAATTAAGCCATCTGAAACCCCTTTGAACTGACGCACAATATCATCCACCGCATCATCAACATTGACTGTTTGAGATTTCCGCAATAAGAAAATAAAAAGTCAAATGTAGTAGGAAATATTAAGCAATGGAAAATTGGTCATAAAATCCAAATAACTCAGTCAAAATGATATCTAATTCATAACAAACAATTAGCATCATGAACAATCACATAAAAATTAAAAAAAAAATACATGTCAGGGTTTTAAGAAATTTGGAGATTGAGTAGCAAGGATCTTCATTTTTTGTAAAAAAAAAAAATGTTTTAGAAGGAAAAGCCCATGTTGACGCAATACCTATTCAATAAAGCAATGAGAAACAAAAAGAACAAGATTATTTCAAATGAAATAATCAGCTTCACTGTTTGTGATGGGACGATTAATACAATCCAGGACAAGCTGTCTTTAATCATCAGTGAATATGGGCAGCAAACATTCTACTTTCGAAAAAGCATATAAAAAAGAAGGGCTTCACGCAGTTAATTAATGAAGCAGCGGGGATCGCTTGCTAGTTTCATATAGATAGTGAGGGAAAACCCATTTTTGATCAGACAAACTAATCACAACATCAAAAAAATGATGGCATACAAATATATATAAGGAACAGGCCACTTTTACAAATAGATGGAAAATTTTCTCTTCATAAGAGACGTATGGTGGATGACAACAAGGGAAGAAAGCGGGAGAGTAGCATATTGTACCCCAAATCATTATACTGGCTACCAGTCCATTTTAAATTTTTGTGTGTGCGTGTGGGTGTGTACCTTATGGATGCTCTTAATCTTAAGAAGTTAGAGTTGTTTTGATTGGTAGGGGCCTTTCTTGTATACAATTCGCACACTTATTCAGAGTCCCTAAATACATGATTAGCAACACTCTGCCTGTTCGGAGTTCCTAACTAACAAACAAGGGTATCGATCTGTAGCCCATCAATTAGGATGGCACCCAATGAACTTATACAACAAACTAACAAACAAATCAGAGATGTAACAGATATTGAACATCAGCAGACTAACTTGCAGACCACCACATACACAAATCAGTCAAACCTAAATACAGAAACAGCTAGGATGATGCCAAATCAAAGAAAAACAACATACCTGCCAGGCTTCTCATCACTGAGGAAGATTTCCCGAAAGAGTAATTCTTCAAACAAAGAAAGGGTTTTTAGAAGGTTCAGATATCAATCAGCTTACCAAAAGAAAATATAAAATAATTGAAGAAATGAAAAAATAGGATGTTCATCTAAATTAGGAACAATGAATTTCAAGAAGAGCACACCTTAGAGGAAGCACTCAAAAAATCCCACACTTCATGCTGTTCAGCAACATTAGCTATTGACAACAGATCCTGGGAAAGATAGCAAAATTAGAGCAACAGGAACAAGGACAAAAGAGAAGTCATACAAAAACAATGCAGCAGGGTCTAAATAATACTTGCAGATATTTATCAAGCTGAATGCAGCGCTGATGAACAAAAGCATCCTCTGTGCTTGATGAGAATATCCTTTTGGGAGGCAAATGTAAAGTATAATTAGGAATATCTTTAAGATGCCGATGTAATCGCTCAAAATTCCTGTATCTGCAAGCTAAAAAAAATTAAATTAAAAGAAAAACTAAACCCAAAAGAAAATCTAGAACTGGATGGTGTAACTCCACTTTCTTCACAATAAAAAATAAGCAGTTTGAACAAAACTAGGTTGAACATACATAACATGGTAAGCATGTTTCAATTATGACAAAGTTGAGTACAAAACCTTCTTTTCACGAACCAAGTCCTATTTTCTGCATCTGTCACTGCAATTGAATAAACAGCAAACGATTTTGATCCAAGTTTCTCAAAGTATGCTCCCATAACCTGTAGAGGCATCAGTATACAACACAAGAATCAAGTTAAATTCAGAGCAAGCATTTACGGTGACAAATCCTACATAGCAAAGCCAATAATGTTTTAATTTATATCCTCAATTTCCTAATGATTCTACTAGCAGTTCATATAACAGATTTGTACATTACATGATATTTACAGTAAAAGAATGCTCACCCGGCACCTAAGCTTGGGAAATTGTTGTCCCTCACTGTGAAACACCACGTCTGAAGCACTCCTGCCATAATGCTCTTCATTATGCCTGCCAACATTGGCGCTGTAGAACTCTGAAATAATGGACCCTCCATGTTCTCTTGTAAATGTCTTCTCTGTATGAGGTTGGACTACCAACGCAGAAGTGCTATTGGATCTCTTAAGACAACTTTTATTTCCATCAGCTGCAGGAGTATTAGTATGCTCCAATTCATCAACAGGATGCCCTCCCTCAAAAGACAATTTTTTGTTAGGATCCTGAGAGAACTGCTTCCCAGTTTTGTTCCCATCATTTGATAGAACATCAATACCTAGTCCATGTGTTAGCTGCTTTACAGCTCTCTGATCTATTCCTACATATATTTCAGGCATTTTGGTTAAAGTTTCCTTTCCCAGATCTTTATTAGGTATAGCATTTTTTGTTCCAGAACCCTTTGTTATAGGATCTTGAAGCCCTGCTTTGATTTTCTTCAGTTCTTTCTTTTTATAATTTCTTCCTTTTGTCCACAAGTTCTCCAGATTTTCAGGAGTAAGAACTTCAGTTCTCCTCTGGGTCACAGCATTCAGCACTCGTGCCCAATCAGCAGACTGGTTCGTAGGCACTTCTGTCTTATAATCCAGGGGTATTTCTCTCTGATTGTTAATTTTATCCAATGTCATAACAGTCCCTTGAGAAAAGGATGAATATTTCCTTGAGGCAGTAACATCATCACGTACAGCCCCTGCAGCAAGAGGATGATCATGGGGATGAGCCGCCACATTAGTTGACTCATAATTACCTACCCCTTTAAGGCTGTCATCATTAAGGGCAAGCAAAATGTATTCAATCAACTCATTGATGTACCTGATACCAGAGAAGCATTGATCGCAGTGAATTAGATGTTCCATTTAAGGAGAAGGGAATAGAGAATTGTACACACACACACCCGTGTATGTCTATGTATAAAAGGATTATTTATATACTGACGAACGTAAGACATTCTATACAAGCAGTGACAACTAAAAACAACCCAATGTTTAAAAAAGAAAAAAGAAAGTGAAAAAAGCTAAAAATACCTTGATGTAAATAATATAATACTGAAATCTGTTTACAGAGCTGAGATTTTAAGGCAATCAATACTTACAAGAAACAGATTGCTACTGCTTTTTTTGGGATAGGGGGATCAGTACTACTGTAAAATATTGAGTAAATAATTCAAGAAACATACCCAGGGCTTGCAAAATTCATAACCGGTTGCACAACCAAGCAAGTTACAAGTTCTCGAGCAATGGATCTAACCAAAGGAGATTGAGCTTCTCGTGGTCTGAGTACCACAGCTAACACTCCACCTATTAGCCGTTGAAGAACCTGTGATAAAATATAAAGCATCAAGCAAATTCAAAATATAAATCCTAAAGAAAAATGTATTTCCATCAGAACACTCCACTCACACCTTGTACTCACTCTCAGGAGATATCAACGCAGGATGAAGCTCCTTAGAAGCCATAAGATGGTGTTTCAATCTTTCATCTCTCTCCTCAGAAGAAAGCATTGCCATAACTTCAACACCTATAGCAGCTTGGTTTCTTCTGAAGAGGTCCAAGTGATTCCCTATTAAATCAACTATGTCCCTGAAACATTGGACAGTCATTTAATTCTGACATTCAACTATGAAGCTATATATTATCCCCTTAAAAGTTTCTTAAAGACTCACAGATCCTTTACTGATAGCAGAAAGGGAAAACCAAAAGGGAAAAAAAAAAAAAAAAATTACCTTGTGAGCAAGTCAACAAGGTTTAACTCTTTAACCCTTAACGAGATTTCACCAAGAGCATCCATGATTATAGCACGTATCTGCTCAGGAAACTCCCTGTCTGGGGTAATTTCTGAATACCACAGATCTACAACAAAATCCTTCAAAATTTTATCAATAAAATCACTCATTGCAGCCTCAACAACAGGAGAATCAATTTTCCTTTTCCATTTTGGAGGGGGAGGCATAGTAGAAAGGCGTGAATCATTTACTGACAACTGTTTCTTCTCCAAATGAGACAAATATGTTGGTGGACGGACTGATTGAACCTTCCAACGGAACTCTACTTCATTAAAAAGAATGCGAAGTGCAGAAACAAACAGAATAGATATGGGTATATTCATCCACATTGATTTACTTGTATCTGCAATGAATAAGAAAGAGTTTATAACAGAGACACACAAATTATATGTCAAGTTTAACATCCACATTGTCAAGATGATAAAGGAAGCAAAAGTATCACTAATAATCACAAAAGCAACTTTGCCAAGGAGCACTAGCCCAAATGGTACTTCCTCAAAGAATGAGGTGGAAGCTGAGGTCACAGGTTCAAAACCCATTGGGCTAGAGATAAGCTACACACATTTTTATGGGACAAGGAATTACCGTTTGAACTATAATTCATAGGTGGGTGTGGGTGTGTAACTTTAACCAATAAAAAATATCACAAAAAAGAAAATTTAATGGGGCCGTGGTGCATTGCCATTCTTGTGCAAACAAGTTGCACCCTCAAACTGCATCCAAAATGGGGACCAACCCATTCCCTCATGCATCCAATGCGCCCCAGAGACTCACAGCCAAGTGCCACGTGACCCTGAAAGCTGTGCCCATTCTCATTACAACCACAATGATCAGACTATAGTGGCTGCAAACCTCCATTTGAGGAAATATACAACTCTCTCTCTCTCTCTCTCTCTCTCTCTCTCTCTCTCTCTCTCTCTCTCTCACACACACACACACACATATGAACAGATTGATACATCATAAGTGGGAGAGGAGAATTCAAACCTTGGATGTCTTTGATGAAAACACGAGCAATTGTCAATTGACTTAAAGGTTGTTGGCATGCACGTGTGCACACACACACACATACATAACAAATTAGGACCCAGGGAAACAGAAAATCCCACTAAACTAGAGATGTCATTTGAGCTAGAGCTTATTGGCAAAGCCTAAACGAGAATTTGGTTTAGCTGAAATCCCAAGTTTTTTCTTTTAAAACTTGTTAAGTTACACAGGCATGTGGTGGACTTTGAACCCATGATCTCACCCTCGATTTTGTGTATACAAGGGAATAAGATGTCATTTGAGCTAGAACTTATTGGCAAAGCCTAAACAAGCATTCGGTTTAGCTTAATTAAGTTTCGACAATTCCCAATACACAGGTTCCTTTCATATTGCACCAATATATGAATATATAAGAAGTTAAATAGAGGTGATGCTGACAGTAACGAACTGTTTGAGGAAAAGCAAGATTAAATACAAAAAGATTCAAAATTTGTGGTCTAGTTTTGATGCAGGAACTTCTCTAGAAGGACAATTTGCAGATTTTTGGAATAGGCTATCCTTGGCTGTACCAAAGGCCCATGAGTCTTATTTTGTGTTTTGAATCCTTTTCCTATTTGGTTTGAACGTTCCTAAGAACGTTTTCTTTGTTATTAGTAATCCTAGTCTTTCTAGGAATGTCTTTTTATTGGGATAAGATCCCTTCCATTTAAATCCTCCAAATCCCTCCAATTTTTAGTCAGGTGTGAGGCACATGGAATTTATTTCATTTTGTGTGGTTTAAATGGGTTTTTTTTTTTTTTTTTTTTTTTTTTAAGGCCGTTGGATTTTTTAATTGCCACATGTCTTACATCTATATTAAAATTGGAGAAAATGGAAGCGGATCCTTTTCCTTAAATCATAGTGAGAATGACTTTAATAAAATTTCAGCACCTTATTTTAAACTTGAGGGTGTGATTGCCTTCTCCTACTTAAGTGTGATTGCTCAAGATAACCTAGGTGGCTAGGTGTAATTCCCTAGATAGTGTTTTATCTTTCATTATTTTCACATTACATTGTTTTAACACCAAACAGCCATCAAACATATTTACAACCCATTATTTTCATTACCAATACCATTAAAAGTCAAACCTTATTCAAAACCCTTCAAGATCTCATCAAGATATCTAATTTAGCACTGAATTCCAAAAGATCCCACATCAAAATTTTGTATAAAAAGTAAAAACCCATTCAAGCTTCTGTCTTTCCTCAAGAGGATTAGCTACTAATTCTTCATTCAAAGCACAAAAGTTAAAAGAAACTTAAAATGCAATAATAATCACACAATCCCACATCAATTTTAAGCTGCTATATAAAGCAAGCAATACATACTATCTACACACAAAGCAAACCCAATTGCATGAATTACTCAATGAAACATATAATCAAACAGCTTCTGGGCATACCATAAAAACCGAAAAAATTGAATCAAATAACAAAGACAAATCAAAGCTTACGGGTCATGAAGTATGAAACGGCGAAGATACACAAAGCCCACCAAACCGTTCGAAGCTTAGCCTCCTCGATCAAATCCTGTACGGTCCTCATCGCCTTCATTTCTCTCTGAATTCACAAAAGGGAAATAAAATTTTCGGACCCAAATTGAAGAACCGAGAAATCTCGCCGATTGTGAAAAATCCCAAATCTCGGGAACATAAAAAAAAATTCAAAAAAATCAGAGATGGGCTTTGACGTTATCAGAAACTGAATTGTCAAAAGAAACAACCTGAAAATGTGTGTCTGTTTTTTAACGTTGTTTCTCAGATGAGTCTCTCTACGTGTAGAATATGAGAAAGACAGAGAGAGAGAGAGAGAGAAGGTAAAATCGTCGCTGCTCGTTATTTACACGTTTGGAATTTTGGATCTCCTCGGCTCTTTTATTTTAAGTTTTTTTTTTTTTTTTTTTGATATATTGTTAGCCACCTCAACATAAATAAAATTTTTGCTGACCCCAGTGAGAAATACTTTTTTTTTTTTAATTAAACAAATTTAGAAACTTATACATATGAAGTTAAAAAGTTTTTTTTTTTTTTTAAGAATCAATAAAAGAAGTATAATGAATTAAAAGGGTCACTTTTTTTTTTGTTCAAAATAAAATAAAACGTAGAAGAAGTAAGAAAAAATAAAAAAGAGTGCGTTTATTTTTTAAATAGAGAATAAAAGATGAGAAGGAAAATATGATGCGTTTGTTTAAATTTCAAAAAGAAAAAGAGTTTAGAGATTATAAAGAACGTGAGTTTTCCGATTTAAATTGTTAACTTTTATTTTATGAATTTGTCCCCCTTAAACAAAGAGATAATATTTTGAAATATCCAAGCTTTAGAGTCTTAAGACTTAAACAACTTGAAAACCTCTTAATAGTAGTACAAAAATGTATAGAAGTATGAATATAGATATGGGAAGATTATTCATGTAAGGTAAATAATTAGTAAGACATATATGGGTCCGTTTGGATAACACTTATTGTTGCTGAAAGTTGATAAAAACTGATTGTTGCTGAAAATACTGTAGCAAAATAATTTTTAAATGTGTGAATAGTGTTGTGGGGCCCACTTTTAATATTAAATATGACGTGAACAGTGCGTAAACAGTGCACGCACAGTATACGCACAGTAAATTTTGTCCCCAAAGTCAACAAGTGCAGAAGAAAAAAAAAAAAAAAAAAAAAAAAAAAAAAAAAAAAGAGAAAACGCGATTTCAGAAACACGCCGCAGCTTAACGCTGTATCCAAACCCAGGCTATGTATAAATAGTACTATTGCAGGGGCGGCTCCATGACTAGCCCAGAGGGTTCCCTTTACCTGGTCCCAAAAGAAAAATTATATATAATTTTTTAAATATTTTTTGTTTTGATCCTTACGATAAAAATTTGAACACCCACTTTAAATTTTTTGTTAATCCCAACTGAATTAAGCTTCAATATAATAAGTAGTTTGATAAGTGTTTTACACATTTCCAAGTCCAAGAAATATTTTATACTTACTCCAATTCAATGAAAGTTATCATGTGTGTGGTTAAAAAACCATACACTTCAAAAGCAAAAATTTATTACTTGAGTATTATTATTTTTAGTTTCATGCTTACTCTTAGCCATACTCCTAAGTATGTTACTATTCTTATTTATTCTATATTTTTTTATTCAATTGATATAATCTATAAATATAATAAGTTATTATTAATTTGTTAAAATGTATGATTAGTTATTTAATTCTATTTGTTGATGCATTCAATGTTGTTGTCTTAATGAGTTTTAAATTGTTAATAACTTTTATAGACTATCATCTATCTATACTATGTGTGCGTTTGAATACTGCTTATTTTGCTGAAAATTGAAAACAATTAAAAAAAATTACTGTTCATGCTAGAAAGTACTGTTCATATGCCTGATTGCACTATTCATGTCCCATGAACAGTGCAATAGGCACTGGTTTAAAATTTTTTTTTTTGAAAACGTGTAAATGTGGACGCAGACGCGCTAGGCAAACGCACCCTATACATAAGAGGATTCCCTTCTTTCAACTAAATTTTTTTATGGTTCAAAAATATCCTCATTAATAAAAGGTAACTTCATTTAGAAATAAGGTCATAAATGTCAAATAACAAATTTCATTTTGAATTCAAAAAGAGAATTCCTAAAATTTAGGATTTTTCTCTTTATGTTTAAAAAAGAAATTATAGTTACTGCTTATCATTTTTATTTGTTTGAAAAAATATATATATATATATATATATATTGTGGGGGGGGGGGGGGAAAGGCTCAATCTAATATAGTGGGCCTAGAGCCCCATGTGAGTATTACTGTGCGTTCGAAGAGAAGGAGATGATAAGGGCAAGGCCCATCTGGAAGAAGGATCCCCAGAAAGAAGGATGGTTGCCGTCCGAGGAGACCGCCTTCCGTCCGAGGAGATTTTATTCCTCGAACGCGAATAGTATTGATTGATCAAACGTGTGGAAGGTCTGAATGATTTTCCTAGCAACCCCAATGATCAAGATAAGTTCTGGGTATATCTGGAGAAGATAAGAATGAGGAAATATCTAAAAGAAAAGTTGTTACCACTGCATTTAAGGCACTGCAGCAACTTCTCTGGCCGCATTTATGTGGAGAAGACCTCTGAACAATGTAACCTTACCTACCGCCATTCACAGAGAGCTAGAGGAAATACTTGACGTGACATATACTCAAGTAGGGTCACAGATGAGGAACAAGTGGACGATGGGGATGATGGGGAATGAGGTTATATAAAGGAAAGAAGCTCCTGAGAAAAAGGAGGGGGAACGAGGGATAAGAGAAAAAAGGCTTTACTGTAACCCTAAAATCTGTATTCACCACATAATCAATAATATGCCTCTTCGGACACCAATTCTTTACGTATAAATTCATGTTGGTTTATACTTGAGAATTGTGATTAATTGTTGTCGATTCCATAATCAACCTAACTCTTTCACCCATTATCTACAAATTTATTGTTTTGGGCTTGAGCCACAAATCCTAACCCTACATATATATATATATATATATATAAACAACAACAACAACAACAACAAAAATTATTCATCTTAGAGTGCTTTTTTTTTTTTTTTTTTTTACTTGCCTACCCCCACCAACAAATTTATGGCTCCACAATTATTGACCCTTTAAAAAAAAAAAAAAAAAAAATCTGGAGCTGCCAATGAACTATTATATAAATTATAGTATCACAAGTCAATAGACTATAACAAAATCAAGATTAAAAATAAAAAAATAAAAAATAAAAAATTGCTTCACTTTTTGCCCTATGGATGCTGCTTTTCTTTTGAGAGGGCTTTTTCTTATTTTTGGGTTAAATTGAGATAAAGTGAAAATAACAATAACAATGAATTTGACCGGTGCAAATATATCTTAAAAGCATTTTAATATAACAAATAAATATTTAGTTTTAGGTGAAATTTACATCATCACATAGGGTAAGAAAACTAGTGATAGTTATTATTGAAAGTGTTTAAATTATCTCTAAAGTCGTAGGCTTCTAGCACCATTTTGAAGTAGATTGTAATTAACTAAAAAATGTAAAACAAAGATGATTTAATTGTAAGCATTAATCATGGTGCTTAGTGATTAATTAGTTGGATGATAGCACATTTGGGTTTGTGTTGTACCGTAATGACAAATTATTAGGTATCATACAAAACTGGGAGGAGTTTTGTAGCTCTGTTTAAAAAACAAAAAAAAAAAAGAAAAAGAAAATCATACCTCGTGATAATCAAGGATAAATTTCACTATTTCTAAAAAAAGGGGGATAAATTTCACTATGTTGAAGAAGAAGACTAGTGGAGATTTAGTGTATTTATCTATGAAAAATATATATATATATATATATATTTTTAAAAATTTTATTCATATCTATACTATATATAAGAAGATTTAAAAAAAAAAAAAAATTACAATTACAATTTATTTTTAAAGTTTATCATTTTTATTTTTTTAAATTATTTTTAAATTATAATAGATGCAAATGATTATTCTTTACCAAAAAAAATAAAAGAGCCTCTGAGTGTGAGCGCTTGCTCAGACAATAGTAAAAAAAATTGTTTAACAGCTTTTTATATGTCTCATAAAAATAGTTAAAAGTTTCTTAAAATAGTACATTTACAAATACTTAATTAAATCTTTATATATTTATAGAAAGAGCAAAGATTGTTTAGCATCTAAATTTAGGGAGCAGGATCACTCTTTTTGGGATTGATGGGTTGTATGAATAATGACATTCAGTTACACTTGCACTAATAGTCAATTAAAGTAACGGTATGTACAACTCAGGTTTTGTGTGTTTTAGCTTGACGACAAAGTTAGCTTTTGGCTTGACATTGTTTTAAAAGCACTTGTTTAATGTGTATGTGTATGTGTCTGTGTATGTTATTTTGATGAAGTAAAAGAAACAAAAATAATAATAATCTAATTTTTTTAATGGGTCTAAGTCTTAATTTACAAGCCTTCTGTTAATTCTTTATTAATCTCAACCAATTCTCATTTAAAAAAATCTCAACCAATTATTCTATTTGCCGTTGTCAGATTAAGAATTTTATTATTTTGATATATATATATATATATATATATATATATTGGCTGGAATATTCTTGTTTGGCAAGTTCGAACTTGGAAATTGGAATAATGTATAGATGTCACCACATGGCTAATAGGTGGCCATGGTGGTGTATTAATGAGAATGATGACACTTCAGCCAGCTTAGGTGTAAAGAACAAGAAGGAGTCATAATTCACAAACTGGTGGATAGGAAAAAAGGTCTGTGAGTATTATAAAGGGCTTAACAAATTGGTGGATAGGAAAAAAGGTCATGTGAGTATTTTAAAGGGCTTAATTCACGTGACTTTGCACAGTTGTACGGCCACATTTGATGTTTCAATTATTATTATTATTTGTAGCTTTGGAACACATTTGATGTTTCAATTATTATTATTATTTGTAGCTTTGGACTCTTCGTATCCCAATTCCAAACACTAAGGCCTTGTTTGGATTAGCTCTGTTTTGAGTTATATGATTCAGTTCTCATCACTCAAATTGAAAATTGCGTGAGACCCACTGAGAACTAAGTGTTTGTCTTGATTTCCTCTCCTTGTTTTCATCACTCAAACTCAATTTGGGTTGAGTGAGAGTAATGAAAACTGGAAACACCAAATTGGTGTTTTCAGTTTCCGAGATACATAACTTAGTGGCACAATGGTAAATTTTTGGATTTTGTGGGGCCCATAGGCTTCTGTGTTGTCTTGTCTGTTTAGAGCTGTTGGGTATTACCGTTGCAAACACCACCACAGCCCCACCTAGCGCCACCACAACACCACCGAAACACAAACACAGCCCCACCTAGCGGCGCAACAGCAACCCACCTCCACAACACCGCCGAAACACAAACTCAACCCCACCCAGCGCTACCACAGCAATCCACCACAACAAATCACCATCGAAACACCAACTGAAACCCAAAAACCCAATCAAACCGAGGTCAATCCACACCACCGAAACACCAAACCGATTCAAGCCAGCCCCAACCGCTTCAAGCCACATCGTGACCTAACCCCAAAAACCTAATCTCAAACCCGATCTATCTCCACCGTGAAACCCAGCCAACACCCAAATGACCACCACCGAAACCCACCATCACCAATCCGAACCTAGCAACCACTGAAACAACCCACTATCACCGATTCAAACCAACCAAAAACAACTGAGAAAGAAATAGAGAAGAGAGAAAAAAAAAATCAAATATAGATTGAAGAGGGAGAGACAGAAAGCTGAGAAAAAAACAGAGGAGTGGAAAAAAAAAATCAAATATAGAGTGAAGAAGGGAAAGCCGGAGAAAGAGAAATAGACAAAAAAAAAATTGATAGAAAAGAGGGAGAGTTAGAGAAATGAAAGGTAAGAGAATGTGAAGGAGAAGTAAAGGGGAAGATTTTTTTGTTAGTGAGAGGCGGGTAGTAATAGTAATAACAATGGGTAGTGTCAATGAGTGGGGTCCACGATTTTGGGAAAATGTTGTAGGGATATGTAATTGAGTTATGAGTCCAAACAAGTGTTTTGCAATTTTTGAGTGAGAGTGAGATTTGAGTAGTGAGTTTTGAGATTGAGTTATAAGTTTTGAGTTTGAGTTATGAAAACTGAGACACCTTTGAACCAAATGGGCCATAATATTTGATATCTACTCTGACAATTGATCTTAGAAAGCCTATATATATATATATATATGTATGTATGTGTGTGTGTGTGTGTATATATATATATGATTTGCCACCTCTGAGAAGTAGGGTGCTTGGATCCTACAAGATGTAAGGAGGACTTATACATTAGATACATGATATACCTTTTCATTTATTATACACATCTTATCCACATTCATTTTTTGAACTGAAATTGTGAACCATTCAATTCATGATTGTAGTTCAAAAAATGAGTGTGTAAATGTGTGTAACAGTTTTTATTGTATAGAAAAAAGCCTACTTGGAAGTTCTTGTTCCCAGCATCAAATCAAATTGGAATCTTGGCTAGGACCATCCGAGTAAAGGAACCAAGAATTGTTGGGCCCTTGGTGAGACTGCTTAATGAAAGGCAACCTGAGCTTTCCATGGAGGCTGCCATTGCATGCTCTGAAAATTTTCTCCATGTTGATCATTGCAAAGCCATCATAGATGCAGGAGGGGCTAAGCACTTAATTCATTTGGTTTACTTTGGTGAGCAAAAAGTACAAATTACCTTGCAATACATTTACCTGACAGTGAGATATACTTGCACAAGAGAAGGTGCTTGCTTATTGTGCTTCAGTGGTCATCAAAGCAGGCTCAGATGTTCAAGAAGATTCCATTAGTTCAATCAAATTGTAACAATGTTGCTACGATAAAAAGAAAAAAAAAGTTTACTTTTATTTTTGTCATTCTCATAAAAATATATATTGATGGGGTATTATAACGCACCAACTCCAAACTCGTCCGATAAGCTCGTCCAAGGCAAGAAGGACAAACAAAACAAATGGATTACCTTGTAGTATGCTCGTCCACAATGGTGTCGTCCATGGAAAGAAACACCTAGACAACCTTCCTGTTCTGGACGTCTCTCCCATATTTGCTTAGGACGAGCTTCTCCTTTAGCCCGGAGCACTAAGGGAGAAGGTTCATTACCATAACCAGTTCCAATGGCGGTTAAGGAAAACGAGCCCAAATTATGTAACTTCCATAGCAGTTATGGAAGTTACCCTCGAGTCTTCCGAGTTCCTTAATGATAGGAGCAGTTACTAAACAAGTAATTGCCTCAAAGTGTGTGCTACATAAGCATTCATCCATGTGAAAGTAAGGCATTCAGATACTTACACAAAAATTGGAATCCCAGAAATACTAACTTTACCAACGGAAGATTTTTGGCTGGTCTTCCTCGGTCGCCTTTGATTTTGTGTTTCCTTTTTCAAGACTATTAAGCGCTCTCTGATCATTGACACCCAAGACATTCAGCCTACTGATTTCTATAATCATCATATATAATTTAATTACTAGAATTTTTGTGTTCATCATTATTTTGGCAATTATTCCAAAGAATTCCTAGTTACTGGTAGCACTAGCACATCTTCTTTCCCTTGTTTTTCTACTATTTTTCATTCTGTCTTGCAATCTTATTTTAGTCTATTACTTTGCATGCTCCTGATATATTACTAAGGCTGGCAAAACCCATTTGTCCACCTATATCACTCATTCTAGTTGATTCCAAACCCACTTAATTATTAGGTGGGTTAAACGAGCATCAATTCAATTAGACCCAGTGATTATTAAGTTTTAACTAAAAATCCATTGAAACCGGTTTAACCCAAAACCAATGCACCCAAATTCAACCCAGCCCTTACCATTAAAAAAAAAAAAAAAAACCACCCAGCCTTCAGACTTTTCAGGGTTTCACGAGGGTTTTCATTTTCCCTCATTTTCTCGGCCTCCAATCACCCAACAGCTTCACTGCTTCAGCAACTTCAAAGCTTCGTACACATCAAAACTCTTCAAAGCTTCAGCAAATTTCTGAGTTGTTCACCGGAATATTCACGTTATCTCTTTCCGATCACTCTAGCCCTCATCGGTAAGCTTCGAACCTCGGATTTGGTTCCTCTCTTTAGTTACTCAAAAGTCTTCTTTTGCTTTCCTTCGTTTTCTCCGTTACCAAACAGTCTGCATCTTCTAATTTTGTTCGATTTTATCTTTTCTAATTTCGAATGCCTGAACTCTTTTTTGGTAATTTAAATCTGTGGAAGTAGTCAGTAGATGTCAAATTTCTTTCACGTTTCCAAAATTTATAGACATGTAAATGCATTACAAGGTATGAGTTTGCTTGTTTGAGATTCAATTGTAAGGTTTATTATATTAATCTTTCTTCTTGTTGGTATTATTGTTTTAGTTTCTCATGAGGTATATTTTTGTGAAGAAGTTGCTTTGATTGGGCTTTTAAGAAGATGTGATGCATTGATTAATTCAGCCACATGGTTGAATTTAATTGGGACCTAAGGTACAGGACTTTTGTTGCTGCCTGCTTGAAATTTTGAGCATTTCATGGTTGAATGTACGATCAAATTTTAGATAATACTATATACTAAAAAGTAGAGGGGTGAGGTTCTTGGATCAAAACTATAACTGGGTATGTGTATAATTTACTAATAAAGAAAGAGTTTTGAAAACTCTTCTTATATTCCCAAGATTGTATTTTGAAACATTGAAAGGAATATTAAAAAAAATTTAATTATGTCGGTTGCTTAACTGATCAGCAATGCCATAACATGAGCTCCTTCCCTTGTAAAAAGTTGTAAAGTTGTTCTGCCTAATCCATAATTTCTGTATGCATGGAAATTTCCCCAATGGTGTGATTATTAAAATAGATTCACAGTTCATCTAATCGAGTTTGAAGTGTACTCATATGTTCTAACTATCACATGCAAGGGACACCCGTCGTTCATTTTTACACAATTTGTCTCTGACTTTATGCCAATCTCAATTGGGTCAAGGGTTTTCATTAAATATGATATATAATATCACTGCCAATTAGAGGCCAAATCGTGTGGACTCATTACATGTTGTTTTTATTTCAAAGATACTCAATTGTGTGCTTTATATCAAAAGTCTTCTTGTGTTAAAGAGTTTGATAAGATATATATATATATATATATATATATATATATATATATATATATATATATATATATATATTGCTCTTTGCAAATTTAACTGACAGGTGGTTTGTCTTTAAAGTTTAACTGACATGTTGTTTGGCATTTTTTGTTTAACCTATAATTATTTATTTGTAAGATTAAGAACTTGTAAGTTGTAACACAGCACAAGCAACATTGTTTAACCTATAATTCTTTATGCCACATTATTTGAGTGGTTAGGTTTTAGAATGGTTCAAAATGCTGAGTTTTATTTTTATTTTTATTTTTATTGTTGCTGGTTTTGTCTTCCTTTACATTTTAGATATGGGTTTAATGATTGAAGAAAATGATGAGTATGGTGATACTGTTTCAAGTGCTCCAAAAAGAATGAGATGTAGGACTTCTTCTGTATGGTTGGATTTTGAAATATTACCTAAAGGTTCTGATGGGAAACAGAGAGCAAAGTGTAAAAAATGTCAAAATTCTTTTGTTGCCAGTTCTAGTGGCACTACTTCTTTGTTGCGTCATAGAGCAAAATTCCATGAGGTTGACAATCAAATTGTGTCTCATCAGCCTTTAGATCAAGCTATGTATAGGGAAATGGTTGCATTGGCAATCATTTGGCACAACTATCCATTCTCATTTGCAGAACATGAGAACAATAGGTTGCTTCATTGTTATTTGAATCCTGATGTTAAGACTATATGTAGGAACGCTGCTAAATCGGATGTGATAAAAATATATAGGAGAGAAAAGGAAAATCTAAAATATGATTTAAAGTCAATTATTGGGAGGTTTTGCTTATCATTAGATTTATGGTCTTCACCTAACATTGATGAGTACATGGTTCTTACAGTACATTATGTTGATGAACGCTAAGTGTTGCAGAAGAAAGTTTTGAGTTTTTCTCATGTGCCACCTCCACGTGGTGGTGTTATATTGGCAGAGAGGTTGTTAGGTTTGTTGAAAGAGTGGGGCATTGAAAAGAGGGTATTCACCATTACTTTAGATAATGTTTCATATAATAATACTTTGGTGAGTCATTTAAAGAGACATCCTTCTTTTGGACCTTGTTTACCTTATGGTGTTGAGTTCTTTCATGTGTGTTGTGGTGCACACATATTAAACCTTATCGTACAAGATGGATTAAAAGTCATAAATGAAGTTGTGTATAATTTACATGAAAGTGTTAAATATGTGAGAGGTTTGGATCATAGGAAGTTGAGGTTTGCTTAATGTCTTTCAGAGCTTCCTTTTTTGACAAGTAAGAACTTTGAATTGAGCTATTGAGCTATCGTGTCCTGTCCATTGTTGAGGTATTGTGTAATTTCGTATTTGAGATAAAACGGAATTGATAACTTTGCCCTCTAAACCCTTACAGAAAGCAAGATTTTGAGTTCTGTAATTGAATTTGATAATGTCTCGTGAAGAATCGGATGTGGAGGCTTTGAACGAAGCGATAAGTTCCTCCCTCGTTTTCAATGATGAAGTTGGGGACGGTGGTGGCGAGCATATCACGTGCTTCATTGAAGTTGTCAACGACGTTGCTCTTCATTTTCAAATCCTACGCCTTCCCAAACATGTCTCAATCCATCACTCTCTTCTCTCTTCTTCTTCTTCTTCTTCTTCTTCTTCTTTTTTTTTTTTCTTGGGTCTATCATTGTTTCTTTTTTTCTGGGTGCCATTGATTTTACTAATTTGATAAACCTATTGTTGTTTCTTTTTGTTTCACCATTTAGGTAAATTTGTTTTAGAATTTTCCTGTGTATTTTTGAAACTATTCGGATTGGATCAGTAGCAATTTCACAAAATTGAGAATCGGGAAACTTGAAATTTTGTGCACTTAATTGAGACCCTTACCCACATTTTGCTTGCAAGAAATTATTCTGCGCGCACTATGTAGGTGTCATGTACGCGAGAAGGTATTTAGTATTAAATGATACCGTGTTAACAGTATCAAAATCCAATAAGTAAAAGACATGCCTGCAAAAAATAACAATCCCACTAACAAATGAAAAACGTGTTAGTGGGTAGTTATTTTTGCGCACTTCTCTAATTTATTGAATTTTGATACAAATGACATGATATCATTTGATATAAAATACTTAGACCCTACATTTAAAACACACCTTTGTGTGAGAGGAAGCAGGTACACTAAATAATTTCACCTTTGCATCGTATATATGTAATACTAAAATGTGCAGCCTATGGACATTATTGGTAACTAGCATGTTATAATTTATAAGCTGTTGGGTGATAGAAGTAAATGAAGGATTAATGCTTGCTTAACCATTGAGCACATGCCTTTTGAATTCTAATAAACAATCCAAGTATTACTCAATCTATACTCATCATAATATCTTATAGAATGGCAATCTTATTCTGAAAAGTGCTGCCGTGAATGTTTAATTATAATTTGTTATTTATGTTGAACCTATTGTGATTGTAGATATATGTGTGGATCGGTTGTGACTCTGCCAAATTGGGACGCATATATGCAGCTGCACCTACACGACCTGTATGTTCTTAGTCCTTGTACCCTGAGAAGAGAAGCTTGAATGTTGAGAATTGCAATTACATAATGCTTAATATTGTTATTTTCACAATTCAAAAATTAACATTGTGTTCTGCTGTTTGGTGATGTAAGCAGAAGGATATGATTAGTGTAACTTCCATACTTGGAGGAGCTTCTGATAATACAGGATCTGGCATTGCTCGACGATTAGGTAAGTTCTGAATCATGTTTGATGTTTTTGTGATTATATACAAATATCTTGTGCTTGTTCTGACGTGCCATATTTCTCACAGTGCTGAAGACTGGTCTCAATATAATTTTGGCTTGCAACATTCCTAAGAATAGTCCCATGCTTGAGGTCTCTTCTCTCCCTCTGACATAAACTTGCATGGTCACATACACAAGTTCACGTGTTCATCAGTGTTGTTACTCTGGATTTAGTGTCAGTATGTTTTTGGGCAAGCTATATTTTTTCACTTCAAACTCGGGTAAGTTCCTATTTTGTCCCTGAACTCATAACTTGGGCAAAATCAAAAGTCGGACCAACTAGAAAATCTCCCCAAAATTTGAGGTAAAAAATGTAGTTTACCATATGTTTTTTATTAGTTAATTTAATACTACATTTGGCTGTTTGATCTGGATCTCCTTGTGATGTGTATATTTATCTTCTTCCATCTCCTTTGGCATTTTAGGCAGAGGCTGAGAAGATGTTGGTACAAGAGCAAATACAGCTGGGTTACACGAGAGCAAAAGCAGAAGGATGAAGGATCATCCTCATAGCAGGGTGCCTGGCAAACCTTGCTATAAAATGAAACATGCATTGGATACAGTAGTCCAGTTGGCCCTGTTAGGCACGCTATTCCAAAAGACAGGAGTAATAGGTTCCAACCGAAGAGGGTGTTATTTCTTTCAATTTCTTCTCTTTTGATTCTTCTTTATTACATTAAATGCAGTGTAAAATTTATAGGAGCTAGATGTTCTGTGGGGCATTGATGCAATCCCTTGCCAACGACAACAAAAAGAATGTCATTGACTATTCAAGTTCAATATAATCTCTATCATGGCAGGGAAGGATGATATAGGGAACTTGTTGAACAGTCAATCCTAGAAGCATCTCGATCCTTCAAGGTGCGTTTATTTCTGCAGCTTTCATTCTCTATGTATGAGTTCTTTTTTTTTTTTTTTTTTTTTGTTTTAAAGAGAACACTCTCTATGTATACTAGGAACCATTTTTTTTTAGAACATGGTAAAATCCTTTTAATTAATTTGGCTCAACTATTTTTAGTCTGTTTGAAATATAGGGTAGGATTCAATTGGTCTTTAAATTAAAAAACTTCCAGATTTGGTCCTTAAAACTTAATAGGGTAGGTTTCATTCCTGTGCATCTTCCAAGAGATGCTCTCAATGTCATTTCCCCTTCAATACTGTAACACCCCCTCCCCCCCTTTCCATCTTCTCCCCAAATCAGTCAATTGAACCTATCATTGGTGAAGCTAGAAGACTGTTACATTCCCTAGCTTTTGTATCTCATGCCAGTAGAGACTAGAGAGCTGAATTTTGTGGCCCAAAATTTGGTAGGATGGCTGGTTTTGTGTAATGAAGAGGGAATGATTTCTCTCCTCTATTCATGTTGAATTTTTTGTTTTCCCTGGTTAGAGATGGGGAGTTTTCCTTTCACTCTCTCTCTCTCTCTCTCTCCTTTTTATGGTTAATGAAATACTTATTCTGTTAAAAATAATGTATTAATTTTGAGCAATGTATACCATCAAGGTTGATGAGGATACTGTTGAGATGAAATTTAAAGGATGGAAGCTTGTATGTATAATAATAGATGAAGTTGAGAGAAAATCAAATTAAAATTCTAAATTAGAGTTTCAATTTTGCACCATGTATTCTAAATTATTTATTCTTAAAGAATTTTATTTCTTAATTTTAGAATCAAATGTGGGACCACATCATAAATATTAATCCAAGTGAGTTATTAAGTACAAAAATGAAAAATCAAAGAGCCTAGAGTAAATGAATTATATATATATAAAAAAAGTGCTTCACAATAATAAATAAATAAATAACATGGACAATTTATATTTTATACCTAATAATATCTTTACAAATTTTTTTAAAGAGTTAACAAAATATAAAAATGACTATTAATAGTATTTAAATTATATATGTAGGAATTATATAATGCATCTTATTGTATATATTTAACTATATTCATGCATATGCATTGGATTACAAGCTAATATTTAATACATCTTATTGTATATATCTAACTATATTCATGCATATGCATTAGATTACAAGCTAGTATTTATTGCTTGGGCATATCCTCCTCTTTTTCATGTCATCTACCTCGTTATCCTCACAACTCCCAAAAGCCCAGCTACAAGCAATAAAATAGAAGATATTAACCGCACCCATAATAGTAAGCAACCAATAATAGTAATCATGGTGAGCCTTGTTAATGTTATTTGATAGCCAATTCTCACCTCCCTCACTTCGCGTCACATTTTTCATAATACTGACTATGAGACCGGCAATCAGGCTTCCTACACCCATTCCAAATGCCAAAAGAGACATTGCGATGCTAGACATGGTCTTAGGGAATTGAGAGTAATAAAACTCTATTTGCCCAATACAATTGAAGGCCTCAGCTATCCCAGCAAGGCAGTGTTGGGGCACCAACCACATTGCAGACATGTTCATTACTACTGCATCGGCTGGATAATTGGACAATCCTTCTCAGATTGCTTCATTCCGGATCTTCCTCTCTGCAATGGCTGAAACTGCAGTGGCTAGACATGAGATTGCTATACCAATCCCCATGCGTTCTTTAAGGCTAAGCCCTCGTTTCCTTTTGGTGAACTTTGATAGCAAGGGAACTAGAACTTGAACATAGAAGACCACGGTTGCTGTCATACTCAGGATTCCAAAGACGCTGAAGGAGGCTGGTGGGATTTTGAACTTGGAAAGAAAAAAGCGTCTGTCCATGATTTTTGCTTGGAGCACACCAAATGAATGTTGGTTAAGTGTCACGGCTACTGGTATGCCAGGGGACCAAATAGGGAGGACTTTGATAAGAGCTTTAAGCTCTTCTACTTGTGTAATTGTGCATAGACTCCAGGGGTCCATAGCCAAGCCATCTGAGTCCAAATTCTTCAAAGGGTTTCTAATGATGCAAGCCTTGTTTAGAAACCTAAGAAAAGTCAAATGTTGGTTAAGTGTCACGGCTACTGGTATGCCAGGGGACCCAATGGGGAGGACTTTGATAAGAGCTTTAAGCTCTTCAACTTGTGTAATTGTGCATAGACTCCAGAGGTCCATAGCCAAGCCATCTGAGTCCAAATTCTTCTAAGGGTTTCTAATGATGCAAGCCTTGTTTAGTAACCTAAGAAAAGTCAAACAATTTTTAGACTTTTTTTTTTGGGGTGGGGGGGTGGGGAGGGAGGAGAAGTTGGAGAAAAAGGGGGGGGGGGGGATTGAGAATGTTGGGAACCTTTGAAAATGGTTATGGTCAGTTATAAGCATAGTTATCAAAATCATGATTCGGATCGTAAAATCGCACGATTTTATGATCCCACCTCACCAAAAAGTTTAAAATCGTAACAGGATCACAAAAATGGTAGGATCGTATGTAGGATCGCATAGGATCATAGGATCGTATGAGATTCTATCGATCCTACCATTTGGTTTGATTTTTTTTTTTTTTTTTAAGTGAGATTCATTTGGGTAAGATAATTTACCTAAACCCACAAGCCCAATGGGTTATCAAAAGCCCAATAATGAATTGAAGTCCCAAATTACCCCTATGTCAACATAAAATCTCAAAAAAACCTATAATACTTAAGTTTAACGTTTTCAAAAACAAAACCTAAAATATTTAGATGATGAAATGGGATATGACAATGACAATGATTAGATTAGAAGAACCTTAGAATGAGAATTTTCTTTTGGATTTCATATTTATAATTAGCTAGTTTATCTTAGATTGAGAATTCTCTTTTGGATTACATATTGTAAATTTGTAGTTAGCTAGTTTTTATATGCTAATTAGCCTAACTTATTTTAGATTTGAAACTTAGAATTTGGAAAACCTTTTCCATATGTGTAGATAATATTTTGGTACTTAGTTGCTAATTAAACATGTACTGAATTTTTTAGATACATTATGTCAAAAGTTAAATATATTTTGTTTCGTTAGAATGACATAAGAACAATGTAGTATGTGCAAATTACATTTTATGATGCAATTTTTTTTTAATGGATGGATTCATATTTTAAGTGATTATATAACATATAAAGTCACTATCAATAGGTTTTTTGCTTAAAATCTGAAAATAGGTAGGATCTTATGATTCATGATTCGATTTTACGATCTACGATCTTACCTACCTCCTACGATTCTACGTAGGATGTTGATTTTGACAACCTTGGTTATAAGTGTTGGTTTGGTCCTTTATATTTTTCATATTTTTGAAAATGAAAAATTTAGGGACACATAAATTTTTTATATATTTTTTAAACTGTTGAATTGATGCATAATAAAATAGTCTCAATAATAATGAAATACTAATATAAAGTAATGTTTTTCCAATTACAATTTATCACCTTAATAAATTGCAAAATTTTTTTACCCTAATAGTTCAATTTTGAAAATGAAAAAAGAAAAAGAAAGAGAAGCACTTTAAAATGCTATACTTTGAAAAATTGCTGCCACTTTACAAACGGGCTTTTAAACAAATGTGCCTTGTTTTAGATATGAGTATAATTAATCAAATGTAGCTTGACACAACATCCTCTTTATTTCAAACTTGAAATGGATACAAGCCATTTTACGATTTATTTATTTATTTATTTTGTGTGGATCTAATAATTAATGTTTGATAGAATGTTTAAATGATGTGGCACTGTACATATCTATAGATTTGTAATATCTAACATGAACCATGAAATGGACTCTCTCTTTCACTTGAAATGAAGGACATTATTTTTCTAATAGTATAGTGGCCACCATACCTCAGATTGTCCGTTGGTGCGGTCAGCTTTGAAGCCTTGTGATGGTACCATCCATCAGATTCCAATGGTGGCACTGGCAAGGATAGGTGTCTGTTTCTCCAAGTTGCCACAATCACTTGGACAAATCCAGTAAGCAAG
Source organism: Quercus cerris (assembly GCA_963669245.1). Classification (NCBI taxonomy): domain Eukaryota; kingdom Viridiplantae; phylum Streptophyta; class Magnoliopsida; order Fagales; family Fagaceae; genus Quercus; species Quercus cerris. Next base: position 40,559,574 of record OY770013.1, on the reverse strand, counting down.
CTACTCTTTGCCTTCATCTTGATATAAAGAGGAGAACCCAAGAAAAACATAGTGGAAGAGAACAACATGAGCACAACAGGAATTCCAAAACCCACAACCCTACCTTTTGCATTTTGAATATAAACCATTACGGTCACTGCAAGCATCACTTAGATTCCAACTGAAACATAATACCAATTGAAGAAGGTTTGTAAGATCTTCACTGATCTTTTTTTAAGGTCGTCAACCTGTACCAGCTGGTTAAATTGGTCAGCACCAAAGGCCAAAGAACATGGCCTAATGCCACCGGCTCCTACTGACATGAGAACAAACGCAGAAAAGAGAAGTGCAAGCTGTGCTGAATTCGGGGAAACACACTTTTCTCCTCCCTTATTATGCTTGCAAGGTGGAGGCCTTGCTTGTGGCAAAATTGCTGTCAACCAGAACACGCTCATTCCTTGTAGATTAATGCCAATGCAATCCCAGCCCATGGATTAAATGTTTTTTTTTTTTTTGAGTTACCTGGATTAGAAGTTTATTATTTACAATACATATACATAGTTTTAATTATTAACAAAAGAATAAAAATAAATAATTAATAATATTTCGATCATTATTGATAAATTTTTAAATGAAAAAACACTTTTAACGTTAATAAATGTCTTATTTAGAAGAAAAAAGAAATATATATATATATATATATTTAAAAATCAACCAGATATAATTAGTTTTTTTTTTTTTAAAGTAAAATTGCAATTACAATTTAAGTATCATATTACTGATTCTTATATATAAAAGACAATTGAGAGTATACATGTTTGTGAGAGTGCTTTTTTTTTTTTAGCACTATGGCCCGAGGATCCTGGGCCGTGTGAGGGGTACTTGGTGGACTGGGATCAATTCCCCGCAGCTAACATGCTGATTTAAGAATTGACTTGTGCACAGAAACAAACTTCCTACAATTACAAACAACTAAAAAAAGTATTTGTATTGAATAACATTTAACAGTAAAGGAAATGCATAATAAATGAAATAAAATGCGAAGAACATGTTAGGGATCCTCCGATTGATGGGGTATGTTTCATTAGTTTTCCTTTTCTTTTAAAAAAACTGTGATTACAAAGCTCACTAAAAACATGGTGCAAGGTTCAAGTGAGTTCAAAAATTACAGACTTTGATAGCCATTCAGGCTTCAAAGACTTGCAAAGTTTGAATCCGTTGAATCCGAGCGTGTAATGTAGTGGCTGTTTCGGGGATCCCGGGAATAAGCTCCTCTGTTTTTCCTTTGGTTTAACAGAGTATCTCTTATATCTTTTGAGACTTTTAGAAAAATAACTCTCAGTGTCCTAACGAATGATCTATGCCTCTCAAAAAAATTGCCCCCTATCTCTTCCTTTCCCCCCCTTTTTATAGCACAGTGGCGGGCTCCTGGGGGTACTACCAATTTTCCTTTTTGCCCTTTGAAGTTGGTTCAGCGCCTGGTTGTCTCAGAGACATGTCGTTTCCCTTTTTCTTATAGCTCTTCTCTTTTTGCTGCGACAGGATGAAAGTTTCCCAGCAAGCTTCCCATTTCCGGATTTCCCCTTGGTTGACCTGAGATTTTTGGCTTTTCTTGCTCCAGCTTTCCCAGCTTTCCCAGCCTTCCCAGTTGTACTTTCTTTGTCTTTTTCCTTCAAATGGTTGGGACCAAATCTCCTGCATTTTTATCTTTTTTTGTCTTTCTTCGAATGAGAGTCTCCCAGCGTGCCTTTTGTCTTTCTTTTCCTTATCAAGTCTGCTTCAATTTCTCCTCATGCGTCCGGGGATCCTCTGGCTCTGGTGTTGCTTCTGGGCGTCCCGACCCAAGTCTCCCTTCTGGGCTTGTTTGCTGTTTGCTTTATCTGTTTTCTTGGGCCCTTTTCTTCGTGGACTTCTGGATCAAGTCTTCTGGGCTCCCTTCTTTTTCTTTCTTTTCCCTTTCCTTTCTTTTATTGTGAGAGCCCATCCTTTCTCTTTTTTTTTTTTTGTGAAATGAGCCCAAGGTCTTTTTTTTCACCTCTTTCTTTTTGGGCCTATTTTTTGTGGCTATTTAATTATTTTGTACCTCAACAATGTTCTATTTAAAAAGGCGGGAGTTAGAATTCTAGTATTTTATGAGGATTGAGATGTTCAAGAGAATTATGAATCTGAAAATTAAATCATGTCAAACATTGAAAGAAAAAAAATTGTCAAATGTATAATTAAGAATTATGACAAATTCTTTTAAAATAACAATTTCGAAGCTAAATTCCTACATTGCAAACATATTTTTACTAACTTTATTCTCCTTAAGTACAGAACTAACTTTTTAGACCATGTCACATATATTCAAATCTTCCCTATGTTCTTTTTCGACCAAACTTATTTGATCAAAAGATCAAATAATTCATACTACTTTAGATTCATTTAGGGGCAATATCCTGGGGTTATATGTATGTGTATTCTTAAATTGAATAGTTGAGAGATGAATGATTTGAACTATATAGACATTTCAATTGGAAACACTAGAAAGTATCAGTTAAACTATAAAGTTCCTAACACAAACAAGTATATGTTTTAAATTCAAATAACGAAGGTCTATCAATGATCTATGGCTATGAATATAGTGGTATCGGTAATTTTTTGGAAGCAGTTAGGTTGTAACTCTTTCATCCAATCCAAGCAAACAAGGACGAAGGTAGAGAGATGGTGAAGTAGAACATGAAGATCAATGGATAAGTAATAAAATTAGCAGCAAAGAATGTTCCTTTTCTTTTTATTCTGAGCAAAACATGACAACTTTTATGATCTATCCAAGTATATATTTACTATGAACTATCCAAAAGATGCCATGTTTCAAGCAAACGGATGCTTACAAGGGTCTAAGAAGAAATTCCAGCAATAAAATGGGATTATAGTGAAAGGAAGATAATAAGTATGAAGTTAAAAATGATAGAAGATTTGATTTAGGGCTCAGGTTGCCAACAAAAACTCAAAAGAAGTTATTTATAATAGCATTTAGTACACCTAGCATCCTAACCCTTCATTTTTCAAGTGTTTAAGTTTGTAAAATGGTGTGAGTAGATTCATGGATCATAATATGCATTGTAGACTTTGCCCCTTTGATGATTCATTATTAGGCTTGTTCATCCTCCGCCCGCCACCAATGGAACCACCCCTCCCCGCCCGAGTTGCTTGACTCAGAGCTCCACTTTAAGTGTCCGATGTGGTGGTTGACAGTGTTTTCTGAGAACTAAAGCCAACAGGTGCAGTGAATAGTGGTGAGTTTTGCCCACATATATATGTGTGTGTACACATATTTATTTATGTTTCAGTGGGATAGAGAGAGCTTATAGAAGAAGAGGATGAGAGGAGACTGAGAGAGAGAGATAAAGAGGTGTTATTGAATCTAAAGGAGGAAGAGTAACATGAAAAATAAGTTGAGGTAATACAATATTATGGGGCTTGAGAATTTGGCAACCCCAACCCAAAGCCCATGCCAAGGAGGAAGAAATGCCGAGGACGAAGTGTGAAAACCTAAATTGCCCAGGAGCCTTGCCGAGGACAACCCTGTCCTTGGCCAGGCAAGACAATAAGAGGCAGGAGTAACGAGTCACCAAAAGCAACCCTCCGGGGCATCTAAGGAGAAAGACCAAGTGCAACACGTCGGCCGTGGAAAGGTGGCCGAGGAGCAAAGCCAGGGTTGAATTGTCACTTCCACATTAAATGCGAATGACTGATGTTCAGGCAACATTAATGGGAAATGACCCCTGAGTAGTGCTACCTCGGTTGCTGCAACTCACTGGGAGTTCTGGTAAGGTGGCTGATGGGACGAGTTGTCAGAGAAAGGCATGGATGATTAACAAGTGGAGGAAATGGATCATTGGAAGAGGACTATATAAGGAGAAGAAACAGGTTAAAGAAGGAGGGAAAAAGAATGACTATCACCAAGCTCCTCGAACCGGGCCGAGGACAAACCTTTGAGGATAACTTCCATTTGTCTATGCAGAATGGTGGTGGGCGCTGCATTGGGTGTTGTACACTCGTTAGGGCCTAGTTCTTGAACCCACTCTCTACAAATTCATTGTATTGGCCTAGCTGGGCTTGAATCCACTCACTCAACAGTAGAAGTGCTCAAACCCAGTCCCTACAATTGGTGTCGTCTGTGGGAAGAACTTGTACGCTAGCAAGCGCAAAGAACAACTGTCCCTACGATGCTAAGTTACGCAGGGTTAGGCAGTTTTTCGTCACCACCAACGGCACTGATTCCAGACCCCATTAAAAAAAAGAAAAAAAAAAAAAACAACAACAACAACAAACAACGGCGCATTTTGCTCAAGAAATGATTATTGCAGAAAAATAAAAGATTAAAAAAAAAGCGAATAAACATTGTAGCCTTTTTATTAAATAAAGAAAAAAGTACATTATACAAACAGAGGTCTAGACGGGCTTGTTCTAAAGCCAACTATACAAATAGGGGCCCAGACGGGCTTGTTCAAAAGCTAACCCTAGGAAGGAAGGCTGAGACATGCTTGTTTTAAGGCTACCAACAACTCCTGAGCCGGTATGGATGGTACCGGCGAGAAGAGAGGAGCAGATGCAAAAGCCCCTGATGGCCCCACCCCACGATGTTCCCTTGATGCTCTCCTAGCCTCATGATAGTTAGACATTGGAGGTGGCAACACCCGGGCACCGAACATGACGTAATCTTGCGAACCTCCATCGGTGAGCAAGCTAGGCGCGAATCACTACCAGCTTGAAGGGCAGGCATAGACGCGTGTCGAAGAAAAGCATTATGTTCTTCATGGACCTCCTTCCTAACTGTCAAACACGTTACCATCAGGACAACGTCCAAGCCTTGCCACGCTGAAAGTCTAACGCGAGCTGCAACTGCTACAGCTCTCGGTTAAGGAAGGAGGACCACCCTTTTTGCTTGGTCGAAAGGTAGGAACACCTTTGGCTTCCTTGCCCTCGCCCTCATCCAGGGTTGCCCCATTCCCCTAAGCCCTGATCATAATCCTGGTGAGGTTATCGAAGGTGCTTAGAGGGTTGAGGGGCTCAGAATTCCTGTTTAACTGAAGGAGTTGTGAAATGTGGAAGGATGATTCCCCCAGAAGAACTTATATAGAGGGCGAAGGTTGGTGGGAATTGGTCCACACAGAATTCGAAGGAAGAATTATCAGCGACATTAATCCTGATTGAATTCCAAAAAGGCCACCAACTGCTGAATATTAATGAGGGCGTGCCTCGCACACCGAAGCGTTAGGCGCACAACTTGAACAGTTAAAAGACGCCTCGTAATCAAAGAGGGCAAAGAATTGGAGCAAACGAGGGGCTATTGCCACGCATGAGGATAGAAATTTGATTCGCCCCTGTCCAGGGCAACGCGGGACCAAGGGCCCAGTCTGAGGAGTAACCCATTTCTGGTGAAGTGAGGTCGAGGCCGTCGTCACGCTAAAAATAAACCTCCCAACACTGAGGACCAATTCCTTCACTCCACGTAGAAGAACATAAGCGTTAGACTGAACCAAGGTTTTGCATGGTCCTCGAACTCAAGCCTATGGAAAAACTAACCACTCCAAAAATACCTGGGTACTAGACTGAACCAAGGTCTTGCATGGTCCTCAGACTCAAACCTATAGGAAAACTAGTTACTCACAGAAGAACATAAGCGTTAGACTGAACCAAGGTCTTGCATAGTCCTTAGACTCAAGCCTATGGAAAAACTAACTACTCCAAAAATACCTGGGTACTAGATTGAACGAAGGTCTTGCATGGTCCTCGGACTCAAACCTATGGGAAAACTAGTTACTTACAGGAGAACATAAGCCTTAGGCTGAGCCAAGGTCTTGCATGGCCCTCGGACTCAAACCTAAGGGGAGGCTAGTTACTCACAAAGGGACCTAAGTGTCAAACAGAGCCAAGGTTTCGCATGGTTCTTGGACTTAGGTCCCTGGAGAGGCTGGCTACGTTCAGCAAAGGAGTAAACAAACACAAGTCAATAAGCATCACTTAAAGCATTCTGAGGCACATTGAACCTAACCCTTTAGCACAGTCAGCACCCAGTGGCTTTCCTAAGCATTTTTCACTGTTTACAGTAACTCATTCATGTGATGTGGAACCAATATTGTGGAGTCGTTCCCTCAACATTCAATCCGGCAAAAATAGGTCGTGGTGGTAAGGTGGTTCAATTATTGATCAAAATCCAAGTGGGAACCATTGTTAGGGGTTTTACGTTTTTCGATTGCCAGTTTAGAATGAAAAACTTGCTGAGTTTCAGCGACTGTAAAGCTTATAATCGAAGCACAGGTTATATAAGTAGCCAAACTCATCGCAATGATAATAGACGCAAAGTAAAAAGAAAAGAAGATCCATGCATTCAGCTTAAAAAATAACATTATAGTGTTTTAAACCAAAATGAAATATACAGTGATAGATCAAGACAAAGAGGAAGGAAGACAAGGGTGGCATAAGTTAACCTAGCAAGGTGGCCCGACGAAATTGCCCATCTCTTTAACTCGGTAGAAAGCTTGTCCTTGAGGGTCAGCCAAGAAGCTTCATTTGGCGCCTCAAGATCCTAGCTCGGAGGTGCAACTTTGGAGGACTCCTTGTTGGCAAGGGTGACCTGGGGGTCAGGGGGAAGCTTCACCATGTCTTAAGGTGCTGTTGGGTTACCAGTTTCCTCATCCCCTAATGCCCCTTGGTGCTCAGTCTCCTCAGCGAGCTTGTCAATTGACATTGGATCATCAGCAGCACTGGCCTAGCCTTCATCTATCGCTCATAATGCTGAGCCTGCTTCAGAGGTGATGAAGGCAACCTCACGAATTGCAGGGGGATAGTACACTTTCTCGACCCTCCTAAGCTCAGATTAGGCCTTGACCCCCGCTTGGTTGAGGGCCTCACTCCAAGTTTGGGAGCAGTAGCACTTGCATACCTCAGGGACTTGAGTCTTAAGGGTAGCCTCAGTCTTAGCCACCCCCTCAACAAAGGCCTTTTCCTCTGCTTGCTTTTTGGAGTGCTCAGCATTTGTCCTCGCAAACACGGCTTCTTCTTTAGCCTTCAAGGCCTCGTCCCTAGTGTACTCGACGACGCCTCGGGCCCTCACTGCCTCAGCCAACTTCTGCTTGAGGTCGACGATCTGCTCTTTGGTAACCTGCAGTTGACCCTCGACATCCTGCAGGCACCCTGTCTGGTCCTCGGCCTATTTCATAATGTCGGATAGGTCAGATGCCGCGTTGTCTTTGGCCTTCGTCATTTCCTCCAAGTTCTCCCTTGCCTTCTTGAGATTAATCTCAGGTTTCTTGAGGGTATTTATGGCATCCAAGAATTTGTTGTGCTCCTGGCCCAGAGCTTTATCCTGGTTGTCGGCCTCCTCTTCCAACTTGAAGGTGGCCTGGAAACAAGTACACTGTAAGCTGGATACTGAGGAATAAAATTCAAATGAAGGAACAAGTATCGGAAGTCTTACCATGCCCAGGTACCTCTTGAGGTTGCGGGCAACTTCTTGCCTCCTCATGCCCCCAAGCTCAACCATGTTAATGGGGAGAAGCAGGGACCTTTCCAGAGCATTGGCTACGCGAGCCCCCTCGCCCCCTTGAAAGTCCCTGAGGGTGGCGTCATTCATCAAAGGCTTCCCATGAAGCATGGCGGCGGGTAGCTAGGCCTGGGGCTCGGACTGCTAAACGACTTCTTTCCCCTTGTCCTGACCATTAATCCTCAACTGCTTGGAAGGTTGGCGGGCTTCATCTGCCTCTTGGGAAGAATGAGATCTCCCCCCATCCACTGGGTCTTTGCCCTTAGAGGGCCTTTTCCTCTTCAGATCGGTGGACTCAGGCTGAGGGTCCGAGATTGGCAGAGTGGGGGACGGCCTGGTCTGTGTAGGCAAAGACTTAGGCAGGGGAGGAGGAAGCTTGGGTAGAGGAGAAGGAGGCTTGGACTGTGATCTCCCCAACGTGTCCTTCCCCAGCTGACCTTCAAGCAAATCAAACAGGCTGGTTTGGGGTTGTCTCTTGAAACCTATCTCGGCCTGAGTACCAACCCTTGGAGATGAAAGACTTGCTTCAGATAAGTGGGGATCGCCTAAGTCACCGGAGGGATCCTCGGACATATAGGCTTGATCGAATACACCAAATTCGTCCTTGGACGAGCCAAGATTAACTACTTCTCCTTCATTTTCCAAACTTTCTCCCACGACCTCCGCAGCCTGATAGGACGAGGAAGAACCTGCCAACGGAACGCCCTCCAGGATGGAGGATCCTTTAGAAAATGAGAACCCGTGCTCCACCACAATAATTTGGTGAAGCCGAGGATCACGAGCCCTGATCACGTGCTTCGGGGCAGGGAACGACTTCTGGGTCGGATCGTACCTAAGGATCTTGTGAGCAGCCTTAACTTGATCATCGGCCTCGTTCATGAAGATCTCCGCCCCAAGAACAGATTGTAAGGCTTCCTTGTTGACCAAATGGAAATGCCGTTCAAAGGCGTGTAGATCTGCAAAAGAAAAAGTATGTGCTGATCAGCAACCAAATGGTGCAAACTATGAAAACATAGCTTATCAACCCCTCTCTACTCCGAGTACCCTACCTGGCTCTCCCTCTACTGTTGGGCAATGAAGATCGTCGTGCCACTCCCCTGACACAATAAGAAAGTCCAAATTTAACCCCTTGCTGGACTCGGGGACGCACTAGATAAGCCAAACCCTATCGTCCCTCGTCTTCATGTAGTAAGACTTACCCTTCAGGTGTTGGAGGTTATAGCACCAGTTTATGTTATGGTGGATTAACCTCAACCCCATCTTCTCATTCAAGGCATCTACGCACCCTAGTATCCTAAACACATTGACGGCGCACTAGGTGGGAGTTAACCGGAAATGCCTGAGGTAATCATGCGTCACCGACCCTATAAGGATTCTCATACCCCCTTCTAAGAAGGCGATTATGGGAATCACAACTTCACCATCTTTCCTCTTAGTATACCAATCCCCTTCTTCACAGTACCTCAGGCCCACGTTACTGGGTATCCTATAATTGGCGATGAATTTCTCTATCGCCTCTTCAAACTTAACTAACTTCTTGAATCTACCCATCCCTAACAACAGCTAAGAGACTCAAGAAAGGGCGAAGTAAAGAGATGACTCAGAGAGAAAATTTAAGCTAGAAACAGAGAGAAGAAGACTTACAGAAATGAGGAAAAGCTCCTCGGTCAGGCTTTTTATGCTGGAGAGGGACGCTGGTTGGGTTGGAGGTTTGACCGAATTCAAAGTATGTGTGCCAGAGTTCTTGAATGCAAAAGTAAGGAGGCAAATGAATTCAAATGAGTATTTATATCCTCAATTAAAGACAACCAGGCAGAGTTCCCGCCCATAAAGACAGAAAATCCCCATCGATTGATTACCATCACACCGTTGAACGTAGGGAGTATGGACCACCAGAATTTAATGTGGTTGCGTGCTGTATATCGAGGTGCCAGAAATGTGCATTGGGCAGGTGAAAGGACTCCAACGCTGACGTAGACCAAGATTGGGCAAGCCATGACGAAAGCTCGAGGATATCAAAATCCTTCTCCCCGTCCGAGGATATAGACAACAGGATTTTTAGGGGCTATTGTGGGGCTTGAGAATTTGGAAACCCCGGCCCAATTTGTACCTGGCCTAAAGCCCATGTCAAGGAGAAGGAAATGCCCGAGGACGAAGAGTGAAAACCTAAATTGCCCAGGAGCCTTGCCGAGGACGACCCTATCTTCGGCCAGCTAAGATCGTAGGAGGTAGGAGTAACGAGTCACCAAAAGCAAGCATCTAAGGAGAAAGACCAAGTACAACACGTCAGTCGTGGAAAGGTGGCCGAGGAGCAAAGCCAGGGTTGAATTGTCATTTCCACATTAAATGCGGACGACTGATGTTCAGGCAGCATTAATGGGAAATGACCCCTGAGTAGTGCTGCCTTGGTTGCTGCAACTCACTGGGAGTTCTGGTAAGGTGGCTGATGGGATGAGTTTTCAGAGAAAAGCATGAATGATCAACAAGTGGAGGAAAGGGATCATTGGAAGAGGACTATATAAGGAGAAGAAACAGGCTAAAGAAGAAGGAAAAAAGAAGGAATATCACCAAGCTCCTCGGACCGGGCCGAGGACAAACCTTTGAGGATAACTTCCATTCGTTTATGCCGAATGGTGGCGGGCGCTGCATTGGGCGTTGTCCACTCGCTAGGGCCTAGTTCTTGAACCCACTATCTACAAATTCATTGTATTGGGCTAGCTGGGTTTGAGTCAACTCACTCAACAGTAGAAGTGCTCAAACCCAATCCCTACAGATATAAAACGAAGCCGTTTTGTATTTTATTTTTTAAAAGTTCAGATAATAAAACAATGTAGTTTTGGTCTTTAAAAAAATTCAAATTAGGGAACGACGTCATTTTATCCTAGGTTAAATTTCTAATTTCTTGTTTATATCACTCTCTCTCTCTCTCTCTCTCTCTCTCTCGTCCTCTCTCTCTCCACAAGCCCACCGCCTATAGCCTCTCGCTCTCCCTTTCTCTCGTCACAACCCCTCTCTTTCCAGCCTTCACTACCACCGTCCTTTGCCACTCAATGCCACCATTCTCCAAGTGTCTTCCTTTCCACTCTTCTCTGTGTCCTAGCTATTCTTTAGAAGTTGTAGAGAAGGTTTTGATGGTCAATACTTAGGACTACTATGCTTTTCCTTCATTACCGACCACCGATCTCCACCTCCATTACCAACCACCCCACAGAAAACTAGAAAAACCCAGAGATTAGAGAGTCGGGTTTAGAGAGAGAGAGAGAATGTCAGAGATTAAGAGAGAGAGAGAGGGATTGAAAGCTTGAACAAAGAAAGATACAAACACAAATACGCACCAAGAGACAGTGAAAGAGAGGATCTGAAAAGAAGAAGAAGAAGAAGAAGAAAGATACATACAATGAATAACAAGCTCTCAGCCTTTCTTGGACGTTTCTAATAAAAAAGAAAAAAGAATGAAGAAAATAAGAGTACCTTTGAGAGAGAGAAGTCTAGTTTGAGAGATTACGATCTGAGAGCTAACAGCAACTCTGGTTTGTGAGATTGAGAAATTTGAGAGCTTTTCGTTTGAATAGCGTAATAGAGAAAGAGAGGATCTGAAAAAGTTTTTTCTTTTTTTGTTTTTGATTTTGAATTTTTTCAGTTTAATTTTTTTATTAATTAAAATGCTGACTTGTCATTAAAACGCTAACATGGATGTTGACGTGGTATTTTTAATAATATTTTAATATCTACATCAGCGCCATGTCAGCAAGTAGGACACGCTGTTTGTCACCTCAGCTTTTTCCGTAACTGGGTTGATGGTGGAGACCATTTTAAAAAGTTAAGGACTGACCTAGGAGCAAAATCAGTTTAGGGACCAAATCGAGAAATGACCCAATATGTTGGGACCAAAAGTGTATTTATGCCTTTAAATAATTATTTTTCATTTTTTGTTTATTATTATCTTCATATATATATATATATATATATAGAGAGAGAGAGAGAGAGAGAGAGAGAGAGAGAGAATTTGATGAGATAAGAGGTGAGAGAAGAAAAAATTAAAATAATAACATACACAGTTATACTTGTGGAGTGACCATCATGTCAAGGGTGCGTGGTGATCAATTTCCATAGTAGCACATTGGCAATTCTTCGATTATAAGAAAATGGGTTTTTAGAAGGAAGGATAGTGTATAATCAGTGTATTTTATTGTTTAGTGAGATTTTGATGTGACATGTTTATATTGGAAGGTGTAAAATGCAGGGTTTTTACTCTAACACAAATCCAAATGAAATGTATTTCCATAGTACTAATATGTTATCTTCCCCTATCTACATAGATAACTCTAACATATGGCCTGCTTAACCAATTTTTGAACCTAAGGCGAAAACTTTAAATGGAGTCTTTTCTCATCTTATATTTAAATATTAATTATATAATTTTTATTTAAAATCTATTTTTCTTGCTTTTTGTTGTATTTTGTTTAACACTAGTAACAAATTTATCATAGAAACTTTTTGAGATTCAATTTGTTTTTCATCTCTCTCTCTCTCTCTCTCTCTCTCTCTCTCTCTTATATAGTTTTTATATCCAACTGGATATTTTTTAGTAGGCATTTATAATTAAAAAATATATATGACTAAGTGAAGCACGATTTATAAACAAAAAGCTATAATTTAATTAAAACAAAATTTAAAGTATATAACAATACTTGGTTTATCAAAAGCAAAATTGCAACTTTAGGAATGAACATATCTTAAAAGTTTATTTATCACATAACTCAATAAATTAAAATTGATACCAAAGTAAACTTCAAATTCATATTTTCATTATATTAACTTTTATATAGATATTTAGGTTTGATTAAAATATTTATTACTAAAAAAAAGGAAGAATACTAGAATACCTTATGAAAACATTATTTATTGTCTTGTCTATTGTATAAAAATGTATAATTTTCTAAAATTACCCTTAAATAAATTTATTAAAAATGGTTTTGGAAATAAAGTAGGGGCATAATAGGATTAGTAAATTAATGGTTTTTAATTTTAGAAAAGGGTTTGCGTTACCTCTAGTAGTTTTTTAACTGGAATATCCTTTTATTTTAATGAGAAACTGTCACATCACCCACTAACTAAATAAAATGTGGATATTAAAACCTATTACCACTTGAAATTGTGTATTTAAAACAAAAGGAGACCTCTAGTTAAAAAAGTACTAGAGGTAAGCTAAACCCTTTTGAAAGTAGGACAATATTTTAGGACCTCGAAAATGGAATAGAGAACAAACAAATTGGGACGGGGGAGTATATAAAAAAGCGGGGGGGGGGGGGGGGGGGGTTATATTAACATATAAAAAATCTTGGATTAATGTAAAAATGGAAAAAAGAAAGGAAAGTGATATAACACATATAAAGCTAAATTAAATAAAATATTATATATATATATATATATATCTCAACCCATGTAATAGCTTTTTTTTTTTTTTTTTTTTAAGAGAGAGTTTCAAACTATGGCGTCCGCTCCTGATGATAGTTTTTTTTTTTATCATCATACGCTTTTTATTATCAGACCAAGATAACAATTAGTTTTGGATATAGACGGGAATTGAACCATAGATCTCTTATTTAACCATCAAAGACTTTACCAATGGAGCCAACTAAAACCCGCCATGTAATAGCTAAGAGCTAATAGGTGTAGTGATATCCAATAATTACTATAGAGGCTAAATTGTAAATGTGTGCCAAAATTATGCTTTTTTTTTTTTTTTGGGAGAAGAAATATGGAACCACTTTATTAATTTGTGAAAAATTACGATGTTACATCAAAATAAACTAGGTAGGAAATGTTTGGTGGAACAGATTCCATCCATACAAATAAAGGGGAAGAATTCCTAGCTCTCCGAGCTAAAGCATGAGCTACTCCATTGCCTTGCCACCTAACATGAGAGAAAGATCAGGTTTGAAACAAACCCATTAAAGACTTACAATCTTTTACAATGTGTCTAATATTTTGCATTTATGTTGGTTGAAATACACCAATTTCATTCATTATTATATCAATTTTTATACTTCATACATTAAAATTTGTAATAATTTTAGCATTTTATTATTATTATTATTGTTGTTGTTGTTGTTTTTTATTTGATAAAATTTTATTTTTTATTTGTTGACTAATTTCTTAAGGTTCTATTGGTTAAAATTTGGGGCTTTATTTTATTTGGATGCCTTAGGCGATTTCCTAATTCACTTAGCAGGTTGAGACGAGCCTACCTTAACATCCCTTATTCTGTTTCAATTACCAACCTATGTTGTTACCTATATTTCCTCTGACCGAAAGAAAACCATGAATTACCAACCCACGATGTTTCCTACATCTCTGACTTCATGCTAAATTTGGGGTTTCTCTTAGTGAGGCCATTTATTAACCTCCTATTTATGAATAAGCTTGTTGTTGTACTAGAACTGTTTAGGACCTAGAAACCCTCACACAATTCATGCCTATTGCTTTCTTAGGGGAGAAAATATATCAATGTCTTGTTTTCATGGGGACAACTTTGTAGGAAGAACTCAAGTTGGTTGGGCTTTTGGTCTCAAAGTGCTTATACTGGGTTTGACTAGGTGTGCTCCCTAGTTCGAGTCTTGCTACCTGCACTTTGAAAAGAATTTCTTGAGTCAGTACTTTACTTCTTCGTAGGCTCACCTAACACGAATAGTGACACCGTGGGAAACAAAAAAAAAAAAAAAAAAAAAACTTTGTAGGAAAATTAATCGGATAGTAGGAAGTGTAAGATTGAATTTGAACTTTCAGGGAGCATTACTCCCTCTTATAGTAGGTCCCACTTGTAGAGCCCACTTCACATTTGAGAGAAGTGCTTCGAGACTAAACAATAATTACCTATAAACAATAATTGCCTTTGTAGACATGAATTTCAAAAAGAAAAAGAAAGAAAAAAAAAAGTTTGTGGACTCTACCATTAGCATAAAAGAAATTGGAAAACAATGGGCGCTCCAGAATTCAAATATTAAATAAAAAATTAATTAATTAAATAAATAAAATAAAAGACACACCAATCTGATCCTTATCCACCTAGCTCACCGACTCTAACACACCGCCGCGCATATCAGATCAAAAATCAACGCTCCTGATTTATCTGTAGATCCTCCAAACAGTCATGATCAGTCTGTCCTTTCCTAAACTCACAATCCAAGGTGACAATAACACCACCCAAATCATACAAACGTTAAAAAATAAATATCTTAAAATTCCCAAACAATAAAAAAATATCTTAACCCTTATCCACTCTGTCTCTCTCTCTCTCCAATTCAGTCATTGAATCTTTTTGGTATAAAAACTGTATCTTCGCTCATAAAACTCTCAAATCTAATCTAAAACTCTCTGATACTAGCATTGGTGTGTGTTTGGACACGATGATAAGGTTATCTCTGATCCGTTCTTCTTGCTATTCTCCTCTTCTCCTCGAAGCCAAAGATGTTACACGTTCATCTTCTTCTTCTTCTTCTTCCTCTGTAAGATTTGCCTATACTACTACTGTAACTTCTTGCTCTTCAAGAAGCCATGCTTTTATTCCAAAGCTTGAGCCTTTTAGCCGACCCAAGTTCGAAAGGATCCTCAAAGACCCACCTTTGATCGAAAAGTCAGAAAACGAGCTCGCTGGTATTAATTAACATTATTGTGCTTTTTTTGTATGTGTGAGCTAATGTTTGTGTGTTTTTTTGATTGACCCACGTGAGATCTTTGTGAGTTTGGTGGATTTGTTTGCTTGTTTTTTTGTGTGTTGGTGGTTTTGGTGATTTTTTGTATGGTTTTGTTTGTTGTTTCAGATTATTGTTCTACGCTAGAAGGAGATGATTCTTATAGCTGTTGGAGAGGTTATTTTGAACTCAAAGAACTTGAAGTAAGTTGTTGTTGTTGTTGTTGTTGTTGTTGTTGCTGTTGTTTTTATTTTTATTTTTATTTAATTATAAATTTATTGTTATTATTATAATTTATAAGTCTATATATGCATCTTTTAAGGCTTCTAGGCGCATAAATTGCTTAGCCCATCAGGGATGAATGAGTTTGTTTTACTGGCTAGATGGTTGTTCAAATAATCTAAAATTAATCAAATTGATGTTAAGAAAACAGAGTAAAAGAGCAGAGAATATACTGAGTCTTGTGCTATATGTTGCTTTAGTTTTCGGTAATTTAGAATTTTTAGTTTTTGTAATTGAAATACTTATTTTAGATTATAATGATTATTAGTTGAGTAGAGACATTAATCTTTAAAAAAAAAAAAATTGTTGAGTAGAGATATAGTATGTTTTCTTTTTGTTTGCCTACATTTCTTAGCAGTCAAATGGGACATGGGATTCAGTTTCTGTAACTGCCTGATTCTGAATGTGTTTGGTTGCTGAGAATATGGAGGGAAACGAAAAACAAATCACCTCCATGTATCTGTCGGTATGCACGTGCGAGTTGAAGTCCTATGTGGAGGAAAAATGAAGAGCTATAACGTAATTGAATTCAATTTCTTAGGGTTAAGCCTTAGATAACTTGGTGGTGTCTCAATATGTTACATTAAGCTTCACTTGGAGTCTTCATAAGGTGTGTTCTTCTCAAGAGTATCTCATAAAATCCGGAGTTGTTTCCCAAAAAAGAAAATGAAGACATAAAAATTCAGCCTCATTGAGCTATATATACTTAATTCAAGATTGATAATCAGTATAAGCTGATCATTTTTTTTTTCCTTTATGGTATTGTTCTTCAGAGGCAGTCACCAAAAGAAGATGTGGAGAAGCTAATTCTTCAAGCAGGGGGCTTAAAGTCCTTAATTGGAGTCTTACACGGCATTGCGGCAATGTTCAAAGGAAAGACTAATGGGTTCAATATGGCCAAGCCATTAAACATTGAGGAAGGAGAGAAACCCTGTCCAATACCGGATGGATTGCCGAAATCAACAGAAGAGCTTGAGGAAGAAGAGCAAGCTAGAATGCCTGATTCGCCGTACACCCGGATGCTTAGAACCAAGGGGAGGTTCCCTGCATGGTACTCCCCTGCCCCTGACCACGAAACTGACTGATTATTGTGAGCTTTGTGCTGTGTGGAAGGGTTGAGCGAGTTTGAGTCCGGTGGTTAGCTGTAGATATACATTACGGATGTGGTGGTGATAGATGAAAGATTTTCAGACAGGTTGTGTCAAGGCTTTGAGATTTGTAACCATAGGAGTTTCTTGTAAAATTGCTTCAAGTAGTGAACCTGATCTCCTACCGTTAAAATCAAGTTGAGTATATTTTAAAATAATGTTTGATAATTGATACTATGTAACTATGATATAAATTAGGAATGGATAATAGCTTGATTTGAGTTGCATCTTCAATCCTCAATGTTTTACTGCACTGAAAATCACAGTTTATTAATGATTTTTCTTGGGAAAATTATGTTGCTCTCTCATCTTAGAATATTTATTAAAAAAGAAAAAAAGAACAGGTTCCGCAGCTGGAGAGCCGTTTAAATTTCTTCAAATTAGTGCTGGCAGCCTGGCACACACAATTAAACTAAATGTTAGTCATCCAAACCTCATGCAACCTTAATGTACAAGGTAATTATTATTATTATTATTATTATTTTTTTTTTTTTATCATAGAAGTAAATTATGTTGCATCACCACTACAAAAAGGTATCAAAAACCAACATTGTCAACACCAAAAATATATTCCATCTGCTATGCTCATGTAAGGAAGTTCTGCCTCAAGTTCAATTGCCTCACATTTCTTTAAAAGTTACCATGATTTTTAAAGAGAGTTGTGATGTCTTTATGTTAGAACCTCCATCTCTCTTATGCGTGTGTTTGTTTCTAAAAAAAAAAAAAGAATGGCTAATTGTCTCGCGGTGCTTAAGAGAGCATGTTGTGTAATATAAATTGTCCCACCTTCCTTTAAAAGTTATCATAACTTTTGAGTAAAGTAATGATGTGCATTTATGTTAAAATTTCTTTCTCCTTTTCCTCTCCCTGTGTGTCTCTTTAGAGACTGATCAGTTAAAGTACTCCTCTAAAAAACTTTTCTCGGGAAAAAAATGAAAGATTTCTTTATGAATAAGTATCAAATCTAGAAAAGATCAATAAAGAACCGCACCAGCCAACAATTTCCAAAAAAACTATTAACTGTGAGAGAAACTCCGGGTTCCTAATTAGTATTACATGATTAGCTATACAACCCATATAAATATTTATTTTATTGACGACAGTGACTCATATTGCAGCACCCAATGAACTTGAACAACAAACTAACAAGAAAATCAGAGATGTAAAAGATATTGAACATCATGTTGTTCAGCAACTTTAGCTATTGACAAAAACTCCTGGAAAGATAGCAAAACTAGAGCAACAAGAACAGGCAGGGCGGGGCCCAGACATTCAGGGGCTAAGGCAACAATTAGAATGGGCCTTTTTATATTTATGTATTAATTAAATTAATGAATATTTTTATATTATAATATATTTTTCTTACTTTTTAATGTGCAAATTAACTAATTAAATTTTTGTATTCAAGTTCTTCTAATATATATATATTTTTTAATAATATAGCTAATCCACTTAATTTTTCTTAGGATATTGTTGATCTTAGATATGATTTTTTCCCTAATACCTTTTTTTTTCCAAAATTTTGGGGATTTCACTTGGAGCCTTAAGCAATGGCCTAATTGGCCTAGTGGAAGACCGGCCCTTGGAACAAGTAGAAAAGAGAAGTCAAACAAAATCAATGCAGCAGGGGATAACTAATACTTGCAGATATTTATTAAGCTGAATGCATCCCTGTTGATCAAAATCATCCTCTGTACTTGATGAGAATGTCCTTCAGGAGGAAAATGTATTGTGTACAACGTCTTTAAGATGCCGATATAATCGCTCAAAATTCCTGTATCAGCAGTTAAAAAAAAAAAAAATAGAAGGAAAACAAAACCCAAAAGAAAATCCAGACTTGGATCAGTTGGATGGTGAAACTCCACTTTCTCTAAAATTAAAAAGTAAGCAGTTTGAACATGCATAACAATATAACATAGTAAGTACTAAGCAGGCGTGAATTTCTGACAAGGCTGAGTACATAAAATTATTTCACGAACCAAGTCCTATTTTCTGTATCTGTCACTGCTATTTATTAAACTGCAACAGATTTTGATCCAAGTTTCTCAAAGTATGCTCCCATAACCCATAGAGGCGTAAGTATGCAATGCAAGAATCGATTAGAATCAGAGAGAGCATTTATGGTGACAAATACTACATGGCAAAGCCAAGAAATGTTCTAATATATAACCTCCATTTCCTAATGATTCTACAAGCAGTTCATATTACAGATTTGTAAATCTCATGATATTTACAGCAAAACAAAAATGCTCACCCAGCAACTGAGCTTCTTAACTTGCCATCCTTCACTGTGAAACATCATATCTGTAGCACTCTTCACTATGCCTGCCGCCAAACTTGGTGCTGTAGACCTCTCAAATAATGGTCCCTCCATGCTCTCCTGTAAATGTCACTTAAGCCAACTTTGATTTCCATCAGTTGCAATAGTATGCTCCAATTCACCAACAAGATGCCCACTCTCGAAAGTCAATTCCTTGTTAGGATCCTGAGAGAAATGCTTCCAGATTTGTTCGCATTACTTAGAAGATCAATACCAAGTGTTAGCTGATTTACCGTTCTCTCATCTACACCTACTGATATTTCAGGCCTGTTGTCTAACGTTTCCGTTCACAGATCTTTACTAGGTATAGATTTTTTCGTTCCAGAACCCATTGTTATAGGAACGGCTATAACAGATCACCTAGTACCAGATGACATTGTTACCAAACATTGAAGTCCTGATTTTGGAAAGTTAATTTGGCAACCATTCAATTAAAGATGACTTGGTCAATTGTCAATTTTTAGCTATGGTTTTCTTGTTTTATACACGCATGTACACCATATACAATCCAAGCAAAACAAAGTTTCTATATTTGTACTAACAAATTAGAGGAAGCTCCGACTTTTGTGGGTTTCTGAAAGAGCAGCCACATTTCACGGTGCTAAAGCTGGAGATCTGTTATTCACAACCTCGCAATACCTTTCAATTCACAACTCTCCTCACCCTCCATATAACACCCTTCCCCTCTTCACCTCCCCTGCCTACTATAAGCAGCCTTGGGCCAACCAAGGTGGTCAGAAATGGCTAAACCTCAAATAAAGCAGGCCTTAGGCTGCTTCCTATTCCTCTCCCTTCTCTTCTCTTCTTTTTCAACCTTCTCTCTTGCTTTGTCTGATGCTGAAGCTTCCCTCATTGCTCGCCGCCAGCTCTTGTCCCTCCCAGAAAATGGTGATCTTCCCCGTGACTTTGAATATGAGGTCGACGTTGTCTTGACCTTTGCCAATGAAAGGCTCCGAAAAGCTTACATCGCGCTTCAGGCATTGAAAAAGGCCATCTACTCTGACCCACTTAACACAACCGGCAATTGGGCTGGTGCTGATGTTTGTGCATATAACGGAGTCTTTTGTGCTCCAGCCCTTGATGACCCCAAATTGAGCGTTGTTGCTGGTGTTGATCTTAACCACGCTGACATTGCCGGATACCTTCCAGTTGAGTTGGGACTCTTGACCGATCTTGCACTATTCCACATTAACTCTAACAGGTTTTGTGGAATTATCCCAGAGAGTTTGTCAAGGCTTACACTTATGTTTGAGTTTGATGCTAGCAACAACCGCTTTGTTGGCAAATTCCCTAACGTCGTCCTCACATGGCCAGACCTCAAGTATCTTGATCTCAGGTTCAATGACTTCGAAGGGAAAGTGCCTCCAGAACTCTTTGAGAAGGATTTGGATGCATTGTTCTTAAACAACAATCGGTTCAAATCCACCATCCCCAACACACTAGGCAAATCCAAGGTTTCTGTTGTGAGCTTCGCAAACAACAAGTTCAGCGGTTGCATTCCACGTTCCATTGGCGACATGGGAAACACCTTGAATGAGATCCTATTCATAGGCAATAACCTTGGTGGTTGCTTCCCTCCAGAAATTGGATCGCTTAATAATGTGACCGTGTTTGATGCAAGCTTTAACGGGTTCATTGGTACCTTGCCAAAAAGCCTGTCAGGGCTAAAGAATGTAGAGGAATTGGACATTTCAAATAACAAGCTAACAGGATATGTGCCTGATAATGTTTGCAAATTGCCTAACTTAGCGAACTTTACCTTCTCTTATAACTACTTCAGTGGGGAGGCTCAAGCATGTGTGCCATCTCCAAAGACGCAAGATGTGGTGTTGAATGACACAAGCAATTGTTTGCCAGGAAGGCCTAAGCAAAAGTCAACCAAGATGTGTTTCCCAGTGGTGACTCGACCTGTGGATTGCAGCAAGAATTGTGGTGGCTCCTCTCATCCATCTCCAAAACCATCACCACCTAAATCTAACCCAACTCCATCTCCAACACCATCTCCCAAACCATCTCCAACTCCAACTCCAAAACCATCTCCTGTACCAGCACCGGCACCAGGACCAGACCCATATAACAATTCACCTGGTGAAAGGAACCGCCCACCTCCACCACCATCACCCCCACCACCAGTTCACTCTCCTCCACCACCACCACCAGTACACTCACCCCCTCCACCTGTGTATTCTCCTCCGCCACCACCAGTCCACTCACCACCACCACCATCACCACCTCCACCGGTTCACTCTCCACCCCCACCACCAGTCCATACACCACCTCCACCAGTATTCTCACCTCCCCCACCAATCCACTCACCCCCACCTCCACCACCAGTGTACTCACCTCCACCTCCGGTCCACTCTCCACCACCACCACCACTCCCAGTCCATTCTCCACCACCCCCAGTTCACTCTCCACCACCACCAGTCCACTCTCCTCCTCCTCCAGTGCACTCACCCCCACCTCCAGTTCACTCTCCTCCACCTCCTGTGCACTCTCCACCACCACCAGTCCACTCTCCTCCTCCTCCAGTGTACTCACCCCCACTACCAATTCACTCTCCACCACCACCAGTCCACTCTCCTCCACCTCCTGTGCACTCTCCACCACCACCAGTCCACTCTCCTCCTCCTCCAGTGCACTCACCCCCACCACTAGTTCACTCTCCACCACCTCCAGTCTACTCTCCACCACCTCCGGTGCACTCACCCCCACCACTGGTTCACTCTCCACCACCTCCGGTGCACTCACCCCCACCACCGGTGCACTCACCCCCACCACCGGTGCACTCTCCACCACCACCACCAGTCCACTCTCCACCACCTCCGGTGCACTCACCCCCACCACCGGTGCACTCAACCCCACCGCCAGTGCACTCTCCACCACCGCCAGTCCAATCTCCACCACCTCTGGTGCACTCACCCCCACCACCGGTGCACTCCCCTCCACCTCCGGTGCACTCAACCCCACCACCAGTGCACTCACCACCAACACCAGTTGCTTCTCCTCCTCCTCCTGTACCTGTCATTTCACCACCACCACCAGAGATCATCCTCCCACCAAGCATCGGGTTCCAGTACTCATCGCCTCCTCCGCCACTGTACCCTGGCTACTAAGTAGCATAATATCATACATATCTTTGCCTTTTATTTCATATAGTAGTTTCAGAACGCTACGTATTCACACTCAATTTGTGAGCTCAGCTTCTCATCATTGAATGGTAATATGTTTCTATAATTTTTATTTTTATTTTTATTTTTTGTAACTTTTTCCCTCAGATTACATTCAATTCTTTTTTTTTTCTTTTTTTCCCCTTGTTTTTGGATGTAAAGCAGTTTGTTTAGATACTTCTGTGTAACTATTTTTAGTCCATATTTGGACTAAGCGTACAAATGTGACATTGCAGCTCATCGTTTTCTTTTTTTTCTTTTCTCAATATAAAGATAGGACTAGCGAATGGATGAATGTACAGGGTGTGAGATCCAAGTGAGAGTTCTGCATGCGTACACTCATCATTTTTTGGGCCAATATGATCATAAAATAATCAACTTTCAATGTTAAACCAACACTAACAAATAAGGCTATCATAATTTAGAATCTGTGACTAATAAATTGTTATGTTTCTTCAATATAGCTTTGTATACTTATCCAGTATCTAGATCTTAACTGGGTTTAATGCATAAAATTTCTTAGGAACTGTACGCAAAACTTAACTGATTGTGAACCGATGACTAGCTTAAGTTGCAAAACTTTAGGTTCTGAAAGTATGACCAATTTCTGCAAATGATTTTAAAGTCTAATCAGACCTAGTTAAGTAGTCAAGTCTTTAACTTGATCTTAAATTTATTTATTTATTTATTTATTTTTTTTTTTGAGATTTGATATTATGCCAAAGTACACGGTGGCAGGATTTAAACTCAAGTAATTTATTTGATGAAAATGAATTTTATTAGTTTAGTAAACTGAAACCTATTATAACAACATGCACTAGGAAAAAAAAATTGTGTTTTTCTTTTACAACATGGTACAAATTACATCCCATGCGTGTAATAACGAAGAACAACTTTTCGTTGCATCTAATTATTGTTTCATATTCTTTTATGGTTTAATATAACTTATTTTGCATAAAAAAATATTAATTCAACAAAAGTAATTATAAACAATGAAGTTTTAAAAATCTGTAAAGAAGAAAATAAATAAAATAAGAAGGAAGAAAAAAAAAAAAGCCATACCAAACCAAGATTTTATATATCATTAACTTGCATAATTGCTATTAATTATACTCATTAGCCATTACCAAGAGTAAATTTGAGAAAAAAAAATGTTTTTAAATGTTTGAATTTAACTAAAGGCCCTAGATCCAAATACTAAACAAAGTAAAAAGAGATGAAATCTCAAGTGTAACAGAATATATAGCATCATATATATATATATATATAAATTAATTAAGGAACCATGTCAACATAAGCTTGGGAGTCTAGCCCATAACTTAATGTTAGCCCAAGAGAATGACCAACAGTGGCCAATGTGTTTCTCAATCCCTAGACCCACCAGCCCAAGGCCCAAATTGCAGAAAAATGATTTGCAACAAATTCTCAAAATTCATTTTAATATAACTGAATTAACCATCTTATAATAACATGTCAGCATGAGCAATATGAGATAAATCCAACAGTAAATAACTTAGAAAGATGATGACAACCATTGCGTTTCCTATTCCATTAGGAAATCTATAAATGAGATACAAAATAATAACAAACGCATCATATTCATCACTAGTGAAACTATAATATGATGAGTTCTTTCATTATAATCATATAGCAAACGATGGCAGACTTGGTTTAGTTGAAGGGAGAGAAAGAGTGTCTAGTTGTATACTGCAATACTTACTTCAAGTAAGTTTTCTTTCCCATGGGGTGTTTTATGATGTTAAGATGGTGAGGTAAATTTTGTGAAGCTCAGGCCGTTTGGTAGTTGATGTCAAACACCGTTGTTTAAAATGATGTGAAAGTTGTGATTTAAAAAGTGTTGTTCGAAACACCTATTTTTTAGTGTTCATAAAACAAAACAAAAAATGTATTTGATATCATGGTTTAAATAACGTGTTTCAATATTTGAAAAACATAAATATGTGTTTGGTATATGTGTTTGACTTTTAAAAAAGCTGACACCCTGTATAAAATAAATTTTTTTCATTTGAGGAGAGAGAAGAAATCCATATTATACCATTGCCCTTCTCTTCTCATTAGTGTTCCTTCTTTTTCCCTTCTCTTCCTTGAGAGTAGAAAACCAAACCCCCACTGTCGCAGTCCTCATCTCCATCGACACAACAGAAGATCCACTGTTGGGCTTCACATTCCTCGGATCTCATCTCCATTGTTAGCACTCCAAGACCTAGCAATGAATCAAGATTTCCTTGTTGTTGAAGCCAACAGAAGAAGGTGCCACTTCAACACTGACAACCCGTGGGCCTACTGCAAATCTAGGTTCGAATCTCACTTTCACCTTGGTTGTTAATGGGTTTTTGTCTAAAGATTGTTGTGTTCCTTCTTCATACACTTAATTGAAAAGCTGTGGCAATTTAGCGAAAGGGGTTTTGTTAGAGGGTTTGCACGAAATGATAGAAATTTTCAATCCTTTCATGCCTCTCATTTCTAGTGTTCATTTGCATATAGGACTTTAGCTCTCAACCCTAATATTACTTGGGGAGAAAAAGACTGTAAAAAAGGTCTACTATGTCTCATTTTTTTTTTTCTCAACTCCAATATTCCTGTAATTCGTTGATCTTAAGATTTAACTTTCTTTTGTTGTGTAGAGGAGACTGAATATTTTTTAAAATTGTAGATTAATAACATTGTCGAGTAATGATATAATAAATTTATTTGTTTTGGTAAATTTTAGTGCCAATAACAAAACTATGTTAGGTTGCCATAAATGATGAATATTCCAAACATTACACTTTGTTTGAACCAAACAATGCGTAGTTTAGTGGTTGTATTGAGTGATTGGGCATGTAGTCTTTACTGTAGAGTTCGATTTCTTTAGAATGCTATACAATATACTCCTGGGAGTGTGAGGCCCTTTGAATACCAGTTGCCGAAAGCATACTTGGGAGAATCAAATTGTGGAATTTTGTCATGCCTTGAAAAAGAGCTTATTTCAGTTTTAGGATCTTCATCTTCTCTCAACCATGCCTTCAAACTGTTGGGCAATTCTTTTCAAAGCATTTTGTATTTGGTTATCAATGATCCAAACTGCAATGGTTGTAATGTCTTCATCATAGAATTTTATCTGTTGCTTGTCACTTTTATGTTGAAGTTAGATTGTATCTAAATAGTGAAGATAATACCTCTGGAATGCTCTGCAGTTGTGCAATTTTGACCAACTATCTTCAGTAGCAAATACTCTTGATGCCGCTTCTATGCAATTAAGGAATGGTGTTTTACTTTCTGTGTGGGGGGAGGAATGTAGTGCCTATTGCATACCCTGAATCAACGAGATAGTACAGGCCTGCAATAAAAGTGATTACTTTCGCAATTTGAATTTCTGAATGGCATATTTGACTGATGCAGATTAATTAGTAATGTGTTGTGAAATAAACCTACACTAGAAGACTTTGGATATATCATTACAAAGTGGCAGAAAAATAATTGCATTGGAACCAAAAATAAAGTTGCAGTCAATGGCCAGCAAAATCAATTTTGTTTTGTTTAGTGGAAGAGAAGATAACACCACATACTTGATAAGATAAATCCTAACAGATAACAATCCTAAACTCACTTACAGATAACCAATGACTTCTTTTTAAATAAATAATAACAAAATTACACTTTTAAATCCTTGATCTCACCTAGAGACGTATGGCTCCCACTTTTTCCATTGGGTTCATCTCTCAATTAATAAATATATAGTAGTAAACAAGAAAAGTCAGTGGGTACTTCGAAGAAGCAATATAAAGTTGAGATTAGATCTGTCCCACGACGCATTTGCTTATCATTTTTTTTTCATAAACTTCAAATTTCATTCAAAAGGAAAGGAATGTCAAGACAAATACTGCATATAGGTAGAGTAAACTACACTAGGAAGGATATCCTTATTACAACAAAGAGACACTTTGAAGACTAGGGAGTGTTTTGCAGCAGTATGAGCTGCAACATTGCACTCTCTTTTAACCCAATAGAAACAAATACTAACAAAGTAAATTTTAAGACTTAAAATGTTGTTAATGATATTACAAATAGACCAATCTGGAGGGACATCATTGCAGAAAGTGCATCAAAGCAGCATTTTGCATCTCCTTCAATCTGGACATGACTCCACCATTCTTGGATAGCAATTTGCAATTTGCATTTGCTTATCATTCAACTCACCATTAATTGGACACTTTTCTTACTCTTTATTTATTTTTTTCGTTGTTGGCTTTGAGCAAAACAAATAAAATGACCAAGACACCCATTGCATTTTACCTATTTATTTTTGCTAATATGAGAGAGATATAGCGCACACAAAAAAAAAAAAAAAAAAAAAAAAAAAAAAAAAAAAAAACACATATTAAAAAAAAAGGATGGCATAAGGAGCAATGCACTAACTAGTGATCCAAAATGCATATTCCTTCCCAGAAAAACATCTACTTAGACAGTTAAGCATAAAGAAATGAGCTAACTATATAGAATTACACATTCAAACTTACAACAATGAATTAAGCAGCAATAACAAATTAGCCTCATATAACACATTCAAATCTTCATAAACTAAACAAATTAGGGGTTTTTTTTTTTTTTTTGGGTCAAATTGAAGTAACTAGAGGAATTTCTTATTGAATATTTTCCAAGTAATTCTCCCAAGTCTTAAAACATTGTGAAAGAGATTAATAAATTACCTCTACACGGCCAAGGGAACTCATACTCGGCATGTCCAATTGCGTTTTGCATAACTCTTGAATCGTTCACACTCTCTTCTTATCCAGCATGAACATACGTAAACCACATGTCGAAGTTGCATGCATACATCACGTTTTGAGTGATGTCACTTGTTCTATCTTTGAATGCAGTGGTCCTACTGGATGGCGCAGAAGCACTGATATGTGTCCCATCAATGGCCTCACACATTTTGTTAACAAAATAGTAATGTTTATTATGTATAAGAATCAAAGCAATAAAAGCATTGTTCATTAACTTTGAGCATAAAGCATTGTAAGGTGTATTAAGAATTGCCTATTGTAGAAGAAATATTTCATAAATCAGAATGAATAAAATAAAGAAGATATTGAATTCATATTTCTAAAGAAAACATTGTCCTCTATATATATAACATTATACCAACATTTTATTAGGTAATGTGAACAAATTGACTAATGTAAACAATTATTGAATTAATAATAAGATACCGGTATAATCTTATACCTTAAACCATGGATAATATTTGTTATTTCCACGAAGTGAATGAGGAAGCTCAGCTACATCAGCATCAGGCTGAATGATAAGACATCTCAATGCATGGATAGCCCGCAATGCACGTCGGAATTGCCTTTGAATGGTCTCAAGAGAATGTTTAAAGTGGTTGCAAGTTAGTTGGAAGTTAGTATTGTGTCCAACAATAAATAACAACATTCCAATCAACTTCTCCACTGACACATTGCTAGTATCCTCCTCTAGTAGGTGTAACATCTTCAACTCATTATACAAGTGCTTGAAAATGTGAACGTCCATGTGAAAGATGCCATAACAAACTTGAGGATTTTCTTCTAATACTTCTTTAACGTATGACTTACCACTCAAGATATTAGTGCACATTAGATATTTCATGTGGTACTTTTGAACATACTCTATCCAAAGTTAAACGTATGATGTGGCAATCTCAAGCTTGACATTACTATCATTGTGATCTAAATCGGAGTCGGTCTTGACTGAATCACACTTTTGGGTAGCTAACAAGTTCACATGAGCCACTACATATAAGTACACACACACACACACACATATATATATATATATATATATATCAATATATCTATATGCATATATATGATGGATCTATTTATGTATTGCTGTATATAATATATTTTATAATTATATAAATGTGTATATATATTACTGCATAAGGACTGTATGTGTATACACACACACACACACACACATATATATATATATATATCTATGTGCATATATATGGATGGATCTATATATATTGGCATATGTATATATGTTATTGAATGCATGTATATAAATGTGTGTGTATATATATATATATGTATGTATGTATGTATGTATGTACGCACACACACACATATATAAGTATGTAAGTAATATATATGTATGTGTGTGTGTGTGTACCAAATAAGAAGTAAAGAACACAATAGTAAAACATATGTGACCAAATAGGGAGTAAAGAAGACAACATCAAAACCTATGTGATAGATAAATAGTACTAGTCCAAAGCATTAGAATAATAAAAGAAGACAACATGCAAACATTTGTCCAAAGCATTAAAATAATACATAGTTTGACCATGAAAAAAAAAAAAAAAAGGACTAATATGTTCAATCACAAAATTCCATGCCCCGGCTATCTAAACGAACCACACCATCAACCACCCCTACCACTACTACAGTCCACCACCAATAAACTTAATCTAAGCCCGTCTTCTTTTTACTGTCATGGCAAAGAAAGCAACTCTACTTTAGGGATTATAAGGCTCCGTTACGACCTTGTAGTATGTGAAATGATCCATATCTGAGTGCTTGTTGAGTAATTTTACTGCTTGCATAATTGATAATTGATCACCCCCCAAAATAGACTCTCCCAATTAGGGCATACTGTCGGTGGACTTATTCAGCCTCCGGTTCCTCATCTCAGTGAACCCTCAAATAGCCTCAGTCATGGTTTCAAAGGAGCCTTCTTTCTTCTTTTTTCCGCTTGAATGAGCCTGTTCAGTTGCCTGCTTTTCAGGTTGCCTCCAGCTTTGCCCTTTATCTGGTGTGGGCAGCTCCTCCACGTCGTCCACACTATCGGTGTCGACATTGACATATACCTCTGATGATAAGAAGGCTGCATCCAGCTCTTGCTTTTCAGAACTGTTTGGAGCTGGTTGAGCAGATAATATTTGAAGGAGGCCTATGGTTGTGTTCACATTGAAAAGCCCGCCTAACAGCTCATAGTGTCGCAACCCCTTTTTGAAGAATTCCTTGCATCGATGGTTGGCCTATTAACAATCATACATATGAGGTTAAATGATTTATTTATATAAAAATTAATACAAATGATTTTGGTAATTAATTATGTTCAACATTTACAGCAATTGCACTAGCCCATGCGTCATCACTTCCTACAATCGTTTTTGCAATGGAGTCTTATCCCATTCTTGTACGTTCGAGAAGTTGGGAGAATACTTGGTGTCGAACTTTCAATCTTTGATATTTTTGCCTAAGTTGTTCTTTGTTGTAATTTTTATTTGTGCATAAGTTAAACTTGTGCACAATGGATGTCCAAAGTCCTGTCTTGAACTAGCCTTGTGACATATTTCTTCTAAGTTCCTCCTCTACTAATACATCTATGAAATGCTTCTCCATTGGGGGAGGCCACAACTTTCCATCCTTAGCATCATTTGTGACATTTGCCATCTAAATAAATTTTGTTATCTTCACATAGACATGGCAATATGGGTTAGAATTTTCTAACCCGACTCGACCTAAAAAATACATGAACCGAACCTAATTTTTTTTTTTTACCCGAAGTAAAAACGGGTTGACCCGTGACCCAACTCGAATAACCCGTGACCTGACCCGTTAAAAAAAAAATCGCTATTTTTTTTTTTTTTAATTACGTCCTAATACTTTGTGCATAAAGCACAAAGTATCAAAACTAGTAATAAAGCACAACCATCAATGCTTGACAGTAGACAACTAAGACTAAGACAAGACAAGTCAGTGAAGTCACTACAAACACAACACAAGTGACAAGGTTAAGTCAACTAGTCAAGGGCTAACCGGCCAAAGGCTCAAAAGGCTGTCTCACAACCATTAAAAAAAAAAAAAATCTCATTCAATTTCAACGCTTTATGCTCGCTGCTAGCTGTAGTCCACTCCGATTCACTCTATTGTCCAAAGCTACAAAATGCACAATACAATGAATTTATCAATTATACAAATAAATAGTACAAACCTGAAAGCTGAAAGTTGAGTTCCTCTCCTCACTTCCTCTACTTCTCATCTCTTGCACCTCCAAAGTCCTCGATCTGGCTTGGCAGCCTCTGCCCTTCTTCAGTGAATCAATCTTCACACATTCGGCCTCTGCCCCCCTACACTGGCAACACTGCTCTGCTTTCTCACTTTTCTCAATTCTCTGTCTCTCGCCATCCATAAGCCACACAGCCCACACAGCTGCTGACCCATTTAAGAAGAGCACAACCATAAATCATCAACTGTGGTAAAGGTAAGTTAAATCTGTTTCATCATTCTCTTAAATTCCTAAATGTTTTTAGTTTTTGGATTTATTTTTTAATATTATGAATCTATGATTTAGCAATAATAATAATATAGTATACTGCTCTGCCTCTACTAACATTATATTTAATTGTTTGTGTGTTTGATTGTTGAATGTCTATGTCATTTGGAATCTTGGATGAATGTGTCATCAAATATAGTATACTGCTCTGCCTCTGCCTCTGTGTCATTTGGATGAATGTCTTATGTAGTTATGTTACCGTTTACAGTTTCTTTAGATGTCTTAAATAGACTAGAATTTTAATTTTAATTATATACTTTGCTTTGATAACTAGAGTACAGCGGCTTCTCCAGCTGTAAATTTGGAAAGTGATGATGATGTGGTAATTATGGATACTTCTACTAATCCTTTACCATCTTTTAGAGTTAATTCAAAATCAAAGTTTAAGAAACCAAAAAGTGTTTTAGGGAAAAAAACAAAGGGAAAACTATACACTTCTACAGTTTGGACTGAATTTGTGAAATTGCCTATTGATGAAGAAGGGTTAAGTAAGGCTACTTGTCAATGGTATGTGAAAATGTTTTTGGTGAATAATCATCATTGAACATCAAACTTGCATCGCCATCTTCTTAAATGCTTAAAACGAAAAGAAGTAAAGCAAGATGGTGAAGAAGAGGGTAGTGGTAGTGTGTTACAAAACAAGATAACTCAAGAAGAGTTTCATGAGATGTTAGCAGAGGCTATTATTAAACATAATTTACCATTTAATTTTGTTGAGTATGAGGGCATTTGAAAAATTTTCAGCTATCTAAATTCAAATGTTAAACATATTTTTAGGAATACTTTAAAAGCTGATGTTCTAAAACTTTACAAGAATGAGAAGGATGATGTTAAAAATAAGTTGAAATCAATTCTTTGTAGAATATGTTTGACTTCGGATTTATGGACCTCTATTACAAGTGAGGGTATATTTGTCTTACGACACATTATGTGGATGAGAATTGGAAATTAAAAAACATCATCTTAAATTTTTGTCATATGCCACCTCCACACATAGGAATTCTTTTGTCGAAGAAAATTTTAAGTTTCTTGGAAGAATTGGGTATTGAGAAGAAAATATTTTCCATTATTTTAGATAATGCATCTAATAATGATAATTGCCAAGATTTCATAAAGCAAAGGCTCAATGAGGGGGTTTTATTGTTATGTGATGGTATCTTTTTCCATGTGCATTGTGGTGCTCATATATTGAATCTTATTGTTTAAGAAGGATTGAAAGTAATAGATGACTCGGTGACTAAGATCCGAGAAACTATGAAATATCTTAAAGGATTAGAGAGTAGAATGTGCAGATTTGATGAATGTGCCAGGATAGTTGGTATGAAGAGAACAAATGGTTTACGTTTAGATATGTGTACAAGATGGAATGCAACATATGACATGATTGACAGTGCTATGAGATATCGTTTTGTGTTGAACTGTTTAGCAGAGGAAGATGCTAATTTCAAGCATTGTCCATCAATGGATGAATGGAATAGAGTTGAAAGGATAACTCGGTTTTTGATACCTTTCAATGACATTACAACTCTATTTTTTGGAATTGATTACCTTACAGCAAATCTATATTTTCAAGGATTGTCTCAAATTGAATTACTCTTACTTGAAGAAATGGAGAGCCAAGATTCATTTATTAGTAATATGGCAGAACAGATGAAAGTTAAATTTGACAAATATTGGGATTGTTATAGTGTGGTGCTAGCTTGTGCCATTGTTCTTGATCCAAGGTACAAGTTGGATTATGTGGACTATATTTTCAAGAAAATAGAGCCAATTGAGCACATTGCTAAAATGAAGGTGGAGAGCATTGAGACTACATTATATAAGTTTTTTTTTTTCTTTTCAGAATATGAATGCCCCAAGCCTATGGTCACTACAAATGTTTCATCTTGTGTTGGGAGTTCTAGTCATACTAGTGGTGCTGTGGATGATCCTGATGGTGATGAAGATAAGGAAGATGATGTAAGTGAATTGTATTTTGTTTGGTATATGTTGTGTTATGTTTTTTTAATAATAAAGATTGTAATATTGTGTGGTATTATTTTTCATTGCAATTTTTTTTAATGATTAGGAATTTGATCATTATGAAAGTGGTCGTGGTACCAAAACCAAAAAATCTCAGATGGACTTGTATTTAGAAGAGTTTAGACTTGACAAAAAGCAAAATTCAAAGTTGGGAGTTCTCTCTTAGTGGAAAGAGCATTAAAATCGGTTTTTAGAGCTCTCTTTAATGGCACGGGATCTCATGAGCATTCCGATAATCACTGTTGCTTCTGAATCAAGTTTTAGCACTGGGAAAAAAAATTCTTACTCTGTATCGATCACGTCTTTTTCCTGAGAATGTGGAAGTTACGTTATGTACTAAAAGTTGGCTATATGGATTTGAAGGTAATTGAATTTAATTTTTTTAGTCATAATTATACAGTTTTAATTCTTTATTGATTTTCTTTCATGGTACATAAGTTATATTAAAATATTGTATTGTAGATAAAGATGCTAACGAAATTGGGCAACTTGAGTTACAATTTGCAAGTATGAATATTTGCAATGCTGAATCTACTACCAACGTTGAGTAGATTGAGATTGAGGTGTAATTCTTATAAAATATTTACTTATTCTTCTTTACTTAATATGTTATATTTATTTTTAAATCTTTTTTTTTTTTGTTTAGTTTATCTTTCTAAGTAATCTAACTTTTTTTCTTTAGCTAGGACTGCAACAGGGTGCCTTTTGAAAGCTGTGGTGGAAGCTAGTTTCACTGCAACTGTTTATAACTTCAAAAGAATTTTGTTTTTAAATGATTGTGGAGGACTTTTTATAACCCTTAACAGCGAGAGAGCTTCGGATTGGCAGGATTCTAATAGGCTTGCTAACCTTAACTTTCTTGTTCAATGTGGCTTACTCTACAAAATGATCTTAGTGCCCTCTTTGCTAGTTAATCATATAAGTATTGTAGCTAAGCAGGAAACTTTAGTGCCTTTGAACTAGTGCCGATTAAATCCAGCTTTGTATATGAACTCTTAATGTCGTTTGTTTTGTACTCCCTGTTTTTGGTATTAAAAAAGAAAAAGAAAAAGAAAGATGCTTGTCAGAAATTTTGAGTTGGTTACTTGATGACAAAGGCGTTGGAAGGCTTGTAAGTTGCATATGAAAAAATATGTGCTTAACAGCTTAAGTTCCATGCATTAAATCAAGATGTAGTTGTTTTACTTCTGCTGGAAATTGAATATAAATCTAAATCTTTTGCACTCTCAATGTGAGTTGCTCTTCTTTCTTAGTCTTTTTAGTTTGATATTAGTCTTTTTGTAATTGAAAAAGAAAATTGTTTGAAAAATACGGGTCAACCTGACCCGATCCAACTCGACTTGTAACCCGATTAACCTGTTTAAGAATAACCCGTTTTGACCCCTGACCTGTTTGACCTGACCCAAACCCGACCCAACTTGCCCGTTTTGCCACGTCTATCCTCACATATGCTCCTCATTTGAAATTTTTCGATACAAATAATCAAACAAGAACTTCCTACTTGCTAAACTACCAAGCATCATACATATAAGAGTGAATCCAACTTAGACAATCTAAATTTTGTTATACTCACATATTGAAATTTTACAATACAAATAATCAAACATGAACTTTCTCCTCACTAAACTACCAAGCAGCAGGCATATAAGAGTGAATCCAAGTTAGACAATCATCATGTGCTTCATAAAATTATAAGGACAAGGATGAAAACACCATAATAGAGTTAAAGGCAGAGGTTCATCTTCAATAGTTAAAGGCAACAACAACAGCCCGAGAAAATGAAAAACAAGTATAGCAAGTACATAAGGTATCACAACCATAGATTGATTTGTTATAATTGCTGTATAGCAAGAGTAATAATCATAATATTGTTTTTCTCACAATACACTGAACAAATTGAAGTGGACATCATACACCAAAAATAACTTCATGAAAGATTATCCAAAACATAGATTGCTGATTACTCAACAAGTTTATAGTTACACATACAAAGCACAAGGATGTAAAACAACAACACAAGGGCCACAAAATGAAGACAAATTATATCATACTAGGTACAAAATAATGAACTAGCTACGAAATTATAACATAACAAGCAAAAAAATGACAACAAATTAAAATCACATATATAAGGAACTAAAGGGAACGCGATAAAATTACAGTTTCATTACATAGATGTAGATCGACTAGTAAGGGAACACGGTCAGGTTAGGAAGCACTTAAGGGTACTGATGTTCTATATGGCACTACTGAGGTGGAGGAGGATGAGGATGCAGTGTCTGATTCCATTTGAATGAAGAAGTGAGAGTAAATAAACAACTAATGTGGGTTAATGTGATTTGAGATGAGGTAGGTTTAGATGTGAAAGAAAGCAGCTAGAAAATTTGGGTTAATTTAAAACATCTTACTTGACTAAACCCTAGGCGACTATGTGATAGAAGCTCAAAGCGGAGCAGCTGTGGGTGGAGTGAAATCTGTATAAGACTCGGGTCTTTGATTGGATCGGTGACGGTTGGAGATCTTTACGAAAGGGCAGTTAGGTGAAGAATTTGATTTCTGAGCAAGGATTAAATGGGTTTGACTTCTTTTGCTGATGCGTTGTGAGGGAGAGAGCTTCTACAAGAAGCTGCTAATGAGTCGGTGAGTTATGTGTTGATGGTTTTGAGATGACTTTTGAATTCTGATCTGTTGTGAGGGAGAGAGCTTAGTGGAGTTTTGTGAGATGGGTCGGTAAGGAGAGTTAATGGCATGGTTGGTGTGAGTTATGGCACCGGGTGAGTTTATATGAGATGGGTCAGTGAAAGGTGCTAATGGGTGAAAGTTTAATGCTCTATTGCTGATGGGTAAGAGTTGTTGATTGGTGTTAATGCTCTTTGGATTCGGCGTGTTAAAGATGAGGGCTGAGGTGGGTTTGATGAGAAGAAAAAGAAGAGAGAAGGTTTGTCGCATTAGGTGGGACCCACGGGATTTGAAAGTATTTACGGTGCTACCACTGGAAGCGTTGTTTGTGGTTAAAATAGGTCCCAGGTGATTTTAAAAAGCATCGTTTAAAATCCATATTTTCAA
Organism: Quercus cerris; assembly: GCA_963669245.1. NCBI lineage: Eukaryota > Viridiplantae > Streptophyta > Magnoliopsida > Fagales > Fagaceae > Quercus > Quercus cerris. The sequence goes on along the minus strand of OY770013.1, from coordinate 40,524,031 downwards.
TAACATTTTTCAAACAACATTGAATATAGATACCCTACCAAACACGTGTTTTTTCTTTTGAACACTAGTGATTAGTGTTTAAACACTGAACACCAGTGTTTAAAATCGGTGACCAAACGGGTTCCTCAAAGTGTGAGACTTCTATGAGAGAGATGAGATAGTGAAAACTATAGCTTTTAATTGAGGCTTTAGTGTTGGGTTTATTTAGTTCTTGTAGGTGGTTTTCTACTAATTCCCTCCATTTTATAGAGTTGTTGGGAGTGAAAAGATGAGAGATGGTAGAGATAGAATATGTTTGATCCAGTAGACACTAAGTTTTGACCATTCTTCCTAATTCTTAGCAAAAATGGCAAGTTTGTTGCACTTTAGCCACTTGCTCCTCTTTCATAATCCATGCAAGAAATTCAAACTACAAGATTGAATCTTTTCTCAACATTTAAGTTTTGGTTAGGTTTCTAGGCTTTGATTAGCTAGGGAGAATCTCATAAACCTAAGTAATGTTATTTGTGAAGAATGCATGATGAAGTTGGCTTTTGGTTGTTGCACATGAATCACCAAAAGCCTAGGACTTAAAAGAAGACATGCCAAGCTCCATATTTCCCAGCTAACCTAGAGTTGCTAGATCTCTACTAGACAGACCCTTATGCCCTCCCAATGATGTTCCTTTAGTTTTCTCTCTTACAATTCATGAATAAATAGTATCGTTTTTCATGATGAAGTTTAGCCATAGGTGGAAGAAATAAAAGTTTCCCTTCTAATGAAGTTTTGGTCCTAGCTTCTCAAGCCATGATTGAAACTTCAAAGAGGAAGAATATTTTTTCTCTTTATTCCATTTTTGGTGAAAGAAATAAGAGTCTAATCACAAATGATGCTCCAACAGAATCTCTAAACTGAAATAAGTTTTTTTTTTTTTTTTTGCTAATGAACAGTTACTTTCTTTGCCTGAAGTGAATAATTAGAGTTTATTTTTTAGAATATTTTAATAATATTTTGGTGTCTATTTTTTAACTTGAGTATTTAAATATAATATAGATTCTGTTGTTAGCATAAGACATAGAGATGATTTCTTCTCCACTAGTAACTTTCATGGCTAGCTGGCAAATAATTGCAAACCAAGCAGTATTATTTTCCTAACAATCCCCCTTGGAAATTTGTGTTTCTTTTTGCAAATTGGACGATTTGGAAGTCTAGAAACCATATAGTTTTTAGAAATAAAAACATGAGCCCAAATCTAGCTAAGGAAATCAATCAGCACACCGTTCAATTTTTCCATTGTGTTGGTACATTGAAAGAGGAAGCTTGACTTGTCATCAAGCTAATTCATTGGAAAAACTAAGTGCCAGGTAGAGATGACAATTTTGCCCTACCTCACATGAGTTTTTCCTACCCAATAAGAGGATAAATTTAGACTTTTTAGATCCATCCCGCCCCTTCTCGTGTTGATAAGGGTTAAATTGTAAAATTTTCATAAACTAAAACCCTACTATTTAATACATATTATCAGCTTATTTTGTTATACTTAACGTGGTTCTCTACTTTTTTTCTTTTCCTTTTAGCAAAGTTGGAAATAAGGTACCAATTTTAATGTTTTCTTTTGTTTTTATTAGAAACAAATTTATATAATATTGAATCATTGATTTTGTACTATGAGACTTTTTGTTTTTATTGTGATATTGTCTTGTTAAACTCTTTGATAATATTATTCAGTTTTTGCTAAAAATTATTTTGATTTGATGGGATAAATTTATTTTTAATTTCAAGTATATTTTTATTAATGAAATTGGTTTTATTGAAGAAAATTGTAATAGTTGTGGGCAAATCAACAAGAACTAGAGTTTTATGAGGTGGAGTGGGGCTTCATGGGGCCTTAACGGGTGGGGATGAGGCAAGAAAATTTTTCTCGTCATATGGGGCGGGGCGGGGCGGGGCGGGGATGCGACAAGACAAAACAATGTGGGTCGAGGGCAAAGACCTCATCCTTCGGCCCTGCCCTGGCCTATTGCCATCCCTAGTGTCGGGTGGTTGAAACTCAACACAAATGGTTCGTTACTTGGAAACCTAGGGCTAGCAAGAGAAGGGGGAATTATTTGTGATGAGGATGAAAATTGGGTCATGGGATTCTCTAGGAAGATTAGAAATACAACTAGTTTCTTAGTCAAGATGTGGAATCTCCTAGATGAATTGATTATTTACCTTAACCAAAATCTCTCTTTTGTTGAAGTAGAATTAGATGCTAAGTCTATTGTCGATGCTTTAGCTAATTCTTCTCCCTCAAATAATATAGTTTCTCCTATTTTGGATGATTGTAGGCAATTGGTCTCCCAATTTTCCCAAGTTCGTATTAGGCACTACTTTCAAGAGGCAAATCGTTATGCTGATATATTAGCTAGAATTGGAACTAATCAAAACTCAGATTTTATTTTGTATGAAAGTTTGCCTGTGGTCTTAGATTTTATTTTATTTACTTTCTACTTTTTTATGCTATCCTCTTTTTTACACCAAAAAAAAAAAAAAGGAAAAAGAAAAAGAAAAAAACTAAACTAGTCAAACTATTGGCTAGTTCTGTTTGGACACGAGAGTAGCTACCCAACCGCTTTCAATTCTTTGCGTTGTTATGGGCTAGACTTTGTTGCTTTTGTGCATGGTTTGGAGCTTCAAAGTGGGACGAGGGCCTTTGTTGAGTGAAATAGTCTAGGTAGCCTTTTTTACCCGTGGGAAACGTATTTATTATCCTTCTCATTTGGGTTTACAATATTTGTGGTCCCTTTTGGGCTTTCATGCTCATTTGGTGAAGTGATGAAGTAATGGATTTTTAGGGCATATTGTGTAATCTAGTGTGGAAGGAAATTAATTTACTTGTGGGCTCAATTGGTTAGGCTATCTAGATTTTGGGCTTTTTGTTTTGGTGCAGCATTATTTATTTATTTATTTTTTGAGAAACGCTGCAGCATTATTGGTTAACCCTTTTTTGTGAGGTGTTGCGCAAAGCCCAACTTGTAGAGTCATGTAGGAGGAATTTTTTTCAATTTTTTTTGGGCTAATCAAGTAAGTCTCACCCAATAAAATTGATTCCCGTGGCGTAATATATATGTCCCTTAATAATAGTCTGCAAAATTTAATATGAGATGACTAAAATATTGTTTCCCAAAAAAAAAAAAAAAAAAAACCCCCTACAATATTGTGGATTTGGATTGGTTTAATTGATAAGGTTTTCTATAGTAAATGAATAATTTGAAATTGAATCTTGTTTAATAATTTTAAGTTAAGGAAAAGAAAGCTACTATATTTTGAGAGAGAAAGAAAACTACTTTCAATTGTGACTTCTTGTTGTTCTTTATAAATTTTTTTTTATTTTTTTGCAAAAAAAAAGGGTTTGTTTTTGCAAAAAAAAAAAGGTTTGTTTTCACTTTTTCGTTACAAAAGTTATTTGCTAAAGACTTTAGAACTGAATTGACATATCTTCATGCACAAAGTACTTGGGGTCTAAGAGAAAAGAATTCGAATTACAGGGTTAGCAGCATCTTGTAATTATTTTTCAAAAAAAAAAATACAAAAGTTATTTATTTATTTAAAAAATACACGTTAATAAGTAGAAGATGAAAACGACACCGTTCGTCTGACTTGAATTTTACGTTTGGATTGGGAAAATCAGATCGCAAAGGCTCTCTCTATCTCTTTTCGTCTTCTCCGAAGAGAGAGAGTCTTAAGTCTTTAAGAAACTTGAAACAAACAAATAGTAACAGCAGCTTTTACATTTTCCAGAGAGTGTCGACACAAAAATGGAGGAAGAGAACAAACAGTTACTGAACGATGAGAAAGACAAAGAAGCAGTAAAACCGAACCCACAAACAGAAGAAGAAGAAGAAGAGGAAGCGAAGTCGGAAGCACCGAAAAAAGCCAGTGGCGGCGGTGGTGGTGGTGGCGGCGGAGGAGGAGGGTGGGGCGGTTGGGGTTTCTCTACTCTCTCTGTTTTCTCAGATCTCCAAAAGGCCGCTGAAGAAATCTCTCGTAATGTACGCATTCACAATGCCCCTCTCTCTCTCTCTCTAATGTCTAATTTTTTTTTTTTTTTTGGGAAATTAGGGTTTATAGTTGAACTGGTTGAATTATCAAATCCAATTGTTTTTCATTCTTTTTTGCTTTTAATCAATCTGATTGGTTTAGTTTAGTCGCATTGTGCTGCGCTAGTTTGGATTTTTATTTGCATGTTTGGACAATGTAATTTGTTTTTGGAAATTAGGGTTTTTAGATGAACTGGTTGAGTTATCAGATCCAATTTTTTGGGGTTGGAGATTGATTATATTTTTCTTCAATCAATTTGATTAGTTTAATTGCGTTGTGCTGCAAAAGTTTATTTTTAATATATAATAAATTTAAGTGGTTTCTGATTTTGGAAATTAGGGTTTATAGGGGAATTGCTTGAATTTATATGTTCCAATTTTTGGTGTTTGGATTGTGCTGTTTTTGAATGCGTGGCAGTTTTGTTAGTAAAGAATAATTGCATTGTAGATGGTGGTGGTTGTTCAAGAAGTTCGTGAGGAATGAGGGTTGTGGTTTTGTAGTTTTGGATGTTGAATTGGCTGTAGTGGATTTTTCCCAAGGGGTTTTGGTTCTAGTTTCGCTTATCAAGGAAGAAATTGAGATTGAGATTTCCTCAAGACCAAAACACGAAATTATTTCTTGAAACTCTCATATTATGCCTGAATGTTTCAACTTTTGAGAGCAATGAAGCCATTGTGAATATTAAGCAAAATTATTTCAGAACATTAAACTATAGTTTACATTGATGTCAAGTCCATAGATGGGTTGGGCCAATGAGCCATAGCTTAATTGGCACTTCCTTCTCCCATACTAATTGGTTGGAGGGTGAGATCATGAGTTCAAGACCCACCAGGTGTGTGTGTAACTTAAATTGAAAAGAAAAAAAAGGTCCATATCTCAATTTTTTCCCATGATCATAACTGATATATATTTGGTATTTTCTCAACTAAAGTCCGGATGTTGAAGTTTTGTACAGCGAGTGGTTTTGGAATCTTACATATGTTGCTATCTATGCAACATGAAAGCATTGAATAATGGAATTTTTATGAATCGATTTTCTTAAAATTGATAAGAATTCTCTTCCTTAAAGTTAGACTCCCTTGGAATTGAGAGGGAATTACGTAAACTTTCTGGACACAGCAGTCTTGCTACTCAATTAGATATATCCCTGATTGTTCAGAAAATAGCTTGCTCCAGCAATGTAGTATTAGTGTTATTTTCTCATTCTTCCACCCCATCATCCAGCAGTTTGCTGTTCAATGTCCTTGGTAGATTATTAGATAAATGGTGAGTGGCTATCACTTGCTCAAACATTTCAATTATCAGTTATGTATTTTGCATTTTAAATTCCAGTAGTTTGTTGTTCAGTGTCCTTTGGCCAATTATTTGTATTTTTGTTGACCTTGTGGGTGCAGGCTGCTGCTGTTGCTCAGACCGCAGCAAAAAGCATTTCAGACATGCAAATTGCAGATAAGGACACTGAATCTTCTAAGGATGAGGAAGAGGCAGAAGACTCAACCAATGAAAAGGAAAGTGAAGATGATAAAGACAAGATACGGAAAGCTGCTTTGGATAAGTTGGAGAAAGCTAGTGATGAGTCAGTCTTTGGTCAGGCAAGTCATACATACGAGTGCTGAAAATTTTTGTTTGTATTGCGAACTCTAATATGATATTGCATTTCCACTGAACGTGTTTATGGTATGCATTCTTTTGCCATCTCAAATATGGGACATGCAATGGTAAATATGTAATCTGCAGCCTTTACTTCTCTGTTGTTTTTATTGTTTTATTTCTCTATTCTTTTATCCATTGCACTAAAAGTTCTTTGATGCTATAGCTGGCATTAAAGCAACTTTTTCATGTTTGTCTCTACTCTATTCATATATGAAGAATCATCATTTATTGACATTGCTGTCTAGATTACTCTTGAAACTATGTGGAAGGTATTGATTATGGCATAGTGTCACAAAATGCTTATGTTGTAGTTTTAGTCTAATTTAGTTACACAGTTTCACCAGAAACGAGTTTTATTTAATTGATATTTTTATCATTCTCATACTTTGTATTCTGTGTCATTAACCACAGATTGTTTTAAAAAATTTCAATATTTTCAGGGTTTGAAGGTTCTTGACAATTCTGTAGAGAATTTGGCTTCTGGAGCATGGCAAGCGTTAGGAAGTGCATGGAGAGGGGGTTCAGATTTTGTTCACAAGTATGTTCCATTTAAGTTGGATGTGTATATAATTAGACTATTGCTCAATTCTTGCATTTACTTTTAGATAGAAAAAAACAAAGGAGAATATTGCAAGCACATGAGTATTATCTGGTTAGTTTCTGGAGTAAACGTGGTACTTACTGATGCTTGTTTGCCAGAAAGTCGCTTCAATTCCTCCATAAGCTAACTCATATATTAATGTTTTGTTTTGGTACATGGGGCTTACACTTTTTAAGTAATGGTAATCTAACTTGCATTCTGGATATATATATATATATATATATATGTGTGTGTATATATATTTGTCATAGGGCAGATTTTCACCCCTAATTTTTGTCTTGTGATGGCACTAAAGCCCGGTTTGGATAGCACATTCACGTTCACATTTGTAAGGTTTGCGGGTTTTCAGTTTTTTTTTTTTAGGGACCAGCGCCTGAACATGAACAGTGCACCAAGGCATGTGAACAGTAAAAAGAGTGAACAGTAATTTTTCACATTTAAAAATTATTTTGTTATAGTGTTTTCAGTTTTCAACAAAATAAGTTGAATCCAAACGGACCCTAAGTATGACTTACTCTCTTAGTTAACAACCCAACAAATCACAAGTGAGTCAACTTTGAGCTTGAGTGAATGCACACACTCAAGCTTACAGAAGTACAAACGAACTTTGAGGCGTTTTCCTCACTCAAAACCTACCTTAGCCTGATCATTCACCCAGGCTTACAAACCCATAGAGTTTATCCCCACCATACACTCTGATTTTTCTCATACACGCCCCAGCAGCCTAATGTTACTGCCCCTCGACTTGCTGCCACATTATGGGAACAAGTATGTGCTGATAGAGTGTATTCTTTCTATGTTTCATGATTTTTGAAATCTGTGTGTCTGGATATAGCCAATATCTTATGAAGTTTGGTAACGTAAAAAGATATAATTGTTTTGGCTAATTTGGTAAGTAGGTTAGATGTATCTGAAAGAAGAAATATAAGATATTGTGGGAAGCATAGCGCAATAGTCAGTTTGTGTTAGAAAAAAAATTTAATGGCATTCTTTGCTACTTCTATGCCTCTTAAGACAAGTCTGTCGTGATCAGATGCAGTGTTGCTTGCTCCTGTGTCTTTATCCGTGCATTTTGAAGTTGTGAAAATGTAGGATTTAGGGCCTTGTACAATCAGGTACAATCAGGCTAGAATGTGTTGTATTAGAACTCAAGTTTCTGTGGGGATTTTTTACAGGCATTGAAGTTAGATACATCTCTAGATATTTTGACTATGTTAGCAATGTTATTAAAAGTGTGCCTAAAAGCTCGAAGCCCCAGGGTCTAAGTGCTTTGCTTGGCCAAATTAGACGCACAAAGCATGCCTAGACACACCTTTTGATTTTATTGCTAAAAAAGATATTTATTCATAAATTTAATTGCATGATCTTGAAGGAAATGACATGGACCATTGATTTGCTATACATACTCCAATCTTAAGGTGTTGTATTATTATTTTTATTTAGATGTCAAAAGATGCAGAAAAGGCTAATGTACTATTCCTTCTTATGATTTTTGGTCTTTGCCTTTTAGATGTATGTTGATTAAACCATATACATCATTTGATCATAACTAGCATGGTTACGTATTTTTATAAAGCACAAGAGAATTATAGAAAATGTAATGTTAAAAATTTTTATGACTAGTTTATTACCATATTGTTCATTGATAATTGTTTTCAATTTACTATATAAAAATATTAAGAAATTGAAATAACTTAAAGTAAAGTTTGAACTTACAAATCGTACAATTGCACTAATAATGGGTCAAATATAAAAAAAAATTAATTTGAATTTGAATTTTCATTATATGTCATGAATATTTCTAATAGAGGTTATAAGATATTATGTCTGAAAAATGTGCGCTTTACTTTAATATGGCACGCACTTGCGCTTTGTGCCTAGGCTCCAACAGGCCTATGCGTTTTAAGTATGCTTGATGTGTTTACCAACACTGTTCGTTGGTGTCTTTTACATTCCATACCTTGGGTGTATTTTAGGCATCCCCAGCTCTATTTATTTTCTAATATATTCTATCTATTGGGGAGTTGGAAGGAAGGAAAGAAAATGGAAAACCTTTGGAGTAGTTCCATTCCATTAGAATTTATGATAGTAAATTCTGCTTAGATTTAAAGGTGCCTTGTTTCTAATATCATTTCATTTTAACAATTTCTGAATTCAGCTCTTTATTTCTTTCACTGGATGATAGTAAGTTATGTTCCATTCAATTAGAATTTATGTAGTCTCTTGTTATTATGCTCATCACAACCAGCTGTTTCATTTGTTGATCAAATGAGTTTTATGTTTTATCTTCTTCAGGATTGAGCATTCTGCTGTTAACCTGGCAGAATCTATTCAGCATGGTGGATTACCGGCACCCGGCTCTGTTGCGCCATCAATATTAGAGGTTTGCATGAGTGTGATGATCCATACCATGTTGCTTATCAATGTTGCCAAATTGCTTATTCCTCACCTTCAATGTTACAGACTGGAAAAGCTTTTACAGCAAAGGGAATGCAAGTGCTTGAACTTGTAGGCAAGGAGACCATTGATCTACTAATTACTGAGACTGGTATTGAAGTTGAGAAGAATTCAAAAGAAACTGAACAACAAACTGATGAGGATCAGTTGTACGAGGAAGTGACATTTGATCGATGCTTCTACATATATGGAGGTCCAGAACAGTTGGAGGTCACTTTCTTAACTTTGGAGTTGAATTTTGATAGTTAAAACAATAGCATCATTGAAATTGTTAAAGTTTAATGCTGGCAGGAGCTGGAGGCATTGTCCAACCATCATGGCCTGTTATGTAACCGAAGAAAAGCAAAATTATCATTGGAACAGAGACCTGTATTTGATGGGAAACTTAAACAGGTCCAGCAAATTTTTAGTTTGAGTACTGAAGTGGATGGAAATGGTGTAGAGACAGACAAAGGGAAGAAAGTAGAGACTGGGGCTGAGGGAAGTGATGATGAGATGAAGAAATTACACGACTCAAGTGTTAGCAAGGCTGCTGACATGGCTGTGGGGTAAATTTCTTTTAAAGTTATCATCTTCTTAACAGTTAATGGATGTTGCATGTGATTCTGCACTGGTTTGTTAGTTGTCTTGCTTCAGCTTGCACTTATATATGATTTTTCATTTAGTTCCCATTATCTAATTTCCAAATCTTGTATAGCTGATATGATTGCATTTTGTAATCACTGTTGCTTTATAAAATCCTCTAAGTCTCTTTTTCTTATTACTTATTAAAAAAAAAAAAAAAAAAAAAAATCCTCTAAGTCTCTTGTTTATCCTGACTTTTTTTCCCCTCAAGTTCTACATATTGAGCAAACAGAAAGCCAGGATCAAATTATACCAGCTGTAAATCTGTGGATATTTTTATACCACTAAATGACTTTTTGTGTGATACATTTTGCATTAAACCCATTTTTGGAACATGTCATTACTCTGTGCTAATTTCCCTTCTCAACTATTAGGTAATTGGAATTGGGAGCTGTCTTGTCCGTATTGTACTCAAAATTGAAGTTTCTTTAAAGAAATTTGTCTTTGGATTCAGTCTGTATCAACATCACATTGATTTGACATTTGGCATGGATCAACACATATGTGGAACATATAGTTAAATGGTGGAATTGGGGACAGTTGAATGCTTTAGAAATTAGATAGTGCAAGAATGTTAGTTTTAGACTAGCTTTGTAGTGCCAAGAGCCCCCATTCTAACTATCAAATTTATCAAAAAAAGAAGAAGCTAGTTTTAGTCTAGTGGTTATTCAATCCTGTGTCATACATAAGGGATTTTAGGGTGTGTGGTTTTCTGTCCTGTATTATTGGTGATACCAGCTGGGCTACTGTTAATGAAATTCTCCATGACCTCTGTAAACACCGTTTTCACTATGCTGCAATTATTGCTTTCAATATTCCAGGTTCACTAATGCATTAGCAGGGGTAGCTGTTAATGATATGATCCAAAGGACTGCTGGCAGAATAGACTCGCTTCATTCGGAGGGAGTTCATGTATGTAGATATTAGGGATTTTATTGGAAACATCTGACCCAAATCTTTTATTTTCAATATGGCTGCTTAATTTTTATTATTGGTAGTTAAAAATGAAATTATTATTTATATATATATTTTTTGCAGAGACTCTCAGAAATGTGCTGTTTTGCTGTTTCTCAACTGTTGATGCTTGGTAAATCCATTCTTTCTAATGCTAGCAAAGTTCAGGATGAAGGTGCTGATGAGGATATTGCCAATATTGACTGGCCTGAGGATTCTGTTGAAAAAGCTAAGATAATTAGAACAAAGGCACAGTCAATGACAGGATATGTGGAAGCTGTTTCCAACAGCTTTATTACAGGTTGGTTGTCTAGCACTTCATCTCTTTAGTTGAGCTTTTTATTTTTATCAACAGTGCTTGCAAATTAAATATAGTCATTTTTTCCCTGATACAGTATTCTGTTAGTTGGGAAAACTCACCTTTGACCACTTCTAGTCATATCTTGTTATTTCATATAAAGGAAGTGGCACAGTTTATTTATTCAGAAGTTCACTGTGCAAGATAATGAAGTGATTGCAAATAGCCTTTGAATACTTTGTAGAAGTATAATGTCTTATTTTTCATCAAAAAAGAAGGATAATTTCTTCTAAGCCAATTGATTTATTACTAAGTGAAAGGTTTTAATGATTTCACTACTCAAAAAATTAGAAGACCATGGGATAGTTTTGGTCTATTTAACATAATAAAATTTGAATATCAAATATGAGAAGACCATGAATTTGATTCTGGTTTGTTTTAGCATATAAATTTGATGGGATGGAAAAGGATCCCCTTCCATTTAAATCCCCCCAATTTTCTCTAATTTTAATCCAGATGTAAGACATTTGACATTTAAAGAATCCAATGGTCTTAAAGAACCCATGTAAACTACACAAAATCAAATAAATGCCTCATTTCTCACATCTGGATCTTATCCTGAGACTGATTTTATGTACTTATGACATAAAGGTTTGTTTTCATTTATGATTACACTAGACTACAATGTTGAATAAGGGGGAGGTATGTCATGAAGCATTCTTCATAATCAAGCAAGGTGTGGACCTTGATGAACTGAGATACCTATAAACTAACTTTAAGTAAAAACAACATTATTATAATCAAGATTTACCCCTATATATTTTTACACTTTATATATTTATATTTAAGAACTGGTGATGTTTGGTGATAAAAGGTAGGAACATTCATGGAGAAAGCTGAGATTATGCAGCAAATTCTGTGTGTGCGCGTGCGTGCACATGCTTGGGAGGGGGAGGTAGAACATGGCTTTATGAGGGATAGTCTTTGATATCTTCATTCTTCAGTCATGTGTATGGGACTGGCATGATTATGCTTTAACATTAATTTTGACTTTAGAAAATAGCTTTTGGATAAAGGTTTTAAATTTTTTCCCCTTCATGCTTTTAACATTTTGGACTTTTTAATATGGTAGGGAAGTATTCAGTAAGATGCTCAGTATTTAGTATGGTTCCAGCCAATTTTTCATTCTTTTATTATTGTTTGACATTTGAATTTTAATACATTGGTCAGGCATATCGGACGTAACGGAAGCTTATTTAGCAGCCATAAAGGGTGCCACAGCTGAATCCCATGAAGTTATTCCACAAACTTCAATCCAGGAAAAAGCCAATGCTTTCTCTGAACATCTGCGTGCAGATCGGATCACAGCTGTGTGCAAAATCCAGGATGGGCTCCAATATTTATCTTATGTAGTCCTTTCAACCTCCATGCCTTCTGCTTGAAAATATTGCTTCCTCTGTGACACACCCTTATTTGTTTCATTAGTTCTGCTTGTAAATAGTTACAGTTTAGAGTGGGTTTGATCCCTGATATTGTTTGAAAATCTATGCCCTAACATTTGTTATTGAAGTCAGCCAAGAATAGAAGATACACTCTCTGTCTCCGGAAGTCTTCAACTTGTTTGGAAGTTCCGATTACTGGACATTTTATTTTCCCTTCGAATCATAAATAAATTAAGGAAAAAGAAACATGAAGATAGAATAAAATTTATGGTAGGCATGGATTTGAGAGCTTGCAAGTGCACTTACCTCAAAGAAGTTTGGCTGCATTCATGTATCCAAGTTTTATCTTATTTGTAAGTGCTTTTGAATCCCAATTCCCAATATGGTTTTTATTTTTATTTCGTTTCTCAAAAAGAAAAAAAAAAAAAAGGTTACAGCGGAGTACTGGTTTAAGTGAGTTAACTAGAATAACTTTGGAAAAAGTATGCATACCACCTCCTAATTTTGTTTTGCTGCTATTTAAAAGAGGCAATGATACTCCTACACTTGTTTTTTTATTTTTTATTTATTTAAATTATCCATTTTTATGTCGCAAAAGGTAGACAATTCTACATCAATTATTGATATTTGTTTTGTTGCTATTTAAAAGAGGCAATGATACTTTTACACTTATTTTTTTATTATTCATTTTTATGTTTCAAAAGGTGGACAATTCTACACCAATTATTAATATTGATGAAAAAAGTGAAAGTGGATGAAAATGAGTGACAGAGAATATATATATATATATATATATATATATATATATTAAAAAAAGAACAAAATAATAGAAGCATCTTGTGAGTTGTGACAGGTTGATTATATTAATCTTCTAACTTGTCCCAGTGAAATTGAATTATTCACAACAATCTTTTATCTAGATTAGTAGATTGTTCCAATAAAATAAAATTATTTATAAAAATCTAATCGACTTCTAAAAACTTGGTTTGGAATATTTGCAAAATTAACTATAAATATAGGCAATTCACCCATTTTTGTGTTTTTAATAGACATTAAATTCAAATTTTTCTTAATTTTTGAGTTTATATAGGAGTGTTTTAATAAGTATTACTGATTATTTAAAAAAAAAAAATCAATTAAAACCTTAGTGTGATTGGAAAAGTAGAATTAGGCGTAAGATAAGGATTACAATAACAAAAGTCATAAGAAAGCATTAGCGATAGTTTTCTTTTAAAAATCTCACCAACCATAAGAGACGACGTCCCCACCAGCTGACCAGCTTCCCACGCTGCTCTGTCATGTTCAAAGTACGCTACCCGTAGGCGGGTGGGAATAGTACTATCTTCACTGCCTACATTTTTTTTTTTTTTTTTAATAACACAAAAAATGTATAACTTTTGCCATAGTTTTTCGTGTGACTGAGTGTGATTGGTAAAAAATAAAAAATTATTTGTTTGAAAGTAGTCTGCTGCCATGTAAAGGAGAGTTGTAGCAAAAATTGTGAGTGTATTTATGGTAGGAGTAAAAAAATTTTTCCCGTCGTCTTTTTTCAGACAGCGCTGAAACACTTGCCATACATGCAATAACAATCTTCCAAACTGTCCAGCTTTGTCTTCATTAATCTAACCAATCCTTTTCCTTCACCCATGAAAAGTCTACATTCAATGAATCTAAAATTGAAAATCCAAAAAAAGAAGAAGTAAAATACGAGCTTAATTCTAAAGGACACACATAATATATAGTACGGAATTAATATCTTTCTACACACCCAACCATTCTTATGCCATATTATCAATATAATTTACCTCATCACCACGTAAGAACAAAGAAGATTCTAGCAAATAACATTTTGACAAGGTCAAAATAAAACACCACCTAATACCACCATCATAGGCTCTGCTATTGTTATAAAATCAACAAAAGGAAAAAGGCCCATCACATTTCTTTGTCATTGAGTTTCAGCCATGGGAGAGGTAGACTCAGCTTTCATACAACCCATTGACCACAGGCCAAAGCTCAAGCCCATCGAGGTAACTGATGAAATCCCAGTTCTTGACCTCTCCAGTGTGCTCAACTCTGAAAACAGTGACCAACAACTCATCTCTGAGATTGGCAGTGCATGCCAGACCTGGGGGTTCTTCCAGGTGATCAACCATGGAGTCCCAGCTGAGCTTCTCAGAAAAGTAGAGGCTGTGGCTAAGGAATTCTTTGCTGGGTCTTTTGAGGAGAAGAGGAAGGTGCAAAGGGACGCGTTGTATCCCATGGGGTACCATGATAGTGAGCACACTAAAAACGTTAGGGATTGGAAGGAGGTGTTTGATTTTTTGGCCCATGATCCCACAGAGGTACCAGCCTCGCATGAACCTGATGATGAGGGAATTAGAGTTTTGACCAATCAGTGGCCTCAGTACCCGCCCGAGTTCAGGTACTTATTTATTTATTTTATTCAATGAAAGAGTTCAGGTAATCTAGTTTGCTTATCCTAGGTAACATGCATGTGTTATATGAAGTAGCAAAATGTATGTCAATTTTTTTTTTGATCAAGGTGATTTGGTTGAACTGAGAATAATTGTTATTTGTCCGAATAAAGAAAAAAAAATTGAATGCAAATAGAATTTGGGGAGATATAGGTACATCTGGTCGAAAATTCTGTTAGTAATTATTGGTGGATTTATGAAAGGGAGAAATAGATAATTCCAGAGTTCTACCAATTTGTTAACTTTTCATAAATCAATTGTGAATTTCTACAAAATCTTGAATTAAGTTGGTTGTCTGCAATTTTTACATCAAGAGAGAGATTAAAATTTATAGAGCCATAGATTAATCTCCATGTCAAAATGTCAAAGTCCAGAACATGGTAGGCCTCTAACAGTGCTAATGGCCACATGGGATTGACATTCTGCAGTCTAGGTTTGTGCACAAAGCTGGTTTGAACCTCCAAGATTTTGGTCCAAAATCATATTAAGTAGCAAAAGGAATTTTGTTGGCAACAACATTTCCAATTGGCATTGCAGATTCATGTTCTGTTCTCATTTCCTATACCAGGGAATTTGTTTATTAGGCACTAAGCCATGTTAACCTTCTAAATTCTGATTTACTTCCTATACCCAGAAAATAAGGAAGGGGGGGGGGGGGGGGGGGGGAACTTTTTGCTACTTTTTTGTTTTTGTATTAAATTTTATTAGCCATTATTCACTTAATTCTGTCTTGGAAGTTAAATAAAATTCCATTTTGTGGGGATTAATTTTTGTGTAATGTACTTGATATTTCCAGAGAAATATGTGAGGAGTATCGCCGAGAAGTAGAAAAGCTGGGTTTCAAGTTATTGGAACTTATTTCCCTGAGTTTAGGCTTACCAGCCGATCGGCTAAGGGTCTTCTTCAAGGACCAAACCAGCTTTCTCCGGTTCAACTACTATCCTCCATGCCCCTCCCCCGACCTAGCTCTTGGTGTTGGCCGCCATAAAGATGGTGGTGCCTTAAGTGTCCTTGCACAAGATGATGTTGGGGGACTTGAAGTGAGGCGGAAATCAGATGGAGAGTGGATTCCGGTTAAGCCTATCCCAGATGCCTATATCATTAATGTTGGTGATGCTGTTCAGGTACTATTCATGAACTTTGAACATTCTGTTGAAATTTAATTTATGTTATGTATCATGGGTGGTAATGTGTGAATCTATCATACAGGGTGGTCTTTTAACCATATGATGATATGCATCTCTTACCCCATCTAGGTGTGTGAGTTATGTTTAATTACCAATAAAAAATGTAGAAATTCATTAAGTATGTGATCCTTGTGCAAATTAATGAGCCATTAACACAAAGAACTTGAAATTGATCACATACTGATGACTTGCACAAAGGAACCAACCCCACCCCATCATTTCTAGTCCAAATTCATTTGTGGTTCAACAAATGTTACCCTTCCATTCCTATTGGAGTTAGAATCAAATATTGACCATTATGTCTGTTTATTAATCGACACAGGATTTATATAAATAGTGAGATAATGGTGGTGTTTGTATAGGTTTGGAGCAATGACAAGTATGAGAGTGTGGAGCACAGGGTGGTGGTGAATTCTACCAAGGCAAGGCTGTCTATTCCGTTCTTCTTCTTCCCAGCCCATTATACCATGGTGAAGCCTCTAGAGGAGCTAGTCAATGAGCAGGACCCTGCCAAATACAGAGAATTCAACTGGGGAAAATTTGTTGCCAATAGAAACCGAAGTGATTTCAAGAAGCAAGATGTGGAAAACATCCAAATTTATCATTTTAGAATATAAGAGTAATTGTGGCAGGGTAAGGTTTATAAATCTACTAGCAAGAATGGGTTGTTTTAAATTCTTGCATTTGACATGCTAATAAATAAAGAGTCTCAGGCTGTGGATACATATCGAAAGACTCATATTGATTATCCTGTAACTTATTTCTGGATGTGTATCTTTCTGTTTTGAAGTGTTTTTTTTAGCCCAATTTCAATAAGAATTTTGAAGTGGAAGCTCCAAATCAAACTGACCTTTTACACCAAGAAATATTTTGAGTCCTACTTTAGGATCATACAAAATCATTCCACACATTTTCTCTAGAAACAAATGGTCCACTGTTTTCACCTTGTTAGTGAAAATTTTCCAAAGTCCGACTTGAATGGCATGTGTATGTAAAACCAAATTTAGACTGACGGGATAATAGGCTGAAATTCAAATATGTAAAACCAAATTTAGCAGTTATTTGCGATCCCAGGTAAGATCGGTTCATGATCATGGGATCCTTTTCTATTAGATAGGAAGGGCTGTTGCACAAAATGTACTTCTAAGTAATAGCAATTCTACTAAGTTATTCAGTAATTCCTTTTGACTATCACCTTGTTTTAGCCGATCTCAATATTGGGGTTTTTTTGTGGATTGCGGTTTCAAGTATTGCTCCCATTGGACTTCTTATCTCATGATATGGCCCAAACAATAAATATTCCTTTTTAGGTGGTCTACGAGCTGCTGCTCAATCGGTTAGTTATGAAATACCATTAACTCTATGTGTATTAGCAATATTTCTACGTGCGATTCGTTGAAAGATAGAAGCTATATTTATACTATTCTGCAGAAGTTATTCAAATAGAAAGCGCCCGTTGGAATCCAATTTGTGAACCAGTATTTTCAGCCTGGTGGGAGAATTACTGGAGCACAATCTCTCTCAACTTTGCTTCGTTGAACAGAGATTAACACAAAAGGAAAATTGGGTGATTGGTATAAATTTAGCAAGAATGCGTTTAACTCTTATCTTTGCTGATAAATTAGTAAATTTTACGTAACTAGCACAGAAGAATTTAATTGGTGTAGACAAGTTTTCTGTGGGTTGGGTTCAAATTAGTTCAATTGGTAAAATTGAACAAATAAAAAATATTTAAATACAAATTAGACATTTTGAACTCGGTGATTTGTCATTTTTTCCGTCTAAAGTTTAATTTTATCATTTCCAAAGTTCAAATTTATGTTTGTTGTCAACATTAGTACTGTATTAACTATTAAAAAAAAAAATTAATACAAAAAAATTAATAAGATTTCTTTTAATTTTTAGACAAAATACAATTTCTACCCTTTAAGTTTAGTGAATTATCATTAAAAGAAAAGTTTTAATACTAAATTGACATTTTAGTCATTTTTTAAAATAAAATTTTAGTAATTTCTTGGTATTAATAAAAAACAGTTAACAGATTTATAGATGAAAGGACTAATGTTAATAACAAATATAAATTTTAAGGACTCAAATGCTAAAAATAAAACATAAGCAACACAAATGATAGTTCACCAAATTTAAAGGATACAATTTGTAATTTAGATTTAAAAAAAAAAAAAATATAATGACTTAATGGTAAAAGATAATTATCATTGAGTGAATATTATAAGTTTAAATCTTATTGTATTAGAGGAAAAAAAAAGTCAGACTTAGTTCTCACTCTGCATCTGGGTTCAAGTTATGCCATGTGTATCGATACAATAATAATGGTTAAGTTTTAGACCCCTAGAAAACATAATATGTTTAATATAATTTATTAGCCAAGTTCTTATTTAGGTTAATTATTCAAATCTAGGTTAAACATTCATCAAATATAACATGCACAACAGAAAACTAAATAACACAAGATATGATGACCGAAGAAAACCAATGAAATTAACAACTTGTTTCAAGGTAAAAAACCTGGGGGAAACAATCCCAAAAGAATAATCCACTATATCAAATTGAGATTTACCAATTCATAGTAAATCTAACACAATTACCAAATTGAGCTATGAACTCCTCAAACTTATTTGACGTGGATTTGCTCTCACATGAACCTCTAGTTCACACTTTAGATCTCCCACATAAACCTCTAGTTTATGACTTCAAGACCACCCTTGAAAGTTTAGATCCTGCACCTTTGATGATTGGTATGTAGCAACTTTAGATCTACCAATTCAAATTGTATGTAGAAAGATTCTGGTAGTGACTTTGAAAGGAGTAGGTACAGAACCTTTTAGATCTCAAAAGAGAAGCTCCAAAGTTATAACAAAATGTGCCTTAGGGTTTCCTTTAAATACTAAGTGAATTAGATCTGAAACCCTAATCACTTACTGGGTTTAATGGGCTAATGGGCCGAAATTAAAATTTGCAGAATTACAGTTCGATCGTCTGAACCTTCTTCTCAATCGGTCGAGCCTGACAAGTTTTGTTTTCTTGAACCTGCAGCTTCCTTGTTCTTGTATTCTAACTTGCATCACCTTGAGCATTATCTAATATATCTTATAAACTCTAAGATCTATATCTAGACAAGTTTAAGTTCACGGTTTGCCAATTGTTCTAAATTTGTAGAACCTAATAATAACAATAACAACAATCAAATCTTAGTGCGTGTTTGACATGAATTATTTTTGTCAACTTATTTTAACATTCAGCTTATTTTTGTTACTATTCATGGATTTTACTACACTTTTTGGTACTATTCATAGGTTCAACTGTACTGTTTCAGTTAAATTTCACCTTTATTTACAGTATTTTCAGCAAAAAGTTTTCAATTTTAGCAAAATAAGCAGATCCCAAACGGACACTTAGTCTCAACTCTCAAAAATTTTAAATCAATTATGGAATCTCAGCAAATTAATCAGGATTGGCCACATGTTTTGACATAGTTGAACAATTTTCCTTGGCAGTACTAAACACATGCGCAAATGGTAAATCACATTCCTTTATCCAAACGCTAAAGTGGATATGGATTGTACTTCCTTGTACTCCATATTTTATATTTATATGCTCATTACATTAGCAAGCATATGAATTTATATATCATGTCATGCTCATTAATGTGTTATACTATGGGGTAACCCTATACCTGCCCTGTTTCATGCTTTGATTTTCTTCTTCTTTTGTATGTTAAAAGAAAGAAACGAGCTTTAATCTATTACCATATTGCATTTCCTTTTGAAGTTAAAAAAGAAAAAATAAAAATTTAAGGGCTTGACTTCCTCTCCTGCAATCTTTGGGACATTAACTTCATGAACAAAATTTCTTTCTAAACCAATTTGGAGAGAAATTCTTCAAACTTCTCATGTATCTATTTTTTTAAGTGTGAATTTTGAATATCTAACTATTGAATTTCATATTCCTTATGTTCTTAACATGCATATCAAATTTCATTCAAATCGGATATTATTTACTATTCTATCAATATACTTAATTTTTATACACAATTTAAGATCACAAAAACTTGAAATTTTAACATTTGTTTGATGACATAGAAATTGATCTTTGATCTTCTTGAAATTTTTCATGCATAAAGCATATAATAAAAACATTCAATTCAACGGTTAGATTTTTAAAATTTACACTCAATATAAAGATATATGAGGAGTTTCTCCAAACTAGTTCAGAGAAAAATTTTGTTCTGTCCACAAAATATTTAGACCTAGCTCTGGGTTGAAATGTAGTAGATCTATTCAATTGAGGTTGTTTGCATAAAACTCGTAGAAAATGAGCACAAAACTTTTGGACAATGCACAAAACTAGTAATCCCCATGCCACAAAAAAAGATTCAGTGCCGCTGAAGACATAAAAGTGCATTCCACAATTTCAATTTTCAAAGGAATTTTTTATCCATAAGCATATGAATATATATATATATATATATGTGTGTGTGTGTGTGTGTTTAAAATCTTCAACGATATACATATGTTTTTAAAATATATATGTGTGGGGGATAAGAGGATCAGGCCCAAGTTAATGGGCCGAACACCCACGAGAAGACTGTTTCACATCCGAAGAGAAGGATGCGGAGAATGCAAGGCCCAGGGTGGATTGGAATCCTCTTGGTAGGGGATCATCGCTGTCCGAGAACTCCACCTGATCAAGATAAGCTCAAAGCATATTCATGAACGATAAGGATGAGGAAATATCTGAGGGAAAGGCTGCTGCCACCGTATTCAATGCATTACAACAGCTTTTCTGGCCGCATTTATGTGGAGAAGACCTTTGAACAGTGCCTCCTAACCTACCGCCACTCACACAGAGATGAAAAGAAGCTGCCTGACGTGACAGGTACTTGAGCAAGCTCATGGATGGGGAGCACGTGGACGATGGAGATGAGGGTGAGAGTGATTATATAATAGAGGGAGAGGGTTTGAAACAAACCATGGAATGTATGAGAAACTGATCAATAAATAGTGGAAAGAGTGATAATCCTTTGTTATGAATCCCTTGC
This sequence comes from Quercus cerris, assembly GCA_963669245.1. NCBI lineage: Eukaryota > Viridiplantae > Streptophyta > Magnoliopsida > Fagales > Fagaceae > Quercus > Quercus cerris. Next base: position 40,503,217 of record OY770013.1, on the reverse strand, counting down.
TAATTCTAGTTCTTTGACCCATACTCTACAAATTAATTGTCTTGAGGTTTACATAAAGAATTTAGACCCTACAATATGAATATAAAGATATATTGACAATATGAAAGATAAAAGAATACACTGCATTCCTAATATACATTTTGAAGACCACGCACATTTTGGTTCTCGTATTTTGAGGAACCTTAAATTGAACTGTTGTATCAATTTTTGCTGGTAAGTTACCCTCTAGGTTCTAGTTAATTTTATTTTTTAAAAAATAACATAAAATTTATATATTTGCACACAATTTTTTTTTCGGATGAGTTGTAGTTTGAAGTCGTGGAAAATTCTAAGTTGCTACTAATTTGGAGAAGTTTGAATTTGGTGGTTGGCTTTGCCGGCAAGGACAAGGTGAAAGGAGAAGAAGAAAGAGATTGCATTTACTCTTAATTTTAAATATGGTATTTATTTTGAGGGTGGGGGAAGGGAGGGATTTGCATTGAAATTTTCATGAAAAACAAGGATTTATCGAATCGATCAATTTCACTTGTTTGTTTTGCAATGGGCCTTCTCAATATTTCTTCAACAATTGGAACTTCTTATGCTTTTTATTTTTAATTCTTCTTTAACAATTGGAACTTCTTATCCTATTGACCAAACGTCTGTTAAATTGACAATAGGCCTTCCCAAATAGGTCGACCCTTACACACACACACACACACACACAAAACTTACTAACTGCTGTCAGGAATTCTTTAATATGTTTTAATTCTATGGCAACGACTCACATTTCCTAATAGCTTAAATTTTTGAGATAATTGGTAGTTTATCATGGTATCAAAGTGAAATAAATTAAGTTCAATTCTTGTCTACTTTCACTCTCATTTAAAATGTTAAAAACCCAACGTGTTGGGCCTAACTTAATAAGAGGGAGTTTGGGCCCACACATGAAGGGAAATGTTATAATTAAGGTTAAATAATTGAATTTACCGTTTCCTAAGTGTTCAAACTTTTAGGACAATCCATAATCTATTAATATGTTTATACATATACATATTTAGGTTTTTATTTTTTATTTTTTATTTTTATGTATATGTGTATATGTATGTATGTATCTATGTATGTATAATGAAAACATTCAACTTAATGAATTATGTTGGAATGTCATTAATTAAAGTTGTTGGGTTAAAAATGTATCGACCCCTTGCAATTAATTATTAACCCAAGTTAATTAATTAAGTTCAATTACATGTAATAGTGTGGTAGCACAAACCTTTATCCCAATACCCAATTGGATTTGTATTGTAGTGACAATCTTTCCCTCGATGCACGAATCCCAGTACGTGACTAACTAATGTGCACGGATCCTAGTACATGACTAACTCCAGCAACTTGAAGAGGTTTTTGGCTGCAAAGTTCTTTAGTTTATCAACAATGAAGATTAGGAAGTTCCTTGGTTACAAAACCTTTGAAGTAAAGACGCAGTAGCTTTTTTAGAGAGAGTAATGAACTAGGTCACTTTTTTTTTTTATGCGTGACGGCCATTAAAATAAGCCTTATATATGTCTAGGGTTGTGAGAAAAGAAACCCTATACAAATATTTCAGCATAGGCCGAAAATCAGATTTGGAAGTTTTGATTTCATAAGTCTCAACAGAAACAGTTTGTGTCGGCTTTTGTCGAGCTTTGACTATAAACCTCAATAGAAGTCTTTCTATCGAGATTGCTGTCGAGTTTTGATAAACAACTCTTCTTCACGTGTTTTTTGGTCAGATCTTCATGGTTTTAACACTTGACTTGAATAACATGTTTCTTGAAATCTTAAACCCATCATAGATCTACCAAATTACAAGTAAAATGCATTTTGTCAAAAGATTAGCTAATTATATAAAATATGTCCCTAACAAAAGTTAAGATTGTATATGAAATGAGAGAAGAACAAATAATTTGGAGTTGTGATGCATTTGTGAAAAAGAGGGGCGGGACGATTGTGAAAAAAGTGCCTACTAGTGTAGGTTATGTAGTCACGAGGGGTAAGATTTTTTATTTGGCTATAAGTTGATATTGAACAATGCTTGCACTATAGTAGACGATTCTTAGACTTGCCAAGTTCACCAAAGGCTTCTTGACCTTTCGAGCCATTAGATTTGTACAAAGCAAGGTCAATGTTAGTAACAACACAAACTATAATATGAACAATATTAGTTATTTAGGGTTTAAGTATCTTGAACCTGAGACTCAATCTCATCGAAGAAATGTTACCTCATCGTGCCATCTATCGAACACCATGAGAAATTTCTTGTCCATGCTCCTATGTGAGTACAGTAGGCTGTTGATCTTAATATCCCTTTGTTGGGGGTACTAACCTTTGGTAGTTTTGGTCACAATGTAGGTGTTTATGATCTTGAAGACCCCTTGGTTTGTACCAAGGCAACAATTGAATTTTTCTAATATACATTAGGGGTAACTTGAGAACGGTAGCATAGGGGATTAATATACGATACATGGGCAAGATTGTAACTTCATCATTAACACTTGTCAACCAGGTTGAAGACTAGCATATGTGACCGGTGTATAAATCATCTTGGTATGTTGTTCACCGTGCCAATCTAAATAAACCCACGAAAAGAGAATCAAGAGGTCTAATCAGTCATAATAGCGTTTATTACGCAAAACAACCCACGTATCATTTAATGTGATGTGGCATGTGCCCTTGATGGGAGTCCTAGCCATTTTGGAAGCACGCACAGACTGGTAAAACAAATGGGGGCACATTCATTGAAAGTTGCATGTTAAAGCAATGATGAATTCCTAATGTCAAGCATCTGCTAATTGAGGTATTAAACACCCCCCCCCCCCACAACAACATTACTGAGGGTATGAAACTCAAAACACAAAAGCTTCATATTAGAAATTGATCTTCCATAATACTAATTTAACCTTCAAAGTATTTATCATTGCATTGTGCATGCTATTTTTAACCCATATATCAAGATCATCATGAAAACCCTTCCAAATGATTGCAAGACCCTAACGAGGAACTTCATGCGCTAGATGACTCCAACACATCTTTAAGGAAGCTACTAGTGTGCTAATGTACTGGCTAAATTCGGTGCCTCTTAATGTTCTGATTATGTTGCTTTTGCTAACCTGTCATTTGTGGTGGAGAACTTGCTAGTTTTTTATAAGGTCAAGCTATTTTGTAACTGAATGATTAGTATCTAATATATCATAATGGCGTCATATTACCAAGAGGGAGAAAAAAAAAATAGTGTTGCGCTTAATGTATGCAAAAACTAGTGAGACTAATCTTTTGTAAAAGTTGCCATCAAATAGCCTTCTCCATTACCTAACCTACTTATAGTTTTCACATATTATATGGGCTTATAATTGGAGAAATTAAGTGCCTAGCCCATTTCTTTTTTTTTTAATACAAAACGATAATAAATTAAGACATTTCCCTTCGTAAGAGCATTTGCACTGGGTCTTGTAAATGGTATATGTTGGGAAATTTTAGCATCAAAGCACAAAACAAGCCATTACCCGGACTTTTAATTGTAAAATTTTTTATAATAGTGCTACAGTACAGTCTTACTTGTATAACAATACTGTAGTAATTGGTATAATATTAAATTATTTTTTTCTCTCTACTCCTTACACTCTATCTCTCTTTGTCTCCCACTCTCCCTTTGATCTCACTTCCCTCTTCTATGATTCTCTCTCTCTCTCTCTCTCTCTCTCTCTCGGTGTTGGGTTTTTTTTTTTTTGCGTGGGTCCAACATGGGTGTGGTTGGTTGAGATTGGCATGGGTATGCTTGGTTTGACGTGGGTAGCGGGTTAGTTGAGATCAGTTGGGCCTCCAAGTTAACAAAACAGAGAAGCAAAGATCAGTTTAATCTCTACTGATCTACTGTGTTTCAATGGTGGATGGCTATGGCGGCGGTGGGTTTGATGAGTGTGGGTGTGTGTGTGGTTGGGTTTGTGGTTGATGTGGTGGTAGTGGTGGGGGGTTGCAGTGGTGTTGGGTGTTAATGATGGTGGAGGTGGGGGTTGCCATGGTGGTGGTGAAGGGGTGGGTTGGGTGTTGATGATAGTGGAGGTGCAGGTCACCATGTTGGTGGTGGGGGGTCGGTTTCACTGTTTGCTGTTGTGTTGTGGGTTTGGTTCATAGGTGGTGGTGTGGATGGGTGAATGATGGTGATGGTTGATTGACTATTGTGGTTGTGGTTGTGGAGGTTTATGGATTTAGGTGTTGTGTGTTTGGCAGTGGGTAGCGTGTTGATGTGGTTGTTGGTTGCTTTAAGGTAGAATGTGAGTGGCAGTGGTTTGTTGGAATGTGAGTGGCAGTGGTGGTGATCTTTAAGACACAGTGAAATGGAGAGGAAGAGTGGGTTGATGGTGGTGGTTTTGGTTGTGTTGATGGTGGTTATTGATGACAGTTGTGGTTATTTATTTATTTTTTTTTTTTCTGGTGGTGGTTGGGCTTTTTTAATTGTTTTTTATGAAGAGGAAGAGGGACAGAGAGAGAAAGAGTAGAGGAAGAGAGAAAGAGGTGGTGAAATTAATATTTTAATGAATAGATGAGATAAATTACATATTAGATATTATACTTGTGGAGTAACCATCGTACACCCTTGGTGCGATGGTCACTCCACAAGTATAAGTGCTTGTGGGGTGTGGGGGTAAGGGCCGGAGTTCAAGTCTCCAGGAGGGAGCTTCACACACATATACACATAGATTAGGCTAGAGTAGAATTTCTATATTGTATAAAAAAAAATGTTAGGTGTTTTGTAAAATAGTATGATATAATAGATAAAATAGCTTTTGAGATAGTAAAATAAAATAATTTTTAGAAATTAGATTTAAATGTTCTAAAAGACATTTTGTTCATAAATTGGCTCCCAATATTTGTGTTGAATTACAATAAAAAAAAAATTCAAAATAAAAATCCATCATCCATACATCACAGTGACATAGCTTTGGAAAACATAGGTAGGGGACCCTTTACCGAGGAAAAAAAAAAGCCTTTTTGGTGGTCACCCCAAATGGCCAGTGATGACATTTTTTTTTTTTTTTTTTTTTTTTTGTTGAATGAAAAAAGGGAGATCTTCGGTGTGGGCTCATCGACCTCACGCCATGTGACGGCAATGGGTAATACCACGTGTACCATACGGGTCTTGCTGGGGCTATCGCTCAAACCGCTCCTCTTTGGGTGCATAATGAGAACTCCTACCATCAAGCCACACCCCCGTGTGGTGAATGGCTGGTGATGACTCAAACACATGCCCAATTTCCTAGTAATTACAGTGACACCTACTTATCTTAAAACATTATTACACGTCAGGGTCTTCTAGTGTTCTTGCCGATGATTAAAAAATGAAATGTTGAGAAGAAAAAGGTGCAAACACTATGAATTATTTTGATTCCAAGGAGCTTATACATTTTGATACGACTCTGAACTTAAACAAAGTTCAATGAAGTTATGATAAGAGCATTGGTAAACAGCCCTAGTACGATCACACTCAATTAATGCTAGAATCAACTTCACCATGTTTTATTATGTTTATAACTTTATAATCCTCATGTAATTTGTTGATGTCGTTATTCTTCAATTAGTGATGCTCAAATGATTGCTGTAGGCCAAACAAAATAAATCATTATGATCGCCAATAAAACATTATAAAATATGGTATATTTACTGGACCATGTTGGACTTTGTAGAATTTAACTGTGTTTGATCCGAATTATGACCCGATCCAAAATAATATTGTTATGGTTTTTAATGAGAGATTTTTTGAGACTTAGTCCATGGAGCGGAGCTGATAGGTTGCCATCGGGAAAAATTATTGGTCCGTTTGGTAGTTCATTGTGAATCCTGTGCACAAGATAGAAAAAGAAAACTGTACTACTATATCTTGTATTTTTTTTTTCCATGAGAATAGTGAAATTCTTGCAACCCTGTAGATGTAGGCAAATTGCCGAATTACATAAATATTGTTTTGTGTGATTTTTTTTTTTTATGTATATTTTTTCTCTATTTTTGCATTTCACAGATCTAAGAATTTCGTGGATATTCCTTTCAGACCATTGCTCATAACACAACAATGTTTCTTTTGGATTATACTAAAAGGAAATTGGGCAAGTTAATTGATCAGCACGTTAAACATTTTTAAATTATCAAACCCTTATCCAAATCTTCTTGACCCTATATTATTATATCAGAAAGTCATTTGTACTCTTCCCATAGCAAATGGGAAAAGGATCCCTCCTTTTGAAATGAGAGATGTTTTTTCCGGTTAAATTAAAGTTTCCATAGCCATCACCAAACTTGTCTCCCAAGAATTGTAGGATAATATTTATGCAAGGAAAAAAAAAAAGCACCACGACGTTTTATTCAAGAAATACTGAATAATTAATCATCAATCTCACGCTATAAATTAAAACCTATACCCTTCCTCCCTCTACCATCTCTTCTTACAAAGAACAAGAAAGTAAACCAATCTCTTTGCACTAACAAAATCACAAAAAAATGGGAGAGGTTGATCCAGCTTTCATCCAAGAACCTGAAAACAGGCCTAGAATCTCCTACATCGAAGGCGAAGGCATCCCAGTAATCGATCTTTCTCCATTGCACTCCCCCAACGATGTTTCTGCCTTTGAAAGCCTTGTTAAAGAGATAGGCAATGCATGCAAAGACTGGGGGTTTTTCCAGGTGATCAACCATGGGGTGCCGTTGGAGAAGCGCCAGAAGATTGAGAAAACATCTAAGAGGTTCTTTGCGCAGAGTTTGGAGGAGAAAAGGAAGGTGAAAAAAACTGAGAAGCTGGTGTTGGGTTACTATGACTCTGAGTATACCAAGAATGTTAGGGACTGGAAGGAGGAGTTTGATTTTATTATAGAGGAACCCACTTTATTCCCGAATTCACATGAGTCTGCTAATGACAAAGAACTCGCAGGATGGACTAATCTGTGGCCTGAGTACCCACCTGAGTTTAGGTAAGCCTTCAATCCTTTGCCTCAATCTTTCTACAAACTGTTTACTCTAGCCCAAGCAATCTTAGATTAATCCTGTAATTTTTGTCATGTGTACGCGTCTTCATAACTAGTCCTTTATCTTTTTTTCTTTATTCCGAGAAGAGTTTTCATAACTACTCTTCTTAAGGTTAACATGTTAGTGATTATGTACATGGTTTCATAATTGTAACTGGGAGAAGTTAGAACTCCAAGCCAACCATGCATAAGCACCGTGGGATCAAATTTTTTCTATATATAAATAAAAGTAAAAAATAAAGAAGTTCAGGACAAGTCTTTTTTAGGTCCTTATGAGTTACCATCTAGCGTGAAGTAAGATAATTTGGCAGGACTTAGTGCTGATTGAGTTATGGAAAAAGTTCTGTAAAAACTATTTTCATCTATTCACTAAAAAAACAATGAAATTTGAAGTCAAGTTTGAGACCCAATTAGAGGAATTCTTTCTGTTTGATTTTATGGATTCCCTTAACCATTGCCCAGGGAAACATGCCAAGAATATATTCAAGAGATGGAGAAACTAGCATTCAAGTTGATGGAACTTGTGGCTCTGAGCCTAGACTTACCAGCAGATAGGTTCCATGGCTTCTTCAAAGATCAAGTCAGCTACGTTCGACTCAATTACTATCCGATATGCCCTTTTCCTCACTTAGCGCTTGGTCTAGGTCGACACAAGGATAGTGGTGCCGTGACCATCCTAGGTGAAGATGGTGTTCCGGGATTAGAAGTGAAACGAAGAAAAAATGGAGAGTGGGTTCGGGTCAAACACATCCCAGATGCTTATATCATCAACATTGGTGACAATATTAAGGTATCATCCCTATGCGAGAGGGAGGGAGTAACTCCCCAATAGCAAATTGTGTTTACTTGTAGGTGTATGTATACGTAACATAATTATCATGTTAGTTGTCACATTTTTGTCTTATTAAATCAATAAGGTTAGGTAAGTTTAGGGGTGTGTGTGTGTGTATAGGTGTAGCTCTCTCCTTTATGAGAGGGAGGGAGTATACTCCCAGATTACCTAATAACAACCCATATTTACTTGTGAGTATATACTCCCTCCCTCTCACATAGGGGTGGGCCCTACCTATATATATATATATATATATGCGATGACTTTAGGATTTATTTTAGGAGGGTCAATACTGTTGTAATTTTTGTGTGCTACAAGGGGTGTAATTTTTTGCTAATGAAGAAGAAAAGTGTAGGGAAAAATAATTTCATTCTACGGCCAATGACAAAGTAAGAAAGAGTCAGAGAGAAAGTTTATTTATTTATTTATTTTTAAAAAAGAAGGAGCAATTTTAAGAGTAAAGCTACTAACACAACACTTTCACAATAAATTGTAAATGACAAATGGTTAAAGATATGTAAAACAGTGATGTCAATTGTGAGTCTATATAAAAACCAATTAAAACTTACCACTTAACTTTTATTGTAAAATTAATATTGTGGAAGTAACACTAAGATGATTATATTCAAGCTTATTTCAGTCGGGATTAAACAAAATTTAGGGTTAGGGTGTTTAAAATTTTATTTTAGGGGTCAAAACAAAAAAAGAAAAAAAAGAAAAAAAGAAAAATTATATATAATTTTTGTTTTTTTGGCCAGATCAGTGAACCCCCTGAGTTGGCTATAGAGCTACCCTTGATATATATAGCTTGAAATAAGGTTTGGTGCATGCATATATATAAAGAAGGGTGGTGTTTATATATATATATATATATATATATATATATATTATACACACTTGTTATACACAAGTTTACATACACATAAAAATGCATGGAAAGTTTACACACACCTATAAAATGAACAATGTTTTTTGCATTTTATAGGTGCGTGTAAATTTGTATGTAACAAGATGTATATAATAGTATTTACCCATATATTAATTGCTTGAGTAATGGTTATTACACACAAATTGTTTACACAATTTTACATGCACTCCAAAAAGTAATTGAAAACATAAATTAACGTCATGATTAATTTAGTTACTTTTTCAGGTGTGTGAAAACAATTTGTGTGCATCAAATTTAACCCTAAATGCTATCTTTAGTGTCATACTTGTAACCAAGGGATATTTATTCAATCTAATTCTGTTTTAAGAAGAGTTTCAGCATGATACTAACATGCGTACTTTTCAAAAGAATGGAGTATTTTGTTGGAGTTAATTTTTCTTGAATGCATTAGAATTCATACTCTCCTACGATCCTAAGTCTGATATTATTAGGACAGGAAATGTGTGAGAATTTTGATAAAAGTAAGACGGTAAGAGCATTTACGTTCAAAAATAAAATAAAATGCATTTTACTATTACCCAAAAATTGCTTTATCTATTTTAGGTACATTACCATTCTACGTCTCGTGCATTATTTTCTTACCAGTTACCACTATATATATATATATATATTGTTAATGTGGAAATTTATTTTTTAGATATTACCCCGGTAAAATGTAAAAACCTCAATAGTGTTGCATTTCCAGGTGTTGGGGTCATTATAAACATTTGGCGTTACAATAAATGTAAAATAGATAAAAATGCATTTTAGAGCTCCGGATGAAAATGCTCGAAGTTGTCTTATCAACAATGTTCAAATCCTAGTCTGTGTAAAATGCTCATATATTACTTTTTCTTTGTGCACTCCATACATGTATGTATCTAAAAAATGATGATAAAATTACTAGCCAAATTAGAATTAATAATCTATCCCTATATTAGAGCTTAAATGTTTTTAGAGGCTTTTATAATTGACTAGTTTAACTTAAGCAATGGAAATTGTTCAGGTTTGGAGCAATGATGAGTATGAGAGTGTAGAGCACAGAGTAATGGTGAATTCAGAAAAAGAAAGGTACTCGTATCCATTTTTCTTACTACCGGCACTTTCCACTGTGGTTGAACCCTTGGAGGAGTTGACGAATGAGCAAAACCCTGCTAAATATAGGGCATACAATTGGGGAGAGTTTATAAGTAACAGAAATCAGAGTAATTATCAAAAACAAAAAGTTGAAAACCTGCAAATTAGTGATTTCAAGATACCAGAGTAAGCTGGGCTGGAGTAGTATGATCAATTGGCAAGGAATAAAGTTAAGCTCTATATTGTTCAAGAAAATGGGACTTCGAAAGCATGATTTGGTTATCTGCTCGGAGATGAGAAATATTGTGAATAAATATGTATGTTTCAATAAATTTTCCTTATATCATATTACAAAAACCGTTTATTATATACTTTATGAGAGAATAAAATATGAATTACAATGGTTACGAATTGAAGTTATTGATGTTAAGTGTATCATCCTAATAATTTCAATAAAGTTGATGTTTGAATAATTATGAATTTATGAAAGTTAGACTACCTATCTTGTCTCTATGCGTTTAATAAAAATGAACAATACTACAAAAATAAATTTTTTCACAACCATTGAGTTGCAAAGCTTCTATAAATTCTGATCTAGATCTACCACTGATTTCACTTTATTACTCACCATTAACAGCTTGCCATTTAAGCAAGTGTTAAATTTTTTGTGTATCTAAATTTATTGAATAAAAAATACTTCTGTATTTTGGATACAATATGGGTCATTTTAATAGATAATGTATTACATTGGCCAAGAGAGTGGGTCTTATTATTATTATTATTTTGGTTAAGTAACCTTAATTAAAATGTTAAGATTACTTCACTTTTCTACCTACCATTAATAGTCTGCCATTTAAGTAAGTGTGAAATTTTTTGTGTATATAAATTTATTGAATAAAAAATATTTCTGTGTTTTGGATACAATATGGGTCATTTTAATAGATAATGTCTTACAGGCCAACATAGTGGGTCTTAATATTATTATTTTTTGGTGAAACAACATTAATTAAAATGCTAATGCAAATAAATATAATATATAATATATTTATATTATTTAATAAACAAGCCTTTTTTTATTTGGGAAAAATATTCCAAACCCTTCTTATATTTTTTTTTATTGGATGTTAATTTTAAAAACTTAACCATTAGATTGCATGTATTTATTATATTTTTCAAGCTTGCAAAATTCAAAGAAAATAAAAAATCAATAAAATATGTCATTAATAAAATATTTAAATATCAAAATTTTGTAGTCTTAAATTATATATATAAAAAATAAGTTTATTAATCGAATAATAAATAACATTTAATTGGAATAAAATTTGCCATGTGTGTTAAAAATTATAAACATATATAATCTAACGATTAAATTTACAAAATTTACATCTAGTAAAAAATATATAAAAAGAATTTGAATGTTTCTTTCTGCCTTTATTTAGGCCTTAAGACAATGCGGAGCCACCTCTGACAACAGCAATAATAATGGAGAAGTTCCGTAACCGATGATTATTGCCATTAGGAAAATATCCATAAATTGAACAAAGCAACTCACCCAAGCAAGCACAAACGTCACATCCTTAGAAAAATAGCAACCATATATACAAAATCTTAACTTAGTTTTAATCTCCTCGTACCAATCGGAAACCAAAAATCCGTCCAAGTTCAAAGTACATAAATAAAACTCAAATCTCACACGTATAGAAGTACCATACAAAATCTTACCTTAGTTTTAATCTCCTCGTACCAATCAGAAACCGAAAACCCGTCCAAGTTCAAAGTACATAAATAAAACTAAAATCTCACACGTATAAAAGTTAAAAAACCTACCATTCCTTCATCACCACCCCAATTCTTACAAAACAGTAAAAAAATCATTCACCAATTACCATGGGAGAGGTTGATCCAGCTTTCATCCAAGAACCTGAACACAGGCCAAAAATCTCCTACATCGAAGGCGAAGGTGTCCCACTAATCGATCTTTCTCCAATACTCTCTTCCAACAATGTTTCTGCCGTTGAATTTGAAGGCCTTGTTAAAGAGGTAGGCAATGCATGCAAGGAGTGGGGGTTCTTCCAGGTGATCAATCATGGGGTGCCTTTGGAGAAGCGAGAGAAGATTGATGGTGCCTCGAGGAAATTCTTTGCTCAGAGTTTGGAGGAGAAGAGGAAGGTGAGGAGGAATGAGAAGAAGGTTACTGGTTACTATGACACAGAACATACCAAGAATGTTAGGGACTGGAAAGAAGTGTTTGATTTTGTTGTAGTGGGTCCCACTATAGTCCCTGCCTCGCATGAGTCTGAAGACAAGGAAGTCATTGAATGGAATAATCAGTGGCCTGAGTACCCTCCAGAATTAAGGTAATTTTTTTTAACAACAATTAATATATGGAAATCATTATTATAGGACTATTGTGTCCTAATTCCTATAAGAGATCGAGTGGATGGTACATTTTATTAACTAGTCATATAAGGTTAACATGTTAGTAACATATGAATGTGTCTTCATAACTGTTATTTGGGAGGACCCTGTGTAATTGATTTAGAATTGAGATTAATCTATCAAGAATTATGATCTAGTTTGAAGCCCAATTCAAGGGATTCTATTTATGTGATCTGATGGGCTCCTTTGACAACTGACCAGGGAGACATGCCAAGACTACGGTCAAGAGATGGTAAAACTAGCTTACAAGTTATTGGAACTTATTGCACTGTCCCTAGACTTGCCAGCAGACAGATTCCATGGCTTCTTCAAAGATCAGATCAGCTTCATTCGACTAAATCGCTATCCACCTTGCCCTACTCCTGAGTTAGCGCTCGGTGTCGGTCGGCACAAGGATCCTGGTGCCTTAACCATCCTCGCTCAAGATGATGTTGGAGGATTGGAAGTGAAGCAGAAAATTGATGGAGAGTGGGTTCGGGTCAAACCCACCCCAGATGCTTATATCATCAATGTTGGTGACATTATTCAGGTAACATTTCCATATCTTTAACTTTGCTAAGTACAAATCATTAATCATTCATATTAGTACTCGTCCAAAGGATATCTATTCAATCTAATTCTGTTTTAATTAGAGTTTCAGCATGATACTAAACATGTGTACTTTTCAAAAGAATGTATCTTGTTGGGATTAATTTTTCTAGAATGCATCAAAATTCATACTCTCCTACTAGTTGGTTACCAAATGCTACCCATGTCTGACATTATCATGACAGGAAATGCGTGTGAAATCTAATAGAAGTAAGAGGCTAATTAAAAGCATTCAAGTTCAAAAATAAAAAATAAAATGCATTTTGTATTACCAAAAAATACTTTATCTGTTTTAAGTACATTACAGCTATCTTTGGATAGCGCTTAAAATGACCTGCGTTTGGAGTTTGGCGGTTTAAATAGTAGAACCCATGGCTACAGTGGGTCCCACGGCAACTGTGCATACGGCAGATCAGGCAATTTTCTAGGTCCCACATGACACTATTCATATTTAAAAACTATTTTGCTATAATATTTTCAGCAATAAGTTTTTAGTTTTCAGCAAAAAGCGGTATCCAAACAGACCTTACCACTCTATGTTCAATGCACTATTCTCTTGTTACCACTATATATATATATATATATATATATATATATATATTATTGTGAAAAGGGAGATCGATTCAAAAAACCTAGAGGGAGAGAGAGTGACAGGAATCTACACGAAATTCCCAGATCTGTAAGATGCAAAAATAGAGAAAAATATATGCAAAAGAAAAAATAATTACACACAAGACAGGATTTACGTGGTTCGGCAATTTGCCTACGTCTATGGAGTTGCAGGGATTTCACTATTCTCAGGGGAAAAAAATAGAAGATGCGGCAGTACAGTTTTCTCTCTAAAAAACAATGTCAAACCATAATCTCCAAAATAATAGTTTTTATATCTTGCACACAGGGTTCACAATGAGTTACAAAACGGGCCAATTGGCCTAAGCCTCCACTCTATGGATTCAGCCTCATAAAATCTCCTATTAAAAACCGTAACAATATTATTTCAGGTCAGGTCATAATCCGGATCAAACACAACTAAGCTCCACAAAGCCCAATAGAGAGAATATGTTTTGTGAGATTAAAATAATTGAGGTTGGAATAGGAAATTTATTTTTTAGATATTATTGTAGTAAAATGTAAAATTTTCAATAGTGTTGCATTTCCAAGTGTGGTGGTGGATTTTATGCATTTGGTGTTACAATGAATGCAAAATAGATAAATTAGAGCATCAAATAAGAATGCTCGAAGTTGTCATATCTACAATGTTTAAATCCAAGTCTATGTAAAATGTTCATATATTACTTTTTCTTTGTGTACTCCATACATGTATGTATCTGAAAAATGGTGATAAAATTACTAGCCAAATTAGAATTAATAATATATCCCTATATTAGAGCTTAAATGTTTTTAGAGGCTTTTATAATTGACTAGTTTAACTCAAGGAATCAAATTGTCCAGGTTTGGAGCAATGACATGTATGAGAGTGTAGAGCACAGGGTGATAGTGAATTTAGAGAGAGAAAGGTACTCATATCCATTCTTCTTACAACCTCCACACTCCACCGTGGTTGAGCCTTTGGAAGAGCTGACGAATGAGAAAAACCCTGCTAAATATAGGGCATACAACTGGGGAGAGTTTGTGAGTAACAGAAGTCAGAGTAATTTCCAAAAAAAAGAAGTTGAAAATCTGCAAATTAGTGATTTCAAGATATCAGAGTAGGCTGGGATGGAGGTGGTATGATCAATTGGCAAGCAATAACATTAACATTTAGCTCCTACTCTATATTGTCCAGAGTTGGGACTTCAAAAGCATGATTTGGTTATCTCAGAGCATGAGAAATATTGTGAAGAAATATGCTTCAATAAATTGTCCTTATACTATATTACAAAAACTGTTTATTTCATACTTTATTACAGAATAATATATGAAGTACATGTTAGGATATGTGCCCTTTAAATCCTATTGTATGATGGTATGTATGACATTATGTTATGATTAATAAAGTTGTTTTATTATTATTTAAAATAATGGTAACATGAATATTTGGACATTATCATATAGTCCATGAGATGCATAGTATGTGGTTTAGTTACAGAAGATATAAATCACAAGTTCTTTGTAAACTCAGAATTTTAGTTTGTAGTCAGTGATGAAATTGGGCATTTCATCTGCGAAGACTATAACATATCGACTAAAATGATTTGTCTTGATCATGGAATTAGAGACTTCTAGTTGATATGTTTTAAGTGTTAAGATATATTGAACTGGACCGCTGTGAGATTTATTATTCTATTAACGACTATCAAATGAATAATTAATCTCACGATTTCTATTTACATCAACTCTCAATCCTGAAAGAATAATGAACCTGATCATGAAGTGTAGGTTGTTTTGATATATCAAGAGTGAGATCTAAAGTCACGATCAAAACCTCAGTATGTTGGGCAGCCACGTTTAATGTTGAGGGAACATATATTCTCAAGATAGAATTCATAATCTCTTAACGGAGATATAAAATATTCCCTTAAGATAAGTGTAATGGGTTCGGTTATTCAGAGTGTTAGGCCTAACCACTTTAGTAAGAAGTTACTAAAGTATATATTTATAAAATTGAATTTCATAAATATATGATGAATAACTTAAAGGATTAAACCGGATACTCAAGGATTAACATGTAGTAATCTTCAAAGTGGCAGTCAACATTTATGACTTTGTATTACTACGAATATTTTAATGAAGGGGTTGAATGTATAATAAAGTTTTGGGATATAATTTATTAATAAGGCCTAAAGTGTAATTATATTTATATAGTGGTATTAAATATAATTAATGGTAATTTTGGGCTTGTCAATAGTTGATAGAAAGGCCCAAAATTCATTGGAGCTAGTGTTTTATTTGTCCCTTTTGGTCCCACTTCAAGCCACATACTAAAGCCCAATTGTAAGCCAATCTTTTATTCTCCCTTGAACACATAAATATAAACTAATCGAGTGACCACACTTCTTGGGCACAAGTGGAATTGGAGTGAAGATTAAAAGTGTTCCCAAGTACTTTTAATCTTTGGTTTTGAATTTCACTGCACCAAGGTATGCTCTCTGGTTCTTAAATTCTGAAATTTACATAGTACATGTTATCAATTGCGAATGAAGTAGATCCATTAATTTTCCGCTGCGTATGTTTTGTGTGTGAAACAAACCATGTTTTTCCTACAGTACAATGGCTGCAAATTGAAGTTATTGATGCAAGCGTATCAACTATCAACCTGAAAATTTCAATAAAGTTGATGTTTTACTTTTTTTGAATATATGAAAATCAAGCTACCTACCATTCCCTTGTCCCAAATTACATGAAAAAATAGGAGTTTTGTGCACTAGGTACAATGTTTGTTTTAGGACGTTTTATAAGCAAAGGATTAACCCTAATTAAAATTAAACCAAATCAATAAGAGGGAAAGAGAGGACATGTGATGTGGAATAAAGAAATACATCACTAAAACACATCAATCTAAAGTATAGTTGTCAAAATCCTAAAAAAATTACTCATCAACCCATAGTAGAATTTTCAAAAACGTAAAAACTCACCAACTTAAACCAGAGTTTCAAGAAATAATAATAAAAAATTGCAACAAATGAACAAAGATGTTAGAATTATAATGGTTAATGATTAAATTTACTATTTCCTAATAACTTAAACTTTTGGGACAATCAGTAATCTATTATAGTATGTTAGAATTATAATTAAATAATTAAATTCACTATTTCTTAGTAACACAAGTGTGGTGTTGGCCAAAAATTCTACAATAATTAAGTTAGCATTCAAAGTTCCTTGAATTAGAGTATAGGAGTGGCATGACAAGAGAGGAGTCATATTTAAACATCATTCAATATTATTCTTTAGTCTGATGCTCTGATGATATTATATATAGGCTAAAAAAAATCAATATGGTTATCATCAATATCAAATTAAAAATGTTCTCAAAAAAATTAGTTGACGTTGAATATCAATTTAGTCCTTAACATTTTAAATATGTCAATTTAATTTTTAACATTTTGGTATTGTGTCAAAATAGTCACTGTTGTTAAGTGGCAGATAAAAAATGCCAATGTGGCTAAGAGTAATATTTAAATATTAGGCAAAAATGCAAAACTGACCCTCTAATTTTCACATTTTTTTCATTTTAGTTCTCTAATTTTCAGTTTTGTCATTTTAGTCTTCTAACTTTCAATTTTTGTCAAAGGACTCAGTTACAACTCATTTAGTGGCTGCCGTTAGAACTCCTGAAACAACGCCGTTTTGCATTTTTTTTTAAATTTTTTTTTAAAATTCAGAATTAAAAGAAAATAAGAAAAATTTGAAAAAAAAGAAAAAAAAAGAAAAGAAAAAGAAAACATTAAGGGGAACGACGACCCCCTAACCAAACTGCTAATGAACCCAGCGATCAACGTGAGGCCGTAGGTATGGCTCGTACTCGAGTCGAACGAAGGTAATGGAGAAATTTGTGAGTTTGGGAGCCCTGTGTAGGAGCAGGGCATCACTTTCGGTAGTGGCGAAATCGGCAGCGTTTTCGAATCAGTATGAATCGAAATCGAGAGAAGGAATGGAGGTCCAAAGATGGGCCCATCTTTTGGATAAAACGTTGGTTTTGATGGATTGTTTTGTGGTCAAGAGGGAGAGGATGCTGATGAGAATTGACTCCGGCAAGGTGCTGATTCGATCTTCTAAGGTTGGTGCGTGTTTGCGGCGTTTGGTTCGCTGATCATGGCTTGATTCTTGTTGTTGTTGTTCTTCTTCTTTGTTAGAATTATTGGTCGGGACATAGTGTCCGTAACGGTCATAGTATCCGTCAAGGTCATAGCCCTAGGATCTGTTAGAGTCATACTCCTATCAGTCATGGAAGTTGTGGATAGAATCAGAACTTTCTTCCTCCATTCTCAAACTCAGTAATATACAGTGATGTGAACTTCTTTACCTTCTATTCTTCTTTTTAAATAGACAGGCGTGCTTGGGTTTGTTTAATTAATTATGCTATCCAAAGTGAAATAACCTCGGCTTTGATCGAAGAGATTTTCGGGAAAGAAGATGAAGAGGTGTATCGTCCGAAGAAGAAAACATTATGCAGATTAATGTTTTCTTTTTCCTTTTTTTTTTTTTTTTTTTTTAGATTTTTCTTATTTTCTTATAATTTCGATTAAAAAAAAAAATGCAAAACGGCGTCGTTTCAGGAGTTCTACTGGCAGCCACTAACTGAGTTGTAACAGAGTTCTACATTGACAAAACTGAAAGTTAGAGGACTGAAATGACAAAACTAAAAATTAGAGGGCTGAAATGAAAAAAAAGTGAAAGTTAGAGGGACAGTTTTGCATTTTTGCTTAAATATTAATATTAATGCCACCTAAAATGCCATATAGACTGGTCAGGTGACAATTTTGTGAAAATCTCTCTCTATCCCCTTTACGGTGAGAACCCTTCATGTGAACGTGAGCCTTCATATTTCAGTTCCTAAATGGGTTTAGGTTGTGATGGATGAATGATATTATTAACTTTATGGGATTGTGATGCAAATCCACTCCTATGCGTTTGGTCCTTAGGCAAAGGGTTATTTGTGGTCATTTCAAGTTTTCAACTACTGAAACTGGTATTATTAAGCTAGGATTCACATTATTACTGACTTGTTTCTGTGCAGATGAAGATGTTGCTTAGCCCCCTATATTATTTTCTCTCTCATTGTTTGGATCCACCAATTCTAGGGTTTTGTTTCAGACTTTTTTTGAGCTGGGCTTTTGGGATTAGGTATTCTTTATTGTAGCCGAAAACATCAAATAAACCTTAAACTGAAGATTGATGACCTCCATCTCAGTCTCTTTCTGGGACAGGTGATTAATTGTGTGTACCGATTTTTTCTTTTTTAAATAAATTTTATGGGGCCATGGTGATTTTTGGATTTTTGTTATGAATATCTTGAAGGAAGGTATTCATTGCTAATTGACTGAAGCAGCTTTGTAATTTGCTTTTGAATATTTGAGAGGCATACAAATGATTTGATGCATTTGAAATGAACCAACTACAGTGACTTTTAAAAAATAAAAAATAAATTAAAGCTACGTGGTCTATCTACATGGCATCTTGGTATTCATATTAATATTTTAACATCACCGTTAGCTAAGTTTACGTTTTTCATCCACAGAGCCATGTTGAGATAGGGGCCTTGGGCCCCCATAAAATTTTTGAAATTTCATTTACTGCCTTAATAAATTGAAAAACTATAAATAAGTTGTTTGTAAATAAACTTATTGACCCCCCAGAATTTGAGGAAAAAAAAAAAAATTATGGGTTTAGTACCCAGTTAAAATTCACTTGTCTTTTACGTATCTTAAGATTCATTAAGAAAAACCCAAAAAAAGATTTTAAAAAAATCCAGTCCATTCCTAGGCCCATTAGTTCCTCCAAATACCAAAAATAAAAATCTTTGACATATATAAGTTATTTACCTAAATTAAATATGAATAAAACAAAAAATTCCTTACTGTTGTCGCCGTTGCAATCTCAATATTACAACGAACTCAATAGTTTTCTTTGGTTCTTGTCACCTGCTGCACTCCAGCCTCCTTTCAAGTGAATCAATGATTGGCAACCTCCAGATTAGTGGCCAGTAGACCAGTGGTAATGTGGGATTTTTTTAAAATTTTTTTTTAGCATTTAGCATTAATTTTGAAATATTTTAATTAGTTGTCAAGTTTGCAAAAATATTTAACAAACTAGCATCTTGAGCCTTTAAAACTCGAGTTCAATGAGAAACTCAAGTCTATAAAACTTGTTCAGTTCTTATTCTTCATTATCTTGGGTTTCTTCTTCTTCTTCATCTTCGTTCTGTTCTTCTTCTACTGGGTTTCTTCTTCGTTTTGGGACCCATTTCTTCGAGGCCCTTTTTGGAGATGCTTTTCTTGTTTTTTTTTTTTTTTTTTTGGTTTTTGAAATAAATTTCATGTGGGTTTATAATGTTTTGGGTTTCTTCTTCTTTGTTCTGTTGGGTTTCTTTTCCTTCTTCATTCTTCTTCTCCTTTCTATAGAACTCGAGTCTTACAGACTTGATTTTCACGTGGCTTTTTTGTTCCACATTGAATTGGAACTCAAGTCTTAAGGACTCGATTTTTGTCATTGATCTCGACCCTCTGATGCTTGAGATGCTAGTTTGTTAGAATGTTTCCAAAACATGCCAACTAAAAAAATAATTGCTAAAAATAATGCTAAAAGGCAAATTACCCCGGTAATGTGGTATATTTCTGTTTCTCTGTATTTAGATTTATCTTTTTCCGAGATCTCTATTTTTTCGGATGAAAAAGACTAAAAAGTATCTCTCGTTAAGGTTGGTGTTGTTGTTGTTGTTTTTTTTTTTTTTTTCCTTTCTTTTTGGAGATGCTTTTATTGTTTTTTTTTTTTTTTTTTTTTTTTTTTTTTTTTTTTTTGGTTTTTGAAATAAATTTCATGTGGGTTTGTAATGTTCTGGGTTTCTTCTTCTTTGTTCTGCTGGGTTTCTTCTTCTTTGTTTTGCAGGGTTTCTTTTCCTTCTTCGTTCATCTTCTCCTCTCTATAGAACTTGATTCTTACAAACTCAATTTCCACGTGGCTTTTTTCTTCCACATTGGATTGGAATTCAAGACTTGAGGACTCGATTTTCAATTAGTGATGCTCAAATGATTGCTGTAGGTCGAACAAAATAAATCATTATTATGATCACCAATAAATCATTATAAAATATGGTATATTTACTAGACCATGTTGGGTTTTGTGGAACCTAGTTGTGTTTGATCCGGATTATGACCTGATCCGAAATAATATTGTCATGGTTTTTAATGAGAGATTTTTCTAAGGCTTAGTCTATGGAGCGGAGGCTTAGGCCGATAGGTTGCCCCTGAGAAAACTTTTTGACCCGTTTGGTAGCCTATTGTGAATCTTGTGCACATGATAGAAAAAGAAAACTATACTGTCACATCTTGTATTTTTTTTTTCCTTGAGAATAGTGAAATCTTTGCACACTACAAGAAATTCGGGTTTAGGCCGCTATAAATGGTCTATTGCGACGTTTCAAGCTAGCGCTGCTAAATAGTGATGCTATAGCAACGTTTGTAGAAGACGTCACTACATCATTGGTCAATAGTGGCGTTTTCTAAAATGTCGCAAAAAATGTGGTTTTAGCGGCATTTATTTGGAGTATAGTGACGTTTGTTGAAAACGTCGCTATATGTTTTTCCAGAAATTTAGTTTCCCGGACAAGTTTCCCACTTTTTTTTTTTTACTTTCCCCGAAGTACTATATAACGACGTTTTAGAAAACGTCGCCATAGTAATTAAAGAAACGTCGCTATATGTTCTAAACTCTTACCTTTTCGGTTCCCACACTTTTTTCCCTCTTTTTTTTTTTTTTTGTTTTTTTCTTTCTTTCTTGTCTTTTATCCGTGTCCCACTTCTTTGTTCTTTTCTTTTCCTAACTTCACTAATCATTGTCCCTTTCTTCTTTTCTTTGTTCATTGTCTCTATTCTTTGTGACCCACTTCAACACCACCACACATCTTTTCCCTTCCACCCACTGCCACTGCTGTAGCCACCGCGACCGTCATCGACCTCCACTAAGACCCACTACCACCACCATACTCTTTTCCCTCTTTTTTGTTCAAATTTATTTAGAGTGTAAGTCTTTATTCTTGGCTTATGGGTTTGCTTTTGTATGGTTTTTCTTTAATGGGTCATAATTTTTGCTATTTTTCCGTTTTGGTTGGAAAGTTTTTGTTGTTTGAGTTTCTTTAGAGTGTAAGTATTTGTTTTTGGCTTATGGGTTTGCTTTGATTTGGTTTTTCTTTAATGGGTCCTGGAGTTTTATACTAATTTTTGCTCTTTTTCTATTTTGGTTGGAAATTGGTAGAGAAGGCTCTTATTCAGATTTGGCTTCTTGGGCAAAAGGACTTGAGGATCAAAGGCTAAATCATTATAAGTATTTGTTTAGCTAGTTTGAGATTAATTTTAAGTATTTGAATCATTGTAAGTATTTTAAGGGCTCAATCATTCTAAGTATTTGAATCATTGTAAGTATTTGTTTATCATTGTCTTTGCTCTCATCCATGTTCTCTCCTAAAAAAGTTTGAACACCTAAGCTACTAATAATGCTTATCCAAACCACTATAATATAAGGTAAAAATTATTAAATAAACCAAGCTTTGACATGGGCTCAACGAATTTTCACATTGTTTCTTGGGGTTTTGAATTCACACCCAAGATTGATTCAATTACAGTTTATTCAAAGAGGGGGGAGAAGAATTTACCAATTGATAGCTACATCTATTTAACATATATTACCCAATAGTTCACTATAAGGAAAAGCTAATCAACTTGGTCCATTGGTTGATTTAAAAAACTAGAAGCACAGTTTGGTTAATTGAATCATAAGATGTCAATTACAATGTACCTACATACAAATATAGACAGTCCTTTAACTATTCTCCAATTTTTTCCTTCTCATTTACTGTGCATGCTTAAGCCTTAGAGTTTTAATTATTAAAAAAGAAAAAGAAAAAAGGGCCTTAGAGTTTTTTATAATTAAACTAGCTGCTAAATTGGCAGTAGCACTAACAATTAGTTATTTGCCATTGCCATTTCAACATAACACTAGAAATAATATATACTTCTTTTTGGTACCCTTTTAGATCCATGTATGGTACTACTACTACTAGAATTCTAAAATACGTATTATATAGATGTATCAATGTATGCTATTTTAAAAGATAAGTTGATATTGGGAGTGTTTATTAAATTTGGAAATTTTGATGGATATGGTTAAGTTATATTTATTGATTAATTTTTAGACTTCAATACTTGTAAACATTTTATATTTGTGATTATGATAATTGTATTGGGTGGATTGTTGTGTTGGAGCAAGTAGGTGGCTTGCATGGTGTAATAAGGTCGTTGCAATTGATATTGGGAGTGTTCATTAAATTTGGAAATTTGGATGGATATGGTTGAGTTATATTTTTTGATTAATTTTTGGACTCAATACTTGTATGCATTTTATATTTGTGATTATAATAATTGTGTTGGGGTGGATTGTTGAGTTGGAGCAAGCGGGTGGCTTGGAGGAGCCACAAGTCATCTTTGAAGAAGAAGTATTTCCTAGGAAGAGGAAATAGAGCACAAGTACCACCAAATGTAATTCTTGAAGATTATGAAGCCCTCGTTCAGCATTGGAATTTACCAAAAATGAGGGTATTATTCTATATTGATATGCTTTAATTGTTCTGCATCATCATCAAAATAAGAACATTCATATGGATATCCTTATTTTACATTGAATATCTACCATGAAAATTATATTCAAATAATACTTTGTTTAAATATGTAATTTTTTTGAATGTAGGATCTTGCTTTGGTAAACAAGAACAGTTGTTCCAAGCAAAAAAATGTACGTACTGGTGGTTCAAAAAACTTTGCTTCGTACGCAGAAGAAATGGTAATGACTCAATAATTATGTTGTAAATGACTTATTAGATTGTTCTTAAGTTTGTATGAAACCATTATTCCTAATTAAATAAATGTAATGACCATAATTTAGGTAACAACGCTTTGGCATCCTGTAGAGCGTGCAGATGTATATGTAAAACTCCATCTTCGTAAAGATGGTACTCCTGTTAACACCGAAGCAGAAAGCAACATTGTAAGTAATATCATGATTTGCTAAGTTTAATATTGAATCTATTAACATTGTTAATTTCTAATGTGTTATTGTGTTCAACTTTTGAATATTAGGAAAAAATCAACGAACTGTTGAGTGAGTCCTTAAATCATGTGCAGTCATCTGACCTTACTGGAAGTATTGCATGGGCACCAGATGATGTATATGCTCAAGTGTTTGGTAATGAGCGCAATGGTCGTGTTCGGGGTGTGGGATTTGGTCCAACCCCAAGTATTTATCCTGCCAAGAGCACTCCTACAATTGCTTAAGTAAGAAGCCAAGAAAGGGATGCTAAAGTGACTCAGTTGAAGAATCAAGTAGCTTCTTTGACGGAGAAAGTGAATGGTTATGAAAACTTGGAGGAGCGAGTGACCCAATTGATGCAACTAGTGCAAAATTAGCAAAATCATTCTTCAGAAGCTAGTCGGGTATTAAATTTTAATGTTTTAAGAATGTATTTGGTGTTTAAATTTTTTAAATATAGCAACTATTATTTTGTTACTCGAAATGATTTTTTTATGAACTTATTAGATACTCTTAATTTGTATTTAGTGTGGTTTCAGTTTAGATCATCAATCTCCAACTCCTTATAGATCGCAGGCTTCATCCCATCAAGAAACTAGCATATAGCGGTACATGCATTGTTTTAAAGACTCTATGAGCTATTGAACAACCACAATTATTTTGGAACTATTGTACTTTGTTTATAATATTGCCATAGGTTTTTTTTTTTTTTTTTTTTTTGGTATAGGTAGACAAGTGTTTTGTTACAATCACATTTATTTTGGAAGTATTGTACTATGTTTAATATTGTCATAGTTTAGGTGGTTGTTTTTTTTTTTTTTTTTTTTTTTTTTGTAGGTAGACAAGTGTTTCGTTCAATTTAAGATGATACATGTATTTGTATTAAACATATATATATTTTGAATCTATTCTTAATGTGTTATTGTGGAATATTGATGATCAATAGGTATATTTGATCTATTACAAGCTTGTGTTAGTTATTGTTGAATTGTAAATAGGTTTATATAGCATTTTTAATATATATTTTTTTAAAAAGTAGGTTTTTGCGACATTTTAAAAACGTCGCTAAAAAGTTAGAGGAAATCCTTTTTAGCAACGCCTTTAAAACGCTGTAAATAATCAATCATATAGCGACGTTTTTAAAAACATCACTGAAAAGCGAGAGGACAAATGCTTTTGTGATGTTTTTGAAACGTCGTTATAGATGTGATTATTTGCAGCGCTATATGCATTTTCCTACATAATGTACGAAAATGTTATATTATTTAGTGACGTTTTAGAAAACATCACTAAACGTTTTTGAACGTCGCAAAAAAAAAAAAAAAAAAGCGTCGCTATAGTATGTTTTTTGGGTTTTTAGTGACGTTTTAGAAAAATTTCTTACTGCTGTCGCCGTTGCAATCTCAACATTACAATGAACTCAATAGTTTTCTTTGGTTCTTGTCATCTGTTGCACTCGACCCTCCTTTCAGGTGAATCAATGACTGGCGACCTCCAGATTAGTGGCCAGCAGACCAGTGGTAATGTGGGATTTTTTTTTTTTTTTTTTTTTTTTTTTTTTTTGCATTTAGCATTAATTTTGAAATATTTTAATTATTTGTCAAGTTTGCAAAAATATTTAACAAACTAGCATCTCGAGCCTCTAAAACTCGAGTTCAATAAGAAACTCAAGTCTATAAAACTTGTTCTGTTCTTATTCTTTGTTAAGGACATATTGTATGTAGTTGGCTAATCCTTTGACAAAACACACTTTACTTGTAATTGGGTAGATCTAAGATGTGTTTAATACTTCAAGAAACATGTTGTTCAAGTCTAGTATTAAAGCCATGAAGATTGGACCAAGAAACAAGTGAAGAAAAGGTGTTCATTAAAGCTGGACAGATAGCTCGACACCTGCTTACCAGCAGATCAGTTCCATGGCTTCTTCAAAGATCAAGTCAGCTATGTTCGACTCAATTACTATCCGATATGGCATTTTCCTCACTTAGCGCTTGGTCTAGGTCGACACAAGGATAGTGGTGCCGTGACCATCCTAGGTGAAGATGGTGTTCCGGGATTAGAAGTGAAACGAAGAAAAAATGGAGAGTGGGTTCGGGTCAAACACATCCCAGATGCTTATATCATCAACATTGGTGACAATATTAAGGTATCATCCCTATGCGAGAGGAAGAGTGTATACCCCGAACTCCCTAATAACAAATCATGTTTACTTGTAGGTGTATATATATGTAACATAATTATCATGTTAGTTGTCACATTTCTTCTTATTAAATCAATAAGGTTAGGTAAGGTTAGGTGTGTGTGTGTATAGGCGAGGCTCACCCCTTTGTGAGAGGGAGGGAGTATACTCCCAGACTGCCTAATAACAACTCATGTTTACTTGTGAGTGTATACTCACTTCCTCTCACATAAGGGTAGGCCCTACATATATATATATATATATATATATATATCTGTGACGGCTTTATGATTTTTTTTAGGAGGGTTAATAGTGTTGTAATTTTTGTGTACTGAAAGTGGTATAATTTTTTGCTAATAAAGAAGAAAAGTGTAGGGAAAAATAATTTCATTCCACGGCTAATGGCAAAGTAATAAGAAAGAGTCTGGAGAGAAGGTTTATTTATTTATTTATTTTTTAAAAAGAAGGAGCAATTTTAAGAGTAAAGCTACTGGCACAACACTTTCACAATAAATTGTAGGTGACAAGTTGTTAAAGATATGTAAAACAGTGATGTCAATTGTGGATCTATATAAAAACCAATTAAAACTTACCACTTAACTTTTATTGTAAAATTATTGTAAAAATAACATTGTGGAAGTAACACTAAGATGATCATATTCAAGCTTATTTCAGTTGAGATTAAACAAAATTTAGGGTTAGGGTGTTCAAAATTTTATTTTAGGGGTCAAAACAAAAAAAAAAAAAAAAAAAAAAAAAAAATTAAAAAATTATATATAATTTTTGTTTTTTGGCTAGATCAATGAACCCCCTGGGTTGGCTATAGAGCTGCCCTTGATATATATAGCTTGAAATAAGGTTTGGTGCATGCATATATATAAAGAAGGGTGGTGTTTATATATATTATACACACTTGTTATACACAAGTTTACATACACATAAAAATGCATGGAAAGTTTACACACCTATAAAATGAACAATTTTTTTTTTTTTTTTTTTTTTTTTTTTTTTTTTTTTTTTTGCATTTTATAGGTGTGTGTAAATATGTATGTAACAAGATGTATATAATAGTATTTACCCATATATTAATTGCTTGAGTAATGGTTACAACACACAAATTGTTTACACAATTTTACATGCACTCCAAAAAGTAATTGAAAACATAAATTAACATCATGATTTTGGTTACTTTTTCAGGTGCGTGTAAAACAATTTGTGTGCATCAAATTTAACCCTAAATGCTATCTTTAGTGTCATACTTGTAACCAAGGGATATTTATTCAATCTAATTCTGTTTTAAGAAGAGTTTCAGCATGATACTAACATGCGTACTTTTCAAAAGAATGGAGTATTTTGTTGGAGTTAATTTTTCTTGAATGCATCAGAATTCATACTCTCCTACGAGCCTAAGTCTGATATTATTAGGACAGGAAATGTGTGAGAATTTTGATAGAAGTAAGAGGGTAAGAGCATTTACGTTCAAAAATAAAAAATAAAATAAAATAAAATGCATTTTGTATTACCCAAAAATTGCTTTATCTATTTTAGGTACATTACCATTCTACGTCTCATGCATTATTTTCTTACCAGTTACCTATATATATATATTGTTAATGTGGAAATTTATTTTTTAGATAATACTCCGGTAAAATGTAAAAACCTCAATAGAGTTGCATTTCCAGGTGTTGGGGTCATTATACGCATTTGGTGTTACAATAAATGTAAAATAGATAAAATGCATTTTAGAGCACTGGATGAAAATGTTCAAAGTTGTCTTATCAACAATGTTTAAATCCTAGGCTGTGTAAAATGCTCATATATTACTTTTTCTTTGTGCACTCCATACATGTATGTATCTAAAAAATGATGATAAAATTACTAGCCAAATTAGAATTAATAATCTATCCCTATATTAGAGGCTTTTATAATTGACTAGTTTAACTTAAGCAATGGAAATTGTTCAGGTTTGGAGCAATGATGAGTATGAGAGTGTAGAGCACAGGGTAATGGTGAATTCAGAAAAAGAAAGGTACTCCTATCCATTTTTCTTACTATCGGCACTTTCCACTGTGGTTGAACCCTTGGAGGAGTTGACGAAGGAGTAAAACCCTGCTAAATATAGGGCATACTGTTAGGTTCTAAGGTCTTAGGATTTTATGTATTTAGAACTCTAATTTGTAATGTTGGCAAACCATGATCAAAACATTGTATGGTGTCTTCTTTAGACTTGCTCAAAGTTGGTTTAATATTGTAAAGTTGGAATCGAGTGGCTGCAGAAGTACTTGGGACTCTCGGCTTGGCTCGATCGATCGAAGAATAGACTCGATCGATCGAAAATCGCACAGGTTAAATTTTCTGCAGAATTTCCAACTCAGCCCTACTTCATTAAACGTTTAGGGTTTTATGTTTTTACCCTAGATATATAAATAAAACTCTAGCCACGTTTTTGAAGGTTGTCCATATTGTATTGTTGCTCATACATTGCTGTTTTGTGTGAATCTCGTGTGAGATCTTTGAGGAGCTTTCCTTTACACAAAACTTAGGGTTTTCATGGTGGAGATTATTTCAACATCTTGAAGATCGTTACTGTTGCAACCATTGGAGATTAAAAGAAAAGCAAGCGGGGAGCTTGTAGCTGATTGAGGAATTCAAGAAAGAAGTAGTCCGTGGATTCGGAGCCTGCGCGTGGTCGTGTCAGGAAGTTCTACTGGTGGGTAGCATTAGGAAGTCGAGCGGGGAGCTTGTAGTCCTTTTGTACGAACTTCAATTCTTTCATAGTGAATTCAAGTTAGCCTTGAGGATCGGTGGGTCAAATCCTCTCCAGGTTTTTACCGTGTGGTTTCCTGGGTGATCATATCTTGTGTTATTTATTTTCCGCTGCATTATATCTTGATATGATTGTTTGGATTGTTTTAACCTAGAATTGTTTAATTTGACTAAGTAACAACTTGGCTAATTAATCTAGGCTACGCAATCTGTGTGTTTAAGGGGTCTAAATTTCCTTCAAGTGGTATCAGAGCTTGGTAGCTCTTTTTGTTTGAGATTTTTAATCTCTGAGCTGATCCTTGACCCCTGTTGTCATGGAGCATGGACACTCTCTGTTTGTTCCTCCTCATTTTGATGGGAACAACTATGCCTATTGGAAAGTAAGGATGAAAGCATTCCTGAAATCCATTGATGAAAGGGTTTGGAATTCCGTTGAATACGGATGGGAGAAGCCCGCTACTCCTGTGAGTGAGTGGCAAACTTCTGAAAAAGAAGCAGCAAGCTTCAATAGCAAAGCTATGAATGCTATCTTTAATGCTGTTTCTATGGAGGAATTTAAGAGAATCTCTAATGTTGAGGTTGCTCATACTGCTTGGAAAATCCTCCAAACTGTGCATGAAGGCACAAAGGCAGTTAAGATAAACAAACTGCAGCAATTAACTTCTAGGTTTGAAAACATTAGGATGTCTGATGATGAATCCTTTGATGAATTTTATGCCAAACTGAATGATATTGTTAATTCTGCTTTTAATTTGGGTGAAATCTATGATCAACCTAAGATTGTTAGGAAGATTCTTAGATCTTTAACTGAAGACTTTAGACCCAAAGTGACTGCCATAACTGAAAGCAAGGATGTGGACTCCATCCCTGTTGATGAGCTTGTAGGATCTCTTCAATCCTATGAGTCTGACCTACCTAAAGTAAACAAATCCAAATCAATGGCTCTTAAGTCAGTTGATGATGTTGATGGTGGTGGATTTGATGATGAGCTCTCTGCTACAGAGATTGCTTACCTTGCCAAAAACTTTAAGAACTTTCTTAGGAATACAAATAGAAAGGCAAGAGGTACTTACACTGCTGAACCTAGAAATTTTAGGAAGAATGATCCCACTAAGGTTAACAATTTTGATAAACCTAGAGAAAATTCTGGTCAATCTTCTAATAACTCTCTGGGTCCTCAGTGTTTTGGCTGTCAAGGGTATGGTCATGTGAAGTCTGAATGTCCTACATTCTTAAGGACTAAGGGTAAAGCTATGGCTGTAACCCTTAGTGATAATGAGGTTTCTGATGATGAGTCCGGTGGAGACGAGGATGGAAACTTCATTGCTTTCACGGCTACTGCTATAGTCAATGAAGGCATATCTGCTGAAGAGAACCCTTCTGATGGGGAACTCTCTGAAGATGCAGATCTTCAAGAGGCCTATAACAAACTTTGCAAAATTGTTGCAAAGGATGCTATGAAAGTTGAACTTGGCCTAAAGAAAATTGATTCTCTTGAGCTTGAAAAGAGAAATTTGCTTGTTAAACTGTTTGATGCGAATGAACTTTTGAACAATGTTAAATCTGAGAATATGCTTTTGCTTGATAAAGTTAGAACTTTGGAACATGATTTATCTGTTGCTAGATCTGCTAGTTCTAAACTTGATCACATGCTGAATGTTCAAAAGTATCCTTCTGATAAAACTGGGTTAGGATATGTTGAAAGCATCTTTGATACTGGACCACATTCCACTACTTTTGTTCCTTCTTCTTCTTCTGGACCTTCTGTGAGTGAGGTTGTGAGTGATACTGTCAAACCACCTGTGAGTGAGGTAGTAAAACCTGTAGAAGTCTCACCACCTAAGAAGACTAGGGTAGACTTAAGAGAATCTAAACCTAAGGAGCCTACCAAATCTAAGGACAAGATGCATGGTAAACCTGCATGGGTTTGTCATTATTGTGGTAAGTCTGGATATATTCGTCCTAACTGTTACAAGCTTCAAGCTGATAAGAGAGCAAATAAACCAAAAGTGCCTGTGCCTCAAGCACAAGATCCTATGGCATTAATTGGTGAATTGGTAAAGGTGTTAAACCTTTATTCCAATCATGGAGTTGGGAATCACTCAAATGTGAATAAGAACTCCAATGCTCATGGTGCATCTAAAAAGTTTTGGATGCAAAAGACTCGAAATACTTGAGTCTTTCTGACATGGTCCTTGTGCTTCATTGCTCTATTCTTTTGTGACCATTGTTCTTTGTTTTTTTTGTGTTTTCTTTGTTCTAGGACTTGCATTGCATTACATTCATGCATTTCATTCTAAGATTTATTTGTTTTCCTTTAAAAAAAAAAAAAAAAAAAAAAGAAAGGAAAAGAAGGAAGCAAAATTTATGTTGAACATATTGTTCTTGATTTTTGAAAAGCAAGGTTGGTCAATTTATTTACACATAACATGTCTTATGTACCTTGTTTAGCTTGGATGAGCTTACTTTATTGCACTTTACTAGTTTGAGCTTTGTAGTGCATGTTGTGTGGGAAAGATGTTTATGGTGTTTATCACTTTGTCTTAATCTTGAAGTCACATGTTATTTGACTGTCGGACTTGATCCTTTTGAGAAAGGCATAAATAACCATCTCACCACTGTTCACTAGCCAATCATGAACACCTTAGTGCATATCATAAGATTCTGTGCTCGAGAAAGTGTAGCACATGCACAAAAAGAACACAAGGTGTAGCCTCAAAATAAATTAAAACTGGTGTGTACTATTAGGCTTGATGCCAATTCACTTAATTCAAACCGGTGTGTACTATTAGGCTGAATGCCATCCCATGCAAATAAGAGGCAAAAATACAAGAAACTTACATGATTGCAAGCTTTTGTTCTAGGAGATGTGGGAGTTATAGGATGTAACTCTTTAGGTGATAGTCTCTCTTGAATTCTATGTGATGAATTTTGTAGACTCTGTGATTGATTGCTATTCACATATCACCTCACATGTATCTCAAGTTTTTGCTAGTATCACACACGACACAAGTTACTCTTTGTTAAACACTGTACATGCTAGTGTGTGTTTTTGGTCTGACCAACCAAGTTTGAAAATATCTTGAGATTTATGCACAACATATTTGTTGCTTGAGAAAATATAATGGGAGGTTGATTGCAATTTGTTTAAGAATATTGGGTTCAAAATTTTGGGTTTTTGAAAAAGCATTCCATCTCATACTCATGCATTTTGTTTCTTCAATTTAATGCTTTGAGGAGTTATTTTCATAATTCGGCTTGTGTCTTTCAAAAACTGTGATTTTTCCAAAATTTAGTGAGCCTCTGCCCATTTCGATCGATCCAACCTATTTTTCGATCAATCGAAAAAGTGCTCTCATTTGTCTTAAAATGACTGTGCTTTTCGATCGATCGAAAGTAATTTTCGATCAATCGAAAAAGTGCTCTCATTTGTCTTAAAATGACTGTGCTTTTCGATCGATCGAATGTAATTTTCGATCGATCGAATATCGAGGAAAAGCTTTTTAAAAGTTCAGTTCTGACTTTTTCAAAGGTGCTATTCAAATTTTTTTTTCAAACTTTTCTCTCTCTCTCTGCGTTAGCAAGGCTCCACCTTTGAGATTTTGTCGTTTTCCTCCGTTGTTTTTGCCAAATCTCTCCTTCCTCAAGCCGGTAAGACTCTTTTGCCCTTCCTTTTGATTTTATTTTCATTATTTCATGCATTAATCCATGCATTAAAGGGTAATTTTCGGACTTGATTCTTTTTGGATTTTCTGTTGATTCAAACCTTATTTTATGAAATTGATCATTGGGTTTTTGTGGGGACACATTATATTAATGATCCTTGGTGGTTAATTTGATCAATTTTGTGTTTTGTGAAAAATTGAAAATTCTAGGGTTTGTTCTTGATCCGAATTGGGGATTTTGTTGAATTGGATTGAATTTGATGAAATTGGCTTGTTGTGTTGGTGTAATTAAGCATTATAATCCATGTGCTGTGTTTTGTAATGCTTAATTCATCAATTTGTTACAAAATTTTCAAGTGGTTTTTCAAATTTTGGGATTTTTGATAGAAATTCCTTGTTCAAGCCAATTTTGTCCAATTACTCTCAATTAAACTTAATTTGTCACTGCATTTAGATCATGCATCACAACATGTTATTGTTCATGCATCATATAGATTTTTGTTCTATATTATTTATTGTGCTAATTTGCAGTCTGCCTTTGGTTTTGTTTTTCTCTTGTTTCTTTGTGTTTTACTCTTTGTGTCTCTGTCCTTTCCTTAGCACTATGCCTAGGAAAACTAGAGCCCGTAGGAGTGTTCCCTCACCTTCTCCTTCACCCCCTCCATCCTTTGATAGTGAGAGGTTTCCGAGTGAGGCAAACCAAGAGACTTTTGAGAAACTGACCGTTAAGAGAAAGATTTGGGCTGAGCGTTCTGTGCTTTTAGATGAGCTTGATCCTGCCATTAGGGCAAATTTTGAGCGTCGGGGTTGGTTACCCTTGGTGGATATTTCTGATCCTCCTCCACCGTCTGCCTTGATTAGAGAGTTCTATTCGAACATCTCTATCCGCGTCTATGATTCCAACACTCTTGTTAGGAGTTGGATACGAGGCGTAGAGTACACCATTACTCCTCGGGTAGTGGCTGATGCTCTAGGGGTACCTTTGGTCCAGCATCCTGTCTATCCTTATGATGAGTCTCCCGAGATTAGCGATGTTTTGTTATACGTCACTGGTACTACTGTCCAGTGGGGTTCTGATCCTCGGATCACTTCTGCTGAGCTTTCTGGGTTGCATTATCTGTTCTTCCGGATAGCTTGTCATTCGATCTGGCCTATTTCCCATGTTCACACCATTCCTCTTGAGAGGTGTGTTTTTCTATACGCTCTTGTTACTGATGCTCCTATTAGTTTTCCCCATCTTTTTCTTCGTTCTTTGAACGAAGTTTATAGGAGTTCATCTACTGCTCATGCTCTTGTTCATCCTATTTCCATTCATAGGATTCTTCTCTTTCTTGGTCTTGATGACTTTCCTTCCTCTGATCCCGTCCATGTGATAGGACCTATAGGTGCGTCTTTTCTTAGACAGAGGGCCGCTCATCTTCGAGCTGGTTCTAAACACCCTAGATCTGAGCCCTCTGGTAGTGCACCTCCTCCTCCTTCTTCTTCTGCAGGTATGGCTGGTGAGGATATCCCTATTCCTGTTGGTGATGATGATGCTGCTGCTGATGTTCCTCCACCTCCTTCGGCCGACTTTGATGTTCGTCGTACTTTGGAGACTGTCATGACTGTTCAGCAGGCTCATGGTCAGATTTTGGTGGACTTGCTGGATGAGATGCGTGCTCTCCGAGCTGATCTTGCGCGTCTTCATTCACCCTCACCACCTCCTTTTGATGGCGACTTGTGATTGCCCTTTGGCATTCCGTCACAAAAAGGGGGAGTGGAGTTTTGACTTGTAGTAGGGTTTTTGTAGTTAGGGGGAGATTTTTTTTTGTTTTAGAGGAGCTTGTGGAGTTTTAGATTGTATCTATGTGCTTCACTTTGTATATCATTTTTGGGGATATTCATGTTAGGGGGAGTAACTTTGATTGATATACATGATATTTTTTATTGATTCTTGTTGCTTTATGATTCACTGCGTATTGATTTATATTTATGACTTGTTCATTTTTATATGTCTTTATTTTGTTGTGTGGATCTTACAAGAATGTTACACCTGTTATTTTACTCTTTACTGTCACACATGCGTTTATGCGTTTGTTGAGTATTTCAGGATTATACAGGTTGATTCAACTAAGCTGCTGTCTACACTTGCAACTATGGATAGTAGTTAGGCTGAATTGAATTTTATGAGCATTATTTTTGTAAAGGGCTTTTTATTTGTAAAACTTTGAGCTGTTAATTAGGGTTTTGTCACGGATTGCCAAAGGGGGAGTTTGTTAGGTTCTAAGGTCTTAGGATTTTATGTATTTAGAACTCTAATTTGTAATGTTGGCAAACCATGATCAAAACATTGTATGGTGTCTTCTTTAGACTTGCTCAAAGTTGGTTTAATATTGTAAAGTTGGAATCGAGTGGCTGCAGAAGTACTTGGGACTCTCGGCCTGGCTCGATCGATCGAAGAATAGACTCGATCGATCGAAAATCGCACAGGTTGAATTTTCTGCAGAATTTCCAACTCAGCCCTACTTCATTAAATGTTTAGGGTTTTATGTTTTTACCCTAGGTATATAAATAAAACTCTAGCCACGTTTTTGAAGGTTGTCCATATTGTATTGTTGCTCATACATTGCTGTTTTGTGTGAATCTCGTGTGAGATCTTTGAGGAGCTTTCCTTTACACAAAACTTAGGGTTTTCATGGTGGAGATTATTTCAACATCTTGAAGATCGTTACTGTTGCAACCATTGGAGATTAAAAGAAAAGCAAGCGGGGAGCTTGTAGCTGATTGAGGAATTCAAGAAAGAAGTAGTCCGTGGATTCGGAGCCTGCGCGTGGTCGTGTCAGGAAGTTCTACTGGTGGGTAGCATTAGGAAGTCGAGCGGGGAGCTTGTAGTCCTTTTGTACGAACTTCAATTCTTTCATAGTGAATTCAGGTTAGCCTTGAGGATCGGTGGGTCAAATCCTCCCCAGGTTTTTACCGTGTGGTTTCCTGGGTGATCATATCTTGTGTTATTTATTTTCCGCTGCATTATATCTTGATATGATTGTTTGGATTGTTTTAACCTAGAATTGTTTAATTTGACTAAGTAACAACTTGGCTAATTAATCTAGGCTACGCAATCTGTGTGTTTAAGGGGTCTAAAACCGTTCACATACAATTGGGGAGAATTTATAAGTAACAGAAATCAGAGTAATTATCAAAAACAAAAAGTTGAAAACCTGCAAATTAGTGATTTCAAGATATCAGTGTAAGCTGGGCTGGAGTAGTATGATCAATTGGCAAGGAATAAAGTTAAGCTCTATATTGTTCAGGAAAATGGGACTTCGAAAGTATGATTTGGTTATCTGCTTGGAGATGAGAAACATTGTGAATAAATATGCATGTTTCCATAAATTTTCCTTATATCATATTACAAAAACCGTTTATTATATACTTTATGGGAGAATAATATATGAATTACAATTGTTACGAATTGAAGTTATTGATGTAAGTGTATCAACCTAATAATTAAAGTTAATATTTGAATAATTATGAATTTATGAAAGTTAGACTACCTATCTTGTCTCTACACGTATAATAAAAATGAACAATACTACAAATACAAATTTTTTTCATAGCCATTGAGTTGCAAAGCTTTTATAGATTCTGATCTAGATCCACCACTGATTTCACATTATTACCCACCATTAACAGCTTGCCATTTAAGCAAGTGTGAAATTTTTTGTGTATCTAAATTTATTAAATAAAAAACACTTCTGTATTTTAGATACAATATTGGTCATTTTAATAGATAATGTATTACATTGGCCGTGAGAGTGGATCTTATTATTATTATTTTTTGGTGAAGTAACCTTAATTAAAATGTTAAGGTTACTTCACTTTTTTATCCACTATATATTAACAGCTTGCCATTTGTTGAGGACAAATTTCTCACATTACATGATTTTATTTCATTGGCAACCCGCACCACATCAACATTATCATAGATTTCGGGAAAATCTCTTTTAAAGCCCAAAATAGTCCATATTTACACAAAAATGCGTCAAAGCCCATGGTCCAAAACCGATGGCGATATTATCTCATCAAAGCCCGTGGTTCAAACTCATGGCACATCATCTCATTTTCAGCTCATGATCCAAGTTCATGAGTCTCATCGGGGGAATTTTGGGAGTCATGGTTTGGAGGGCCAAGAAGTATGTTCAGTAAAGCTCCAACAGTTTAAAGTTGATAAAGGAAAACATGTTGCTTGGCATGTCTTCCCCAATTCCTTGAACTTTGACGGGTCAGTGTGGAATAGGTAGCACCTGGTAAGCCTCTCATATCACATAACACTTAAAATGATAAAACTCCCCATGCTCTTTACATAAAAATTAATGTTCATTATATAATATAAGTTTAAAAATGTAATTATATTATTTCATATAAATTATATTATTATTTTTATTTAAATCAATCCCAAGTACATGGCTAAATCTATATTAATATCTTATATCTAGTATTAAATGCTCTCCTTGCTCTCCAAGATTTGGTCAAAACACAAAGAGACCATAATTACATTTCTAAAACTTCATCAAATATCAACCAACTAGTCTATTACTTACCTAAATTATATTGTAATAAAACCATAGACTAAACATATAATTTTCCAAAAGAGGCAACTTAGCCAAAAATACTAGCAATAGTTCCAGCAGAAATTGCCTTAACTCCAGCAGAAGCTACAAAAGCTCCAGTAAAAATTGCCTTAACTCCAGCAGAAACAATAATAGCTCTAGTAGAAACAGTAATATAGCTCTAGCAAAAGCAGTAGTAGCCCCAGCAGCAATTGCAATAGCCCCAGCAGTAGCTTAGACAACTGACACATGTCTAAAAGTGACATCATCAACCCATTAATGCCCAATCTTAGTAGTTTGCTGCCATACCCAAAGAAGCAAGGGTCCTATAAAAGAAATCATACAATTTTAAACTAAGATCCTTAGCCTCTAGCTGCAATACCAAATATAGAAGGATCTCATAAAAGTTATCTTACAATTTTCAGCCAAACCCATGAATTTAATGCTGAATATTTCCTCCAGCAGAAGCTATCATTTAGGTGATATCATCCAGCAGTGTCAGCTGCTGCAGCAACTACTACTGTAGAGCTGACAATTGTGACTGACAACTGTAACAATAGCTCCAACAGCATTAAAGTCTCAGAATTTCTTCTTTTAGCTAAAACAAAAAAACCAACTAAGGAAATCACTTGTTTTGCCAAAAACCTTTCCTTATTTGCTTTTTTCCCTTCAACTAATTCAAACTTAGTTACATACTTGGCTCTATATGAAGAGGACCAAGCAACACACAACTAACTACACCATTATCCACTATCCATCTCTCTCTCACTCTTTTATTATGAAATATCATCATCTTTAAACTCCATGTCTTTAAACTCCATATCTTTAAAATATCCATACATACTTCTCATATATCTTTAAACTCCATGGCTCACAAAGTAATTATATACAAGATCCATATTCAAGAAAGTATCTACATATACTTCCTATACATATTACAAACACCATATCTCACAATATATATATATATATATATATTTCTTACCATTTCCATACACCTTAAAACATATCAAACACTCTTCCAAGAACATTTTATCAAAAGCCTTTCTCATGGGAGGCATATAATAATGCTAAAAGACCTTCATATGAAAGGCACAAACTTACAATACTAAAAACCTTTCTCATGGAAGACAATGTCACTCATATTTTTCTAAAAACTAAAAGAGCATTACATGAGGAAAATCATTGTATGATAAAGGGG